>CAJNDT010000668.1:0-641553 GCA_905221615.1 Symbiodinium sp. CCMP2592 | reverse complement strand
TTTTTTTTGGCCGGCCTGAAGCTTCTTGCAGGACTTCGTCGCCCATCCGCTCTACAAGTACTGGAACTTTGAGCATGCCGCCGATGACGGGGACCAGTCGACGTTCGGGGTCGTGCGGTACCTGAAGACGGACATTCGCCTTCGGCTTCCGAAGGAGATCAGCGGGTTCCCGATGAAGGGCCCCCACCTCTTCTTCACGGCCTTCGTGAAGGGCTGCATCAGCATCCCCATGACCCACGTCATGGAGCACAATGGTGCCGAGGCGGGTCCTGAGAGGCCCCTCTTCTTCGAGGCGGTTCCATCAGGCTCGTCTTCGACTTCGCCTTCGAAGCCCAAGGAGGCCGAGCAGCAGCCCCCGCCGGCTACGCCGAGGAGGAAGGCTCGCTCCGACCCGAAGACTCCCGGGTCCGGGCGCTCGGGCAAGGACCCGGTGAGCCCGCCGCCTTCGTCCGGCAAGCGCAAGCGCTGAGCCGGTCGTCTTCGTGGCGTGGTCCTGGTCTTCGCAAAGACAATGGCCTTCGTCTTGGATTCGCTCATGTCCTAATTCTCACCAATACTCACTGCCACGAGTCCGAGTATAATCATTATTACTTTATTAGTACCTAGTAGTACGACTAGCCGTACTAGTACTTGTAGTAGTACTGTCGTAGTAGTAGTACTAGTCCTAGTAGTAGTAGTACTAGTAGTAGTACTAGTCCTAGTAGTAGTAGTAGTAGTAGTAGTAGTAGTAGTAGTAGTAGTAGTAGTAGTAGTAGTAGTAGTACTAGTAGCAGTAGTAGTACTAGTAGTAGTAGTCCTAGTAGTACTAGTGGTAGTACTAGTAGTAGTAGTAGTAGTAGTAGTAGTAGTAGTAGTAGTAGTAGTAGTAGTAGTAGTAGTAGTAGTAGTAGTAGTAGTAGTAGTAGTACTAGTAGTCGTTGTAGTATTAGCACTCGTACGACTAGTACTAGTAGTCCTAAAGGTAGTAGTAGTTGTAGTAGTAGTAGTAGTACTACTAGTAGTAGTAGTGGTAGTGGTAGTAGTAGTAGTAGTAGTAGTAGTAGTACTACTACTACTAGACTAGTGGTGATGTACTACTGCAACACGTCGTATTCGACAAAGGCCGTTGTTTTTGCAGTGACTCTCTAGCCTGATGAGAGATTGCCTGCTGGGGCCAGCCCGGACACTGAAGTCCCCATGTCATTCGCTGTGGCCTTGGTCGTGTACTGTACACATACTCATGTTAGTCAGTAGTAGGATGCAAATCGTCCTTCGACTAAAGGCCTTGCCATCATCGAACATGGGGATGCAAGTGCATCGCTGGCGGTAGCCTAACTCACAGCTGCAGATTTTGATGAGCTCGGATGGCATGTCGCCGCTGGGGCCAGCCCGGTCACTGAATTCTCCATGTCATTCGCAGTGGCCTTGGTCGTGTACTGTATACATCCTCATCTTAGTAGTAGGGTGCAAATCGTCCTTCCACTAAAGGCCTTGCCATCATCGAACATGGGGATGCAAGTGCATCGCTGGCGGTAGCCTCACTCACAACTTCAGATTTTGATGAGCTCGGATGGCATGTCGCCGCTGGGGCCAGCCCGGACACTGAATTCTCCATGTCATTCGCTGTGGCCTTGGTCGTATACTGTTTACATACTCATGTTAGTAGTAGGATGCAAATCGTCCTTCGACTAAAGGCCTTGCCATCATCGAACATGGGGATGCAAGTGCATCGCTGGCGGTAGCCTCACTCACAGCTTCAGATTTTGATGAGCTCGGATGGCATGTCGCCGCTGGGGCCAGCCCGGACACTGAATTCTCCATGTCATTCGCAGTGGCCTTGGTCGTGTACTGTACACATACTCATGTATACCTAACATATAGTCGTAGGATGCAAATCGTCCTTCCACTAAAGGCCTTGCCATCATTATCGAACATGGGGATCAAGTGCATCGCTGGCGGTAGGCTGACTGTGAAAATCTCATTCACAGCTTCAGATTTTCATGATCTCGGATGGCATGTCGCCGCTGGGGCCAGCCCGGACACTGAATTCTCCATGTCATTCGCTGTGGCCTTGGTCGTGTGATGTACACATACATACTCATGTTTTCATAACATGTAGTAGTAGGATGCAAATCGTCGTTCCACTGAAGGCCTTGCCATTGTCGAACATGGGGATGCAAGTGCATGGCTGGCGGTAGGCTGACTGTGAAAATCTCTCTGAAGCCGCCTCAAGGCATGAAAAAATACTGCTGTCTCGGCTGACTGTGCGGCAAATTTGGTTGATCGCTCAAGCCTGTTGTTTCTCATTGTTGCTGCTTGCCAGGCTATGCCGAAACCGGGACTTCTCAGCCCGCAACTCAATCACAGTTTCGCTCATGTCGGAAGGATGTTAACTGCAGGAAGTTGCCTCGCCGATTCTTTTCTTGTTCAGACAACCGTGTCATGACAGCTGCCCAGGTTGATGGATCTCCCGGCGTCTTGGTCTCTCTCCTGGCGACGACTTCGGCTTCGCCTTCGATTCGGTTTAATTGAATTCTATTTGTGGAATCCACTAAGAATGATTCATACTTGTCGAGCAAACGTCTATGTGAACCTTTACTAGATATGTTCTACCAATTGGAAGGATAGTTTCCGAATATCCTGACTGCCAATCAAAATGAAACACCCTGCCTGCTCCCCCTGCTGTGTCCATGTCATTTCATGTCCAAAAGGCTGCGGTGGTAATTTAAAGATACACCCAGGTTTTGCAGTGGTGTTTTTGATTTCTTGATTCCTGCTAATACAATTTATTTTTGTTTCTCTGTTGGAGCCATAGAAAAGCTTCCTTTGAAAAAGTAGATGCATTTGATTGATTACTACAAACAAAGTTCTCCAGAATCACGTTGTCCCCCCCAGCCCCCCTGCTGCTTCACAATCCTCACATTACCCACAGCTGTTGCCGAAGACACAGAATCCCACGAACCCACTACGAACCCCCGGACCTTCTACGAAGTTCGCGGCAGCCGTTTGCTTAAAACGAAGTTCGCGTAAGGGCTGTCCTTCCCCCGCAGGCCGTTACCCCTCACCGTTTTGCCCTTACTTGACCCATCAAGCCACATAGCCTGAACTTCGAGGCCCCAGACCCTTAACCTTGCACCCTCACGACACAAGCTGAGGGCCTCGCAATCTTCCAGGCCCAACTCTAGCATGACAACGCCGGCAGCTCAACTCCAGAAGCGTTCAGTTCAATCATGATGAGTTTTGGATGTGGACGGGTTTCGGATTTGCAGTCGATGCCCTAAATCCTGCAACATCCTGCAACCGTCGGAATAGGATCAATCCACAGTAGTTGGCAGCAGAAGCCCTAAACTTGGAACGCTAGTGCAATGCTGCTGTGCTTGTCGCCCTGCTTTTATTTCCATACTTTCCGGAGTCGGGTTTACTTATGTGGAAACTTAATGGTTCTACGGTAGAGGCTTAAGTTTTTGATGTTGAAGAGTTGCATGGACAAGTTATGCAAGAAGGTTTCAAATCTTGCCAAACGCCATACTATCGGTTGGTGATATACATCCTGCATTACTTCAAGGACCCTAAACTATGGTAATTATGGTATAGTCCTTACTATGGGTAATGCAGGATTTATATCATCAACCGTATACACCCTGAAAGCCTTCCGGGGCCCTAGAAAGTATTTCAACCAGTTGAGTAAAACCCGGGAAATTCCGAACTCCTAAACAAAAAGCCTTAAATCTAAGCCCTAAACCCTGACACGAAGGCTCGTCCTTGCGAAGTAGGAGGCAAATAGACCCTAACCCTACACCCTCGTCCCGCCTTCAGCCTTGATCCTGGCACTTTGAAGCCAGGAGGGCTTGATCAAGCCAGAGGACCGGGATGGTTTAGAGCTCAGGGGTTATGGCGTTTCGAGGGTAGAGGTTCCGGGTGAGGTCGGCCTCAGCGGGCGATTTTTCGGTCTAATGGGCTTTGGGTTGCCCTGGGCTCTCGTCATTGCGCTTCTAGAAACCGAGGCCGACAGTGTATCAAACCCAGTGCCTTCGAGCGCCTTACCCTGAGCTACCCCTAAGGGTCCATGTACCCAAAGAGTATATACCTAGGCCCCAAAGTACCTATATAGGGACTACTGTAAGGCCAAAGTATCTACTATTTGGGTACATGGACCCTCAGGGTACTACACCCAGTGGAGTCTAGGGTTTAGCGTGTTAGGGTTGCTGTTCCAGTGGTGTTGGCTCCAGTTTTTTTTTCTGGAAGGGTTTCGGGATTTCGCGGCTTGCTTTTTTGCGGTTAGCTAGGATCGTTTTGGAGCCGATGCATCCTCATATACACTCGCTAAAAATACTAGATCCTGGAGCCCAAACCCGAAACTCTTCGAGCTCGGAGGGGCAGCGATGGATCAAACACGCCGGGTCAAGCGCAGACAAATTGAGGCAACAGTTGGCAGCTTCTGTTTTGTTTGGGTTCCTGCTCCCCTCCTGCTGCATTCTACTTGATCTGGTCGGTTTCGGAGCCGTTCTGAACCCAACTGCCTCCCTAAGCCCTAAACCCTAAACTCCTCTATAACCCCTACACCTATAGTCTCCATCGTAGTTCCTTTTTTGGTTCAACCAATTCTATATTAAGGATCTTATCAAAGGTAAGCCCAAAAAGGAATTACAGTGGAGACTATAGGTAAGGCGTAGCGGCGTCTTACGCCAAACCCGAAGAGGCGCTGAAGAAACCCCATGGGGCTTTGTTGCTTCTCGACAGGATGCTGGCAAGATCACCACCAGGGACAAGAACAACAACCCGCCCCGCATTGCAGCTCGACGCGAATACTTCCAATGCTTTTCGGTGCCTTATGCTATCTGCTATCTCTTCAAGCCGAAACGGCATGTTGAGCCGGCGTAAATCGTGGCAGTCTGCCGTATCCGTTGCATCCTCAACCGTTTGCCGGTGATTTCTAGCTTGAGCCGTTCATTCGGGATCAGCACCTTTCATCGAAGCTTAAGTATGCAGGCCTATCTTAGAGGGCCCATGCCTTTGGCCTGAGATGTTGCTCGTGGCTCGCAGGTACTCTGCTTCAAGTTGTTTCAAAGGGGAAAAGGAGGGACCCTTAATGGGGACCCCTACCCTATAATTGCTATATTGAGGGTATATACCTCCTTTTACCCTTGGATTGTTAATTCATTGTTGGTTTCTTTCACTGAGATCTCCAAAAACTAGACATCTGCTGCGTGCCTTCTAAGGGGAGCAGAGCATCCATACCATGCCATTGGGTCATTTTGGCGTTTAGGGTTAGGGCTTCCAGGATCAGGGCCCCATAAAACCACAGAGGCAGACCGACTCTGTTATAATCCGGAATCCGCACCCACGCAAGACAGGCCCACAAACCCGAACCCCAAGCCTGTGCCTTACATCTCCAGGGCGACAAAACGAAAACTTACCGCAGCCCCGGTCTTACAGATTTAGCAAGATTTAACCCGAGGCATTTCCATTTCCTGCTCAAAACGCAGAACCCTGAAGCCTAAAGCCCCACACTCCAGACATTTCAATGAGCCCTCAACGTCGAAACCCTGAATCCCAAGCCGCACTATAAACCCCAAACCCGAATTTCCAAGGCCACCAAAGACAGCGAGTCCCCATGAAATCCTAAGCCGAATCCTGAAGTGACGGAGACCTCATACCAAAGATACCTTTTATCAGGCCCAGGATAGCTCGACAAGAGCTCATCAAGCCCTTATAGGTTTAGGATCTAGGGTCTTTATGGTTTAGCATTATATGTGCCCTCTCAGATCCCGATAGGGACCATATGAGAACCCCTAAACCCTAAACCCTAGACCCTATGAGAACCCCAAGGCCATCAAGACCAACGACTGGGACCAACCGGAGCTCCAGCTGTCCACCGGTGCCAGCAATCAGGCGCTTGCTACAGATTTCGGTAAATCGTTATATATAGGGGTCGCAATTAGTAGAATAGGGTTTTGGGGCCCATTATACTATAGATATAATAAGGAACCCCGAAAGTAGCATTTGCACGTATTTAGGCTGCCATATTGCCGAACCATTACATATATCTGGCTATGGGATACCTGCGCCCATGTGGCAGGCATAGGTGTTGTAAGAGAGAGGGGAAGCGAATTACATGACATCCATTGGACGCAGAGATGCAGGTCCCGGCAGCTTGAGCCCCCTGAATGCTGAGGACCGGAAAGTCCAACCCTTCTAAGCAATATCTGAAAAGCCCTCTCTACAAACTCCAAGAACCCTAGTTAAGCTCTTATAAGCCAATACTTTTAACTGAGTAGTCCTTCGTTCGCGGATTCTCGGAGTCTTCGGGAAGCCTACAACTACACATTCTGGAGCACTATCCCATCTCCTACATCAGATACGCCATACGCCTAAATCCTACTTCCCAGCCGGTACAAACCCACGCAAAGCTATTGTAAGCCCTTCAACGAAAACCCTCCAGTCTCAAATCTTAGATCCTTCCCAGCAGTTCCAAACGGTAGCCTACAGTCTAGAGCAAAGTCAGATCTACTATATTATATCTAAAGTCCTATAACCCTGTCGAACACCTTTCAAACCCTAGAAACTATAAACCCTGCACCGGCCGTTCCTCGAAAGCCAGAGCTTGTCTTCTGTGTGCAGAACAAGAGCAGCTGGAAGAGGCGGTTTTAGCAGCTTTCGGAAGGCTGTCAGCGTGGCTGCCTCGAGTGGCAGCAGCCCGGCTTCGCTTCAGCCTGTCAGCAAAGCAGGCAGTCCGACGGATGCACCAGATGGCACCAGCTTCGCCTGAATCCGAAGCGAAGTCTTTCTGGCTGGGTGAGTGGCCGAATGTGCCCACTACCGGCGCTATGGCGGCCGAGACAGCACTCGAAAGCCCGCACGGCTGCGTGAGCACTTGCACGAACACCAATGACAAGACATCGTCCAGTTCAGATGCCTGACTGAATGTGGCCGCCTGGCCTGCAGCTGTGCACAAACATGCAACTCCCCCGGCTTGTCGTAGTTGTGAGAGGCGAGAGCTTAAACCCATACCGAACCGCTATACTGTAAATTGCTTATGGAACCGCAAACGAGCCCAGAACCCCAAGCACGAAACCCGCATCCTGTTGGGGTTGGTTGTGTCTTGGTCGTCAAGCTCCCGTTAGGCCGTTTCATATCATCAGCAGACCTCGAACCCGACCGTCCGAATGTGAGCGCCGAAACCCGAAATCCGAAAACAACGACCTCAAACCTAAGAGAAACGGCAGATCTCCTACATCACGCCCGTCGTCGAGTCCGAGGACATTAAGGCTTGGCTGTCTCTCAACGCGACTTGCCTTCGAAGTTTGGCGCTTGCAGCGTAGCTTTTGCCTGAGTTTACTTACCTTTGGTTAGTAGGGAATGGAGGAATGGGTTACAATTATAACTACTATTACTACCATTCTTCCATTCCTTAGTAACCAAAGGTAAGTTTGAAGGTTTGGAGACCTGAGCCCAGTGGGAAGAAGGGTGTAGGGTAAGTTTCTGCTCGTGGTTTATGGTCTGAAGGATGTAAAAGCTTTTCATGGGGCCCCATGAGTCTTGGGTTGCAATGCACGCAAGCAAGTTTTATACAAAAGCCGAAGCAAAACAACAGATCTTTAGCTAGTGCGTTCGTGGTCCCCGAAAGCTGTTGACAGGGCATCTTTCTTGCTACGGTTTATATGAAATCACCTGAGCATAATCTAAGGGGTATTGGCCTAGTCTTTGCGTGCAGTCGAGTCTATCGGAGGTATGGCCGATTTGATCCATAAAGTACCAAACATATGTTTGTGCATAGACGCACACAAGCAAGTATACATATTAAACATGTATGATCTATAGGTATATATCAAAATCCGTGTATGTATGTATACCTCCAGAAACGTGCGGAGATTTGAGTTTGGGTTCTTGTGGTGTGAACCCCAGAACCCTGCCAAAGCGAGCAAACCCTACTCTCGAAGCCAGTGATCCCCAAGGACCTAAACCCTCAACCCGCCTTGAGCCCCCAAACCCTAGACCTTAAACCCCCTACCCTGCAATGCGGGCTTCGTCCTTGCTAAGTAGCTGGGACCAACACCCTAAACTCCTAAACCCGGAACATGAAAACCCTGAACCCTTAACTCCTGAAACCCTGAACCCAAAGCCCCTTAACCCCTGAACCTTCAGCTCGAAGCCTCAGGCCCTGAACCCTAAACCCTTAAACTCCTAAACCCGAAACCCTAAACTCCTGAACTCCTAAACCCTAACCCTTAAATTCCTAAACCCTAAGCTCCTAAACCCTATAAACCCTGAACCCTGAACCCTAAGCTCGAAGCCTCAAGAGTAGAATCTTGCAGCTAAGGTGAACCTCTTCTCCGGCCTGATCCTGTTCACCGCTCCACGGCTGATGCAGTAGACCGAGTAGTTAGTTTAGGGTTCCGGGGTTAGGGGTGTAGTTTTTCATAAAGGAATATTAAGGCTTAGGGCTCTGTTTAGAAATGGTCATAAATAGTTCTAAGGCTTTAAGGAGTATTATGACTGGTACCTCACACACCTTAAGGCCAGCCTCCTACACCTTAAGGTCTCTGTTGCTCTGGCACTGGGGTTTGGATTTTCGGGTTGAGGATGCCAGAGCGCTTGCTTCCTGCGAGGATCCTTATGAAATATTCAGACAGTGTCATATGGGAGTTTCCGAAAATGAGGGGTACCCTATTTTGGGGTCCTCACAATAAGGATCCTACTATCTAGGGTACTAGAGTATAGTCCCCTGTTTTCGGCAACCCGCACATCTCCACAGATCCCCACAACACCGTGGAAGCAAGACGGCTGCCTGTTGAAAGGCCGGTGGCATCATTGAGATCCAGCGCTTCTTCCCGGACACGCTCTACTGGTGAGTGCTTCAGTAAAGCTTTGAGCCCATTGCCTTGATAATCCAGAACCTCATAATCCCGTAGGCTCTAGTCCTACTTCTTCCAAGGAGTCGTGCTTGAGTACCATTACTATCACTCGTCAGAGACTGCATCGGGAGAACCACGATATCCATAAGAGCATCTATGTTTCAAGTTCTATTAAGACGCGCAAGTCACAGTTTGTATGTCCGGGTACTTGTGCCGTCCATAGCACAATTTAGAGTCTGTCGAGCTTTAGGGGGCTCACCTACTGGCACTTCTTGCGGTCGGAGTATCCCAGTATAAGTATCACGGAACAGGCCGAATCCCACACCCCCTCTGCAAGAAAAGCAGCATCAGCATGAGCAAGATGAAGAGTGATGGCCTTTGCGGTTTGCAGTAGTGTATATAGCCGTATAGCCGGCACATAGTGAGCTTGTTCAGAAAGCCCTATAGATAACTTTAGGTGTGGTTCACATAACTCACCCAGAGGGAGCCAGTTGGCAAAGAAGGCTTTTTGACAGCCCGGCGAAGGCATGTCTCAGATAAAAAGGCTCCGCGATGTCATTGGCATCGTGAAGCCTGTGATGGGACGTTGCAGAAGACGTGGCAATACAAAAAATCCGCCCCACGTGCTTCGGCCCTTCCTTCAGTCAAGGGGGAGAAGGAGGGACGTTTAATGGGGACCCCTACCCCATAATGGGCTATATAATAATGAGTATATAATCGCTATATTAAGGGTATATACCTAGGGGTCCTTAATAAGGGTCCCTCCTTTTACCCTTGGATTCAGATCTTTGGAGTGTCAGGACTTAGACGGCTTCCGGCGTTCATGGGCTCTTTTTCCTTCGTAACCTACGAGGGTTTCGTCCAATCTGCTCACCAGACATCACCTTAGTTTCGGCAGTCCCGACAGCTCAAGTTCGTGTAGAACCAAGCCCCGCCTCTTAAAGGTTAACCAAACTAACAGGAGCTCAAAATAGGGGAACGGCTCCAACAGCACAACAAAGGTCAAACTGTTAAGCTGAAGACCATCATTCGTGGTTCCAAGTTTGGACGTCGTGTTGCATCGCCAGTAGGTCCACACAACACCCTGAATGCTGACACAAGGTTTTTTCTTGAACCCCGTTGCAGCAAACCTCCTTCATACCGAAACTCAAGCCCACCGCCTATATCCATGCAACAAATAGAATCTCGCAATCATTTGGGCCGGTACACTGTAAGGACCTTGGCCTAATGTACCTTAACAGCAACCTGTCGTCGCCAACGTGGTTGGTCCTGCTTTTGCCCACATCTCTCTTGTTTAGCGATCCCAGTAATTAATTATATCTTTGCCATACATGTAACGGAAAAGGCAGCAAATTCAAGACTATGGAGTTAGGATCAGTAAAGATTTCTTTTGAAGGTCAAGATCTGGAATGTTCACCTACGCAGTTTCCTGCAGTAATTGGGGCTTTGGCAGAGCCCCCCCACGAGCGATCCTGCTGCAAGCACGATCTCTGCACAACTGATCCGGATCCAGAGTGCCAAGTAGGTTCTTAGAGGCTAAAATAGGCCCCCGCATCTGGACCCACCAGGAGCCCCATAGCCTAAACTCAATACTTTCAATACGTGAAGCTTACATCACCATCACCCAAAACAAAAACTCCTCCCCCCCCCCCAGGAGCCCGATCCAACGACTGGCTAAGATGTGTCGTAGATCATAGTTTCCTGGGCAGTACAGCTTTGCTGAGTTTTCTTTCAAAAAAAGGAGCCCGATCAACCGCAGCGGTTCACGGAAGAGCTGGTTACCCTCGACACCCTCCTCGCCCTTCGGATTTTCCGAGTCCGAAGGGCTGTTGGGTTTTAGCAGTTGGAACATAGATTGAAGGAGAATTGCCTGAGGACTAGGGGTGTTGTTTCTTTGCGGGGCCGGAATTGAGAGAGTCCAAGACGAACCCTCAATCGCGTTACCTGTGAGAGTCTTTGCACAGAGGGTCGTTAGTTGGATGGTCTGTTTTTTATGTGTCATGTATCTGCCAAGTTCTGTGTCGCTTTTACCCAGGGCGAAGACCTTGGCTCCTAAGCCCCATAAGACCTTAACCGTAAGTCGTGCGGCCTTGACCGTGTGCTTGAGTCCATCCTGTTCCTTAGTTGTAGTTTATTGCTGTCAGGAGCTGCACCGGCTAGTGAAATAACGCTACTGGTAGTAAAGGTAGTAAGCTAAGACCAAGAAGCCGTGCCTGCGAGAGCGAGTGTGCGAGTCGAAACCGTAAGCCGCAGTGTTCTTGACCGGTAACCTCGCCAGGCTTGTCCCAGTCGTGAGTGCTGAAAACCGTAGTATTCTTCCGTACCCTAAGGGTCCATGTACCTAAAGAGTATATACTCAGGCCCCAAAGTACCTATACAGGGACTACTTGAAGGCCAAAGTATCTACTATTTGGGTACATGGACCCTTAGGGGTAATGTTTTGAATCCACCCTTTCAGGGTTGGATTCTTCTCCTTAGCCCCGGACCTGAAGCCCATACGACAAAAGGGCGAAGCCCAAAGAGCGCCACATGATCCGCCCCCGGTTTGGGTGCTTTAGGGTTGGGGGAAATGTATATACTATGGCCATGAGATCCGCTACTTGCGGCGGTGAGTAGAAGCACCTTGTAGATAATTTACTGACAGCCCTGGGCCTTTGAGTCCCACGATGCATCAAGACGCGAATTAAGTCCTGCAGCCCAAGCCCCATAAATCCTAAACCGAAGCCCCCATCATGAAGCTCAGGACGGTCGTGGAGCCATTGACATTCTGAAGGCACGACCGGTTGTAGGAGCTGCGGTTTTCGGGTTCAGGGCTAAGGGGTAGTATTCAGGCGAAACAGGGGCAGACACCTTTTTGGGTTTGTGGGTTCTAAGGTGTATAGTTGCTCGGAAGCCTCGGGAATCATCAAAGACGGCGCAGAACAGATATTCGCGCCCCTCGTATCTTAAACTATCATGGCTCACGTTTTGCATCGTCTTGCTGTGAATGGCAGGTGGACGTGGACGGGCAAGACAGTTGGCTGCACGGGAATTTCGGGCTCAACCCTGCCTACGAACATGAAGAAAAACAGCACTGTGGGTTAGGCGGAAGATTTGTCCCCGTGATCGGCTTATGTCTCCTTTGGGATTTGTGTACGGGTTTTCGTGTATGTAGTGTGGGCAGAGGATCGGCACACAACAGTGCAACAATTCGAGGCTTTGCGAACCCGAGACCAAGATAGTCCTATCACACACACACACACACACACACACGCAGACACACACACACACACAACACACACACAACACACACAACACACACAACACACACAACACACACACACACAGATACATATAATAAATACATGGAAAGAAGACCATCGTTCGAGTGATGTTGTTTGCTTTCTCGTGTGTTATCTGTGTGTGCGTGCGCATATTTTTTTGTTTGCTTGCCTGCCGGCTTGCTTACATTTATGGTTGTGCTTGTCTACGGGCATGTAGGTGTTTGGATCTTTGTATTTCTCGTGCTTGTTCGGCCTGGCTCTGAAAGCCAAGGGATCCCAAGGACCGTACGAGTTTTGTCGAAGACAAGACCCTTCTTGCTGCTATGCGGGTACTCATGAACCCTTAAAGAGAACATGTCTGCCTAAGGAGCCTTGCGTCGTGCGCGGCGCAGATGCAACCCTGCGTGCCGGGCGGGTGGCAATGGTGATCTTCGCAGCTGGCTTGAAAATAGAAGGTCCAGAACCTTAAGGTAAACTCCTGAGAAGCACGGAAAGACTGCAACGAGAAATTCTGAGACCCCAAATCCCAGACCCTATATGCACTCAGCCCGACACCCCGTGAACGGTAGCGAAAGGTCCTACTGCGGGATGAACAACTGGTTTTGGTACGCATAGCTGTTGAACATACCCCTCCCCCCACTTTCAGGCAAACCTTCAGATTCCTGAGCGCCGTCGCAATGCGGGCCTCGTCTTTGCTTACAAGTAGCAAGGAAACACCCAGCAACCCTTCACCATGAATCCCCAAAAGCCCGAACTCTCTGAGGTTGGATCGGTCGGGTTGGCAGGATCAAGGGTTTTGAATTTCTCGTGGGTTGGTTTGCGGTCTGGATTGTACTGTACACCAAACCTATGCCAAGAGCCCTGCAAAAGAAGGGACGCTCGTTGGCAGTTCATGGGTTCCTAGGAGCTTGTGAATGCACAAAAAGCCACGAAGAATCACTGGCATGCTCCTTCAAGACAAATTGCACAGGCTGCGCATGTTTAAATCGCAACTGGTAGACCGTGTATCGCAAAGGAATCGAAGCTGCATGAACTTTATCTGGATGTCTCATCACATGAAGATGGAAGCCGAGAGCCCTGATACCGTAGACTCTAGTCAAACCCTGAGCTCTTATCCTCAAAGCCTTCAGAGTCCACAGGAGGTCTCCGATCTTTGGCGTCGTGGGCCATGTGCCACACAAGGCTTTCCAGAGGTACCCGCTGTCTTTTTGGTGCTTCAGGGTGCATGCGGGGTTTGGGGTTTGGGGCATGTAAGGTCTGAGTGCTTTGGTTCAAAGCTCGTAGCGTCTCGGACCCGCCAACGCGGTCCTGTGCAGATCATATGTTGTTGCAGAGCAACCAAATAGCCTATGAGGTTTATAGTAGAGTTTGGAGCAGGTGGTTGCCCACTTCGACCGGCTGCAGTACGATGTGTCCCTCGCCTTGGCAGCAGGATCTGTCGCTGCGTGGTAACTTTGCTCTCTTGAGTTCGAAGCCGAAACCCTCAAAGCCTACCTAGACTCCCTGTATTGTAGCACCATATTGTCGGGGCGACATGGCGTGAAACAGCATGCAATCTATGCGAGTTTGTGGTACTGACCTGAAACTTGAGATGCGAAAGCTGTGAACCTAATGGCTTGCCCTACGTCGACCTTGCCCTGCCCCAGACCTCTTAACCCTAAAGCCATAGCCTCCTCTCCTCTTGAAGCTTCTGGAATGGTCAGGGGACCTGCATAATTAGTCAAAGATTTCAAAAAATGCCGTTTAGTTCTCCTTATAAGACCTGTAGTTTCTTTATGTCTCCAAGGCCTCTAGTACAAGCTAGCTGTGGGCGAAATGCCTCCTCGAAAAGACTTGAAAGCCCTGAGCCGTACATCATCTGGCAGAGAACCGACACCCTCAACCCCGGGCCCAAAGCTCCTAAACCTCAAGTATCCACGACGTAACCTGCGAGCTTCCAGGTTCATTCTGGGCCGGCCAGGCAAGGGCTGTACGGTGTTGGGGGGACAATGCCCAAGCGGGCTTCGAAAGCCGAACATCTCTGGATTTAGGGTTCAGGGTGCTTCCGATGTGTCTCGGGATGACTCTGGTCAGATATGATATGATGCTGACCTCATAGGTAACATGCGCACATGCACACATGCGCACGAGGTACCTGAATAGACCTGTACACCACTCACAGGCCCAGTGCCTGTTGGAGGAATGTGGTGGCATCCTGCTGCTTGGGCTGCACTTTCAGTCTGATTCTGCCACGATTAGTGCTCGTTCGCCCAGCTCAGCCCTAAAGCCGTTTGTTGCCGGACCTGCTGGGCAACGTTTCTGCATGGCGTGCGCAGGGAGCACTTGTCTCTGGCATTCGCCCTGCCCGACCCACCCAGATTTCATGCGAGGCCTCTTGTGTCTTGCAGCTGAGGCAGATGTTCATTGTCACTGCAGTATTCGTGGTGGTGGTGGTGGTGGTGGTGGTGGTGGTGGTGGTGGTGGTGGAAGTAGTGGTACATTAGTAGTCGTCGTTGTCGTTGTATCAGCGGTAACAGCAGCAGCCGCTAAATTATGAAAACACTTATAGATATAGTAGCTTCTATTGAATCCAATTAAAGGAGCCTTGTAAAAGGAACCCTATCGTTATTGTTTTTCCTGCTCCGAGGCGCTGGATTTCTTCGGCGAGCTCTCTGAGGTCTACGGCGAGTGCTGGCTGGACCTTCTCAGATTTGGGGTCCCTGTTGGGGGTTCCTTGCAAGAATGGATCCATCTAAGGGTCCCTTGTAGGCCTAACTAAGCTCTCAGGGATCCGATAGATGTTCTTTATTTTCTTTTGTTTTCCGCCACAACTTGTTATAACAATATGGTTTCCCTTTAAGGTGATACTCTTTTAGATCAGGGGTCCGCATTGCTTATGGGCTGTTTGGGTTTTATAGGCTTTGTTTGGGGCTTGGGGCTTAGGGTTCGCAGTTCGGGATTCACGACAAGTTCTGATTACGGCTCTCACAGTTGCAGACTCCCCAGATTGGAACTGGATAGAACTGGCAGAGTTACCTCCGCCGGAATTTCTTCACGGGCCTCGGCCAGGGTCTGACAAGTCACTACTTCATCATTCTTGTGTTTGGGATCTATTGTTACAACTGTGGGTTTGAGGTCTCGGTTTGTGGTTGGAGCACAGGGGTTTCGAGCTCAGGGGTTGTGGACGGACTCCGTCGCTGGGCGCTAACACCAAAAACCAGCCCAGGCCAGCAAAGTGCCTGCCGAACCCCTGGCCCACCAAGACGTCTCACATCACCCTAAACCCAAAACGCTCTCAGCAATGGGCAAAGTCCCGACCCCTGGCCGGCCAAGACGCCTTACATCACCCTAAGCCTTAAACGCTATATATAGACCTCCTTCGCATTCGACATGGGCTTAGGGCACCGAGATTCAGGCTCCCAACGGTTTGGGATGCTACGGCCGTGAGAGGCAGATCCCAAAAACAAATCAATACGGCACTCTTCTGGAAAAGACCCTAAAAGAAGCCTAGTTTTGGAGATCTGCCCTTATAGTACCCGGTTAGTACCCCTACAGAAATATTATAGAAGCCCTTATAGAGCCCTTTCAAGGAAGCCAAGAAAGGGAACCTCGATACCCGTGAGAGGATGCTGTGGCAGCGAAGCGTGGCACTGGGGCGGCCCGGGAAACTCGGGCGAAGAATCGGGTTTATGGATTAGGGTTTGGGGTTGAGGTTTAGGGACTAGGGTTTATAGGGATTAGGGTTTAGGGTGCTGTTTTGTTTTCTGGCGGTTTTCGGTTTTTTGTGTTTCAGAGCTTTGTTTTTGTTCGGGTTCGGGGTTGGGGGTTTATGGTCGTGGTCTTGCTAGACTTGAGTCCAGTAGCCAAAGAAGTCGGGGTATAGAGAGAGAGAGAGAGAGAGAGAGAGAGAGACAGAGGGAGGAAGCTAAGGCACCAGAGCCAAGGGAAAGCTATCTCAAATCTTGGGACAAAATTCAAGCGCATGAACTTAAGATCCAAAATAGGTGCAGTTCAACGACCTTGGCCTTTTCCTGAAGAACCAAATGCTCAAAATCATCATAATCGCATAGTGCTGAGGTTTTGTTGAGGTTTATTTCTAATCTACGGCACGGGGATCCTGCCTTCTTCTCTCTGGCAACAGTCCAGATTTCACAAAGCCCAAATCCAATTCCGAAGCCACAATTAATCTGAGAAGCGCCATTGTCCGGATGCGCGTCTGTGCATCGAAACTCTTCAAAGTCCAGGGGCGACTTGCGGCCATCGAGGGAATATCACTTTTGCGCTTCGGAGGCCACAGCAGGTCTAGAGGCGCTGTAGGTTGGCGCGGCCGGGACACAGAAGACGCGTGACGCGTCCTGGATCCTCGGTAGAGCCTCTAGCAGACTGCCCAAATGTACCGAGCATCCGGAGATGTAACCCGTGATGTGCTAGCCCTATAAACCCCAGTTCTTTAAAGGGGTCCAAACTATATTAACTATATTTCTAAAATGAACTCCCGAGAAGAAAAGCCTGTGAAACCCGAGCAGTACTGCGAACAGCAGTCGCCATGCATGAGGCTACGTGGGCACAAGTGCCGTGGAGACTTATCGAAGGCCGGAATCCTCGTTTTGCTCAATTGTCAATTGTCAATACTAATATAGTGTAATGCAATCGCCAGGCAATCTGAAAGGCTTGTTCAAACGTAGGGTCCTCTGTTATCTTCCAGAAGCAAGTCAGCCAACACAGGCATTGCATTGAAGACTATATGTGGAGTTTTGGTCCATCTCTTGCTTGTGACCCCACAAATGCGCTTCAATCTTTGAGAAGCCCTTAAGCTCTTTGCCATCAAGCGTCGAAGCTTGAGCCCAAACCATGCAACAGATATAGCTCCAACCCTAGGTCCTATGTATATGTTATATATGCACACGCATGACATGAAGCTTCTAGGACCTTTCCGAGTTTGCTCTTAGATTTTGTATTGCAGTGGTAGGCCTCCCCGATGCTAACATGCAGAGCACAAAAAGAAGCAACCACCGTCAACCCGAAAGCACCAAACCCTGCCGTGTAGGCCCTATAAACGCTTTTTAGGGTTTAGGCCGTGCTCTGGCCAGACGTGAGTCAAGTAGTCAAAAAAGGTCCCCTATACAGGAGTTTCAGAAAATTAGGGGTACCTTATTTTGGGGTTCTTATAATAAGGATCCTACTATTTAGGGTACTGTATTAGGGTCCCCTATTTTCGGAAACTCCTATACACGCTCAGGGTAAAGCCTCCCCCCTCCCCCCCGAAAGGCCTGAACCGGTTGATCCGAAAGCTCAGCGTAGACGCCTTAGAGCTTCCGAAGCGGAATCTGGTCGAATTACCGAGATCAAAGCCCCCCAAAGAAGGGTAAAATCATGGCCCAACACCCATAAAAGGCTGGTGTTCTACAGATTTTGGGGGTCCAAGCAGGCCAGAGCATTTAGGATCTTTGCTCTCGCTGTGGACTGCTGGATTTCGATTAGATCCTGTCGGGTTGACCTACATCACCCTAAGAGCCTTGTCTTGCAGCAAATACCCATTGATGACATATATGAATGAGACTCGTTTTTGGAAGTATTTGGAGGGTTCTGGTTTTGGATTTGAAGGGAACAAAGGGTCAGTCAGCATTGGAAGGCCTTACGAACCAGACGGAGCTTGCCAAGATCCGGCGGCAAAGGAGCAGACTAAAAAGCTTCCGTAGTTGAGGGCACTGGGCTTAGGGGTAAACCCTCCATGAACCCCAGAGGGCATGAGAGTTTCGGGGTTTAGGATTTAAAATTGCTCTGGGGTTAGGGCCAAGGGTTTAGAATGGAAATCTCCGCCCCTGAACTCTGGGTAAGTTGGGAAAGAGGTCTACGACCAACCAAGACCCATCTGTATCGGTTCTGAAGGATACTATATAGAGATCTATAGAGGTATGAATGCAAGATGAGGTGGTCTGTGTTTCAAAAGCTGACGGTTTAGGGTTTATGGTGAAAGCACTCCCCGAAATCTTATCCCAAGCCTAGCGAGTCATGCCAACCTTTGCTGTGTTGTCGGTTCCGTTCTTGTCTGGGTTCCCGGCTTCAGACAGTGAATCAGAGTCCAAGCCACAGCTCTCAATTCCCTTGCCTGTGGATTCGATTCAAGCTTCTTCTGCGTCTGGGTTGAGGCTTTCGCTGTCTATATACCCTGTAAACACTCTATACCATAAACCCTTCAGGGTTTTGGGCTTTGAAGTTTTTCACGCGCAGTAGTTTAGCATTCGAAGGGCTTAGTGATCCACGCCCAGGTCCTTCCGCGACTTTCAACGCCTGCCCCAAGGCCTTCTGATGTTGGATGCACCAAAAGCATAGCAGCTGAGTAGGTAACATTTAACCTTCTGGGTGTTATTATAGACTCGGAAGGGTAGCCGTGTTTTGGGGTAGGATATTCGGCCCCTAAGAAGCAAGGAACAACAGGAAGCTCCAGGCCCCTTCAAGAAGCCTTTAGGGCGAGGTTCTCAGGCTTCCTTCTCCAAGAAAAAGCACGTCTAGTACCTGGGTTAAGGGTTCAGGCTGTATTTGTGTCAGGCCCAGGGGTGTGAGGCTTTGTAAGGTGTCGAGGAGCTTCGTCTCTGGAGTGTTTCGACTCTGTGTTGTTGTCAGAGTGTGCAGAAGCTGTAAGGGTACCTACTACGGCTAAGATATTTTGCACAAGCTTTCCCTCACAATCCCTTCCCAGCCAGAACATCGCAACAAGCTTCGAGGGACCCCATAAACCCATCGTCGAGAAGAGCCCTCCGGATCCTGAATCTTGAAACTAAATAAATACGGTCCCCGCATGTCCGAGCCCTGGGTTCTTGGCGGCTGAAGGGTCTCGACAATCACTGGCCCGTCAAGCAAGCCCAGGGTGCTGGCTGCAAAGTCGTATATACATCCAAAACATAACCACTGTAGCCACCATAATCAGGCTAGGTTTTTGTTGAAGCGGCGGTTTGATTAGTCAGGGATCTCCATTCACCCTGATGACCCGAAGCATCGAGGTGAAACCCCGCACCAAATGAGCCCCTACTTGTAGTGTAGACCCCGATTATGAACCTCGCCTGCCTTCGATTGCAAGTGCCACAGTCGGGATCCCAATATTATATAGGGTCCTGGTCCCCCAAAACATCTCGAAACCATGGGGTGCGTTGTTTCACCAGGGGTCCGTAGTAGGCCCAAGAGCCGTCCGGAAGCGGCTTTCGGTTCCGAAGGCCCGCGGAGGCTGCAGAGCCCGGCCAGATCCAAGGCGAAGGTGATGTCTACGAGGCCCGACCCTTAATAAGGACCCCTAGGTATATACCCTTAGTATAGCTATTTTCTACCCATTATATAGCCCATTATAGGGTGGGTGCTTTCGTCGGAGGTTCGACCAGGTTTTAGCTGTAACCTTTTTGGGGGTACTATGGTCGCTATATACTCCCGAATGGTTAACCTTTGGCTCCCCTAACATAAACCGAGAGCGAAGGATTTCTATGAGGGAGGCTGGATTTGGGGCTTTCTGGGGGAGAGGCTCAAAGCCCAGGGGCTGGGAAGGGTTTAGGGTATGGTATGGCCGGCATGTACAAGTTCTTGTGTCAAACTTAAAACGTATGGTATGGGCGGTGTTCGGGGTGGACGGCATATTCCCTCACCCAGCCGTGCGAGTCAAGCCCCTTGTAAGCTTGGCTTCAAAATTTCCCTGGAAACGAGCCCAAACCCAAAACCCCTTCCCAGCGAATCGCAAGCCCAAAGCCTTCTCAAGGCCTTCGAGCCAACCCCAAAGCCACCAATCGGCGCTGCAGCACCGTGGAAGACCCGTTTACAAGAACCCAATTTTCTGGTTTTTCGGGTCCCTACATTGGGTACCCCTACCCAAACTCCATAACCTCCACTCAATCCGGTTCCCTCTACAGCCTTTTACTGATTCGAGGATCCACGACCCTAAGCACCAATCGCTATCAATAGTCGCAAAAAAACCTTCCTATCAGGAGTTTCTGTATATAACTCGTTCAAAAGGTAGGATGTTTACCGGCTACATGTAAACTAAAGAACCGTGAACATTGAACGAAAGAGCCCCAAACATCCACGGAGAACCCTGAAGCCGCAACTAAAGAGCTGCATGTCAGGGTTTAGGGTTTACCTGAACCCTAAAGAACCTACCCCTTTATGGACTTATTATAAGGAAATCATAGAACGGAACCCCAAAAAAGGTAGGTTCTTTAGGGTCTAGGTAGGGTTTAGGCTGCCAGGAACGCCTCCGAGCAGAAGTCGTGTCTGCGGCTGTGAGCATTTCACGCGACAGCGAGGCCGGACGGCTTGGGTAGTACTTCTAGGGCCTCAAAGTGTTATCTATGTATATATATATACACATAATCATTGTGTATATATAAATATATATGGAATGGGTTATGTGGGTAGAGGTTTGGCGAGTTTGAGTTTTGAGGTTTCTTGGTTTAGCACTCTGTGGCGTTCTGGTAGTTCTGCTAAAGCTTCGGCATGTCGGGTTTAGGCTTGGGATAAGGGCCTTTAGCTTTCAGCCATATGGCTGACTGTAAAGGTTTGTAGCTTAACTAGGTCTACCTATCGTCTCCATTGTAGTTCCTTGTTTTGGTTAACCAATTTTATGGTTAGGATCTTATAATAGAGATTTTGGTTAACCGAAAACAGGAATTACAATGGACACTCTAGGTAGGGTACATCGTGTATGTCGGTGCGCAGACGACAAGGCTTTGCTACTGCTTGTCGGTTTCGTACGCTTGGCTTCTCTTCCGAAGTGGCATTTAGTCTTTCGGGTTAAGCACTCGTGTGCTTGCTTAGTTTTTGGCTTAACTCGCAAGTTAACTGTCAAGCTTGACCTACTCGCCAAGCATCCGGCCGTTTGAGGGTCCATGTACGCCTCTATAGTATGCTTTTCTGTTGCCTGCGCCGTAAACGGGCCAAAGTCTTAACATTCTGCCTGCCTGGGGAGGCAAAAATGGATTTCAAAAAGTCTGCAGGATTGGCACCTCGGTGCTCCATGTGCACAAAGATGCGGTTTCAGGATTTGAGGAGACTCCATTTCCCATGTCCCCTAAACCCTAGGCCCCAGAAGTGGTGGACACCAGGGACTATGCATTTGATCCCACGGGTCCGGGTAGTTCCGAGCGTGGAAGCTTATGCACCCAAACATTCCTTGTTTTGGGAGGCTACAGAGCTCATCTCCATCCTCCGGCAAAAGCCAGGTGCATTGGGGATTCAGAGTCGACTGGAAGAGCCCCGAATCGCCGAAGATTTAGTTGCGACAGTATCATTCGCTGTGTTCATTTATTTTTCTTTTCCTTTAAGCCAGAACCTATGTCTTTAAGGTCGTAGTCTTAAGTTCATTCACGCAGTTATAAGACATGTAGCAGTCGGGTAGTATAGTGTATTCACCCCAGGCCATGCTCTAGTGCTTTCCTACCGTACTGCTTTAATGCCCAGGGCTCCCTACAGCAATATGCCCTGGGAACCCAAGCCCACACAACTCGTTCTCCAGCAGGGTTGGAGCAGCTTGTCTTTTACCCAACATAGAAGCCCGAAGAATTACGAATTCTGCTCCTTAGGGTTTCTTATATAATCGTATAGCTATAAGAAAGGAACCCTAAGGAATAGTATAATATACCTATGAAGCCCTTGTAGTAGGGCCTTGCTTCAGCTCTTGCATGTACCAGGTCCCACATTGATCCTGGGATTTCGGGGGCCCAAGACGCACCAAAACATGAGCCCGAAGCCTTCCCTTAAAACGCAAATAGCCTACCTTCTTCAGGATCTATAAAAGGAAATCATATTTAAGCAGCCCCGAGATGGTAGGTTACTTAACCCTTAGAAGTAGGTGAACTCATGGCCCAGCACCTATAAAAAAGGCCATTATTCTGACTGCTTTGGGGCTCCAGGTAAGCCCTAAGCCCTAAACGCAAGCCCGAACTCCGAAGCTCCTATATGGGTGGTTGTCAAACTTAGGGTCCCATTTTGGGTACCCCTAAATACTAGGTGCCGTATTATAATAAGGACCCCAAAAAGGCACCCTAATTTTGACAGCCACCCATACTTTAAGCCGGAATAACCTACCTTTTTAGGGTTCCTTATTTTAATTTCCTTATATAGGTCCTTAAAAAGGGAGGTTATTCCGGCTTAAGATATGACTCATAAACCTTATCCCTGCAGGCGCTTCAACACAGGGCGCAGGACAGAGGCATGGCCTGGAAATGATGCTGCTGGTTTCGTCCCCAGTGCCCTGCAGGTAGCTGAAAAATGAGGAGACAGGAATATCGGAATAAGATGACAAGTGGTTTCCAACATCAGACGCCGCGATCCAGGATTCAGGGGTAAATCGTTTAAGCTGGGGTTGAACACACAACATATCTACGTCACTACATTCAGCGGGAGTTGTCGTTGCCGGTAGCTTTGGGTTTCGGGGTGCTTGCTTCGGTCGCAAGTCTTGGGGATTCGCGATCTCAAGGCTCGAGGCCGGAGTCTATGTCCTTATGATCTCTTTTTATCTTGGGATCTGAAGTGCTCCAGCTGTACTCGTATCCCTTGACAAGAAACTCGGTACCGTCAACAGACGGCCTTGACCTACTAACCGTTTCTAACCCCTCTTTTTTGGCTGTGGTGCCCGAACATAACTGACCCGCCAACAGTGGATCTCAGGTGGCCCGCAGCGATAGCCGGCCCCTGCCACAAGTGGAGGAGGCAGCGTACTGGGGGGAAGATCCGCTTTCTCCAGTCCTTGACGAGGGTTTCGCAGGCTCCACAAGTGATCTGGCACGACCTTCCAGCAGCCTCGAAAAACCTTTATGCACACTTGACAGCACCTTGTTTCAACTTCCTGATCGTTGCACCTGTCCCCCTGGCCTCAAAGCGTTAGTGCTCGAAACCATAGCCCTAAAGCCCTGTACAGGTAAACCTCACGAAGCGCCAAGCCCCTAAACCCACAATATTAAAGCACCCTCTTGATGATGGCACGCCAGAGAGAAAGAGAGCCATGCCCAAATCCTAGAGCCTGCAACTCATCCCCCAAAGCCGTATGACACCAGCAAGTACTTTGTTCAACCATTACACATATGACCTTACAAAATCTGCTATAAGACCTCATTATCAAAATTCCGAAACATTCTACGATTCAAACCTGCCCTCTATCATATCATATTATATGATATCTTTTACTGTATGATATGTTAGAATACTTATAATTTTCTGTTATGACATCTTACATTAAGCCCTATCAGTCCTTGTATTATATATGATCTTCCATTATGATATGTGAATTTCGGAAATTTAGGCTTCTACATCAAAGCCCTCTACTTTCGGAACCCCCCATATAACCTTATGCCCTATCAGTCCTTGTACTACATTGTACTGTATGATGTTCTATTATGATACATGGGAGTTTCCAAAGGATCCTACGACTTATGGAAGCTACCATGCAAGCTTAGGCCCTATCAGTCCTCTTCATTTCCCAGGCCCCAGCCCTGCCTCCGGAACCTCGGCCCAGTTCTCGGCTAGAGGCGCCGGGTCGACTTTGATCAATCCGCTACTAACATAGTGGCCTAAAAAATAGGGTTCCTCTAAAGGGGTTTACTATAAGGGCTACTTTAAGGGTATGGTATAGGGGCCTAGATAATGACCGATACTTTTTTTTTTTGTTGGGAGGGGGAGGGGGGTTGGTCCTTATAATAAATATAGTGCAATCGGGTGGTCGGGCAGATCTAGGAGTTTTCGGAAGTTGGGGGGAACCTTATTTGGGGTGCTTATAATAAGGATCCTACTATTTAGGGAACGATATTAGGGTCCCTCATTTTCGGAAGCTCCCATAGAAGCTTGAAGGATCACCGACAGTATTCCTAGGGATTCATTGCAAAAACTTGAGCCTGGAATTGTACAACAAGTAAGTATAGGCTAGTATCGTATAGTATAAGATAAGATAAGGTACCCGCAAACCCTATTCTAGTCATCAAAAGCACCTGAATTACTTGTGTTTGCCATGATTTTGCTGCAAGTCCTCGTAATATGCAGTAAGATGGAGCCACAATAACTGGAACAGGCTTCTACCACAAGTCTTCGTACTATAGGGGTTGCATTTTTTGTTAAACAGGTTTTGTAGGGCTCCGATGTATAAGATCTGAGGTTTCTATTTTATGAAGGCACCCTACGGGTGCTGTTTTGCCACATATGCAGGCCTACGAACTGTTATAGAACTCTCGACGCTCGATAGGGAAACTTTAGGACCTGAGGACATGTCAACGCGTGGCTCATTCCAGGATGCGTTTAGGCAAATTGCATTGGGGGCCTCGACTTTGTTGAAGACTGTGTGAGGCAGTCGAGCTAAGACAACCCGTGAACTGATGTATGATCATGCCACACCATCGGAAACATGTACATTTAATGACGCGCAGATGCGGTACTGGTCCTGTGCAACACAGTTCGAGAACACTGTTCAGACGGGTTGTCGCGACGGTTGAACATGGGCCGTCTTTCTTAATTTAGTTGCTTGCGGAACTAGCGCTCATCAGCGACGAGGTTTGTTGTACCTCTTGGCATGTGGAAGGATGTGTTTACCCAGAGTTTTTGAAGCGTCTTCTTCCCGTGAAGAATGTCGGTTTAGCATCCGGCTTGGAGCTTGTCCCACAAGACTCAGACCAGACATGAGAAGCCAGAGTTGAGGCAGCTCGTCCCCATTCAGTGTCTGTACAGAAGTATGGTTTGGGAATTCAAGTTTAGTGCTGATATCTTCAAACGTCCCTTCGCGGTGGCCTTCAGTTCCCTGCTTTTCAGATCATGACCCTCTCCTCCAGGAGTGGACGCGGATATCTGTGCTCATCCCAGGTTTCCGGTCAATGCGCCCTACCAAAATCCTACGTAAACACCCAACAGTAAGAATGGCAATGGCCAACACCCGTAACAGGGCAAACTGTTGGCGTCCAGGTAATCCTCGACGATCTATATGTGGAGGGCATATAGGGTTAGGTCATTACGTCCAATGTGTCGGGCCTTCGGGGATTACGAATACACGATGCTTGGATTTTCTATTTACTTCGCTACATGTGCGGAGGAGACATGTGTTGATCCTAGATATCTAGATCCCTCTTCTATGACTGCGAGAGGAATCCCGTAAAAGTTTTGGAATCCTGACTCCGGAGTCCCACAGTAACAGATGTTTGGAATTCCTGAGTCTTCGGTGATCACGCTGACGACCCGAGTCCAGAAACCAGGAACCTCCCACGTTTATTGGATCCGTAGACCAATTCATGCCATTACCGCAAACCGGGGCTTCTGATAATTCGGGGTTACCTTCGTTCAGGGTTTCTTGTACAACGCATGCCATCGCACAGTCTCTACATCGAGGTCCGTCATTTGATGAAACTCTTAAAACATGTCATTCGCCTGGTACAAGTCCGTCAACAAGTTGAACCTAATCCATATACCCTGAACTCCGAGTCCTGAAACCCTACACCTAGGTGGGAAGGCTTGAGATTCTTGCGCGTGCTTGATGGATTTGATGCTTGTATGAAGGACATGTTCGCGGGACTGCGGGCGCACAGCTTGTGGTGTTGGTTTTCTGGGGTGGAGGGTCCGGCAGTGGTGCCGTGTTTAGTTTTGCCATCGTGCCAGCACCATGCTTTTCCGACCTGGCTTTTGCAGCATTTCTGCTTAATTACATCCTTCGACCCTGAGCCCTGGACTCGTACTTGCTCTTGATCGGTTGCACCTCGCGGTCCACGCCGCTTCGGCCATGTCGATCCTGCTACATATCAGCAGCTGCTCGGAGAGATGCGGGGGTGGTCTAGAGTTTCGGGGAAGTTAGCCCCGAATACATTGAGGCCCGCGCCCAAAACAGGAAGTGCCCAAGATATACAGATACACGCCTAACATACAAACCTCAACCTAGACTCCAAGGGCTGTTCGTCGAGGCTCCCCCCCTCTCCACCTCCAAAACCAGCAGATAAAAAAGGACCCTAAGAAACACCATATTAAACAACCCTAGACCCAAAGACACCTTCAGTTGCTGGTGGCTGTGCTGTAGGAGTCAGAGTGTTTGCCTGGCCCCTCATCTCCAGGCCTCGCCCCGAAAAAAAACAGACGTTACCAAACCAAATTCGCCTGACATTTGTTCAGCCCCCCTCTTCAAACAAAAAACACGGACATATATATATATATATATATAAACAAATCAATCAGAAAAGCAAGGACCAAACCCCCAACGCCCTCCCCCTCCCCACTTCCTCTCCTCCTCCCCTAAACCCTAAACCCGAAACCCATCCTCTCTCTGGCACACATGTGCCTTGTACTCGCTTGGATGATCAGGCAGGTGCCAAAAGGAGCTTTTAAAAAAAACTTCCTTCCCTTTCCTTAACCTACTCAAAGGCCCCAAAGCAGTTCCTTGTTGGGGTTCATATATATAATTCGATTAGGTAATCCCAAAAAGGAACTACTTTGGGGCCTATGGGTATCCGAGGCCTCGCCGGACCCCTCTGCTCTGTCCGATGCGAAGCATCTTGGACTGGGCGCCAGCTCAAAGAGGCGGCGCGCCCGCGTGAACGGCACAGGGCGTAGGGTAGTGCATGGCCATGTAGGGTTCCGTTATAACGGGTTCTTAAGACGGGTTCTGTAAGGGTTGCTACACGGGGTATTATGGAGGGGGTAGTATATAGGGGCCTTAAATAGCTAGGCTATATAAGGGTAAGAGATCTATAAGGGTACTATACGATAGGGGCGTCGCTAATTACCACTAATGATATTTACTCTTTGTCTTGAATGGTGTCGGGTGCAGGGTTATTTATGGCCATATAGGTTTCCTTTAAAGGGTTCTTAAAAATTTTAAAGGGTCCTAAGACGGCTACTATAAGGGGTTTTGTGGAGGGGGTGTAATATGGGGGTCTAAAGAATTGAATTACCAATACTATTTTGGGGGCTCCTTATCAGATGATAGTATAATTGACCTTATTTGGCCCGAAAACACTATTCTAATTGTTCAGGCCCTATATTGGGGTGTAGGGTAGGGTCGTCACTGCAGAGGCCCAGGGTTTAGGGGCGTTGTGGCTTCCGAGACCTGCGGCAGCTAACATACAACCAAAGCTGATCCCGAAATGTGGTTTGTTGAATTGCTTGCAGGGTTTATGGAGTTTAGGCCTCATTGACCTCTTGAAGCCTATAGACCACGCCCCAGCATGCGCGCACACCCAAAACCCAACAAATCCCCAAACGCCCGAAAGCTGAGATTCCTCGCCCGACGACTGCAAGAAGCCCGTTGCAGCACAAGCATCTAAACTCTAAAATAACTCAGGGTACTTAGAAATAGTTTTGAGTCTTGGTTCATATAAGCCCTAAGAAGCAGACCAAATTATGATTCTTGCTACGGGTCTAAGTTCAGTATAGGTAACTTCCATAGTGTATCCATCGGTGAATAACAATTCCACATACCGCCTGTTGCATCCTCAAGCCCACAAAACCCCGAAGCGTAAAGCCCTTCTTGGACATTCTGTTGACCTAGCAGCCCTAGGAACGTTGGAATCCATCCCCCATCTTCCCCTCCAAAACCAAGCAACACTTAAAGCAAACACCTGATGGCGACGGAAAGCCCGCGGGTGCACTACCGTTTCAGGCTATCGAGGTCGAGACGAAGTGGTCTGAGCTAGCTGCTTGGCTCATCTTCTTCATATGAGTGGTTGTCAAAATTATGGCCCCTTTTTGGGTCCCTATTATAATACGGCACCTAATATTTAGGGGTACCCAAAAAGGGACCCTAATTTTAAAAACTACCCATATGATTTTGCGCCTGCTCTGAAGTTGCAGTGACCATGAGCTCCCAACATGTCAGCTGAGCCTGACATTCCAGGCTCTAAATCCTAAACCCTAAACACTAAACCCTACAGGAACCCAGGATGTCCTGAGTTCGGGATTTAGCCTTCGAGATGTTGTAAGGCTTAAAAGAATTGTCTGGAAGGACGTCGGGTTTCGTGAGGTGTTTGAAGGACTGAGGCTCATGCATTGCCTGGCCTGCCTCTCGATGTGATAGCAGAGACAGAGATAGAGAGACGTAGAGAGAGAGAGAGAGGGAGAGAGAGAGAGAGAGAGCATCATCGGGCTATTGTGGGTCGTCAACGGAAGCTGTGGGGATCAAAGGCACCAAAGTCATGAATCTTAGGGTTTCCTGGTAGAGCTTACCTAGAGGGTCATACCATACCCCTTCTTTAGGATACCTAGTTTTGTGGTTTGGTTCTCAGCTCTTATTTAGAAAAGTACCTTTAAAAAGGGGCAGGGTATGACCCTATAGCCTATAGGTAGACCCTGAAGTAGGCATCATTTGCCGGCTCAGGGTCTTAGGCTTCGGTCACTGCGGTTTAAAGCCGGCCGTCGGTAGATCCGTGGGCAAACCTTTATTTGGGACTACCATACTTTTTGTAGAGTCCGTATACATATGCAGTCAAAAAAGACAACAAAAACACACATTATATGTATATATATATACATATGTGTGTGTACGCGTATATCTATATAACATATATTCATACATATGTATATGTACACACATACACACATATATTTACCTATATATTTAAATGGGGTTCATCAGAAGAACCTGCTGTACAAAGAAGGTACCCGTAAGCAGCCCCGCAAAGGCTTGCACGCAGACTTTAGCGATCGGTCCACGAGTCATCGAGGACGCTGACATCCTCGGGGAGGACCCGTGGCTCTACCCTAAGGCCCCATAGTAGTTCCTTTTTGGGATTACTTTATAGGATTCTATATGAACCCCCAAAAGGAACTACTTTGGTGCCTTAGGGTAGGTTTAGGGCTTAGGATTTGGCGGTTGAGGGTAGAATCGAAGAAGTTGGAACATCAATATCCTCATGCCCTCAAGGCAAAAACCTAGGGGATCGTCTTACCAATCCTCCTAAACCCGGGTTGCAACTTTCCAGGCTTGCCTGTTGGCTGAGTATGGACGGCCTCATTTGGGATGGGCTTTAAAGGCCCGCTTGACGGCTTTCCTATAGGGGCCTCAACAATTTCCAGCACTACTTGTTTGGCCTTATCTTATTATACTGGCAGTATAATGGACCCTGTTCCAATTATTAAGGCCCCTATATCATCAAGGTTTTGCGATTTTGGTTGGGCTCAGGGCTTTGGGTTTCGTAATCGGGGTTGTATGAGGTGTTATCCTGGGACACCGTAGAGATCCCGAAAATCGAGCTAATGAGGAAATATGCCGAATGTATGGGCGAAAGGGTTCTCGGCCTCTAGGCCATATGGAGCTTCGTCCTGGACATGGCGCATCATGTCGTACCGTTTTTTGCCGATTGTATACTGCACGCAAACCAAGGTAACTTCTGTAGTGCTTGTCGATGTACGCACATGGTGCTTCCAGATGTTTAAAAATAGACATATACTTATTTCTTTTGTGTACAGTTTCGAACATGGGTTCGCGAATGTAAACTTTGGGATACGTCTTGCAGTCAATGGCCGGCCAAGGTATGAGTGTCAACTAAACCTGAACAGGCTCAATCCCTGAATCTTTCCTGCATGAAGGGTTCAAGTTATCCGTTAAATACTCGTGCTGGTATGCTTATAATTCGGAATCGGGGGAGTCGGTGAGAATTGGGCAGTTGGACCGGTAGAGGAAAACGCCAAGACCCTTAGCGGCTACCATAGGGCTTCAATAATTAGAGTAGGGCCTTGGGGCCCATTATACTATATTTATAATAACGAACTCCCCAAAAGTAATTTTATTGGTAATTATGACGGCCCCTATATTAGGGTTGCAACCCGAAAAATCTTAAGAACAGAACATACCATCGATGCGGCCCTTGTGGCACCCCTTGCTAGCCGCCCAATATCCATGTGTATCTCCTGTGTGTATGTATATATGTATTTATGTGTGTGCACATATGAATAAAGAAATATGTATATATATATATATATACATTTACGTGACCCAGTCTTGCGCAAGGACGCCAAAGAGGGCGTAGAGGTCGCCGTGGGACGATCAACTCTGCCAGCTTTCGTGCTGGCCGTTTCTGGGCCTGCCTTTCGGAGGATTTTGAGGGTGTATATATATATATATATGTGTGTGTGTGTATGTATGTGTATATATATATGTATGGAGAGCGAGATATCCGGCTTTGAATTTGTAAGCCTCGTCGGTTATGGGGTGTTAGACGCGTGAAGATGTGGCCTTATGGCTACGGGTTCAGAAAGTCTTGGTAGAACCAAGCGGGACCTGTCCAATTTTCGACAGTGCCGACAAAGATCTAAGCACCCTTATCTCAACTTGCAAACAGAAGCCTTCTTTCAAATGACATCTTCCTAAACACACGAACCCCAAAACCCCTAAGCTTCAGACCCCTACACCCTGCGCTCCTAAACCCTAAACCCCTACACCCTCAACCCTCAAACCCTGCACCTTATTTCAACCCTCAAACCCTACGAACCCCTAACCCTTATGAACCCCTTAGCCCCAAACCCCTAAAACCCGATGAACCCGTTCAGTAAGCCTTACTACCCTTTAAAGGAACCTCCTAAAGAACACTACTCTTCTCGAGGCTCCCGGGGACGCCCACTCCTGGGCCTTGGCGTTGCGGGGCTATCCGGGCCGGGGATTTCCAGCCCCTTGCCTTCGCCCAGGTAATGTAGGAACCTATACGGCTCTAAGGACTCGTATTTTGGGTCTTTTGGGCTTAAAGACCATACTATGGACCTATAACCTCAAAATAGTACGATTCCAAGGTTTCTTACTCAGGTTCCGAGATTATGAAGAAGGGTGTTCTAAACAGGGAGAGGGGGGTGGGCTTCCCCAAAATCATGGGGGTGCTAGAGGGCGTTGAAAAGGTGTTCTTCAAAGGGGGATTCTGTAGTTAAGGGTGGTCCTTTAGGGGTTCTGAACTCTAACAAACTGTTCTGAATCGGTTTTCTGTGCGGGTCTTCCTAAGCTTCTGAAAGACATACAACGGGCTTCGCAAGGGTTCAGGAAGGGTTCTATCAAGACTTCGTCAGGTTATGTATGAAGGTTCAATAGCTGTCCTACAGTGGTTGTAGCATGGCTTGTGAAAGGATTCAACAAAGAAAAACAACATGTATGTATTTATTTTTAAGTTTCATACGGTTTGTGAGGTCCTTTGGGTGTACCCCAGGTACGGTTATAAAGGGTATGCTGCGAGTATGGGATCATGGGTCAAGCCGGGCTCCTGCCCAGAGACACAAAGAAGGGAGCGCAAGAGAGCGTGAGACCCATTTTTGTCCGAAAGAAGTTGCCTGCCGTGGATCGCTGAGAAGCTTTATATGAACACTGAAGAGCAGGAAAGTAAGTAATCTAAACCTTATGGAAGCCTGGAGTATCCCTTATGGTCCGCTCACAAACGTTTGTTTATGTTCAACACCCACAGCCACTCGCCGAGAGGTGCTGCTGGAAGCGCGAGGTGCGATTATTACAAGACATGTAAAGGGTTAAGGGTTTAAGATGCAAGTGGACCACTTTTGTATCACTTTCGGGTTTGCATTCAGCAATGTAGACAGTTGATACTACGGGTTCGGAGCCTTACTGCAGATTTGAGGCTCCATAGACCCTAAGACCTTTACGATGTGCCCCTCCTCGTTTGGGTTGCTTCACTGTGTGTTCTTTAAAATCGAAGCTCGAGCCCAAGAGTCGGGTTTTAGGGCTTAGGGCTCAGGGTTTAGGGTGTGGTGACGTCATGGGTGCTCACTGGTGTGTGCGCACCCAGGCCGCTCGCACCTGTGCCGCGGTTTGATAGCATGTAGATTATCGTGATGCAAGGTTGTAACGACGTGTTTGTTTCGTGCTTTGGGGCTTCAGGTGTGTGGGGGGTTGGGTGCTTTCGGTTCGATCGCCGAGGTATGATTTGCCTCTGTGAGACGCATTCGGTTGACATGAATGCTACAGGTTCGTCTAGGCCTAAAGCCCTCAGCCCTACACCGATTGTCTTACAAACCTTAAACACAAAGCCCCAAACCCTAAGCCCCCCCCCTCCCCCAGTCCCCCACAAGCCTCAGCCCGCTAAGCTTACAAGAATCCTTGAGCAGGCTACGTCTTCGATGGATCCAGTAAAACGTTTTGGGATGATATCGCGACTCGGATCTTTGCAGAAAACCTTGAGGAGAGTGCAAGTGTGGGTCTGTAAAGGGTCCTATCCAATAGCCTCCTATGAGTGACATGTGTACGTTTTGGTGATTCCGAGAGTTCGACTGCGCGGTCCGGACGCATCTAACCAAGCTCTGAGACCCGCTGAGAGGTTCTCGACAAAAGCCGGAGTAACAAGCGGAGTAGGTAGTAGAAGTAGTCCCTTATCATGCCTATATGAGGCAGCTCGCCCAACACACAACTCTAGATATGAAGGCCCCTGCATTCCGGACTGTGGGGCTTTGGGGATTAGCCTTCGAGGGTGGCCGTGCAAATTCCTTGACAGTTTGGTATGACGCCCTAAGGAATGAGGCCTCGCAAGAGTTTCTGAGACCGAAACCTCGGCATGAAAAGTTAAACCCTAAACCCTAAACCCTAACGAATTATGCGAGACGGAAAAGGGTCGTGCAAAAAAAGAACCCTAACGAAGCCGAAGCCTAGCAGGTCTCGGGTAGAGGAGCTCAAGGGAGAAGCTGTGGAATTTTGTGTGACTTATGCGCCCAAAGACTCTGCGCAAAACTCCCTCCCAGGATCAGGCGTACATGAAGGAGCTTGAAGGACTTCGGCCACCTGTCCTGGTAGAATTGTAGACACAGCTCAAGGAGGCGATGGAATTATGAGGGCTGTCAAATTCTGCGGGCTCTTCTTTCTGTGTGCATGATAAGCAGTCAGAGGCTGTGGGGTCAGTGTCATCATACATGATTAATTCACCACACTCTGGGTTGCGCAGGGTCCAGGCATAGTTGTGTTGTGTCTTATAGCAACTTCCTGATGAGATGACCAGACTGCGGCCAAGTAGGCCAGCAGAGTCCACGGACGACTACCCATAGTCTCCAGTGAAGTTCCTTCTTGGGGTTGCTTTATAGGATCCGGTGAAAGAGAAGAAATATCACGACGGAGACTACAGGTATACTGTAGATTGAAGGATCGGGTTAATTGGAGAGCAAGGCTAGGCTTCAGGCAGCAGGGAACCTTGCAAAGCCCTCTTTCTTGCAGACATTTTTTGTTGTGAGGAGGATACTGGGGTTTCACGTTTCAAGTTAGCCCAACAAGAACCCGGGTAGTTCCAGGCTTATACTGTGAATGCTCCACGGAGAGAGACAACTCTGTTTCAGTAAGTCAGGGAAAGGTGCGAAAACCGAATGTTTCGCCAAAATTATCTCCATGCAGTCGCTATTCAACTCTGGTATCTTCCGAAACCCTAGTAACCTAAAAGCTAGCACCCCTAAACCCGACAACGCAATAGTATGGCAATCATAGACCTCTGGAGAGCTGGCCAGGGAGAGGTACCACCCTCAAGAAATCGAATTACGCCACCTTCCTTTGGAGAAGGACCTTGCAACGGGTTTAGTGGGATTGCAGGTTTTGGGGTCCATAGGGCTTCTGTAGAGTTTAGGGCTTATAGAGCTTGGAGCTTATGCAGGGTATAGGGTCTTGGGGCTTCGAGCCCATGTTAAGCCGTTACCTTCGGTTGGATAGCAGCGGCGTTAACGATACGAGTTCGAGCATTCACGCTAGAAGAATCAACGTGTTCCAGACATGGTAAGCATGGAGGCTGTAGCAAAGAGCCTTGAAGCTTCAGAACTATGGGCGATTCGGGTTTTCCGCTGATCATCCTGATGGCAAGTGCGAGGTCTCGAAAAATCGCCTTCCACAAATCCTAAGCCCGCAGCTTTCAGATTGACCGCTGAGACTCCAGGAGTCATGAGTCTTACACACTCCGGTCGCGCGAGCCTGTTACAAGTGGGGATCAAGGAAGCACATAAACCTCAAGTATTGAAGCGCCACCCCTAAGCCCTACACATCCCTAAACCCTTTGTGGAGCCTTGCTTTGTGCAAGCGTGAGCGTCGAAACCGAGACTGCTTGAGAGACTCGTTGGGCCCGGTCCTTCGCATCTTCTGGGTCAGAAGGGATAGTTGAAAGGTTCGTCTATCCCTAGGGCTCCACTTGCATAGAAACCGGGTTCTTGAGCTACATAGTCGATGGCTAGTGACCTACGGCGTAGCTAACTGGAGTCCCAGGATGTTCCTTTTGAGCTACAGTCGAGCCGCAACATGGGAAAGGACATGTTACTCACTTGGGTGCCGTGGAAGGCGATGGCAGGCCAAGCAGTTGCACGGTTTCTTGCATCAGTGGAGAAAGTTGCACCGACAGTTGTGTGTTCCGGGCCTTGCTGTTTCAGAATCCGAATTCAAAAGGCGTTGCTGTTTGAGGCTAAAAGTAGCTCGAAGAAGCATGTCCGGGACTAACGGATGATAACGGATGCTAGACGGAAGAGCAAGTGATTCAGCCACACCATAGCTCCATTTTTCAGTGCCTCTTTCAGCCGCTGTCACTCAGCGTCCATTTTCGTGTGCAGTAGTATGCAGTTTTCACTTTAGCTGTACCGTATTTCTGTAATGATGTCTTTTCGGCTTTTTTTGTTCAGATCCTTCGAGCGGTATGGGAAGCTGTGAACGGATGCTTGTGAAGGAAACCCGCTCTGCTTAGTTTCAAAAGCATGCAGCTTGGTAAGCACGGCTGTAGGTAAGCCTATGTAACCGCATACTAGCGCAGAGCCCTCCAGGAATCAAGACGTTTAGCAAAGCCAGTAAGAACGAGCCCCCAAGCCGCACTCCTTCAACCAGAAACTCCAGTGAAAGGCGAGGGTTCGCAGGTCAAGCGTGGGCACAAAGGGGTTTTCTTCAAAACACTAACTACGTATACAAATATTTTCATTTTGTGGGCCATAACCAGAATCGTTCGATCCCCAATACAGGGCACTTGTGACGCCATTCAGCAGGTGGACTGAAGCTGGCTTGGCTTCCAAAACTCTTCAACCTCGCTCCACCAAAGCCAGAACGGCATGACGACAGTGGCAATGAGAAGTAGAACAACAGCGAACGAACATCGGAACTTCAATCTTGTGATGTGCCAAGAGACAATCCTGGTCGAAGCTTCTCGCGGCTTAGTAAGTTTACTTGGCACGCCTACGATTGTCATTTCCTGACCCTTTGTTACTTACTTGCGTAACTTGCTTGATTGCCTAACTCTGATCATGATTTCAATCCTTGAGCCCACAATCTACGCAGTCGATGCGGATGCAAGTGACCTGTGCCGGCGGAAGGTATCGAGCCGGAGGAGGTGGCGTGCTTCTTGACACGATTCAAGAAGCCAACCCCAATTGCAAGGGTAAGGGCTTTCAGGCTCAAGCCCGAAAGGCTTAAACACCACCGTAAAACCCTAAGCCCTAAGGCCCTGTAAAGCTCAGGGTTCGAAGTTTAGGGCTTTGGGGCTTCAGGGCATGTGGGGCTTCGGGATGGTTCAGGGAAGGGCCTTAAGTTGAGGTTTATTTCGGAGCTCTCTCAAGGTCCGAGTTCCGAACTAGTAGGGCCTTGGGTCGAGGGAGTAAGGTTTGTTTCACGGTTTGCAATTGGATGCACCAAGTGTCCAAATCTCCGAACGGCCTGCTGTTAAGTGTTGGAATTGTCGGTGGATCGTTTAGGGTTTAGGACCCGGGTGTAGGGGTTTAGGACCCGGCTGGGCATTCCGGTACTTGAGATGGCTTTGGGGTGTTGAGCAGCCTAAACATTAAACACTAAACTTCTGGACAATTTGCAAGTGCGGGCTTGTCCTAGTGAATTAGCAGGCAAGTAAAGCAGAAACCCTGAAGCCATCCCGACCCGAGCCCTAAACCCTAAACCCGGACGGCCGAGTTGCGAGAGTGTAACCCCGGACAACCTAAAAGCATCTATATAGACTCTAAATCTAGACTCTCCAAGCCCTGCTCCCAACCCAAACCAGCGGAGTGCTCAAAGATTCTGGCTTAGGAAAGGTTGGAAGACTTAGAGATGTGGGTGTAAGGATTGGGAGGCGGTGGGGTTGTGTTTGGATGGGCCCGGACCTGTCCTGCTTCTAGCATAGACGCCTGATTCGATGGTTTCACATGCGAGGGGCAACTCTGTATTTCCGTCTTTTCCGTACTATACCTATAGTCTCCGTTGTGGTTCCTTTTTGGGGTTACCTTATAGGATCCTCAACATTTGGTTGGTTAAACCAGCAAAAGGAACTACAACGGAGACTGTAGGTAGTAGTTCGTAGCCTCCACCCTAAACCTTAAACCCTAAACCCCTAAACCCTAAACCCCTAAAGCCCTAAACCCCTAAACCCCTAAACCCTAAACCTCCAAGGTGTGCTGGCGCTTCAGGCCTGGTTTTTCATGCTTTCGAGGTTTGAGGCTTCGGGCTAGGATTTGTGAGGCGAAGGGGTTTAGGCTAGAAGCGGCCCCCACCCTGTAATTGTGGTATACTAGAAATATAATAGGGCCCTAATATAATCCTTATAGTCACTATTGCAGGGTGGGAGGCAGCTTCTAAGGCTTAGGCTAGTAGGGTTTTACCGGGTTTAATGGGGACATGATGGGCTTGTATAAAGGGCCCTTACAATGATTGGGAATACGGTTTGGGTTGTATAAAGGGGGTTTTGCCATACTTGGAGATACGGTTTGGGGGTACATTGGAGTATATTATCACAGAAACCAAAGGGGGGAGGCTCTGGTTTCTTTCCCCGGAGCCCCGGTGAGCTATACAAAGTTTTGGGGCTGCAGGCAAATTCAGGGCTGTGCTCAAGTCTTCTTGACGGTTTCAGAGAGGTGGTTCACGGATTGAGTGCACATTTTTGGGATTAGGAGATAGGGAGTTGTAGCTTTAGGGTGACGAAATTCGCTCTCCGGGTATGGTACTGCAGAAGATGTAAAGGCGGTCCCTTCAGTGCCAGCTTGCATGATTAGAGGCTGTGGCGGACGAGATTCGCGTTGGGCTTCAAACCCAATCCCGAAACCCCTTATGACGCAGACAGGATGCCGAGACCCCAACAGCAGAAGCCCAGTCGCCTATTTAACGACCGAGTAGGTACTGTCCTTGCACAACTGCAAAACGGTTTCCCATGCCCAAGACCCTCAGACTTAATCCCTACATCCCGACAAGTTCGCTCGCAAGGCGTCCTTTGGTTGGGCCGGTGACGGCATGAGCTGGGTAAGCAGCATCGCCGTGCTTCAGGCAAGGCCAGACCTTCGATCTTAAGATGACATGAGATTACGGACGCCTTGTTGGGGATTCCACAAGTATTGTCTGAGTTAGGGCTGGTGTGCCTCATTTTGCTCACCTTGAGTGTGTTGGGGGTAGCGCGAGGAGGGTGGAGTGCCTCGCAACTCCGACAAGCCCAGCTCTAGCTGGGTTTCTGCATTTTTGGGGACAGCTTCTGAAGGGACTGAAGGGTTTCGGACTCATAAAGTTTCCCGACTTCGGCGAAAGTTTCATGGGGATCGGCCACCGAGGTCGTCATGGAGTTCTTAGGAGGCATCGATTTCAAGATTCGGGAGTTTGGGGTTTCTGTCAAGAGTCGTCAAGGAGTACTGCCACTACGGGGTGAAATGACGTGGACGATTTCTCGTCACAACCACTGTCCCACTTTCTCGTTTACAGAGCCCAGGCCCTTGTGTATGAAGCTATCCCTCTAATGCAGCCTGAATTCTAACGCCAAAGCAACACACAGACCTCAAAATGTCCGAATGGCGAGAGACTCCACCCTAAAGCCATCCTTTTATCCGAATAACTCCAAATAGTACCAATGTGCTTAAGTATGTGTCTAGAGTTTCAAACAACAGTGTCGGATGCTGACAAAACCACAGCCACAGACCTACCCAAAGGCCCCAAAGTGGTTCCTTTTGGGTGTTCATATATAGAATCTTATAGGGTAATTCCAAAAAGGAACTACTTTGGGGCTTATGGGTAAGCCCTACAAACTGTCGGAAGAGGACGGGGGCCTGATTGCGATCACGGCCAAGATCTGGGAAGCTTGCTCAGGTTGCAACTACGAACCTCGGACGGGCTTCGGCTCATATTCGGGCCTAATTACCAATACCATGTTGAGGGTTATCTCATAATTATAGTATGCATAATTAGTATACCCCAAATCCTCCTTCTAACTCTTCAGGTCCCTATAGTACCAGGGTCTTGGGATCAGGGTAGGCCATCGGCACTGTACCGGTGGTGTCCAAACATGCAGGTGTCTTGCGGGATTCTGCACGGATGTTAGTTTCTGGCTTATCGTCGTTAAGACGTTTGAAAGACTCGTCGTCCTTCCTTCAGCCCGGCTGAGGATCCATGGTTTGCACAGAGGCAGGAATTGTGCGGGAATGTTATGAGTGCTCCAAGACTAAACTCGTATAACAAGTAAAGGAACCCCCTAAACCCTACAAGGCTTGTGTCTGCCCTCTGTAAATACAGCACCCAACAGAGGCCAAGCAACTGCTTTTGGGTTTAGGGATTAAGCTTAGGTTTTGGGGGGGTTGAAGGCTGACTGCGCAGCCGAAATAATTCATTGACGTGAAGTCCAAAACGATTCCCCTTAGGCTCCCATGAAGCATGCATGCCTGCTTCTTTTTGTTTGCATGTTTGCTTGGGCCATGTACGGGAGCTGCGCCGCGGTAAGATCAGGTCTGGCCCCGTCGGGTCCAGGTTTCCAAGTTTGTTTCATGGCCTTAGCTCCTGGGCGAAACTCCAGATCGTGGTTAGCAACTCTGTCAGATCCTCAATCCAAGTGTGAAAAGCGTGAAGACATCCGAGAATTTACCTAGAAGCACCACATCCGCACCTTTGCCGGTGCTGAGGACAGCCATATCGTCTCGGGCCTCCTGCGTGTGAAAAATCTGGACGAACTCGCGGCGAGAGCTCCCGGTTTTTACGAGGCCTGACATTTTCATGAGTGATTTTCGTGGTAATGTAGTATCCCTGATACGGTTTCGTTTCTTTTTCATTGCTTCGTTCTAAATTATAATTGAGCTACACGATAGCCCCAAACCCCAGCTTTCGATTCTATCTTATCGAGATTGCGTCGTTCCGACACCATTGCAATGCTGAAATTCAGCGGCTGCAAGGCGTTTAGCCAACCCTATTGTAGAAGCGTGTCGGTTCCGTTGGAACCTCTTTTGCCTGTGCCCTTCGACACAAGACAATGCCAATCTCCGACATGGCACTTGCGGAGAAGTGCTTCAACCTCGGCCTTTCGGCTGTAGAACTCAAGCCTAGCATTATCAGATTACGCCCCTTGCCCTGTTCGACTCACTGATCGGTCTCCGTCTTGCAGCTTGGCTTATAGTATCATCCGCATATAGGGACTAGAAAGGAATAGTAGTACCAAGTTTTCGTGTTGCGTTGTGGTAGGACACCCTGGCCTCTCAGGTCTGGGTCTCTCGGAATCCCAGGCCTTCAAGCACGTCTTTTTTGGAGCGTTTTTTGTAAGATAGGTTAACAAACTACATGCATTCAAGGGGTCTCGGCCTAGGCAAACTCGCGCGACATCCCTGTGAAGCCTACATATCCTAAGCCCCTCCAAAGCAGAAACCCTCGTCTTTCGGAGGCGATGACGTTGCCGATCTCTCACACAAAGCAGCCCGGCAGCAAGCCTTTCTGTGGCCGGGTTACACGACAACCACAATATCCTGGCCCAAGGAAGAGTATTGCTAATTATTCGGGCTTCTTTGCTGAGTCAAGGTTGGGCCGCAATAGCGTATCCCCTTTAGCACTTACAATGTACCCCCAGACCTGAGTTTCACTGTTGCATATTAGATGCGTAGGACAGGGCCCACTGAGCTCAAAAATCCGTGAACTCCTCGCAGAACCGTTCATACTAGTTGGAATTGTGTTTGTTTAATATGTAAATATCCAAACGTCGAAGCACTGAATTTGCTTCTTTCCATGGCAACAGGTGCCCGAACCTTAGCCCCTAGAAAGCCGGGTGTCTAGTAGGTCCTGGTACCCTTTCTTCAAAGGGGAAAAGGAGGGACCCTTAATGGGGACCCCTACCCTATAAGGGGCTATATCATGGGTAGATAACAGCTATATTAAGGGTATATACCTAGGGGTCCTTATTAAGGGTCCCTTTTTTTACCCTTGGATTCCTTGATAAGCTGCATCAACAGCGTGCCAACCTTCGCACCGCTTCAATACACCCCTTTCCTTAGGGGCACATAGAAATAATTTCTAATTTTTGGTTATTATAATCCCTAAGAAACAGCTACAATTCAGCATAGGATCTTCCAAACGAAGGTCACGAATCTCCAGTCGGTTTAACGGGCCGACGGCATACTTATTTGTATCTGGGAGTGTCCGGAAATGAGGGGGTACCATAATATTTGGGGGTCCTCATAATAAGGATCGTACTATTCAGGGTACTTAAGTCTGTGCCGGGGAAATCGGTTCAACAGAAGTTCCGTTTTGGCGGCTGTCTGTGTGCTCCCAGAAAACCCAGTGCCCGAATCAGGGAGCCGTCCACAGACCATGGCACGAAGCGCAACATACAGCGATAATTTCTGGTCAGTATGTGACGAGAGCAACTGCCATGGGTTCTTTCTCTGAATATCAATGCTATACGTAATGTATTCTTAAGTAAGGTTCCTGTGCGAAACCTTTGTATCACCTGTTTCCTGCACTCAGACTCAGAGCGGCCACCGTTCCCGGTTTGGGGCTTCGAGTTTCGGGTTTAGGACTCCTTCAAGAAGCGTTTTGATCTCAGGCTTAGGTGCAGGCTTTAGACGGCCTTGGACCCAGTTAAAAAGCTTTAGCAGCATCATGCAAGGGAGAGCCTGGAACTTGCAAGAACATGGTTTAGAAGCTGCCCCCACCCTGTAATAGTGACTATAAGGATTGTATTAGGGCCCTATCATATTCCTATTATACCACTATTACAGGGTGGGGGCCCCTTCTAAAACATGGTGCAAAGGAGAGAGCCCTAAGTCAATCGGCTCCTATTTGCGTGCATGTGGCGACCAGTTCCAGTTTGACTTCTACCTGCAGCCTTGAAGCCTGAGTTATCAGCGCTTTGCCCGACAGAGTTTGCGCGGAACTTCGGAGGGGATTAGGGTTTACAGGGTTTAGGGTTAGGGGGGAGGGATGGGTTCCAGGATATTCGAACATACGATGCCCTGGAGGCAATACATGCTGTGTTGCCGATTGCCGCCGGCATTGGCTCAGAGTTTCTCGTTCTGAGATTTCCCGATATCCTACAAGCCCTGCAGATCAGTAGGTGATGATACCATCAGCCGCGGGTCCGGGAGTCAAAGTGTTGTGCATTTGGAGCCGCAAGGATCTTCCGAATCCCAAACGCTTCAATGCTATGCCACAGATCCTTGAACGTCTCGAGGTCTGATTTGCTGCTCCGCGTGTCAAATAGCAGATAGCGACAGCAGTTTGCAGCGAGACGCTGTAAGATTCGAGTCAGCTACACCCCAAAGGTTACACCCCAGACCCCAGAACCTGAAACTTGTCAAGCCCTACATAATTATCAACCCCAGCATCCCTGATTACATTAAGACAAAGCCCTAAAACCCCTGAGACCCTACCGGGAACCCACCCCGTGAAAACATAAGAGCCTGTGTATAATCGTCGTCTACCACTGCGGCGCGAAATCGAAAATCTGGCTTCCTCCATGACTGGGGGACCAGATCGAATGGAGGCCATCCCTTTCGTGCATGACTCGAGCAACATGGTCTTTGCATCTGCCAATCCGTGCATGCAGCATGCAGTAAGCTGCTTCAAGAGATCTCGAAAGTCTTCAGTCATAGAAGTGTTGTTGAAGATAGGTCTAGTTGCTGCTTGTAGCGAAGCTGCATCGGTTGTTTTGACTTGAGGCTTTGGGGCTCAGGACTAGCACTGTTTGGTTCAGGGTTCAGGCCCGGCATGTTGAAGGTTCAGGCATTGGTAGCGGCACTCTGAAAGTAGCCGGGCTTTAGGGTTAATCTGGAGGGTGTACTTGTGTAGGAGGAACGTTACGGTCGAAGTCCAGCGGCCTTGCTCCACACTGCCGTCCCACTCTCGAAAGCTTTCACCCAGTTTGGGTTTGTGTAGGGCTGGGGGCACTGGAGCAGTGGCTGCATGTTTTATCTTCCGAACGCTGATACAATGCAAGCCCTGCGAACCTTTCATCAGAGCCTTGCCAAGCCCTGAAACCTTTTAATCCCAAACCGAGTATACAACCGCAAACCCCAAAGGCCCCAAGGCCAGACAACACACGAAGTTTGTTGCTGGCAGGTGGCATATTGGACGAAAGCCGGGCCCCCATGTTGGACCACCATAGGACAAAGGCCAAAAGAGTTGCATCTACCGTAGAGGGCTAAGGTTTAACAGGCGATTTTTCCTGAAAGGCTAAATTCTACTTTTCGAGAGGTCCCTACAAGAACCTTATCAGGGTTGAGAACACGACCTTTCAAAGGGTTGAAAACACGAACCTTCAAAACATCGGCTATGGTATCTAAAGTAGGTTTCCAATTTCGTAAAATTCAGCATGGCAGTTGCCGTATTTCACAGGTAGCATGCTGCTTCTTCAGGTTCATTGATATTTCCTTAGCCCACTGATTCGGGACTGAGGCCCTGAACCCCATACTATGGGGGCCTTAACCATTACCTATACTATTTTGGGGATTCCTTATTATACTTATAGTAGAATGGGCCTCACAACCCGAATTTAATGGTTAAGGCCCCTATATTAAGCCCCGCCATAATACCCCTTAAAGTAACCCTCTAGGACCCTTTTAAGAACCCTTTAAAGGGAACCCTATTCTATATCTTAAGTCCTTTGGGCCTTGGGCATGGGTGGGGAGGATCGAAGCTCCACTGGCCCAGCAACGGCACAGTGGGAAGAGGGCCCGAAACCCTACCTGGCCCTTGAGGAACCTACCTTTTTAGGGCCCCCTTTAATATGATTTCTTTTTGTAAGTCCCTAAAAAGGTAGGTTATTTGGGGTTAAGGTAAGCCCTAAAACGGTTGCAGCTCTTGGGGCCCAGCAGCTGGTACAGTAGCAAGATGATTTTTCAGAGGCAGATTTAGAAGGATGCCTGAACTTTTGGGTTAAAGCTATGGTTGAACGGAGAAACTTGTCGTGCTGGCTGCTGGTACTGGTATACTGGAATACCAGCGCATATCCTGTTGCTTTCAGTTTCCAGCCGATTGGGGTATATACTTTAAAGTACCAACATTGTAAGCTCCTGCGAACTATGTGGCCCCGCAAGTCTATACTTCACTGTAACTCGGCCCCACGGGGAGCTGTAAGTTTCGCCTAAACCCTATAAACCTTAATCCTGAAGAACCTACCTTTTTAAGGACTTATACAAGGAAATCATAATAGGCCAAAAAGGTGGGTTCTTCAGGGTTAAAATAAACCTTAAACAGACTCAGGAGTTTTTGCCAGCAGAATTGCAGGGCAGCGTGCTGCTCTCAGAGGGTTTAGGGCCGAGGCCGCTGTGTAACTTCGTTTTAAGGGATGTACTGGCTAGATCTCACTTCGCCCGGAACCGAGAACCACTACACCTAAGATGGATCCTTTGAGTTTAGAGCTTCAAGACGGATCTCACTTTGGCCGAAGCCGAGAACCACTACATTTGACATGGATCTTTCGAGTTTGGGGCTTCTATAACCGCAGTTCACAGCTTTGGAAGAATTTGTTCACACGCTTCGAGTAGGGAATGTAACCCCTGGTCCGGTCCCATAAAAAACAGATTGCGAACCTGAGGACCGGAGGGAGGGCGTACGTTGTTATGATTAATACGGTAAATACTAATTATGGAACTGTTTGCAGTGTAATTCTTCGTGCATTGGTGTTATTTTCTTACTTCTTACTATTATTGCTAAGCATCTGCTTCTTCTTATGACTACTATTATCGGTGGGTGACAAAAATAGCCAATACAATATATCATTGCTTCGATTACCATTATTGATATGCTTGTTGTTTTGTTTTCTGTTAGTTATCGGTTAAGTTGCTGAGCCGCAGTACCTTCGAGGCGCCAGCAACCAGGGGCGAGCATCGTGGCTACCTCATTCTCGAGGTAGGTGTGAGTGCGCAGTGTTCGCTTTGTACTGACGAAATTAAACAACAGAAGAGGAAACTGTTTGGGCGGAGGGTATGTTGGTTGCCGTTGCATCGGGTTCAGTTTCTTCAGGTCTTGCAACGTCAGAGTAAAGCCATGCCGATGCATCAAGTGTTCCTCCTGTGTACAGAGGGCCGCTGCTAAAAATATGTGTCTGTCACGTTCCGTGCCCAACTTCAATTGTTTTCCTGAGTAAGCACCAGTGTCTTCGCTTCGAGCTGTGAGCGTCTAAGTTGCCTGAGTGCTAAGCCTCTGGACGGCTGCAGCAAATTGCTTGGCATTCTTGCCATGTCGTCCTCTCGTTGCGCAGAACAAGTCACCGGATTCGCAGTCTATCGGCTGGGGTGCAGCGCATTAAGCATTCAGATGTTGCGGATCAGAAATGTCAGAAAGAGGTCTGCAGGCCCGTTTCATGGTGCTCGAAGCATGTCCGACAAAGTCCGGGCTTGGGTTTGGGAAGCTGTGACTTGTAAGATAAGATTTAGGGTTACGCCCAGCAGGTGGGTGACGTTGTGGATGCATCTTGCCTGCATGGCCCCATGGAGCCTCGGAGCTAGTTAATCATCGACAGAAACTCAAAACATTTGATTTTGTTTGTCTGGGCGACACAGTTTGCAGTTGTGCGCCAACCAGAAGCCAAGGTTAGTTTTCGAGGGGAAAGTGGAGAATATAAAGGTTGGGCCTACGGGCGGAGCCCGGCTATCGGTCTCAGCGGCTGGCTGCCTGCCGCTGCGCCTGCATTCAAAATTGGATTCATCCGCGTTAGTGTCTATCAGCAACCGAAAGTAATCATCAGGCAAACCAAAGCTAGAACATAGTGTTGTCGCGAAGACAAATCCATAACTAACAGAACAAGTGGATCCCGCACTTAGGGATGTACCTTGGCTCCAAGTGCCCAAGATCAGCGAAGCCTTAGTCTCTAGTACAGCCCCAGGAGTGTAAGCTGATGGACTGGGCGCTGCTCTTCCGAACTGTAGCCATGCAGTCCAGGAATGTGTCACGGAGCTTATCAGCCTTTTTCCGTAGCCCCCAGACCTTTTCAGAAAGGTTCACGCCTTGCGGCCCTTGCCGGCATCTCCGCCAAGCGTGCCTCATAGGCCGGTGCCAGACCTGGATGGCCTGTCGAGGACTGCATGTGCGGTTGGAAAGCTGGGGTGGTCGATCTAAGCTTGCTTAGTATTTCAGTTTAGCATTCCGGCGATGTGTCCGGGTGGTGCACTGCATTCGTCAGGAAGGCGCAAGTTTAGAAGCCAAGGTTCCGAACGTGGAGCATCAAAAACGATAGGGGCTTGTGGTTTGAATGGCCAGCTGAGAACATGAAGCAAGCGCCTTTCGCAACCTCTCTTCAGTGATTGCAGAACTATGCCGCGACGCATCCCATGAAAGAGAACCCGAAACCCCAAACCACCTGCTCCCAGAAGCAACTCGGAACACATCAAGGAGGCGCTTTGCTGTGAGAACTCACGATAGCACTCTGCATTTTTCCGCAATATCCACAATCTGGGATCTCCGTGAATTGCTGTTGGACTGGCTTCCGATCCCCGCCGTCATACCTTACCCGTTCTTAGGGTACCGAGTTTGCTGTATAGTAGACGGATCCAAGCCGTAAAATTTGGTAACCTGAATATGGGGTAGGGTACGACCCTCCAGGCTGGGTAAGAACGGTATTTTTCGGTTCATCCGCAGCGGCCTTCGGTCCGCACTCACCCCAAGACCCTGTTCGAGCTACTCCTGTTCCCAGGCTGATCCCATGCCGGCACTCGGGCAGCTCTGAACAGCTTGTACTCTACCTAATTAGTTTAATTATTACACTGACCATTATACTATACGAAAGTAATCACCAGCATGCCCATTATGACATGGTGTTCGACCCCTTGTGCAGGATGCTGGCAAGAGCACTTCGGTATCCAGACAACACGAAGTTTTATGTGGACCCAAATGGTTGGGCCTCTGTCCAGGAGGTCTGTTTTTCAGTTTCGGGAGGTCTAGGGTTTCGGGTTTTACTGTAGGGTCTGAACCCTCAGCCCCCCTATAACACGGTTCCAACAAGGGAGGCGTACAATTCTAGGGTTCGGGGTTTTAGGGTTAGCGGTTGCGCGGCTGCTCCAAGCGTGCGAGTTCCGAGTGGTGCGAGTACAGGGGTAGGGTCCTCCGATTAGGGGCCCTTGTTGGATCACCAAAAAGGATGTCATTGGCATCACAAGGAGGACGCTGACCCTGCAATAGTCTGTTCGTACAAAGTTGCAGGCAGCACATGATTTCAGCTCGTTCCTGGAGCTGGAGTGGTAAATGAAGTTTCTGGCTTGAACAGTGTGTGGGCTGCAGGCGTGAAGACAAGCGAGAGCGAGACAGAGAGAGAGAGAGATTGAGAGTGAGAGAGAGAGAGAGAGAGAGAGAGAGAGAGAGAGAGAGAGAGAGAGAGAGAGAGAGCGAGAGAGCGAGAGAGAGAGAGAGAGAGTGAGACAGAAGAAAAAAAGAGAGAGGGAGGGAGATCGAGGGTTGAGAGGGCCCGCTTAGTTGCAAAGCTCTGCGGAGGGAGCACAGAATCAGAACAGGTCACAGATGAAACAACCCGATCCCTAAACCCTCGTCGAGCAAACAGAGACTCACGGAAGCAGTGCGCGACGCAGGTGAAGCGATATATACATCATCCCGATCTTCTGATTCTAGAGCGGGTGGTGGCGGAAAGCTTCAAGGAGCTGTGATTCCACCCTTATGCCCTAAACTCAATACCCTAGACCCCAAGCCGTGATGATGTACAGCTCGAAAGGGATAAATCCCGACCCAAGTATCTACCTGCAACTGGCACTCTAAGAATGCTATGGTAGTGTAGAGATTGGGTTGCCTTGCTTGTCACTACATCAGGGTGCAGACCCTCATAGAGCAGCCCCACGTATTTGCTAAGGTTGCGGCTTTGGGGTTTCGTGCTCAAAGGGTTTGGCACTAAGTTACGTTTACTGTGGTCAGGGCTTTAGGGCTGAGTGGTTTGGTTGTCATAGACAGGGCATCTATAAGTCACATCTAGGACCAGACTTCGGAGATCAAGAGGGACAAGGGCTCAAGATGCGGGGGTGGTGAAGGTTCCAGGGGTAGAACAATCTGTAGTTGCGGTTGAGGGTTCAGGGCGATTTAGGATTAGGAGGCCGATCTGCTGCCCCAGTGTTTAGGGATACTTTCTGCAAGCAGCAGTACGTATACAACTACAGTTGGCTTGTTCCGTCGAGTTTTTCTTCGGCGGGTCATGTTTGCACGTTATCATCTTGTTGGTGTTGGAGGCAGGCTGTTGATTCTGGCGTGTTTTGATTGTCCCGAGTTTGTTTCGGACGCCTTGTTGCTTCTAGTCGCTTCCAGTTCAACTGTGTGTTCGCTTGACTCCAGCTTCATGCTGTCTTACATTCAGAGAGTCGGTAATGCGGGCTCTGTCATTAAAAGGTTCATTTGATGTCAATTCTGAAACATTGTGCCTTCTCACAGTGCTTGTCGACTGCGGAATCTCAGTCTAATTTGGGCGGTTGATGTCTTCATTTGCACTTGGAACCCTTTCCTAAAACTGTTGCGGAGATGGTGCGTAGCGTGCGCACGTCGTTGCAGCGAACATTGCGCAGTAGTTGCAGACGCGCACAATTGTGCACAATAGTGGTGATCCGCCGCGCGCAAGATGCCACAATTGCTGTCGTTTGTGTGCGTTCTGCATCTGTGTATTTTTCCTCGCCGTGCCACACGCAAGGGCACATTGTAATTTCAGGAAACATAACAGTACAAAAGCTGCGAGCAGCAGCTGCAGACCTGGAGTTAGATGTAGCCTTCATGCTCATGGGTTCGGCAGCAGCTCTTGGGAAGCAAGCGCCCTAAAGCCCCCATGCACGTGAGGGGCCCCATTCGCGACACTCCAATACATTGCGTTCTTAGCTCCTGTTGGCCAGAGCACTGTGTGACTCCTGCATGTAGTCGGCATGCACCCAGGACCAGGCACTTCCGCTGATGTGATTTTGCTGGGAAACCTTGGTTAGCCCTAAATCTCCATGTCCCAAATAATAGATACTTTGGCCTTAAAGTAATCCCTATTTGGGTACTTTGGGGAAGCTTTACCTTAACCCGGAATAGCCTACCTTTTTAAGGACGTACATAAGGCAATCATAATAGGGAACCCTAAAAATGTAGGTTTTTCAGGGTTAAGGTACTATTTGGGTACATGGACCCTTAGGGTAGGATCTTCTCACCAGGACTCGGAGCCCAGGTTTGAGTTCGACCCGACTCGCATCTCGTAACAAGCATTTGGGGTTTCAGGCGACCGCCAGATTGAATTGGGTACTTCGGTTGATGATATAAATCCTGCATGACCTTAAGGTCCCGAAACTATGGGAATTATGGTATACTCCTTATTATGGGTCATGCAGGATTTATATCATCAACCGTTTGGCTTGGTATTCCGAGAAGACAAGGGACAAGGAAACCAAGTTTTGTTCAATATCTTCAGGCCATTACATTGGGGTGTGGGTTCGGGAGCTCGCAGGGAAAGGGCTGCAAGGGTCTTAGTGGGTGGCTTCCAGGAATAGCAGGACAGCAGTAGAAGTTGTACGCTGGATGTAAGTGCAGGTAGTACGGCGTGATGAGAAGCATTAGAATTAGAGAGGAAACATATAAAGAGGCCCCTGAGCAGCATCGTTTCTACTGACAGAACCATGACAAGCAGCCGGCCACTGCTGGTGCTTCTGCTGTTTCTGTAGCCACTTCAGCTTCTCTACACTCGCCTCTGCCTGCTCCTGCTCCTGCTCCTGCTCCTGCTCCTGCTCCTCCTCCTGCTCTTGCTCCTGCTCCAACTCTCCTACTCTCCTTCTCCTACACTTACTCCTCCTACCTCTCCTACATCCGCTTACTGCTCGTGCTACTGATACTGCTACCGCTACCGATGCCGCCACCGCTACCGCTACTGCTACTGCTACTGCTGATGCTGCCGCTGCTGCTGCCGCTCCCACCACCACCACCACCACCACCACCACCACCACCACCACCACCACCACCACCACCACCACCACCACCACCACCACTTCAGACAGTCATACTCATCGCCACCAGCATCGAAGCCATGTTGTTACTAATGCACAAGCTAGCACTGAATGCTATCATATCATTCCACCAAGAAACATCAGAAGACTAGAACGTGTTTCTGAAGCTACTTTGGTGATGCTAGATTGTTGTTTGTCGAGGCCGATACGTCCGAGCGCGCTGGAGAAAGGAACGCACTTCATGCCCAGAATTTGCCGCTGTCGATGTAGCGGGATACCTTGGAGACGCACGTGCCTGGCGAGCGACTCAAAAACGGAGACCGTGAGTGCATTCAGTAGCACTATGTATAGGCTTTCAGGATTTAAGAAAGTTGGTCAAAACATTAGATGTGACTCGACGAGATGATCCGGAGTGTAGCTTGTGTAGCCAAGTTGAGCGTGTGTCCAGGACGCCCATGCCGGCTCCAGCTCTTCGCTTGAGGCGTCCATGTTCAGCATGCCGTCAGAATGATGCTCATCGAGAGTGTAGCTTGCCTTGCGGGCACAAGGTCTGCAAAGGTTGTGCATTCAGGAGCAAAAGGTGCACTGTGGAAAACTGCGGTCGGCGGAGGCGTTATCTGTACGACTTCACGGAAGTTAACAGTTCCAATGCCAACACCTCACATCCCCGGTCAAGTGGCGCCGGAAGCTCGAACGCGAATCGCTCAGATGGACGTTCCAGTGGCGACGATCGCAATGCCCCGGCTGCTGTGTGGCATTCACGGCCCCGTGAAACTGGTGAACTGCCTTGGACCGACGATCGCATAGAGAAGTTAGAGAGCCGATTTGCTGCACACATCCGGAATAAGTACGGCATCGCCACAGACACGCGGTACTGGAAGTTTCAGACCACAAACCAGGGCGTCACATGCAAGGTTTGGGTGCTCTCGGGCAACCCTGTCTACCAGCCGCCCACAGACCATGACTTGGCCGCTTGATTTGTTGCGGACTCCATACTGTTGTGTTGGTGTATGTTGGTGTTCTTGCGCTGCGTAAATAGCTACGCTTAACCGGTATAACGCCTCTTGGACTTGGCTTAGCTACGCTGGTTCCAACCATGCCCTACGCAGGCAGGGGTTGGTGCCTGTAGATCTATATCCGTAGCCTAGACCCCAAACCTTGACCCTGAATCCCCAAGCCCAAACCCAACCCGGTTCTTGTTCAATGTCCTGACCGGGGGAGCCGAGGACCGAGCCGCAGTGCACAGGTCAGGCGAGTCCTTGCCTATGCCGTCGAGGGAGGAAGCAGTCCAAGCATTGCTGAGTCAGGAGCCGTAAATGGGCTCTGGACATAGATGATCTAATTAGGTTTTACCTCTTCAAAGCCTGTGCCCGAAGTGACGTTGAAGCCCACTGCCCGAACAAGTAATGGACATATTCCCGCGGAGTTTGTCAGGAGCTACTGTCAGTTCTTAGGGGCTCATCTTAGCCTGCGCTCTACCCGAAAGCGAAACACCACAATCTTGATGTTCTTGCGGTGGCAGCGGTCGCAACACATGCCATGGCACAAGTAACAGCGAATCCCTAAGACCCGAAACGTTGAACCCCTCCTATACAGCTCTAGCTTTGCAGGAAGTAATGCACCTCTTGACCCCCTCCGCGACCCTTTCAGCCCGAAACCTTTTCTAAGTTCTTCAGACCCCAACCCCCCGCAGATCGCCGGGCTGCTTTGGAGAGGCCTACGCTGGTTCTATCCCAGAGGACCCAATACCTACACCCTGAAAGTCCTTGAAAACTACAGAGGGTTTCGGATGTAGGGTTTAGGATGTAGGGTATCTAAGTCTATGCTTTGTACAAGTATCCCCCCACTGCATTCCACGTTTTGAACCTCACCTAAGCCGCAAACCCTGAACAGTAGCCTGCATAGGTACAGAAGGCCTTCTGGGAATTGCAGGATCAACTTTGCAGCTGTTAGTTGCACCGCGGAGTGTGTCCGACTCCGCCCACAGCTCTTTCAGATTTGTTGAGGACATAGGTGTTATCAACAACTCCTGAGCAGCATATAGCAACCACCGTTCGTAAGAATTTGCCGGGTGCTCGGAGGTTTGGTTTGCACACTTCAGGCGATTCCATTGTGTTTCTTCCTCGTTTGTCTGGCGTAGCTTCGAATCAGGCAGACAGAAGTCACGCCGTAACCGCCGACCGCCCATGATTGATTGACCTTGTTGATCAGTGGGAGAAGACAAAGGCACTCCGCAGTGCGAGGATTTAGAGGCACATTTAATGACCTAGCTCCTGCATTGCCTCGGGATCCGGGAGTTTCTGTCCCTCTGAAAGGGACCTCTGATTTTGAGAGGCCCACCTTGCGCTAAACCCAATATTCTTGACTCACAGCAGCCTCTATAGGCCCAGCCACAATGCAGGACGCTTGAGGGGCATGTTCACATGCGTGCTGATTTTAATGATGCTCCTGCCAAGGTCCTTTCGCAGGCTTGTGATGTGCCCCGAGCGTGATCGACCCACTCTAGCTTAGCCTACTTACCCTCGGGGTCCAAGTGCCCTGTCATTGGGCAGATGGGTTTAGTTTAGTTCGGACCATCTGAAATTTCAGGCTCGCATTCCAGGAGGTATATTTTGTGTTCGGCATGCGGGACTTGGACCCTTTGATTTTTCTTTCCTCCCCGCTCCCGCTGTTGAAAAGAGACAGTCATGCGCTGCTTGTCCAGCTCGAAGCAGTCCGAACCTCTGTAGAATAGAGGGTTTACGGTTTAAGGTTATAAGCCGTTCCCAGAGAGCTCAACACCCTGCAAATAGGGAACAGAGACGTGGTGTAAGAATCCTGAAACGGCTTACCGTTTTAACAGAAGCTTTGGCGTAGGTCTCGGGGTTTAGGCTTATGGTTAGGCCATGAGAATCCTGAAATAACTCTCCATTGCAATGTCATCCAACTAGACAGGCGGCGCTAAAACCACCGAACCCCAAAGCCCGGGCCTTAACAATTAGAATAGGGTTTTGGGGTACATGTTACTTTAATTTGAATACGGAGTCCCCCAAAACCCTGCAATTATGTAGGCCCCTATATTATGCCGCGAGACCGAAACAAAGGCACACTCAGCCGGAAGCGGGTGCAACCGAGCCCCTCGGGCGAGGGAGATCTTGGATCGGCGTCCAAGCCGCATTTGTGGAATCAATTCCCTTAGTTTTGGATCATTACCGGGCGGGTACTTGAGATGTTTAGTCACGTTCCTGCGAAACTGTTTCGCACAGGGTTTGAGGACACTGGTAGGGTTAGGACGCCCCGAGGGATAGTCTTTGGGTTCAGGGGTTGCGCTCCCGCTCCAACAATTACAAGAAGCAAAGTGCCTGCCTAGAGAATCCATAGTGGTTCCTTTTTGGGGTTCATATTTAGAATCCTATAAGGTAATCCCAAAAAAGGAACTACTTTGGAGCCTTTAAAGGGTACAGTGTGCATGAACCCTCGTCTGGTGGTTACATCACTTTGCCGTGTGACCGCTCAGCGCAAGAGCCTTTGTAACCCAAACCCTCAGCGCCCCCCAAGGCGCCAAGAAAGATGCCTTAATAATCAGAATAGGGTTTTTGGGGCCCATTATGCTATACTTATAATAATGAATCCCCAAAATAGCATAGGCAATGTTAAGGCCCCTATATTATGGAACTAACACGCAAGTATATCACCTATAGTAAACCGCAAGCCGTCGCCGTAGGCGCTGTCGGCAAGCCGGGCTGGGGCACAGGGTGTCACCTGCAGGACTGGCAAGAGGACACGCGGTTGCATCGAGTTGTGTTTCAGCTCTACAATGGTACAACTCCCAATAAGCCCTAAACCCTACCCCCCTGCACCCCAACCCCCAAAACAAAACCAAGCCCAAAGCCCGAAGCTTGGTTTGGGATCTTGTGCTCATATAGTTCGAACAGGGCTTCAGGGTTACATTATGATAGCATCAGACTCTTGATGATGGCACGGCAGAGAGAGAGAGAGAGAGACAGAGAGATAGAGAGAGAGAGAATTGGTATAGGGTTTTGGTTTACATTTTCGTAGAACTAATTATTTAGCGACTTTATGATCATGATGGCATCTCTTGTGGCTGTTATTAAGCGGATACTGTTGCTTAAAATTTAAAAACAGCATCATGGCCCTACACCACACCATGGCGCTACACTACACCGGCCTGGGCCAAGACTGAAACCCTGAGACCGAGACTGCACACGCCAAAATGTCCGTTCTGTAGGTGGGGTGTACTGTAGACGTTTGGAAGAAGGAGTTAAATATTCAGGGCACAGAGTTATTCGCTAAGCCCCGAGACCCAGCCCAAACCACCCAGACATTCAATCCTCTAGTAGTCACAGGAATGTCGTAGAAACTCGAACTATGAGCCCTGATCACCAAAAGCCCGGGTCGGCAGCCAAAGCGCTTAAACTTCCTTAAACCATAAACAGTAGCTAGCTCCAGACCACGTGCCTCGCCTAGATGAGCCCCGAACAGCAGCTAACCCCCACACACTAAACGCTAAACGCCTCTGCCACAAATCGTAATATGATTTCGGTGATCAGACATTTGTAAAAGCTGTGCAAGACCCACTAGAACCGCATGGAGGCTTAATGAGCACCCTATACATCCAGTAGGGTTTTGTGCTTCCACGAACCCTAAACCCCTGGCTGGAGCGGCGCAAGCCAGGCCCATCACATTTCAAAAACAAACTCATATTCAAGCCTATGTAAATGCCTTGGCGTGGCTTAGGGTTTCCTGAGTTAAAGTATACGAAACGTACCCCAAACCCTGTTCTAACTATTAAGGCACCAAAACCCTGCAACACTTTATGGAACCCTTAGAACGAACCCTCTCACTCAATAACCCTACAGTAACCCTAATTGCATCCTTACAAGAACCCTTTACAGGAACCCTATTCTAAGCAAGGCAAGCCCGTTTTTTTGTTTGCTCAGGCCAATGGTGGGACGCCGGCAACCCGCGGCTGGGCTGACTTCGGGACCCTGGGCTGCCTAACATGTGAAAAATTTCAGGATCAGGGTTCATCTTATAAGATAGGATACTGTTTATAATAATGCGCTATATTATGCTATGCTATGACATATATAATGTACTGTACTATACTATACAGTGTACAGATTAAAATGTTAAGTGGATGAATGGCATCCCCCCATCAAGAGTCCGAGGGTGGATAGAGTCTGTATGTTCGTCATCCAAAACCCAGGTCTACGGGGCCCTCAAAGGGAACTTTAAAGGAGCCCCTTCAAGGAACCCTTAGAAGGACCCCTATGATTACACGGAACAGCCTGTCTCTACAAATCTTATGCTTCGGTCCATCGGTTGCCAGGAGGAAGCCACTCTCAGGGTTTAGGGTTCAGGGTTTAGCGTTTAGGTTTAGGTTTAGGGTTTAGGCTTCACGGTTTAGGGTGTAGGGTTAGGGTTCGGGGTTTGGGGTTTAGGTTCGGGATTCAGGGTTTGCCGTGGAACAGCGCTTAGGCGACAGTATCTGGTGCAACAAGGTCATGGTGAGCTGTCTAATGAGTCTAATGCTTTGTCTTCTTTCTCCCGCACTCCACGCCATTTCAGCCTATTCCTTTTCGGGTCGCACATTTTGATTCTTCCGCTTGCTTTCCTTGTTGAGTTCAACACAAGAAATGCCTCAGAGAAGCTGCGAGGCTCTCACCCCCCTAGTGGTGTCCAGAGGAGTGCCCTGCCAAGAGCGAGGAATTTAGGGTTTTGGTTTAGGGCTTCTGCGCTTTAGGGCTGTAGGGGTTTAGGGTTTAGGGCTCCCTTGGAATGGGCCACACATGCCCGGACTCGCCTCGGTATGCCTTGAAACTGGGTTTAGGGCTTAGGGATGACGACGTACGATGACGTACGCAACTCTGAAATGTCCACGGTTCATTATGATCGATACGAATGTTCCAGGTCCCTGTAGCCAACCCGTCATTCCCAGAGACTCCAATATCCCTTCATTAAGGAATATTCCTTAAATCATATGTAAGCATCCTACTACAAGTTAAGCTATATTCCTTCATTTAAGGGATATTGGAGTCTCTCGGTTTAGGCAACTGGAGCCCACATGGGCGTCGTTGCTTTCTGCCTCCTTGCCCAGTTTGCCGTCGAAACGATTCACCGATGCCTGGGCGATGCCCGAAGTAGCTGGGCTTTTCAGCTTCAGAGCCCTAAACCCTAAACATCCCTAAACAGGTTTTGGGGTTTACTAAACCTAAACATCCCCAAGCAAAGCCCGCGAGCCAGCACCCACAAATCCTTACTTAAAGCACTGGCCCCGAGCCAGATTGGCTTGCGTAACCCTTGATTTCGGGTTAAGGATTGCAGCCTCAAGCCTACTTCAAAGCAGGAGGTTGCGACACCAAAAACCACAGGGCAGAGACCTGGAAAGAGTAGGCCCTTGCAGCTACAGACGAACCCCAAATCCCTAAACACGCCATGTAGTACATGATGCCTTGGGGGCCCCAAATTATTCACAACCCCCTGAAGCTTGTTGCAGAGTTCAGGGCACCGCTTTATTCAGGCGGCCATGCTTAGGCGTATAGGCGGTGTTGATGTCTGTTCCTGGGCCTTGAAGACCAGTGCAATTCAGCAGTTTAGGGAGTTTCATCCGCAGGGGCACCTATAAAATCTCGAGATGCTAGGGTTCCACCAGCCGAAATCCGTTGCACATGGTTTTGCACAGCTTTTCGTCTTTCTTGTCTCCGTTAACCAAGCGAGACCCCATCCCCAGGCCATCTATCCCAGGGTTGCATGTGCGGACCCCATGTCTGGACCCAAACCCGAAGACTTCTAATAATTACGAAGGGTCCTGCGATTTCGTGCCCTTGCACTTGCATTGCGAGACTCTTGATGATGGCACGGCAGGAGAGGGAGAGAGAGAGAGAGAGAGACAGAGAGAGAGAGAGAGAGAGAGAGAGAGAGAGAAAGAGAGAGAAACCTGCTCATGACCTCACGGAACCCGCCTTAACGATAGGAAAGCATCTACAACAGAAGCCACCCAATCCAGGGATTCGGTGACTGTATCGCACGAGCAGTGAGGCCTCTTCCCAAGTTTCCCGTATGTTGAGGTGCTATCTTGCGTTTTCACATTGGAAGATTATTTTGGTAGTTTTCTGGGTTGTGCCTGTGTTGCGTTGCGCGCGTGTGTGTGTGTGTGTGTGTGTTTTGGTTTTCTGCGGGAGGTGTTCAACCGTCCTGTTGTTGTCTATTTGCATTCGGCAGTGTTTGGAGCTGAAGGTTTAGGGTTTTGGCATCCTGTACCGGAGCTTCGGCCTTTCTTGGGAGTTAACGTGCTGAGTTTCAAGCCTTGAAGTTTCACAAAAGATGCGCTTGTGGTTTCAGGTGTGGGCTCTTGTGAAGCATCAGGGCTGAAGGTTTCGGAGCGTGAGGATTTGGCGTGGCTCCATCGCCAGCCTTTTTGACCCCGGAGACCCATACCAAATGGGGCCTGACGTGCCCTGTAGCACCCCCCGAATATGCTGAAGCCGACCGAGACTCTTAGCCCCGGAGCCCAAAGCAGATTAATATGGGCGCCTTAATAATTAGAATAGGGTTTTTAGGCTCCTTTATAGTACGAGACTGATCATAAGGAATCCTAAGGAATTATATTGGTATTTGTTTAGGCTTCTGTATTAAGATGTTGGAGTCTCCGAAAGAGCACCTCGCTGTTATGAGCTTCATACCTGCTTTATTAGACAGACCAAAATCCGAGATCCTGAGCCACCCGGGCCTTCTTAGAACTTAAACCCATTTAACCCTGAACAAGAGCAATCTTTACCCTACATCCCTTAACCCAGTAAAGACCTAAGCCGCAGGGAAAGAATCCCAAACCCTGAAACCCAAAGCTTTTTGCGACTCGTTCAGCAATGCTGGAAGCGAAAAAACAATAACACTAAACCCTAAAGGGGAATCCTGGGAAGGTGCCTGTCCCCCGCAGGTCTGAAAACCTGGCCCGCAAGCGTTGGGAAAAAGCTGCCGGCGACGTTCTTCAGGTCTCGTACATGTTTTTGTTTGTATTGCGGGTGTCTAGAGTTCAGTATTTGTTTGGGAGTTTGGGGATTCTGGATTCTGGTTTCAGGTTTCCCGTGACAAACCCTCGAACCTAAACCACGCGGAAAACAGCTTCAGAGATTATGGCTGAGGGCTTTCAGGGCGTTCCTTAATCGCCATGAATCAAGGATTTAACACCAGCCGGGCGGCGAAGCAAGAAGCCCGTTGCAAAAGGGATGGTCTAGCAGTCTACATAGGTCAAGGGGTTAGGATTGCCGTTCCGGCATGTTTCAACTAGACGCTCTTGGCATATGTGCGGCATATGGGTCTGAAGTGTTAGTATCTGTTTTAGTGTGGCGGGGCTTTGGGTCTTGGAAGTCAGATGTGTAGGGCTCCAGTCGGTGCCACGATTCGGGGTGTAGGCAGCAGGTGTTGACGTCAACGGCCTAAGGTTCTTAGCACTTCGAGTTTCATGTTCTCGCATCATTCTGGGGGGATCTGAGGGGTGGGTTTCCAACTTATGCTGCAGCGTGTGTGGGTGTTCGGTGTTTAGCATTTGTTGGCTCAGCAAATCGGGGTTGCATTGTGGTTTAGAGTTACAGTGAGAAGGCGAAGGGATGTTGTGATGTATTCCGTCTGATCCCTTGAATGTATCCTGCCCCCTAAGGCCCTAAACCCCTTCTGATCTGCAGATACACCTTCCGACCTACATGCCTCGCCTGGCTTGTCACTGTCCCAAGTTGAGTGCCGAAACCCCCGAGTTTTGATCCAAGCCCGAAACCGAAACCCCCCGCCCTGACTTTTGCTGTCAGGATAAGACAAAGACGTTCGGACAGATGGTGGACGACTTGGAGGCGGGTGGAAGTCAGCCTTGTCCTTTTCATGGTTCCCCCAAAGGAATAAACAGACCGGCTAGTAGACCTTCTTAAATAATTCGTACTAAGGGATATAGGTATAGGGCTCTGTCTATTATTTCCACAAGGACAAGGGTGGTGGAAGTCACGGATGCGAGAGCTTAGCATTCGCCAGTACATTTGCATGAACAATTGGTCATAGATGATTACCTGACCTGGTTCCGTGCTCTTGATCATCATCATACAGTAGAACATGCTTCATCCTTACTCTTTTCAGTTTATTTGTTAATCAAGGCACCCTATATCGTTTAGGGTTTATAGTATCTAGGGGAAGCTATTCAAGGGGGGCGTTCGATAGCAGTCGCAATGTCATCTGGTGTTGGTTTGGATTCTTGGATGATGCCGGAGTGTCATGCAGCGAGGTTTACTCTAAACCCCCAAACCCCTAAACCCTAAGCCCTAGAGCGTAAACCCTAAACGCTAAGCAGTGTTGGGCGGCGCGGCTCCAGCAAGTCCCAGCCTGCAGCTCACACATCATCTCGCAGGCCTCTAAATCCAAGCATCGCACACCCCACCACCCCCAAGCCCGTCGAGTCCTGGACCATGGGGAGCCAGCGCCTACAGGCGGCAAGAAAGATTTGGGTTTTGCAGTCGGCAAGAGGCAAAGTACCGTACTGGTGTTGGCCTCAGAAAACACAAAGGCCAAGGCCTGCCCCTAAACCCTAAACCCCATCTTATACAACATCGAAGAGCAAGGCCCAACGACACCAGGCCCAAAGCTGTTCACGAGGAGCACCGAGCCGACACTTCCAAGCAAAATCACCACAAAGTCGCACAAGACCCTGGAACATAGAAAATGCTTCTACTGCAAGGCGGAGAAGAAGTCATACTTCGAGTCATAATGTAGGGACCTTGATAATTAGAATAGGGTTGTGGGGGCTATAACTGGTTTTAGGTATTCCCCAAAAAGCTTGTTCTAATCATTAAGGCCCCTATACATTACGGGGATTTCGAGTGCCTGACGCAACACGAGGTGTTTTGTTAGGTGGGGCTCTCCTTGGGAGGTCCGGTGAGTGTACTTTTGAGGTGTCCGACTGTAAACACTGGAAGTAAGAGCCCTCCGGTATAGACACTTCCCACAACAAGGAACGATACGCTCAGATGGGGCCTGCTTCAATCCATAAGAATCATGTGAAGCCTCACAGCCGCCTCGTACTCAAGGCCGCATAAACACAACAAGCCCTAGACATAAACGTGCAGACGCCTGAATAACGTGGTAGCATCGCATGTAGGTACAAACAACTAACTGTACACCAAGACTGTATGCCAATTGTTACCGCCCCCTCTGTTACGAATTCTGAGCTCGTCCACAGGCAGAGCTTGGCTCCGAGTTTTTCGAGTCTCCGGTCTTGCGCGCCCGTGATTTGGTCGCACAAGGAACTCTATAGACCGTGCATCGAAGAACCTGATCTTAAGGACCGCCCAACTTCTTGATGGTAAGACCCTAATACCCTAAACCGATTGTTCCAGGGTGGCCTGGGTTTTGGGCTTTGAGGTTTAATATATGGGCCTGAATTCGAATAATACACAATACTGTTTGGGGGGTTCGTGATTATAAAGATGTAGAAGTGCGTAAAAACAGCTACTTGGGTTTCGCATGTTCGGTTCAGGCTGGGTTCAGCTTTCAGAACGTGAAGTCCCTGCTACGCCCTGGCATACACATGGGTTACGAGCATTTTGGGTCTCGCATGCGGAAATCAATACAACTTGAGATTAGGTCCGGGTGGTATTGCTCCTCCTCGTCCGCCTTGGACCTCATGCGGAAATCAATACAACTTGAGATTAGGTCCGGGTGGTATTGCTCCTCCTCGTCCGCCTTGGACCTAGCCAGTTGGTAAAAGACCTGCCTGATGACCGAAGATCGGTTCAGTAGCATTACCGGATCCTCCTGGAGCCATAGACCACCTCACTAGACCCGCGCATGTACTAGCGGAGATTCCCTGACTCTGGCTTTGATGCTGACTTGGCATGAACGAATGCCATCCTGCGGATAGTAGCTGATATGGACCTGCTTGTCGTGGTGATTCCCGTGAACTTGAACCCTAGACCCTAAACCCTGACGCCACGCAAGAACCACGGAAAAGCTCGAGGTCTGGATCGCCTCCGCGCCCATGCTGCTGAAGCTGCGAACCTGAAAGAATTTCAGAAGTTCTTGGTGGACGCAAACGGATCGCTTGGTGCCTCGTCTAACAGGTAGAACCCACGGGATTCGAATCCCTTTTGTTAAGGGTTTCCGTTTGGGGTTTCCTTCATGCTGGGGTCGATCACGAGAATACATGAATTTGCAGAAAGGTTTTCTGGTATTATCACCCTCAAAAACAATCCCTATAGAGGAAGGGAGGCGCAGCACCCTAATGCTTGTCGGCTTGTGACAGGTGGCAACCCTGCAGAAGAAACAAGACCACAAACGACCAAACGACCCTCTCCTGAGGATGAAGAACCTAGCCTGTAACACCAATGGGTCCAATAATCCATATAATCCCATATCTATGGCATGGGGTCCCCTCCTACGTAGTTGTAGTTTGGGGGCTGAAGGAAGACTCTGTAACATGGCAATTGTCTTGAACTTCGAACTCCAGAACACTTGATTCCTGAAGCGCCTGACATGCTCACTCAGAGTCGATCTTCGGCGAAGACTTCCTAGAGGACGGCAACAAAACCAGAAACGGTCTCGTTTCGTCAGGTGTAATATTAGGGCCGCAGTACTTACCTATGCTAGTTTGGGGGTCCTTATTACAGTTATTGTGGTATAATGGCCTTAAAATCTATTCTAGTTTTTGAGGCCCCTATAGGGCTTCTAGAGTTTGGGGTTTCCTCATTGAAAAGACGCTTGAGGTTTTGCGAGTCTTGGGCTCAGGCCAATTTCTGTATCGGGACTTCGCCTTTGGAGTGAACCAGACAAGCGCCACTCGACTGCTTTGCAGGGCTTGTTAGGCTTTAGGGTTCTCAAGGTTGCAAAAGCTTGACGCAGACTTGGTCTAGGGTGCCTTGAACCCTGAAGCCGAACATGACACGAAACCCCTGTAGTGAATTGGTACGGTTTGCTTGGTTTCGTGGCCTCGCAGTATCTTCGCCTGTCATCCAATGGCCCATCCGGGCCCGGAGCCTTTACACAGGTGTCAGGTGGTGTTGCACGTGGGATCGCAGAATACCATCCCAGCACTCAAAACGTAGGGCTTTGCATCTACATGATTACCCTAAGGTAGACAACACGTGCCACTCAAGCCAAAGCCAGCATGGCAAGTTGGGGCACCCGCAACATCACCATGATTGCTATTCAACTACATGGCCACTGATTTATGTTGCGCCTTGGCCCCCGGCTGAGGAGATTCGGTGCACGGATTCCGGCTATGGTCTGGTAGGATCCGTCAGACTTCGTGCTTGGACCCTGGGCTCCGAAGCCCTGAAGCGTAAACTCAAACATGCATCGCTCACCCACGGCCGAACCTCAACATTCAGAGTTTTAAGTTACACTGCATGGGAAACCCAAAACCCCAAACTCGAAGCGCAATCACCGAGATCTTCTACGATGAGTTCAAGTCTGAGGACACGAAGCCATAGCATGGTGTAAGGTGGCGTCAGGTCGGAAGGGTGGGCTCGCCATGAAATGTTCAATTATGTGATTACATTGGTACAGCGAGACCAACATCAACAGCCTCTACATAGGGATTATGCAGAAGGGTTCAGTGTTCAGGTTGGGCGTTGAGGATACCGCTCAATCAAATTAGCTTGGTGCCTGCGCAAGTTCACTTCAGGTGTAAGAGCCTGGCTTTGCAGCCGATCATTTATATGCATTTTGTTTTATTTCATTTTTCTTATATTCTATATATATATATATGTATATATATATATGAAAATGTATATGTATATGTATATGACATAGCTTAGTAGTTACAGCGGGCCCTCACACTGCCAGCCACCGACGCAAGCACTGCACGCTCAGAGCGCACAACAAATCCTCAAGGCTCCAACGCGCGACTTGCACAAGTTGGGCTTTGCGAGGTGATCGTCTTAAGCTCGACCTTGCCTCCATGAAATGGCGGCGACAAAATTGCGAAAGGGTTTGGAGACACAGGTTTCGGGCATTGTGAGTAAGACAACTAGCACCTGGTGGGTTTTGCAATGACAGTCTGTTCGATCTGGACCTAGAGCCAGACAAAGATTCGGTTCCAAGAGTGAGTTGAGGTGCGTGTTTTCCCAGCTGCTGAGAGCTCTGATGCGTGTGTTTTCTAGGCTTTTCTGAAGAGATCGGTAAGGGCCCAGACCCTAAAATAAACCCTAAACCCCTAAACCCTGGGGCGCCACGAGGGGTTTGGCTGTAACCCGGCCTTCAGTTGCAATTGAGGGGCCCCTTCAAGGTGTAAGTACCCTAAGGCCCCAAAACAGTTCCTTTTTGCGGTTCGTATATAGAATTCTATAAGGTAGTCCCAAAAAGGAACTACTTTGGGGCCTATGGGTAAGTACACAACATATAGGCATGCTTATACGTGGATCTGCAGACATTTCCCAGTCGGAGCCCACAGCCTAAGTCTCTTCTAGAAGGAAAGGGCTGGGTCATGTTGCCACAGTTTTGGGACGGTCAAACCCTTCAGGAGTCCGGTTACTTGCGTAGCGAGGTTCTGGCCCCTCAAGACCTACCTCTCTCTCTCTCTCTCTCTCTCTCTCTCTCTCTCTCTTTCTGTCTCTCTATTGCTATATATATATATATGTACATACATAAATATGTATATAGAGTTAAACTAACGCTCATACTTCTACATCTGTACATAGGCATTTACATATACATATATGAAAACGTATTATATTGATATACATATACACATGTTTATGAATGTATATCAATAATTTGCACCAGCCCTTCTGTTCGAATACACTATGTAGGTAAGTGGGCCCTTCGGAAAAGCTGAGGCAGAGAGTTTTCGCAAGCAAAAGGTTCGCGATCCAGGTTTCGTGGCGGTTCGCACTCGCACAGCTCTGAACACTTTCGGGGTATACCTTGGGCTCTTCGGGGGTTTAGCTTTCTGGGACATGGTTGAGGGTGAGTGGCCGACTCTCTTCATTTCATCGGCTCGCGTTCCGAATCTGCTTCGTCTTCAAATGGACCACGGATTCACAAACTATTTTCCCTTCGGAGGCATGTAAGAGGAATCCTAGCATGAGGCTCTCTTACAGACTTCTACACAGCTTAAAGTTTAGGGTTCAGGCCGGAGTGGCCGCCAGCATTAACAAGTGCACATTTTCTTCCAAAGTCTCAGGTGCTGCGACCCTCAGGCAGCTCAACTGCTGGTGCAGGCCAATTACGGCTTGCAAAGCATAGGGGTTCCTTTCAGGGTTTGTATAAGGACTTCTTGTAGTGGGCTTCTTTAATTTCGAGTGTCTTGAGGGTTGAGGGCCTCAGGGCTTTCGGATTTGGCGGATCCTGCGTGTGAAGAGGTGAGTGCGGGTAGATGTGTTTTTGAAATTCAGAGATTTCGGACCAAGGGCTGCAGTCACACAGGGTATCCTGATCCTTACCTTTGGTTCGTGGGGAATGGAAGAGTTGGTAGTAATATAGTAGTTATACTTGTACCCCATTCCTCCATTCCCTACTAACCAAAGGTAAGGATCGAGACTGTGCCTTGTCTCTGCTGTTGCAGTCGCAAGGAGCGGAAGCAGGCTTGCGGATTTGTCCCCTTGGGGCTCTTGCCACTGCCGAAGGCCTACACTTTAGTCAAGTATGGTTTTCGCAGCTCAACCCATATCCGCCCTCACTCCCCTCCTGACGGCAACAGGGCAATAAACGAAGACCATGTCACAACGCGATGATCTCGTGCACAGGTGGGCCAAGTTCCCGCTCACACTCGACTATGACTGGCATACAGGACTGGCGGTGGTTCTCCTGTATGAAGGGTCCCTCAAACCTAAAGCGCTAAAACGCCCCAAACCCAAAATAGCCTTAAACCTAACAAAGATATTGTATGATATCCGGTTTCATGGTTCTTATACAGGCTAGTATATCAGGTCCTACATATTTGCTACCAAACAGACCCATCGAAGTCAGCTTCATCATGAGGCTAGTTCTCCAAGCCATGTTCTTTGTTGAGGGTCCGTATTATGTTTGTAGGTCGTTTGGCAGATCACCTCAAACTCCAAAGCACTAAATCCTACACCACGGACCGTCCCGAGCCTGAGCTTTAAGCTTCAGAGCCGTAAACGGTATAAGGGCCAAACCCTTCGGGTTTAGGGTTTAGGGCTCAGACCATGATTACGCGGTGAAGTTTGCAGGCCTGTAGTGATGAGACGGTCACCTTTGTGCTGCTGCAGATTTAGGTCTTGCAGTGCTTCCCAGCTGATCGGCAGAGTCTGGGTTCAAAAAGGGCTACCGTGTGTGCTGCCAGGGGTTCAAGCAGGCGGCACACATACTGGTCCACTGCTTTGGGCTGTGTTGGAAGGTGGGTCTTCCCTTGCTGTGCTTGCTTCAGCTTCAGCTCTCCTGCTTTAGACCATCTTGAACCCTAAACCCTACATAGAAGGAGACTTGAGACCTCAGGTGCACGGACAATGAACGAACAAAGATCAAATATATATATATATATATATATATAGATAGATAGATAGATAGATAGATATATGTATATGTATATACACATATATATATATATATGAATCTACCCCCAGACCATGAGGAGGAACCGTCTCGCACTCCACAACCTGCACCTCTGGTGCACAGCGAAAGCGGTTGGGGCCTGGTCCTCGGATTTCGGTGGTCAGATGTAGTAGTATTTCTCAGACGGTTTAGGGTTTGGGGTTTAGTCGTAGTAGTAGTAGTAGTAGTAGTAGTAGTAGTAGTAGTAGTAGTAGTAGTAGTATTTCTCAGACGGTTTAGAGTTTAGGGATGAAATACGTTTAATACTTGCAGAAGAGATGATTCCAATCATTATTCCTCAGGGTTCCTCGGTACGGTTATATAAGATATACTAAACCAGAGTCTAGTTATCCAGGCCCCTTAGGGCACCAGTTTTCCTCCAACATCCGTTTTCGTGCGGCAGTCGTGCCCAGGAACGTCCGTGGCTCGCTCTGGCGCTGTTGAGCTTGAAATGCCCGGAGCCTTTCTTTGCCTTTTATGGTTTAGGGTTTAGCGGAGCCTTTCTTCGGTTTGTTGGTAGTCTGCAAAGCTTCATGAAGCTTGGGTTGAAGGTACACCGAATCGGTCATTGTCCAACTTCTTCGACATGCCTGACACCTGCTTTCTGGCGTTTTCGTGCAGGGCATGCAAGACAGTTTGAGATCTGTGTCCCCCCACAACTGTGGAGTTCCGAGAACTTGTTCCTGAATGATTTTCCCTTGGAGTCCTGTTAATACATGTATACCGACTGTATACCCCTATACAGATATACACATGTACACACATACTGACTTTTTACTCAATTATATAGATCCTGTGGCACGATACACACCGGAAAGCCCTGGTGTTTTTTTCCTCATCATCTAATGCCCGAACCTGCGAAGCTTGAGCAGTAAAACGAGAGGCAGGACCAGTAAGCTGAAAGAGCTGATATCTACCCTAATGCCCCAAAGTAGTTCCTTTTTGGGGTTCCTATATAGAATTCTATAAGGTAGTCCCAAACAGGAACTACTTTGGGGCCCCTCAGAACTGAACCTAAGCCCAGACCCCAAACCCCAGGCGCATCGGAAGCTTGAGAGCGTCAGGGAATGGGTGTCAGACGGTCTACATCGGAGTTTCCGAAGATAAAGGGACCTTGATATAGTACCCTAAATAGTAGGATCCTTATTATAAGGACCCCAAAGTAAGGTACCCCTACTTGTCGGAAACTCCCATTTAGCATATGTCTGGCAGATCAGAACCTTTCATTTCGCCTTGATACACGTTACCTAGTGTACTTACCCCTGAGCCCTATTCAAGTCAACAATGCCCCCTTCTGCAACTGTTGGGCCGGAGGTTGAAAGTGGGCTTTAGGGTTTTGGGCTTGTGGGTGGTCTTCGATGTGCGACAAGTTAAGCCCAAAAACTTGAGCCAAGTTGGGCAGCAAGTCTTAGTCTCTGGTCACAGGCTGAGCCCTCTGCTTCAATCCTGCTTTGCTGTCGAACAATCGGGTGGGTATGTAGCTGTCCAACTGTGTCGAACTCGTGGCTTCAGTCTGCTATCTGAAGTGCATGGTTGTGAATTTTCGGAGCTAGGACTTGTAGGTTTATGCGTGAGTTCTTGGATCTTCAAGGGCACAGGCTTCAGCCCGTGACGAAATCGGCATATGGGTTGGGAACGGGGCTTTTCTGAAGCGGAATGTCTGTGGAGCAGAAGTGTTTAGGGCTTTGGGTTCGCTGGAATAATACAGGGTTCCTTATCATGATTGTAGTACAATACACGCCAAAACCCCATTCTAATTGTTAAGGCCCCTATATTAAAGCAACTCTTAAACCATAAACTCTATCGCGCTAAACCTTCTGGTGAATTGACATGGTTTCCTTGGAGTATTCCTCTGCAGCCGTAGCAGCCTGCAGCCCAAACAAGAGCCGACTCCACAGCAGCAATGCTTGCGCCGCTGGAGATTTCGCGGGAGGAGCTCCATGGCACCCTGATTGCAGCAGAGTAGCAGGATTTGTTGTTGTTATTGTTATTATTGTATCAGTTTTGCTATTATTACCATTATTATGAGAAGTAGTAGTAGAGTTGGTGTCATTGAGCCTGCAGTAGAGCCGCCATACCTTTGAGAAGCCACATGAACTGACAAACCGCAGGCTTCTGGTTGGCTAGGGTGTGCATCTAGTGCTTAGACTCGGGATTCGTGGGCTGCGGATTGATTCGGATCGTGGCCGATGTTCAGAGTTTTAGCTGCTAGTGTGTGATGTGAGCATACATACCCAATCCTTTGATTAATTACATTTGTCTCTTCTTCCTGCCGCCGTACATATGCAGTACGATATACAGGGATCGTATAGGTTTGAAACTTACCCGGACCGTATTGGTTTGCAACTTACCTTAATTGTAGTTGCAGGGTCCTTAAATAACACTAGCGAACCCACAAATGCCCAGTAGTTTTCAGAGCACCACCCCCGAGAAAGTGTAAGGCCCCGATATGGAAAACAGTTGTAATCATAGACTTCAAAGGAGCCAAGCCCGAACTTAAGACAGGGCTGGCGATGAAAGCGGTGATCCTGGGCAGTGGCACCTGTGCTTCTTGGATTCGATTTTAGTCGTTTAAGGATGACAGATAAAGGGTTTAGAGGTGCTTCTTGGAATTTCTTCTCGTGTCATGCGCGACTGAGGGGATCTACTTAGACCCTGCAGTGCAGTACCTGTTTGGTACTCTTCAAGGTTGGGATCTAATTTTGTAGTTCGAACAAAGAGATGGTCACCCAAACCTGGACGGCGGTTCACAGTAGGGCAGGGTTTAGAGCCACGGTTTAACGTTCAGGGTTTGGGTAGGTGCACCTTCTTCGCCTTCAGTTTGCACCAATACATGCATTGCTCATGCGCCGTGCTGATTTTCTGTTCGTCTAGCTCCATAGATGACTCCAATCACTACTGTTGTGGATGCATGTTTCTGAGGCATACACGCTGCCGGTATTAGTTTGGACATTGGTGGCTGCCTTGGTCCCAAAACCATGTCACTGTCCTTCCCTGAAAGCCATGAGCCCTAAACCCAAACAAAGGCGACATGTGGAGCCTTGCCTGCCTTGCGAGAGTTTGAGAGTTGAAACCCGAAAAGCCGTAAAGCCCACCAATAGACATAAGGACACGGCATCAGGAGACCCACATTACCTTGGCCTAGGGTACACCATTGGTCAAAGCAGCACCAAGCCCATCCACTCCTGAACCCGAAGCCAGCGCCTTGATTCGAGGCTCTTGCCTGTCTCGGAGAGCGCCTGCTGACCAGGTTTCGCTCGCATGCTGCACGGTATCTTGGCGGCACGTGAAGCAGAATTCTCATGCGATGAACACATGAAAGGTTTTAGAGTTGATATCAAGATGCAGCCTAAGCTTTGATTCAAGCCGGGAAACAGATCTCGCAGGATGCCAGCGCAAAACACCAGCGAAAGCCTTTACCTCATCCTCTTACAGGGTTTGGGATTCACACGGACCGGCTGGGAGTTCCGTTCTGTCTGGCAGTTGCTTGCTTCGGGTTAAGAAGTTGGTGCCGAGTTGGTGTTTGATAGGTGCTCGAGAGGGTACCGTGAACCTGGAGGCCGAAGTCCCGCACAAAGTAGAGCATGCGGTTTAGGGTTTAGGGTTTTCAGTGGCAACAAAGGTTTAGGTTTTAGGGTGGGTTTAGGGAGCAAGTTGAGTTGATTGAGACCCTACACCATCCCATAACAGTCTTGTATAGTCCCATCACAAGTCTGGACAAGCCTCCTAAACCCCGCAGAAGCCTCAGAACACCAAACAGAACCTTACCTTTAAACCCGATCAATACCCGAAGACTAGAGCCCAAACCTTAAACAAAGTCAGAAACTGCAAGGAGGCCCTAAACAACCCTAGACCCTAAGCCCTAAGCCCTAAAACTGTATTGTAAGGAAGAGGATGCCTCAAGAGAGGGCTGCTCCTCAGCCGACGCAGGCCGTTGCAAGCCCAGCTGCTGGGTCGAAATCGAATTCACGGTTTGAGGGCGCTCCTGAGTTTTGGGCTTCAGGGTGGTTCAGGGTCTTGGGGTTTTGGATTTTGGGGTCAAACGACTAAGGTTTATAGGGCTCGGGGCTTAGAGTGTACTCGAGCAACCCATAGAGCCCTGTGCAAACGTGGATCTCCGCTACTATAGGAGTCGGAAGAATTTCGCAGTAGTATCCCCCTATAGTCCCCAAATACAGCACGGTATATTATGCTCCAAATCTCAGTTCGAATTATGAAGGCCCTATATTCCATGATCCGCAACAGAAGGTTTAGTCTACGGGTGCTGCACGGTAATCGCAGCACAAATGTCTGCCCAATGGACTCTTTTTGCTGCTGAAAAGTTCATCAACAATGAAACGCTGACGAAGGGTGGATTCATTAATCAGCATGAGTATCCCATTACATGTGGCCCTTATATGAAATACCCCAAGAGTGATTGTGTTGTCCAAATACAATACACCTACAACGTTTGTTCTGATTTATGAGGTCGTTATACTCGTATGCCCAGGTGTGCGCCTGCATGTTTTGACTGACACCGAAAGAGCTTCGGGAGGCAGCTTCGATGTACCCACCATAACCTCATTTGCATTGTGCATGCTCCGAAGTTACTTCCAAAACTACAAGCTGAAGGCCAAAACGCCCTTAACTCAAAGTACCAAACCCATCGAAACCTGAACGGCTGAAGCTGGCCGAAGTCGGATTCATGACTAACGTAGGAACCTGATTAAGAAACCCTGGGCCTATAACCCTAACGTAGTAGGATTCATATAAGGAGCCCCAATAAAGGCACAAGGTTTCTTAATCAGGTTCCTACCTTGTAAACACACTGCGAGGTTATGTTACCGCTACTTCAAACTCCGCCAGCACACCCAGTCCCATCAGGAAGACTACGGTGTGGACTCAGCGCGGTTGTCAGACATCCGACTGCAGAAAAGTTTTGAACGGGTTTAGGGGGGGGGCAGGGCCTGGAAGTTGTAGGCTGGTGCCTGAAAGTGTCTGTGCACTCCTTTTGACCTGCATGTTTTTTTCGTTGGACTTGGTTAGCCAGACACTGCCTACCCGCCCTCCAACGTACTTGCCTCTCCTCGCGTGGCTACCGATTCAAAGACCTACGTTCATTGGAGTGTATACTTTGGGCATGTGTGACGCGCGTGCGCCCCTTCATGCTCCAGAGCAAAGCTTATCTGGTGCATGTGGGTTTGGGTCGTAAGCTTGTTTTGTGGAGATCAGTGGCGGCTCCGAGTATGGACTTACACGTGGAACCTTGTCAAACATGTCCTCGGGCTGATTGAAACGAAACACAACCGGCCAGTGTCGGAAGAGGAACCCCGGAACCCTTCAAGATCTCTTTTGCAAATGTTGCTTCCTTCTTTCGACCCAGCTTCTAGATCCTCCTCCGGCCAGGCTGTAGGGTGCATACCTACGCATGTAAGCCTTTATGAGTGTGCCTGCTGCCGTCCGTCACAACAGAAGACAAAGTCTGGATGACCCCCCCCCAAACACACACGATGTCCTAGAGTTGCGCGTCTCCGCCCTGAGCCGCAGGAGATGATTTCCGGCTTCCAAGAGAAGCCGCTGTTTCGCAGTGCTTGAGGTTTGGGTGCTTCTATGGAACGATGAAGAACCCCCTTGGTGCTGAAGCACCACATCTAACACATATAGGGTTTGGAAAAATTGAAACTGTCTCTCCCATTATATATTGCAAACCATTTTCCCATTGTGCAGGCCCGTGCAGTGGGGTTTCGGAGAATTCAACTACCGTTGAAGGAAAAAAGTACACAAGAAGTCAGGTGGATGCACTCCAAGAGGGTTCTGGTTCCTTGTTGACCTGATCCCGCTGAGCTCCCAAGGCTCAAGCCTGACCAGCCCACAACCCGATAAAAACCCTGCAAGCCCTACTAAAGCCCTGGACCCTTATAAACCCTCAGCAGGGTGCCCCTTAAACCCCAACTCCCTAAACCCTAAGGCCCTATAGGTCCCCTAAACCCTAAATCGCATCTAAATATGACTTTCCCTCGTTAGCGCAGTTTCACTCCTCAGACTCCGAACCATATGCCTCGCCTGGATTGTCCGAATGTGAGCGCCGAAACCGCAACTCCCCAAACCCTAATCCCCAAACTTTAAGTCCCCTAAACCCTAAACCCTAAGTCAGGTACATTGATTCCGGGCGGATGAGAGGCGCTTTGGTCGCCGTGGTGCGTCGTGGGCAGATCATAGGCGTGTGGGAGATGGGAGGCCCCTTGGCACAAGGAGCCAGGTGGGTAGGGTCAGAACCCAGGATGCCCAGTAGTACCCTTATTACCTTTTTGTAGTCCTAGATTCCCTAAAAAGTTACCCAATACCAAAAGGGAGCCATTTTTATTTCTAGGTTACTCGGCATCCTAGAAAGGGGTTTATGATTATGGCTTATGGGGCTGTTGGAGTTTAGCGTTTAGTATCCCCCATAACAGTACTATAGGACCCTTTGGGAAACGAATTAGGCTTTGGGGCGTAGCGTTTTGAGTAGGAGTGGCAGATTTAGCGGCCTGGGGTTAGAAGGGAGTTTCCGAAACTTAGGGGTACCTTCTTTTGGGGTCCTGATAATAAGGATCCTACTAGTTAGGGTACTATATTATAGGGTACCCCTATTTTCGGAAGCTCCCAGAATGGTTTAGGGTTGAATGGAGGTTTAGAGGGTTATTTCGCGCTTGAGTATTACCTATAGACTTTAGACTTGACCAGACCCTGAAATGTCGCTCCATGTCTTGGATACGATGGGCAATCTCCCGAAAAGCTCAATGAAGGCCGAGATAGCCACCAGCAATTTCTCTCCACAGTTCGAGCCGCAACCCAAATCCCAGGCTCCGCAGTCATCTTTGCTTCCGCTTCCGGGCGAGTAGCAAACGGTCGTAAGTCCTTGTATTGCGATTTTTCTACAGGCCATCCCACTATCTGAGAACGGGCAGCAGCGGAGCATGTAGAATCAACTTTACTATTCGGTTTGTAACGAAATAGTATGATTTGCGCCAGAACTCGATTGTTAAGGCTCCTACATTGCAGCTCTGATACTACGTTCCCCAAGTTGACTTGCTCGCGCAAGAGTTTGTCCGAAGGTTATTTACGGCTCCAAGACAACTACCCCTGATGTAGGAGCCTGTTTACTAAGCAAAATTATTCCTTAGGGTCCTTCTTTCTTACTGCTTCAATCGTTAGTTCAGACCCGCATATTTAGCCTTGGAATCTCGAACTCCTCACCTCTCGGCCCTAGTTTGCTTCAGTTCTAACCACTCCAATACCGTTGTAACCCTTTGCGGTTGTTATTTGCACACTGTAGGGCTACAACTCCTTCTAGACTTCAACCGTAACCCCTGTATAGTCACTGTCGCTCCAACTCGAACACATACCACCCGCCTCCCCTCTCAAAAACATCTATTACCCTCAACCCCAAACACCAGTTCGTCATAGTTAGTCACGAAGGCTACACCTCAGAGACCGTCTTCAAGCTCTACTCCATCACGAAGGTCTTCACCGCCCTCGCAGGTCTCCAGGTCTGCGAAAAGGCGTGGCCCATGGCCCAGGCTTTCTTGACTTCAAGGGGTTAGGAAACGTTAAAGGTTTAAGGCCTGTAGTGGTTTAGGGCTGAGGGTTAAAGGCCTGTAGTGATTTAGGGTTTAGGGTTAAAGGCCTGTAGTGATTTACGGCTTAGGGTTTAAGGCCTATAGTAATTTAGGGCTGCGGGTTTGTGCTTTGGTGCTTCGGGTTTGGGTGTAGGGTTTTACTACTAGTAATAGTAATAGTAATGATAGTAATAATTTTTACTAATAGTACTAATAGTAATAATAGCAATAATACAGCAGGGGCCTTCGGCCCTATGGGCCCGGGGGTCAAGATCTGAGCGTAAACTTCGGCGCAAAGCAAGATTGTCAGTTTTACGATACCTGTAGCTGGAATAACTTGCCTGGTGTTTCTGGTGGCTATACCTATTGTTATTAAAGGGTCATCGCTGACTTCATTATTTGTTTTAGGGGCTACGTCTGCGGGTTGGGACTACAAAACAATCTGCGGCTTCGAGATAATGATCGTGAAAGGATGTGTGATTGTAGATCCAGCTGTGGGTATGGCACTAACTTGAGCAATTTGTGTCATATGTTAGTATGATACAAGTTACAAATATGCAACACTATGCCTATTGCCCTGAACTGAAACCCTGAGCCTGGATGTCCGAGAGTGAGCGCCAACCCCTCGGTACGTCGGGGATGCAACATGCAAACCACGTCAGATCATATGAACTTGCAGTCGGCACGTGAGAATCCTGAGACGAGCGAGCACTGTGGTACAGAGTTTAGGGCATCTAGGGCTTAGGGTCCAGGGTCTAGGGTCGCGGCTTTACAATCTCAGCGAACTCCCTGCCCGCTCGAGGAGAACATCTCCATGGACACTCCAGTGTCATCGCTGGTGCCGGAGTGGCCCAAGGCCTACAAGCTTCCGAAACCCTGAAAATAGACAGCGAAAAGGTTGGTTCTTGACACGCTCACGATAGTGTCCCCCCTTGATTTCACCACTCCCGAAGTAGTGACACACCAAGGATTGGCCCTATACTACTACGGGTACTTTATAGTAACCCCCACTAAGGGATCTAATCATCCTGACTCCACGATGCCCAAAATTACAAAGTTTTTGAGCATTGGAAAAGCCCAAATGGGGGTTTCCGAAAATAGGGGACCCTAATATAGTACCCCAAGTAGTAGGATCCTTATTATAAGGACCCCAAGATGAGGTACCCCTAATTCTAATGCTACGCAGCCCGCCTCGGCCGCCGGCTGCAGTAGGGCCAGCAGGGGCGCAGAGCAGGGGCCAACTTGGAGAAGTGTGGCAAGTGTAGAGCAAACACATGCAGCAAAACCCACAGTGGAGCCGGGGGCAGGCCGAAAGAGAAGAAAAGGTGAAAGAAAACGAGCAGGCAGAAGACAAAAAACAAGGGGAAGCCGGAGGAGGAAGGGGGGGCCGGAGGAGGAAGGGTGGGGGGGAGGGGGGGGGGAAGAAAACAAACCAAAAAGAAGTGCACGAAAAAGTCGCAATGGAAAAAACACGCGAGGGCAGGACAAGACGGAAGGGTGGGAAAAGGGGCCGGGGGAAGGCCCGGGGGAGGGGGGCCGGGGAAGGGAGGGAGGGTCGGGGGGGGGGGAAGCTTCAACGAGGAAGCAGGAGAAGCCAAAGCACGCGAACGAAACATAAGAAGAAAAGGCAGTGGAGCCGGCCCGGGGGGGGGCAGGCCGAAAAAGCCAAAGCACGCGAACGAAACATAAGAAGAAAAGGCAGTGGAGCCGGCTCGGTGGGGGGCAGGCCGAAAGAGGAGAAGGTCGAAAAAACACGCGAGGGCAGGACAACACGGAAGGGTGGACTGGCCGGCCGGAGGAGGAAGGGGGGGCCAGCAAGAGGGGGAGGGGGGGAAGGAAGGAAAACAAGCCAAAAGAAGTGCAGACAAGACGGAAAAGGGGCCAGAACAAAACAGCAAAACGAGAGCTTCAACGAGGAAGCAGGAAAGAAGCACGCAAACGAAACATAAGAAGAAAAGACAGTGGAGCCGGGGGCAGGCCGAAAGAGAAGAAAAGGTGAAAGAAAACGAGCAGGCAATCGAAAAAACACGCGAGGGCAGGACAAGACGGAAGGGTGGGCAACCAAAAAAGGAAAACGAGCGAGGAGGGCAGAGGGGAGGACGGGCCGGAGGGGGAGAAGAGAGAGGGAGGGGGGAGGGGGGGGAGGGGAGGGGGGGGGCAGGGGGGCAGCGGCCGGAGAGGGGCGGGAAGGGCGGGGGGGGCAGGGAGGGGCCCGGGAGGGGGGGGAAAGGAGGGGGGAGGCAAATTCGGCAGCAAAAAAGGACGGAAGCCGGGCAAGGGGGTCGAAAACAGTGGCTAAAAACGGGTGGAAGTTTGCGTTTGGGCTGCAGGGAGAAGGATTAGGTAGAGGGTTGGTTAGTATTAACCATCAAGACGCCAGAGGCCTTTGGCCTCGGCGGATTTTCGGAAACTCCCAAATGCCTAAACCTAAACGACCCGATGTCTCCTCTAAACGAACCCAGAAGCCGAAGTTTTCGATGCTCTAAGCGGATCTTGCCAGGATCTCTATGTGGAGGATCAAGGCAAACTTGAGAAAGCCAAGGTGCGGAGCTCTTCTCTGCAGGATTTTGCGCCTTAACGTAGGGAGATTTAGGGTTAAAGGGTGTCGAGTTTAGGATGTTGGTGTCATGAACATACAGCTTGCCTCCTCCGAAAGGCGGCTTGGGTATCGGTGCTGCATGTCGGCCTCGGTCAAGATGATTGTGGGTCGTAGACTGGCTCGACTTGAGTCCAGTGGCAAAAAAAGATGTTGTGGGTTTGATAAAGGTCCTAACTATGTGGTTTTGTGTAAGAGCGTGAATGAGGCGTAAGTCCTGATCCAAAGGCTTCCCGCTATAGTGATACTACAGACCCGCAGAACAAAAACCTAGGCCATGGAGTTCGGGCCTCTATGCGAGCACGGATTTAAAGTTTCGAGTTCAGACCAGGCCCCTCAGGTCACTGAACTTCTTAGGGTGTAAGGGCTGTAAGGAGACCTCTTACTGTTTAAGCAGTCTATAGTAGGTTCATACTCACGACGTTCAAAGACGCAGAGTTCCGGCCAGGCTCAAGGCTCTCACTGTTGAGGGTGTAATGGTTTAAGGACTCACGGGCCTTGTTTTTGTTTTCACTTTTTTTCATGTGAGGGTGTAGGGCTAAGGGTGCTAAGTTTACGGCAGAGGTTCCAAGTGTTTAAGAGTTTCTGCGTATAGGTCATACGATACTGCAAGCTTAGAAGGAGCCGGCTTAGTCACAACCCCATGACCGCGATCATCAGCATCGGCATATGGACATCACTTTGACCAACTCCACCCAACTACCACTACTTCCAGCTAGATTGCACTTATGATGATGTCCAGCAATGTTATCGTCTCTGCCGCCATCTCATGTTTGAGAATTGATGTGCAGATGTACCATCACCAATATCTCATGTTCCAGTAGTAGTCATCATATGCTGGTGCATGCGTGTGCTCATGCAAATCAAAGGGGAAGGAAGGACCCTTAATGGGACCCCTACCCCATAATGGGCTATATAATGGGTATATCATAGCTATATTAAGGGTATATTCCTAGGGCTCCTTCTTAAGGGTCCCTCCTGTTACCCTTGGAGCAAAATACACACATCAAGGTGTGGAAGCACACCCAATAGACCACAAACTCTAAACCCAACCCCGTTAACTCCAAGGAGCCTTCCCCCTCGGGATTTTCGGCGTAAAAGAGGCGCTTAAAAACAAAAAAACAAACTCTGTCTCGTGTTCGCATACCATGAAGACGGCATCTCATTTTCTGTAGTGACTCCGGCTTGTTAAGGCACCTGAAACACTGTATAAGGCCGTCCAATCTATATCTAGGGTCTAGGGTGTAGGCCTACAACCTAGAAACCTAGATCTGTAGTATGACCCACGCCCGAAGCACACGATTTTTGCGCAGGAGACACTCCGCTTGCAGCACTGCTTTACTCATACCGGGGGCTTCTCCAACAACTATGGTCCAGCACCTTCGATCGCATGGTTATATAATGTCTGTGGCTGGCGCATTGGGCTTTCCAGTTGCAGTGCGCGCGTTGGGCTTCCGGGCCAGGGATTAGGATCTAGCTTGAAAGAAAGCATGTTTTTTTCGGGACTGGAGTTGCAGATATTGACGGGGGTCCGAATGTGCGGAAATAAGTACCAGTACGATTGTGAGGTTCCTTTCCATAGCTAGACTTAAAGTTACTCCATGATACTCCGATTACCAATGTACTACATCCTGAACCTGGGTTGAACTTGAGATTCAGCCCCCAAGCATCAAGGCCCATCTGCGCAAGGCCAACATCAAGTCTAATCTAACGCCCCCAGAGTCGTCAAGCCGGGAGGCCGAACGAACCAAGGGTCCAAGCACCTAATAATCCGTAACACGGTTTAGGGTTTAGGGTTGAGGGTTTAGGGTTTAGGGTTTAGGGTTGAGGGTTTAGGGTTGAGGGTTTAGGGTTGAGGGTTGAGGGTTTAGGGTTTAGGGTTGAGGGTTTAGGGTTTAGGGTTTAGGGTCGCCGCCGGCATTATAAATATAGTGTAAGGCAGATGCGACAGGGCACAACGAGGCTGCACCTCTTTCTAGTCCAGCTCTTGCGCGTCACCAACCCTCTTACGATTGTTGAACAAGTGATCTAAGCCTCAGGTTGCAAAAACCCTAGCACGACTGTTTCGGGTTTAGGGCTTAGGGCAGTTTCGGTCTTTCAGGGTCTGCTTGCGGCATAACCAGGCGCGACATGCAAGTCTGATGTAAAAGGGCTTAGGGTTTCGGCCACATGAGACCAGAGCTGTGCAACGAAGATGCCACCAAATAATGCCCCAAGGAACCTCATATTCTGAGTGGGGGGATCTATAATAGAAGAATATGTCCAGAAGATACACCCAACAAGTTGGCGGATCTATACTAGAAGAGTTTGAAAGTTGTCCAGAGGATTCACCCAACAAGTTTTGGGAAGCGCTACCAGAGGACTGGGGACATAAGCTGGAAGTCCCAAGTCAAAGGCCTACCTTAACCTCCCAAAACCTACTTTTTCTAGGGTCCCTATATTTTCCATATTAGGGTTTTATAATAAGAACCTACAAAAAAAGTAAGGGGGGTTTGGTAGTTCAGGTAAACCTTTCTGCGCTGCATGCATCCATCCTGCAGTGGCCTCACGTAGTAGAACCGGAGTCTGCCCGGTTGGACTGACATGAAATCGAAAGGATTTATACGCTTTAGGATTTGAATGCCTGGGAGAGAGAGAGAGAGAGAGAGAGAGAGAGAGAGAGAGAGAGAGAGAGAGAGAGAGAGAGAGAGAGAGAGAGAGAGAGAGAGAGGATTTGAACCTAGCTAATCGGGTAAAAAAACCTTAGGGTTTAGGGCTTGAACCGAGGCCTGTTGCAACAAGAAGGGCATAGACCCTGGCCCGAAACACCAAACACCTCAACCCTTAACCCCAAACCCCTAAGCCCTTAAATCCTAAACCACCTAAGCCCTAAAACCGCGCACCCAAGAGGCCTGTCATCCGCCGGGATCCTGGCGTCCTGCAGAAGCGCGAAGGCTGATGGGCATTCTGTCGCCCCCTGCTCGGATCATTAGTTATCCATAGTTGATGGTTTCGGGTTTAGGGTTTTGAGGGCTGCCGGCATGCACTTAAAGTCCGTGCTTAAAAGGGTTTTAAGGGGTTGTTGCTCAGGAGTGTAAGGTTGCCTTTTGCTCGCTGTGCTGGGTCTGATTTAGCCGAGCATTGGGTTTTCCATGGGGCTTAAAGTTTAGCTACAGCGAGCATCTATTTGGGGCCGTACACGGGGGTCCCCGACGTATAACATATAATCCCCGACGTATCACATGTAACCATACGGGCCCGTACGGCCGTACGGGGCCGCCATACGGCCGTACACGGGGGTCCCCGACGGATAACATATAATCCCCGACGTATCACATGTAACCATACGGGCGCGTACGGCCGTACGGAGCGGTATTGTTAAATGTTATATGTCGGGGACTATACGTTATACGTCGGGATGTATATGTTATATGATACGCGGTCCAGACCATATGATACGCAGCCCAGGTCAGGTGTTTGATAGAACCAACGGAAACATTGCTTTTGGAACCTGATAATTTGGGGGCTTTCACTAGTCTCAGCCGAATTCACTGGAAGTGCTAAGTGAAGAAGAAGAAAAATAAATTCAAATAACGATCTCGAACCAATGGAAACAGCACGCAGTGCGTCCTTAAAGCCTTTGTAAATAAGCCTCAAGCGAAGCCATTTAAATTCCAACCCCCGAAACCCTGATGTAAGGTAATCACCTTAAACCCTCAACCCTCCAACCCCCTTCAACCCTTTGCAGCAGGCCAGCAGCTGAAACATGGAACCCAGCCTCCCCCCGAACCCCAAACCCCTACAAACCCTGAACCCTAAACCCTCGACCCTGAACCCTAAACCCCAAACCCTCAACCCCTGAACCCTAAACCCTCAACCCCTGAACCCTAAACCCTCAACCCCTAAACCCTAAACCCTCAACCCCTAAACCCTAAACCCTCAACCCCTCAACCCTAAACCTCAAAAACCACAACCCCCGAGACCCCAAAACTCAGGGGCCTGGCGACCGGCCCCAGCGACCTCAAAGAGATGGTGGCCATGGAAGGTCAGATGGGGGCTTTCAAGGGATTGGGGGTTGAGAGTTTAGGGGATTCGGGTTGAGAGTCTAAGGGTTTAAGGGTTTAGGATTTTTAGGGGCTTAGGGGTGTAGGGGTTGAGGGGTTTAGGGGTTTAGGGGTTGAAGGGTTGAGGGGTTTAGGGGTTTAGGGGTTGAGGGTTTAGGGGTTTAGGATTGACGGTTTAGGGTTGAGGGTGTAGGATGTACGGCTTTCGGAGACGTTAGGGTTGAGGAGGTTTCAGGTGCCCGGGTTTCGGCGCGAGTTTGCGGGTTCGGATTTATCGAACAGCCTTCTAGCAGTGGTTTCGTCTAGAACCTTGTCGGGCCTCAAGCCTGATGCATTGTGTTGTGGGCCGTTCCACAGACAAAGGAGTCGGTTTAGGGTGTAGTCACTCCAACCCAATTCCGACGGCATTGCAGGTCGTCAGCCCTTGATTTTCGAACCTGGGAGCCACTTTGACTACGGCGGCGTGGGCCGCTCGGAAGCCACCGTTCCGAGGTTCATGGTGCAGGCTTGTAGGTCGTGGGCTTGGGGGGGCCGAGCTCAGCCAGGCATTCTAATCCCTACAACAAGGGGTGGCCTGTGGCTTGCGGTAATGAAACCCGAAACCCGAAAGCACGGTTGGAAGAATTGGAAGTTCAGGATGGTGCTCGAAAGCCTTACATCCAGCAGGTGCTCGTGTTTTCGGAAACAGCCTTAAACTGGGCACTGCGGAGGGAGCCCGACTTTGGAATCACCCTCCCAAGTGCGACACCAGAATGATCCATACATACAAACTATTTCTAGACATTGCACTGTGGAAATCGATGCAGCAGTGCATCAGCCTGGAATTTGTTGTAGACATGGACCCTCCGGCAGAGCTTGCCAAGGACTTGCACTCATTGCCCGGATGGTCGAAGAGTCTTCTGGCATGAACATCGCGGATCCTCGCCTTGCTGTTGTGGACTTGACTAACCTTTGATATTGGGGGAGCTAAGGAGCCAGGGATCATGATACTTCCTATTAAAGAAGGAGCTAAAGAGCCAAGGGAACCCCCAAAACCATTGGTTAGTTGAGCATTTTCGTGTAGACCGCCGATAAGCAACCCTCTTCCCCTAGTCAGGATTGTAATTTAATGGGGACCGAACTTTCTGGAAGGTGACTTTTGTTTGTAAAGTCTCTAAACCTCAAACCCTATGGGCTTAGAGGTGTCACTGTGGAAGCCTTTTCTTGGGGTTTATGCCATAAGGGGTTGAGCGATGAAACCGTCAAGTTCCCGGGCCGAGCAACTTTCCCAGCTGATCACAGCAGACGGCATGCAGGCTGGGTATGACCCTTTTGGGGGTCATTATAATAAGGATCCTACTATTTAGGGTACTTTATTAGGGTCCCCTATTTTCGGAGATGATCTCACGAGCTCTCATGCCTAAAGCCAGTTCTTGTTGCGGAAGTTCGTTTCCGTTGACTTTGAGCTGAAACACACTCTCCTGTACATGGTCACTTAGGTAAAGTCTGCGCCATGGATCTGCTGGACACTTGAAGCTTCAGCCCACAGTGCCTTTTCCTCAGCACTGAACTCCAAATCCTACCCCGCTCCCTGCTCCTTCCCAAAACCCCCACCCGAACCCCAGCCCAAGACGCCGTGAAGCCTGCATTCCAAACAATTCGCTAAACTGTACCAACCTTCAAGGTTTAGGAAGACCCGAGCAAAGCTTCTGACCTTACTGAAGCGTTTATGAGCCACTTCCGAGAACAAGACAGGGCACAACTAGCCAAAAGATGACGACCCTGAGGAGTACATGCAGAAGCGGCTCTTCGAACCGGCTGGCGCCTTCCTCGGCTCTTTCGGTGTCAGTTGTTCGTCCTTCAAATGGCTGTACATAGGAATCTCAATCTCTGAAGCCTGGGCAACCTAGACCCCGAAGCCCTGGACAGAAGTTGGTTGTCGGTGTCCTTATAATCAGGAGCGTCCTTGTGTTTTGAAGGGTTGTTCTGGGAGTCCTCGGCTGGGGCTTCTTTTCAGGTTGAGAAGAGTAAAACCGTAAGCTCTGTGAGAGCTTAGGGGTGGCCGTTAGGGCTGTAGGATCCCAAAATGCCCGAATATCCGAAGTCCTAAGTTCCTATATAGGTAGTACTAGTGCCCTTGAACTTGAATAGACCTTTTTGAGAGGGTCTACATCCCTACTCCGAATTCCTACAGGTGCAAAGGCTCAAAATGCAATGCTCCATGGCCCCACACGCCATCCTCAACCTCCTTGAACACAGCAGACACATAGTTGCATAGTTCTTCAGGGATGTTGGTGAATGCATGCTTGGACTGTGCGTTGCGGTTATTGGTAATTTAATGAAAAATAGTAATTACTTGACATAAAGCCTCGTAAGCCCGAGAGCCGGAAACACTTCGTAGCCCTAAGGCCTGCAAAACTCCGTAGCTTCAACTGTGCTTAAAGTGTTCTTGGGCCTATAGCGTAGAGGCATAGACACAGACCAAGGCAAGCGTGACGTCTAGAGCCTTCCAAAGAAAGCTTCTTGAAGCCTGCAGCGGCCGGGGTAAACCCTTCTCGGCAAAAGGCAGGCAACTTGAGACCATTATACCCTGAAGCTTTTAATAACCCCTCCAAAGTCCCGAGACCTCATAAGCCCTAAACCTTAACCCTAAACGTCTAAACCGCAAATCGACCGGGGACAGGCATGAAACACGTGGGCTTCATCCTTCCGCAACACTTGGCAGACCGTTGCGCTGCTTGGCAGGAGCCTTCATGGCTACCTGGGTAGTTGTCAAAATTAGGATTCCTTTTGGGGTACCTTAAATATTTGGTGCCGTAATTTTTTTAAGGACCCATAGGATCCCTTTTTGGGGTACCTTAAATATGAGGTGCCGTATTATATTAGGGACCCGAAATGGGACCATGATTTTGACAACCATCCAGCTGGGTCCCCGAGTAGTAGTACTCCTTTGCCGGCTCTTCGGTTCGACCTGGAGTCTCCTCAATTTTGGGAGTTTCCGAAAATTAGGGGTACCTCATGTGGGTGTCCTTGTAATAAGCCTCCTACTATCTAGGGTATTATATCAGGGTCCCCTATGTTCGGAAACTCCCATATGCAATAGCAGGAAGAGGGGATGAAGAGGATGCTGAAGAGCCTAGTTGAGATCTATAGTGTTTGCGGCTATAGAGTTTGGGGTTTGGCTGAGAGGGCTTAAGCATTTCCAGCGCCTCCGGCTTGCTTGATTCCTTTATTAGCGTTGATTTCAGGTTGTCGGGTGCAGGGTTCAAGGTTTGTTTAGTTTGGAGCATTCATTCATGGGGTTTCAGAATCTAGGCCTGCAGCTTGAGGTTTTGGGGATGTGTTAGCCAGCTGAGTTATACGATTAAGTTTTGAGGGGTCCAGAATATTGAGGCTCTTAGGTCCCGGGTGTAGGCTTGCGGTTTAGTATCTGGTTTAGTGTAACTGCAGTTATAGTGTCAGACTAAGAGCTCCGTTTATGAAGTAGCGCCTAAGTAGCGCTTGGAGTTGGATGCTAATGGGGGCAAGGTGTCAGACGAGCAGCGCAAGAGTGAGGATTCGGGTTTGCGACTAGGATCTACAATGGGCTTCGGGTTCGTAGTGGCTTTTCGGAGGTTTTCGCCAGAGGCTTTTAAGGCTTTGCGGTCTGGATTTCCCGGTCGGAGGTTGTTTGCGTGTCTTGGTCGGTGTGTGTAGTAAAGTGGGCATGCAGAGAATTCAGACGCAAGCCGGCGTTGGCGTACTGGGCCGTTGGGCTTGAAAGGTTTTCGTGGCATGCAGCCTTCAGGCCCGGACAGCCTCAGAGATGTCCCAGTGCTCTATATGCCGAAAAGCCAGTTCTTAGCTGTTGCACCTTTTGCGTTTGCAGCCCAAGGTGCCGACGGATGCCCACCCGTGGATCACTCCAGCCTTGGGCGTCATGCGCCTTGGGGCAACTATGTACGGGGCCTTGTGGGTTCGGAGTTTGGGGTCTGTCCTTTATCTGTACCCTTTAGCATGGTGTTTTTCAATTGTAGTTGCCGGATAGTGGAACTAGATCACGGATGTGAGAACTTTAAACGTTTTTGGCCTTATATCTTGGGTCTATCTTAGAAAGTTTGAGCTTACTTGGGCCCGGTTGTTGAAGAAGAGAGAGATTCAGTAAATCTCATTACCCTCCAAAGGACACTACAGTCCAGAGTATAGGGCTCTCCCCGTGACGGCGAACTTCGATGGAGACCTAGCGATTTAGGGATAGAGTCGTGCCTAGCAGTCTCCATTAAGCTGCAGGCAGTTCACTTAGTATATCAACCTCGTACTTAACCCATAAACACAAGGGTCTCGGAGTTCAGGCATTTCAGCCGAAGGACATGTCCTCTGGTGGACGTAGGTTGAAGAGTAGAGCCCTAATGGCGACTTCGCGGCATGGTCATGTTGCGTTCTCTACTCCGCGATGCCCTGCAGCATAATGGCTGTTCGTACCTTGGGATTCGGGTTGAGGGGTTAGAGAAAATATATTTTTAGGATGAAAATGCATCAAGTCATAGCAAGAAAGCCTATAGAAATGGTCCTAGGCAACATGTATTGACAGAGAGGTATTGGGCTCTCTGCTGAAACCCACCACAATCGTATGAAACCCTGGAGCTGAATGATTCTTTAGTTCAGGGATAAGCCCTTAATCATGCCTCGCCTGAATTGTCCGAGTGCGAGCGCCGAAACCCTTAACCTTAAACTCCTAAACCCGAAGGGAATCCTCCAACAAAGTTGGAACGATACAGAGAAGATTAGCATGGCCCCTGCGCAAGGCTGACCCGCGCAAATCTTGAAGTGTACTGTAAACCTATAAACCCTAAACTCCGCAACCCTAAACCCGAAGCTGCCAGGGAGCCGTCCATGTGGGCCATGGTCAAATTCTGACATTTGCTTGCAAGAAGGGTCCAGGAGTTTAAGGGGGGTTCAGGGCTTAAGGATTTAGCTGTGTAGGCTAACTACCGGGGGTTCCTTGCGTGCAAGCCTGCAGCAACAAAGGGGTGTGGGTTTATTTTGGGTCCAGGAGTTAAGTCTCTTGGTTACGCTTTGTTGGTTTGCATTTTCTTTTATTTGGTGTTGATGTCTAGAATTTGCATTAAGGTTCCAAACATAGTATATTTAGGGTTCAGGAGTTTGAGGGAGGTTCGGATTTAGGAGAAAGCTACGGCTACTGAACTGAGGCCCGTCGTGCTAGAAGTCTGTTGGTTACGCTTTGTTGGTTTGCATTTTCCTTTTTTGGTGTTAATGTCTCATGTTTAGGAACTTTCAGAATTAGTATTACTAGTATTCTGCCAGGGCAATGGTAAAACATCTGCAAGAGTTTTGGTCTGAGGATGTATACTGCCCTGGATCCTGCAAAGGTTCATTTGAGGGCTTCGCTGCTGGTTACTATGGGTGTTCAGTCAAGGATTCACCAAGGTGGCGTAGGGCTTAGGGTTTTTGTGGCGGCTTTGGGTATAGAGCTAAGAGTGCAGAGTTTATATGCTGTGCGGTTTACACCTCAAGCCATGCCTGAACCCCCAACCTGGCAACCCTAATTGAAACACATCACATCCCTAACCAACCTAAACCTAAGCCCTCCGCCCTGAACTCGAAGCCCTGAATCCCCGGATAAGAAAGATCTTAAATCCCCAAGCAACCGCACCAACGTCGTCACGCACATATCCAAATCCCGAACCCCAGGACAAATAAGTACCTACATGGCATAGACGACTGGATAGTGTGTTCTATTCCTTGAGGTGTTTTCATTGTGGTTGTATTTTGCGATGCCCCAAAGCCCTACGGTACTCAAATTAGTAAGGCCCCAAATCGATACTATCGAGTTGCAAGGTTTCTAGCCCTGAGTTGATTACGGACAGGAGTAGTAGCAATGGCAAAAAGAATACCTGGTATGTTAACAAACTTTCACTGCTGTTATCACCACCACAGAAGTGTCAACAAGTATTGTAGCAATTTTTAAGCAGTAAGCGGAAAACTTGTAATGCATAAACGAACCTACACCCAAGATCCTAGACCCTATATGTTGAAGATCACAGGGAGAGGTAAAAAGAAGATCACAGGAAGAACTCTGCCTAGGGGGATACATGCACGGGCCCTACCTCAGCCCCCCAACGCCTGCCTGTCTGTGCAAATGTATAAAGAGAATTAGATCAAGGAACCCGGACAGTGCGGGTCTTTTCAGGTTTAGGTAAACCTTATAGGGGGGGCCAAAACCCAAACTAAACGCCCGAAGGGATCACCTAAGGGCCAACGCCCTAGGCCTGAAAGCCGTAAAGCCCACTAAAGCCCCACCAAATCCTAAAGCCTTGAACCCTCAACCTTATACCTTGCTTGTGGGCACAGGTCCCTAGCCATGCGAGAGGGAAAAAATCAAGAAGGAAGCAATCACTTAAGGGCCAACACCGTAGGCCCCAAAACTATAGACCTGCCAAACCCTCAAGTCTTAAATCCTGTAAACCCTGAAGCCCTAAACCCGTAACCCTAAAGTCCCAAACCCTATAAACCCTAAACCCGTATTCACGCCCTAAGCCCGAAGCCTAAGCAGGGATCCGCGGACTTTGGGCCAAGATCCTCGGCCGTCCTCTCGTCGAGGCCGATTCGAAACGCCAGGTTTCACAGCGTAGGGCTCGGGTTCCCTTAAGGGTTCCTTTAAGGGTGCTATAGGGTTCTTGAGTAGGGCTCCCTTTAAGGATACTATCTATCTATCTATATATATATATATATAGGGTTCCTTTATAGGGCTTATAGAGTCTTTTGCGGCTGAGGGTTTAGAGCTTTGGGTGGGGTCTGTGAAGATTTGGTTTGGGGATTCCGGGCTTGAGGGCTTCAAAGCTTCAAGTTGAGACATGTTGGTATGTCACCGTCAGGTTTCATTGCCCACACATAAACAGCCTCCGGTGTGAGTTTCTGAGCATCCCCGCAGCCTTAAAAGCCCCATAGCCAGCTTTGCCACATCCTTGGCTCGCATCCTAAACACACTTCCTCTCATTCACTTCCCTCGCTCTGTCAAACTCGGGCTGTGCTGTAGTCCCTGGGCGAAGATTCTTCGTACGTCGTCTTGTAGAAGCAGTTATTATCATGTCGTGGAGATCCGTTGGCCTTCGTGGGTCTCTCAGCAACGGTCTCTCAACAACGAACAACCACCAACAACTACGTCGTGCGAACTAGGGAGTTTTAGAGTTGCCCAGATTGCATAGGGGCGCAGGTTAAGCTTGGTTTCTCGGGGGATCGGGCGAGCGAGCGATCACACAATTGCGACGTGTTAGCAGTTAGGGTTCAGGGTGCATCAGGTTCGAGGGCTTTGGGGTTTCAGGGTCTAATGTTTTTGAGGGTTCAGAGTTTAGGGGCAACAACGGTTTCCTTGTTTACTTGCTTGTCAGCAGCATCGGGTACACCACAGGAATGTAGTACTTGGGACCTATATTGCAGAGTCAGGATCCTTTCATATGAAAAACGAAAATAGGAAGGGAACTACATCTTTGAGTCTAGGTAGGACGGACCCTGCAAAGCTTTGTAAACCCCTGATTCTGCACCTCAGATGCTTTATCAATAGAGAGATGGAACGCTTAGAATACACTGGTCTGATCTGATATGCGGAGACCCTGAGAATCGGTGATTGGTGGGGAGGGGCACACTCTGGCGGGATCTTTTTCTAAAACCGCCCTGGCGCCAGGCCTCAACCTAAAACCCTCCCAGTGTTTCTGGTGCGCCTCTTCGCAGGCATTTCGCCCGGCTGGTGCTGCGATTTTTGGACCAAAGAAGCTCTGGGATCCGCGCCCTGCCTTTGTTTGAGTGGGGGGGGGGGCTGAATGGATAGGGTTTCGGGGTTTTGTTTTGCGTTTATATAGATATGTTTTTTTTTGAGGGGCTTTTAGGTTTTAGGGGCTGGATAAGGGTTTATGGCTTTTGGGGGGTCTTGTTCAGGGTTCCTTTAAAGGGTCCTACGGGGATACTATAAGGGCTAGTGATGGTAAGTGTGAGCCACAATGCGGGGCCCTAAGGAATAATATTGTTATTCATTGGGGGTCCTTATTTACGGATTCCTTGAAGGTCCCTTGTAGGGGATTCCCTTTCTGTATCTAGGGGTTTCCGTTTTAGGGCCTTTAGGGTTCCTTTAAAAGTAAGGCTTGAAGTCACGAATGTTGGATGCTGCTGATTGGTTCAGGAGTTCAAGAAATCTGGTCTAGCTTATAGCCCTGCCCAGAGGCACCCTGAGCAACCAAATGGCCCTGAGCACCCCCAAAGCCCAGAAGGCTCAAAGAAGCCCTGAGCGCACTAAAGCCTTCAACACCATATATCCTAAGCACCCTTACGCCCTTCACCGCTTCAGAATGTCAAAACCCAGGTCGCAGAAGCACTTTCTTCCAGATGCCGGACTTGTTTGTCCAGGTGGGGTTGAGGGGTGGGGTACCCTGCATCAAACGCGGGCATTTCACCCATCTAGCGTCGGTCGCTCCAGGCTCTCAGCAGAAGCGGGGCCGCCCTGAGTAGGGCATAAGACTCTGTAGGAGTTTTATGTTGTCTCATAGGTTGAGAAGTAATAACGAATAAGGTTTGTTTCAAGACGGCTGTTGATGAGGGGTTTGAGATTCCGGTGGGGGCTGGGCAGACAAATGTAGCCCTAACCTGCAGCCGCAAGACCTTTTTTCCCAAGCCGATTTGTGTTTAAGCGGTTAGTGAGTTCGGAATTTTCCGGTTTAAAGTTTAAGGTTTGGACATCAAAGAACAAAGCAGAGCTTCAGTGTTACGAGAGGAAGCTCGCAGCTGGTGCAGGGTTTGGAGTGTAGGTGTCATGGCTTCATGCTTTTTCCATATTCAGGGCTTCCAGTTAGGCCCATGTGAGAAAGCTCCTACGAACAAGAAGAAAGCACTTCTGCGAACAAGCTCAACACCAGGCACCGAGCTCTGCAGCCCTGAACCCTACACCGCCTACACCATGAAAATCCCCAGGTGGCGAGTTCGTGAAGTGGTTGCAGGCTTTGACCAAGTGAGCTGGCGCAAACTGAGAGGTTTGGGTTTCCTTAGGGCTCCAGTCACTTAAATAATGGGTTACCCGACTATCTGGTCATAAAACCAAGACTTGAGTCTTCGCACAAGGGCGAGGCTCACGGTTCAAGATTCACAGCCTGAGGGTCTTGTGCTGCATTTGGGTTTGATGGCTCCGAAGACCGCTCACGACGCACAGGCTGGGCAGGAGCAATCACTGTAGTCACGGGAAGTCACAGATGGTGAGCTTGAGCATGCAAGTCAAGTCCTACATGTACCCAGTTCGAAAATCCTCCGAGTTTAGACAAAGACTTATCAACGCTTGGCCTCAGATGCCGTACACGCATCTCGTCAAATCTGCCGGGCAGCTCACTCGTAGCGCTCCAGTCCATTGTCGCAGCGATCCGCAGCCATGTTGTGCGTTAGCCGAGTGTCGGGCGAACCCGTCCTCGAGCTGGGAGGAGACGAGTTTGATGCCTTGACGTCCCTTGGCGGTAGTGCAGTGAGGGCATTGAAGCAACGTGTGAGGCGGGCAACAGGGATCGGCATTTTCAGGCAGTCACTCGTTCGCAATGGTTCCGTGCTGGAGGAGAAGGATAAGTTGGAATTTCCGATGGACCTGCAGCTGGTGGTCACTCCATGCTCGACCAGAATGCCGAAAGAAGATCTTCAGGAAATGCAAAGTGCTGTGGGCGGGAATGACACACACCGTCTCGAGGCTGTGCTGCAGAAAGGTCATGACCCGGACACCAAAGATGATGACTCCTGGTACGGACTTGGCACGGCATAGTTTGTCATTTCACTTTGTGTTTCTTATAAATCCAGTCGGGAGTGGGTTGAAATCGACATCTAGGAACACCAGACGGCATTGCACATCGCGGCGTTTATGGCCCACGTGGCCTCCACGCGTTTGTTGATAGAGGCCCGCGCAAGCCTCGATATCAAGGACCCCCCCAAAGGATTCTAAGCACTTATATACCAAAACCATAATAGTTGTCTAATAGCCCAAAACTCTCACCCGGAACCCCAACCACAAAACTCTAAACCCATGGGGGATACATTCCCAAACCATGATGATAATGCCTACTATGACTCCAACCCTAATCCCCGAAACCCTAACTAAACCGTTCAGCTTCTAGTGCCCAGCAGTCAAAGTACTTCGAACCCGAGACCTCGTCTGGCAACTCCGAGTTGCGAGAGCGTAAACCCTCAACCCTAGACCCTGCAATCCCTAAACTCTATAATCCCTAAACCCTGACCCTTTAATCCCTAAACTCTATAATCCCTAAACCCTGACCCTATAATCCCTAAACCCTATAATCCCTAAACCATGACCCTATCATCCCTAAACCCTATATCATCCCTAAACCCTATATCATCCCTAAACCCTGTAATCCCTAAACCCTACAATCCCTAAACCCTATAATCCCTAAACCCTATAATCCCTAAACCCTACAATCCCTAAACCCTATAATCCCTAAACCCTACAATCCCTAAACCCTATATAATCCCTAAACCCTATAATCCCTAAACCCTATAATCCCTAAACCCTACAATCCCTAAACCCTATAATCCCTAAACCCTACAATCCCTAAACCCTATAATCCCTAAACCCTACAATCCCTAAACCCTAAACCCTATAATCCCTAAACCCTATAATCCCTAAACCCTACAATCCCTAAACCCTATAATCCCTAAACCCTACAATCCCTAAACCCTATATAATCCCTAAACCCTATAATCCCTAAACCCTATAATCCCTAAACCCTACAATCCCTAAACCCTATAATCCCTAAACCCTACAATCCCTAAACCCTATATAATCCCTAAACCCTATATAATCCCAAGAAGAGGACTCCACGGGTTCGACTCCTCTGCATCTTGCACTCAAGGGAAAGAACCTGGAGGTCGCCGGCTCTTGGGTTTCTTTTATTGGGACCCTAAGGGTTCATGTACCCATACCTTATAACCTCCCAAAACCTACTTTTTTCTAGAGTCCCTATCTTTTTCATATTAGGGTTTAAAATAAGAACCTACAAAAAGGTAGGGTTTGGTAGTTTAAGGTATAGCATATACTTTTGGCCCAAAGTACCTGTATAGGGAGCACTTTAAGGGAAATGCATATACTATATGAGTACATGGACCCTTAGGGGGAATGAATTGGGTGGTTTTGTCGAAATTAGGGTCCCTTTTTGGGTCCCTATTATAGTACGGCACCTTATATTTCGGGTACCCAAAAAGGGACCCTAATTTTTGAGAACCATCCAACTCACCCATTCTAGCAATAATTTGGCAATAATTTCAAAAATCATGTGAATATTAGCAGTCTAACAAGAATACTAATTAACGACAGAAGCAGTATTATGCATGATGGTAGTAGGAAAAGTAACCATGATGTTACGGATATTCCACATAATCACAGCAATGAAAGAAGTCACCATATGTTATATGGGTATCCATAGTGAGACATATGATTTCCTGATCATTCTGGGTTCTGGTTAAGGCATCTACTTTAGGTGATCTGTCGTAGAAAATACCATAGCCAGTAACTAACGTGGTTTCCTTACTATCGTAGCTTACATTATAAGTTCAAAAAAAGAAGGAACCCAGGCTTGCTCATCTCAGCGGGTGCAGGGATAAGCGGAGCTCAGCGTGAAGCTTTCGAACCTGGCAGCTTGGAAGTCGCAAACTTTTTGCTGCAAGCCGGCGTTGATGTGAACGAGCCGGGTGATGATGGCAGAAGGCCCCTACACTGGGTGTGCCTTCGCGGTCATTTGATGGTTTTACGTCGTCTCTTGGAGGCGCGGGCTTCGATCAATGCTACCGACTCCAGGAAAGCAACGCCGCTGGTTCTCGCAGCTGACTGGGGAAAGGTGGCTGCAGTGAAGATGCTCATTGAGGCGGCAGCAGACTTAGATCAAGCGACGGCAAGCGGAACAACTGCCCTCCAGATCGCACTGGGCAACCGCCGCTTAGACATCGCGCGGCTTCTATTGGAAGCCAGGGCTCATTGGAGCTCGTCTCCAGATCCGCATCAAGCACCGGCCCTGTTGATCGCATCCGAACAGTTTGACTGGCACATGGTCCGTTTGTTGCTGGATGCGAGAGCCAGCGTAGATGCTGCTGATGCTCTTGGGCGGACAGCTTTGCACTACACCTTTCTGAAGCCGCAGGACGTATATTCCATGGGCATGGCCCGCTTGCTCATAAAAAGGACAGCTGATGTGAACAAGACGCGCGATGCGGAGGGCTGCACGCCTTTGCATTGCATGTCGCAGGCTGGCCAGTCAGACAGGGTGCATTTTCTGGTGGAGGCCAAGGCCGATCTCAACTTGAAGAACTGCAGAGCCGAGACGTCCCTGCACTTGGCAAGCAGAAGCGGTCACCACGAAGTCGTGAAGCAGTTGCTGGAAAACCGAGCAGAGACAGACTTGGCTGATGCCAGAGGCAGGACGCCACTGTTGCGGGCGGCAGAATTGGGCCATCCGGAGGCTGTTAGCCTGTTGCTTGCATATCGGGCTGATGTAGACCGGGCTGATGTCGACAGTTTGACACCCTTGTTTGAGGCAGCTGGCTGTGGCAACCTTGAGTGCACCCGGCTGCTGATCCAGGCTGGTGCTGATGTGAACAGGGCCAGCTTAGCCAACGGCGCCACGTCGCTGCACATTGCACAACAGAATGACAATCATGCAGTTGCAAGGATGCTCAGTGATGCTGGGGCATCCGGTGCCGGATCTGCTGGATACCCGGAACAATCAGCTGCAGAACAAAGAGCTGAACCGTTTATTTGGTACTCATATCCCGCTTAATTATACAGCTGGTTTTATTACAAGCCCTGTAAGCTTAGTCACAGCCGTTCAGTCTTCCTGACCAAAGTTCAAGGCCGCACACCGTGGCCCATCGGACTCGGTGTACAGCAGGGGACCAGGGAGAAAAGTGGTGTTGCAGAGTGGCGCCTGTGCCTTTGAATATCTGGGCAACATGAAATGCGGGTGTTGCGAAAGCGAACAGGTTCATCTACATCACGACACTCGACATCCTAAGCCCTCTTATAGCCGATAAACCCTAAACCTGATCCCTCTACCCCTCAGAGCTTGACCTCGTAAAGCCCTAGAAGCCTCCAAGTTCCGAGTCTTGAAGCCTTAAACCCTCCTAAACCCTAGACCCTTAAACCTTCCGAAACCCGTAAACCCTCCTAAACCCTAAACCCTAAATGCCCCTAAATCCTAAACCCTAAATGCTGAATGCTCCTAAACCCTGAATCTATAAACTAAGATCTCTTGCTTGCGCGACCAACCGAGGCCCGGGAGCCCCATCTACGGGGAGACGGTGCTCCGACAGCTCGCAACGCCCGTTACGCCAGATTTGCAGGCCCCCTGAAAGGGACCCCTTAAAGGGTTCCATAGGGTGTAGAGGGAGATCTACAGCCCCCTTAATAAAGGGATCCCTTAAAGGGTTCCATGGGGTGCCTCTAAAGGGAGCAGAGGTGTTCCATGCAGACGGCTGGCCGAATAGTTTTCCAGATTGCCATGGCCCCAATTCAATTATTCCTGTAAGTTCTTATAGTTACATTCGAAGGAGCCCTCTCCAAATTATTAAGGGTTTAGGCGCATAAGGGTTTAAGACGCAGTTCAGGGTGCAGAGTTTCGAATCAAGAGCGTGGCTTCGAATGTCGAAGTTTCGGGTTCTGAATGCAGCAGAGGTGTATGGTTCGTTTAAGGGTTTCTTTCGGGGTTCCTTTAGGGGATCGCAGAAGGCAGATTGAGAACTACTAGAAGATACTCTGCAAAGCGCATACTTTTTATGGTATGGACTTTGGGGTTCGGGTTTAGGCTTTCGGGTTTTAAGCGCAGGCGTAGCTATAGAGCCCTGCTTCAAAGAAGGCCTTTATGTGTAGAGCTGTGGTTTTCGGCCTTATCACGGGTTAAATAGCATTCAGAAGGTGGGACGACAAGAAAGTGGGATCAACTATCACTTTGTTTTTTGCCGTCTGTCTTATTCGGGGGGTCCCACCTACCTTCATTCCATCTTGGACGTTTGGAGCACTTTGGCCACAGGGGCTGTTCTTCTTGATGAAGGGGTTCCATGGCAAGGCAGTTATGAAGCAGTTTCCCCGATACCAAAGGCTTAAAGCCTACATATGTTACATAAGTAAACCCAGTGACCTTGAATTAAGCCCACGGGCTGAAATGCAAAAGTTATAAGAGGTTATAAGGTCAATTATGGAAAATGAAACCAGGCACCTCAAATGCCTACATTGCCTTAAACTCTTAACCTGAAAGTTACCAGAGTCCTTGTTCTTGTGTTGCTTCGTTGGCTTTTACCCCATTCCCACTTCGTGCGGCGATGGCCTCGCGGACTCGAGGGACCAATGCGTCCATGTGCCTTCGAACACAAACCTTTATCCGACAAACCCTTAACCCTAGCGATGTGCGTAGTTGTCGAAATTAGGATCCCTTTTTGGGTACCCTAAATACTAGGTGCCGTGTTATATTCAGGAGCCAAGCAGGGACCATCATTTTGACAACCACCCATGTAGGAGGCAAAGAAGCATTAGCCTTAACCCTAGGTCCTTGTCTACTGTTGCTTGTTTGGGTTTCCCCAGTGCTGAACCAGGCGCCCTTCTCCTTGGATGCCCCGAACGTGGAAGGAGCCGTGCTTCTGGGGTGGCGCCATTTAAGGGCCTTTAATCTAGTTTTCAGAAGGTTCAGTTGTTTTATAAGGGGTACAACAAAGGGCTTATTCATTTAAGGATTTGAATTCGGAAGTTTTGCACACTATCCTACAGTATAAGTGGTCTACGGACTGCTACTTGTTGATTTTAAGCCCACCCAGGCCCTTAATAACGTAAACTGAATTACTCAGAGATCACAAAGAGCAGCTTTGTCTCTAATTGTCTAGATTTTCCACTGCGTTGTAGATACTTTTTTCATTATAGGGGTTTAGGATTCCTCACCCCTTCATTCTTGGTAATTGTAGTACTCGTCTAGTATTCACAGGTTTTGATGTACGGTAAATGTTTGCAGGGGACATATTTTATTACGATTTCGTGAAAATTCAATGCTGGGCTCCCTGATGCAGCCATCCCACAGCTAAGCCAAAGGGCTTGGGCGGCTGCATCTTAGACGGCTGCATTTTGCGTCCTGTTCCATGCCAAGAGCCGAGAGTGGCCTCAGCAAGTCTAATCTGTTGTTCCCGCGTCCCACCAGTCAATGAAGTCAGATCCATTATGATAAGTAACCCGAAAGTTTGGGGAGTATCCAATTAGAGAATATGAGACGCAATCGCATGAAGCCTCTTCAAGCCCGAATCCACAAACCGAAGAATTAGGGTTCAGGGTTCTCTTGGGTTCCTACACCATTGTAATGCAGACCCGCGATTCAGAAACCGCCTTCGTTGAATCTAGGCCCAAGCAAGGTTGGGCTACTTATTGTCACGCTGATTCACTATTCACATTGTATACTTAGTAACGAGATCCCCCTTGTAGTCAGTCTTTGTTCGTTTGATGCAAGGCTGCAGAGATTCATTCAAATTTGCAAACAAGGCCCCTTAGGCTACGCTGCTTCCACAGCTTTGGACAGGACGGCTATTCCCGGTCAGGGGAGACAAACTGCCGCGGGTTTGGCGGCAGCGTCCGTTTAACAATCTGCGAGGCGGACTGGGAGCCGTTTACACTTTTTGTTCTACGGGTGTTTTGAGGGTAAAACCCCTTCTCATTCCTTAAACTAGGCCAGTCTGAGTGTGAGTGTCCAAAAAAACCTCTAGTTTCAACGTTTCCCTGTGGTTTACATAAATGTCCAGGGCTTTAGCAGGGCAGTTCAGTCCTGGAGGCTCCGGGCTGTTGACTTGCAGATGTCGAAACCGTAGGGGTTTCTCAATTCTGTCTTGTCGGCTTTGATGTTTTGGGCTTTTAGGCTTTACTAAAGTTAGGTTTAAGTCGTCCCTGCCGGGGCCAAGTCGTCCCAACTCCATGCGCCGCAGGGTTTGGACTAGTTTTCCATGCCCCTATCATATCTTGTTTCCCATCCAGTCTTTACCTTTTGCGCGATCCATCACTGTGCGCGGTCTTTCCTTGAGCTTGGATATATGTTGTGCTGCCACTTTTAGCTCGAGTTGGTGCTTGCGAAATCGAGCGTCTTCCTGGGGAATGGCTGGTTTTGATTTGCTGTTTGCTGTGATGTTCTTGAGCGGCTACTTGCAAAATCGAGCGTCTGCCTAAGGGATGGCTGGTTTTGACTGGCTGTTTGCTGCGATGTATATGTGAGCCACCACATGCATCACAAGCTCGTTCGGGGGATTTTGGACACCATGCATAGTGTTACGGTCGTGGGGCCGTCCAATGTATATGCGAGCTATTCCAGACTCACCAGGTTCACCATATGCATCAAAAGCTCGATTGGAGATTTAGTGGAGCGACTTGGAGACTACAATCAGCACCCACATTGCCCACATTGGGGGTTTTTAGCATCTAGTCATGTGTATTTTGGCCACTAATGAGGCTTTTCAACTCACCGTGCGCAGGGCACGTCGCATTTTGGGTGAAACCTGGGAACACTCCCAGAATACGTGTGCCCTTGCGGAATGGAAGTGAGGTCACCCCAGGCCCAGGCGGGGTGAGGTCAGCCCAGCAACAGTTAAACTTCAGCCATGCCGTGTGCCGCAGGGCTTGGGGCGACTTTATACTCACTTAAACCCAGTGGGGGTAAGGCTTTGAGCCTGTTTGGTTGCGCAAGTGCTTGTTGCGGTCTGTGCGTCTCCTTTGGGGCTCGGAGGCTCGGGATTTGGGGTTCAGGATTCTCAGGGAAAAAGTGGAGTCCCCGGGCTTAGGGCTGAGATCCTGTTAAAGCACTGAGCTTTGAGTGTGTGTGAGCTTTCAGAATTTTCAAGCTGCAAACCCTGTGGCCACATACCAGCTTAGACCATAAACCTTGACAAGCCCTGAACCGTAGTTGGCAACATCATCAACGCGTATCTTACGGTATCCCTAGTAGTTGTCTCACTCCGTTTAAATTGGTGTGTGTTTTTCTGCGCGTGATTGGGGAGGTCAACGTAAGTAAGTAATTATAAGGGATCCGTCATCATTTTCCGGCATGCATCCACGTGCATGCATGGGACGGTAACAAGCACATTGCACATAAATCGGAGGAGCTTGCAGACTCTCCTAAAATGCGGACTCCTTAGACCGTGCGCGTGTGTGGGCATGTGTGGGGGTTGCTCCGGTCTTAGCTTAGCTGGCCCTCAGAGCCTAGCGGGCCCCAGCGGGTCATGTGTGGAGCACGAAGAAATATTTTGTTCAATGCTAGAGCCCTTAGGAGCCTTAGGTTCTTAGGTCCCAATAAATGTTGAAAACCCACCAGAAACCTCTTTCAGCCCAAAACACGGCCATAGACGGTTTTGGTTTTGGAGACTTCAAGTTAGGCTTTTGGGAGACTTGAATCCTGCTTGGAGGTCAGAGATACTCCCTTGGCGCCTCTGCATCTTGACTGGAACAGGATCAGTCAATACCTAAGCCAGGCCTTGAAGCCCCAAATCACGACCAACCTGAATCCTTAGGCCCAGAGTGAACCTTTCAAGCCTGAGCCCAAACAGGTTTCAAGTGCCAAGTGATTGGTCATAAGAATTTCAAGCACTCTGGAGGTCTGAATAGCAAGCAATAGTAGCCACATACAAGCCCTTTTTATTTCGGTATATACGCATACCAAGCTCAATAAACCATCAGGTAAACATACAGCATACAAAAATTGAAAGCCAAATATATACCAACAAATTCAATCTTCTTAATATATCTTTATATCTACACGTACATCCATCCATATGTGTGTATCAGGTATCAATCAGGTTTCAACATATGCCCCCCCCCCCCCCCGCCCAAGAACAGACTGTTCGACCTGATGCAGCACTATGAAGCCCCTTAGGGTTTTCGTTTACCATTGCCCAAACTCATGATGGAGTCCTTGTAAAAGCCTGTAGAGCTCTTTTGCAACCGCGTAAAGTCCTTCGAAACACAGAAACCCTTTCAAAGATAACACATATGGCCTTGGAAGGCCCTGCAAAAACTTGGAAGGCCCTGCAATACACCCCAAAACCGTTCAGATCACGTATCAGACGATAGACAGGCTTTTCCTTACTTAGCCAATTGGAGAACTTTAAACTTTTTGGCTTTATGTAGTTGGTCTATCTTACAAAAATCTGAACTTTTTCGGGGCCTGGTTATTGGAGAAGAGAGTTTCAGAAACCGTCATTCAACCCCTTACAGCACTCAGGTCATCACCGACCCATCGAAGGCTTCGCTCCCTGCCAGGGCACAGGGCTGCTCAGACGCGTTTAGGGTTTAGGGTTTTAGGGTTTAGGGTTTAGGGATTATGGTTTGGGGTTTAGGGTTTAGGGATTATGGTTTAGGGGTTTAGGGTTTTCCAGCTTGATGGGGCGTTATACCGTTGTTTTTGTATACAGCTGGCCTGAACTGGGGCTTTTGTTGGTTTATAGCAACTCTGCGGGGCGAGGACATAAGGGTTTAAAGGGCCTGAGGATTCATATTGGAGATTTTTTCGGGAGTTGTTTGCTGACAGATTTTGCCATGGCTTCAAGCAGAGAAGTTGCGAAGTTCATGGGGCCAAGTCGATGATTCAAGGGTTCCGGGTCTAGGTTTGGGGAGTTCCAGTTATTACAGGGCGTGTCTCTGTTTGCTGACCCAATTGTTAGTCGTTGGATGGTTGCTCCCCAGAAGGCAAAGGCTCTCATACCCATCAGATACGGTAGCATGCTTATGCAAATGGGCTCAGGCCAAAAACTCTAAATCAACCTCTAGACCCTAAGATCGGAAACGACAAAACTGCGCGTTACATATTCAGGACAAATTGCTCGGTGGCAAGATGCGTCAATCTGCATGTGTATTCGACGTGTGCGTATATTTGTATGTGTGTGTATATATATATATATGTGCATATATATATATATATATGTATATGCGACTTTTTGCTCACAGGAGTTTGGTATGCATTTGTGTATATAGTGCCACTAGTGCCCCCATTTACTGAAGATTGGTCAGAGTATAGTTTGGATTTGCAATCCACTCTAGTGGAAAACAGGCGTCGTATTTAGCTGACCTTGATCAGAGTAGTGACACTGGCTGAACATCGAGAGCGCGAATTCTCAGGTAGTTGGCACTGGATGGGCTTTGCCTCCACGTACTTCTTCGTGTGCCCGGGCTTTCAAGACGGTGTAGCTGAGACAAAGAAGATTCTAACATCCTTAAACTGGCCTGGACAACAGATAATACACTCTCCGTGAAGTTAACTAACACGAAATTGCAGGGTTGTCGGTTTTGCGGTATCGGGATGAAAGAGTCGTGGGCGTGTCTTTACCGGGCGATCAATTGAGGCCGTCAGTCCTGAACATGCTTGAGGGAAGGGCCTAACTTATTACCCCAAGCCTTGAACTGTGCATTGGACTAGTCCTGAATCGTAGCGTACCTCCTAGCGTCCCGAAGTATGGCTCCGCTGAATTCTGATTCAGGGTTGTGGTTCAGGGTATACAAGTAGCCGCAAACCCTGCGAAACAGTAGGTTGTGACTGCGTTATATGTGGTACGGCCTTATGACGGTAGGCCGTGATCCACAAACGAAGTTTTGGATTTAAGGCCTATAGGGTTTGCCGGAGTCCATCCTTTTCACTAAGTTCGCCACACCTCCAACCAATCTAAAGCCCATTGTCCGAAGAGGCCCAAAATGGCCCGAGGACTTCGCATAGACATCATGATATTATGGCTTTTCTTCAGGCCTCCAGCATGAATCCGTCAAGGTAGTTCCAATGCTCAAGAGCTTGCCGGGGCCAGAAAACGCCTGAAACCCTAAACCTTACAAAACCCTGTGTGTCCGCTATTAAGTTTTTTGTTCCTAAATGCTTGTTGTAAAAACATAGGTTTTAGGTTTTTTTAAAAAAAAACCTATGCCAGTCAGTAGCCAGCTCAGCAAAGCCCCAGGAATCCTCAGGAGGAGCTCGCCGCCTGCTTTTTGTCGCAGGCTCCCGGGAGGTTTAGAGTCCGGATCAACACCAATTACTATACAGTAGCCAGAAAGTTGGAACATAGTTGTCCTCGTACCCTTAAGGTAAACTATAAGGGATCCTAGCACTAATCCTCCTAGAGCCATGTTCCAACTTTCTGGCTTCTACTATAAGATGAATCCTGTGGGATCCTTTCTCTTTATCGTAATCATTACCTAGGATGCCCAGTAGTACCCTTGTTCCCTGTTTGTGTAGTCCTAGGTTCCTGCTAAAGTTACCCAATACCAAAAGGGAGCCCGTTGTCTTCCCAGGTTACTGGGCATCCTAGCTACTGTGTATTCTGCATTCTACCCCTGTGTTTATTAGGGGTTCAACTTTCCTTGCTACTTAGGGCTGCAATCTTTGAGCCTTGCGTTACTTATAGAATCCATCTCAACGGGCGGGATTTCAGTTGCAAAGCGTGGGTAATTGGGTTTAGGGTTTTAAAAAAAGGGTTCAGGGTTTAGGATTCAGATCTGACGGTTCGGTCTAGGGTTCCTCGGGGATTCACGAGTGTAAGCGTATGGTGTATGATTTGGGCTCCGGAAAATTCTCTCAGGAAGCCGAAAGGGGGTGTACCGAAATATACCGCACCTATCTTTTCGGAAGCCTTTTGAGTTGATGCAGGGTTTATGTTCCCGGCATCGTAGACTGTACTTGAGAGATGGTGTGAGCGAGATGTTCTTGGCCCACCGGCACAACGCAACCGCATCAGCCGAAGCTAAGCCCGCGGCCTTAACAACACGTCGCGAAGCCTCAAGCCATAAACTTCGTCAAGCCTCGACCCGTCAGTGGCCGCGAGGTGGTGTCCCATCAGGCCTACCCCATCCTGGAGGAGCGGACTTCTACCGGTTCCGGGATGTAGGAGATCATGATTCCCTTCATCGAATCTACTTGGGAGTTTCGGAAAATTCGGGGTACCTTATTTGGGGGACCTTCTATTAAGGATCCTACTATGTAGGGTAGTATATTGGGGACCCGTCTTTTCGGAAACTCCCAATTGACCAGTTCCCCTTAACCGCCCTAGCCCCAAACCCTCATAAGAGGCCCTATGCCGCCACACTTTGGGATTGACCTGCGATGGAGGGTTCAAGTATCCAAGAGGGTAGAGGTTCATACCCTAAGAACTATACTTCACAAAGATTTGATACAAATTCGACACTAATGTTTGCACTAGGAGCCTGCCAAGAAGTGGGTTCTCGTAGATATCCAGAGAAGTTTGAAGATCACTTCTTTCGGGGTTCCCTCGTCTTCTAAACTTAAACCCGAGGTTTTAGTGTTTCAGGTGCCGGAAGGTTTCAGGATCTAGTGGGTGTCAGGCTTAGGGGTAAGTTGCAAGAGGGCCTTGGGTCTATCTGGACTCTGAAACGCCGTGTTCTTTGTCAGGACATAATGCAAGGAACTCCTACAAAAGGTAGGTATTTGGGCCACTGGCCAGACTTCGAGTCTGGTTCACAACTGTGGTTCTGGGTCGAGGGTATGGTTTTAGGTGTGCCGAACATCCGGGAGCCTGGGTTCTGAGAAGGGTATGGCTTGTTCTGGCATCTACGCAGTCCCAGACTCAATGGAACCGTAATTTTAAAGGATCTCTTATGCAGGAACCTCAACCCCAAACCCTTAACTTACCACATAGACACCATTGATAAAGTTTAGAGTGTCCTTATGGTAGAACCATTAACCGGAGCCCTTCCAAGACATCTTCAACCCCGAGAAGTCCCAAAAGTTTCTTTAAATGACCTGTGAAGGAGCCCTACAAAGCCCCCTGCAAAGCACCCCAAACTTGGGTTGCCCAAGTGTGTCTGTCGCAGGAGCTTCTCCGTGAGGTCCATAATTCATTGTGCTGAGACGCGCCGACCGTGCCTACCCCACGCCACCAGAGACTAAATCCTGTGAACCTATGCAGAGGCATTTTCGGTGTTTAGAGATAAATGCCTGGGCAAAGCAGCCATAATCCACCCTTATGTTCCAGATGCCACCACACTACAGCGTTCCTCCAAGCTTTTCTCTAAGTACTGAGGCTTTATATAGAGCCCTTAAAGACACTTTACGTTCATCCCTTATCCCGTAATGCCTGGCAGCAGGTTTGGCAAACAACAATCATTAGGGCTTGGGCCTAGTGTAGAAGTACTGTAGGTCAGTATTCGTAGGGGTTAATGCTTCGCAAGTATCTATTCAATTCTACGCTCAGCGTAACACTGCAAAGCTTTCCTTGAAAGATTCTGCGAAACATCTTAAATTCCAAATCACTCCAAAAGCCCTGAAGTCTGTTGGGCCCTAAACTCCTAATCATCCAGCTCCAAAACCTCAACTCAAACGCGGGCCTTATGTCCTGAATCCCAGATCCTGCAAATCAGCATAAAGCCCTCAGGCGTAAACCCCAGCATCACCCCCAGTGGCTTGGGCCCGTCCGAGTGTGTAGAGGTGTACAGCTGGCCTTAAGCCATCTCGGTGCGGCTACGACACTGACGCTCCTTGGGGTGTCTGGGCGTTTTCGCTATTCGGTTTTAAGAAGGGGTTCTTAGCAGTCTTGGCGGTAGAGTAGGTCAGCTTCTTTATAACCAATAATTAACCCGTATTTAATCCCAAAAGTTGACCTTTAGTTCCCGTATGATACTGGACAACTAGGAGTTTAGGTCAGGCTTTGGGGTTTGAGGTCGTTGATGGTGCACAGGTAACTGGTATCTGAATCTAGTAGCTCTACCCATAGGCCCCAAAGTAGTTCCTTTTTGGGATTACCTGATAGGATCCTATATATGAATCCCAAAAAGGAACTACTTTGGAGCCTTAGGGTAGTGTGTCAACCCGAAGGGAGTGCCTACCAAGTCTGTTCGTGCAACTGGTTCAGTGTCAGGGAGTGCTGCAGTCCTTGAGTAAAGAGAGTTCCTTCGAGCACACCGTCACCTTTAGAAGTTTGATCAAGCAAAAGACTTCACGACGGTACAAGCTGGGCTCTCTGACGTTGCAGAGGCTTTGCTGTTTGATCCTTAACCCCCCCATCTCAGTCATGTTTGGCTTTAGGGTGTAGGGCCCCAAAGGGACCCACAAGAATGAAGAACCCGAACCCGACACCCCAACAAAAACTGAGTCCCAAGGCTTCTATTCCCCAAAGGGTCCAAAGTACCTGTGGTTTAGGGTTTAAGGTTTAGGGTTTAGGGTTTAGGGTGGAATGTAGGGTTTCTATGTTAGGGATTACTATTATGATTTTGGGACGTATAAGGCTTCTATTGATAAACCCTGCAGACCTAACCCCCAGACTTCTCCCGAAGCCGAGGCCTTCGAGAACTAAGCATTGCTCAGGGGATACCTGGGAGCTTCTCAAAAAGTTTAGGGTTTAGGGTTTTGGGTCCTTATAAGGTAGTATATCAGGGTCCCTTATTTTTGGAAACTCCCCTTTTGTAAATAAGTTACATTAAGTTTTGAGATGAAGTTCATAGGGCTTAATTATGGCCCTTCTCCGACTTACTGGGGATCAAGTGACGTGACGTTCTAAGTAGAATAAGCTATGCATGAGGTTATGCATACCCTACTTGCGCATATATGAAAAATTAGTTGGGATTCGGGTTCGGTTCTTGTCAGTGTTGTTTCAGCAAACACTTTGTAGCTTGGGTTTGGGTATGTTGCGGCCGAACTCCGACCGATGTTTATTTAGCAAGTGGAGCGCATCGGTACAGACGGACGGAGGCAAGAGGACTCCTGCCGTAGTTGATGCCGCGCTTGTTTGCTGGCGCAGTTCCAGCACAGGACCGACTGATCGTTCCAATGCTGCATGTGGGCTATAGAAAGATGATGTGATCCGCCAATCTGGTCAATACCCGACACCTCGGAACCCCAAACCTTAGACCCCATGCCCCATACCCTCTGATACGGACATGCTTCCTACATGTTTGGTGCTGCTAGCCGAAAATCCGAGACTCCTCGACCCTCCATGAAAAGGCGAGATTTACTATCGCAGGTTTCAAGAAAGGCGACTCCCGCCGTTGCCGGCACTACGTTGCACTACGTCGTATGATATGTTACTGTTATAAGTAGGTCTGTTATAGGATAGTATAGTTGTGTTTGTCTTTAAACCCTCGAAACGTAGGGAACATCTCTGAAACCGTTGTAAAGTCGTTCTATAGAAGCACAAGATCCCACAACCAAGAACCGAGACAAACCCCTCCCTGCACCTTCACCGCAGACCTCGCTTCTGAAACCCCTGTATCTGTGCTCATGCGTTGCATGTGTACGTATGTATGTCTGTATGTGTGTATGTCTGTACGTCCCCTTCAAAGGAACTACAATGGAGACTATACCCTGAACCCTAAACCCCTAAACCCCCTTTAAAGGAACCCTTAATTAAACCCCTTTAAAGGAACCTTAGACCTGAAGCTGAAGCCAAGACTTGTTTTGAGGTCCTTGCCGGGAGATATAGGTTTAGTGGGGATTAGGGTTCCCACAATAGGGTTCCTATTAAGGAATCCCTAGCCCAAGAATCTTAACCCCCCCCCTTTGGGCCTCCCATCAACTTGTTTTGAGGTCCTTGCCTTTAGAGGAACCTTAGACCTGAACCCTAAACCCTAAACCCTAAACTCTAAACCCTAAACCCTAAACCCTAAACTTGTTTTGAGGTCCTTGCCGGGAGATGTGCAGCTGCAGGCCTCGGCCGAGACGTTGCGACGGCTTAGGGAACAGGCCGGGGCCGTGTCCCTTAGAAGGGGACCCCACCCTGTAATAGTGGCATAATAGGAATAAAGTAGAATATAGGAATATAGTAGGGCCCTAATATAATCCGTATAGTCACTATTACAGGGTGGGGGCAGCTTCTAAGGTGTCCGTTTCAAGGTGTTGCTGAAGCCTTGCGGGCATGAAGTTCACAGAGATTTTTGTATTGTTTGGGGTTTACTGTTTTGACCGAGTTTCAGGCTTAGGGTTTAGGGTTTAGGCTTGCCGCTTACGCGGTTTGGGTTCCGGGTTTGCAGTCGCATAGGGTTGATTGGTTTAAGGTCTTGAAGTGTTGAATCATCCACCTTGGACCTAGAGCCTTTATTCCGCTGCGCCACGCTGTCAAAATTCGCAGCGCCCAAAACTTTCGACCCAGATTCAACACCTTGGCCATTTCAAGAGCAGCCCCACTGTGCAAACTGAGGCTCAAATCAATGACCTTCTGACGTCAGAACAACCAAACAAAAAGCATTGTAAAGACATCGGTAATTTCATCGCAAGTAAGCACAAAATCCTGAACGCCGAAAATGCTAACAGGTGCCAATTTTGGACTCCCATGCTTAAAACCCAAACCCCCAGCAGCAATTACATTGACATAGGCCCTACGTAGTTTCCAAAAAACACTTGACCATCTAGCACCCGAGACCATAAAACCCTCAAGCCGGAGAGCAAAACCCACATGGCCACGGCTCACTACGATTCACCATCCAGCTTCTTCATACTATCGGACTATCCCTTGTTTAAAACCACAGACACTGTATTTTGCCACGTTCCCCCCCTTCGTCGCCATGCCGCGCAAGCGGGGGATCGATGTGAAGAGCCAGAAAAGAAAGGCCCGAGATCGGGTATTTAGGCTTTTAGGGTTTAGAGTTCATTGGGTTTAGAATTTAGGGTTTAGGGATTTAGGCTTTTAGGGTTTGGGGTCTTTGGGGTTTAGGGATTTAGGCTTTCAGGGTTTGGGGTCTATAGGGTTTAGGGATTTAGGCTTTTAGGGTTTGGGGTTTATAGGGTTTAGGTTTTCGGGGTTTAGGATTTTAGGGCTTGGGGTTTATAGGATTTGTAGGGTTTAGGGTTTTGGTTTGGGGTGCCCGGAGAGCCCAGTGCCCTTAACAACCGCAGGCCCCTGCTGAAGAAGCTCCCTTTCTTGAAGGGCTTGAATGTTAGGCTCGCTGTGAATTACCAGTATCACATTTGTAGGTATAAGGGACCCGAATGATTATTCTGGCGTCTTGTCTAAGGAGAACTCCGGAGATTATGCCGAGCTCTTTCTGTGATTTGAAAGAAGATGGCTTATTTAGGGGCGAAATGACATAAGCATAAGCATTCTACAGGGATATTCCCTACCATATTGGGCCTCAATATACATAAGGTGGTTTACATTGGATATCCCTTTCCTAAGTTTTGCGGGGCCCGAACAGTCCTCAGTTCGGGAGAATTAAATAGGGTATCATTGGTTTTCGTGTGCACTACCACCAGAACTACTACAAACACCAGCAGCGCATCACCAGTAGCAGGATTAGTATCAGAATCGCATCGGCATCATGGCCGGTGATCATCACCATCATCATCATGGCCAGTATCATGATCATGCTCATTGCCTTGGCCTTGATCATGTGCATCATCATCATCATGATCATCATCACATTGCCTCTTCGGCGCCCTCAGGCGGCCTCTTCGTCGCCCTCTCGAAAGCCACGTTCCTTGGCACCGGGATGGTTGGCAGTGTAGGGATTTTCAGTTTACGGTTTTTAGGGTTGTGCGTTACAGTACTGCAGGGTCTGGACGTGTAATCAAGGTTTTGGACCCAAAACCCATACCTCAGCTCCTAGGTCTTTAAACTCAGAGTGGCCACCTGAGGGCCACATGACCAAGGCAGGGCTTGCCCTTAACCCACCTTACACAGGACAGGCTTGAACTAAAAGGGTTTAGGGCTTTCTTGGTCAAGGTTGAGGGATGCGTTTTCGGGTATCGGAGAGGATGACTTGAGAGCGCTGAGGTAGTTCTCGAAATCGGGCCACCTTTTCTCAGGTTCTCAAAGTAATATGGCAGCCTTTAAAAGAAGACCCCAAAACGGGCCCTAATTCACAGAACTACCCACATGAGAAGCACATAGGGAAAGAAACAAGAAGCACATGCCGTGCTGCATAGACTCCACAACTTGTCTTTTCCCTCTTTGTCCTGTGGATGTCAGAAACATCTCAGACCTAGGAGTACGTGTCCTTCAAAGAGGGGTAGGCTTTTGCTCAGCAGTCCCCGAGGAAAGACGAAGAAGAAGCGGAAGAAGAAGAGTTCGACATCCTCCAGCTGCTCGGACCATGTGAAAGGGTTCTCAGGGTGGGATGAAGGTAGGTTTAAAGGGAACTCCAGAAAGTTGGAATATGGTTTCAGGGTAGGATACCCTATAATTTACCATAGAGGGTTTAGGATACTCATATTCCAACTTTCTGGCTTCTACTGTAGGGTTTAGGGTGGTATGATCCAACCTACTTTCATCCCACCTCTAAAAGCCCTACTCTCTGCCACCCTGGGATCCCAAGGCTCCTCTTGGAAAAAACCCTAGAAACCCTGAACCCCTGAAGCCCGACCTCCAAACCCTAATTTAGGAACCTGATTAAGAAACCCTGGGGGCCCATAACCCCAACATAGCAGGATTCATATAGGGAACCCCAAGAAAGGCCCAAGGTTTCTTATAAAGTCAGGTTCCTGCATTACTCCCAAAATCCCAAGCCCTCAACCCAAAACCCTAGCGCCCTGGGTGCCGAGGCTCCTATGGACCCAGGGTGTAATCATAGGGTCCCCTTCAAGGGTTCTATTCGGTTCTACGATGGGGTCCCCCTTAAAGGAAGCCTAGACGCTAAACCCCTTGAGCCGCTACTGCAGCATTAAGAGTCTGCCTTGAGAGGGGAGAAGACAAGGGACGTCCAGTACCTGCCGTGTCACACCGACTTCGCACCAAGAACCTCGCCTGGTTTGTCCGAGTTCTGAGAGGGTAAACCCCTTAAGGGACATAGAGGGTGCAACGAGGGTTCCTGTAAGGGTTCCTTTAAAGGAACACTGGAAGGAACCCTGAAAGGAAGCCTTAACCCTAACTCCTGCAACAAAAACCCCTAAACTCTGCAAAAAAACCTGAACACTCAACCCTATAAACCTTTACAAGGGCTCCTTTAAAGGAGCCCTCGGGTCCTTTAAAAGGGCTCCTTTAAAGGAGCCCTCGGGTCCCAACCCGAGGCTCCTCCTCTTCCTCCAGCTCCGCCTCAAAGCCTCGAACAGCTTGGCCCGGCGCCTCCGCAGACTTCGGCGGAAAGTGAACTTTAGGGTTTACCCAGAGGCCCCAAAGTAGTTCCTTTTTGGGATTACCTTTTAGGATTCTATATATGAACCCCCAAAAGGAACTACTTTGGGGCGTTAGGGTAGGGTTTAGGGTTCAGGGTTTAGGGTTCAGGGTTTAGGGTCTAGGGTCTATAGGATTCAGGGTTTAGGGGTTAGGGTTTAGGGGTTAGGGTTTCAGGGTTTACCCATAGGCCCCAAAGTCGTTCCTTTTTGGGATTACCTTATAGGATTCTATATATTATGAACCCCCAAAAGGAACAACTTTGGGGCCTTAGGGTAGGGTTTAGGGTTCAGGGTTCAGGGTTTAGGGTCTAGGGTCTATAGGGTTCAGGGTTTAGGGGTTAGGGTTTCAGGGTTTACCCATAGGCCCCAAAGTCGTCGTTCCTTTTTGGGATTACCTTATAGGATTCTATATATGAACCCCCAAAAGGAACTACTTTGGGGCCTTAGGGTAGGGTTTAGGGTTTAGGGTTCAGGGTTTAGGGTTTAGGGTATAGGGTTCAGGGTTTAGGGGTTAGGGTTTAGGGGTTAGGGTTTTAGGGTGTAGGGGTTTAGGGTTCAAGGTTTCGGGTGTAGGGGTCTGGGGCTCTAGAGGTTAAGGGTTTAAGTTTAGGAGCTCTAGGGGTTTGGGGTTCAGGGGTGTGGGGTTGAGGGATTTTGAACGGAGTTCTTGCAGGATCAGGAACAGGGTTTGTGTAGGGCTTTATATTTTATATGGGATGTGTTCTGGACTTAGACAGGGGTTTGTCCGTTTTTATAAGGCTTGATAAGGGTTGTATAAGGTTGTAGAGTGTGTTTACAAGGGTTTGTGTGCGAGGTTGTTTTTTTTCAGATGTTCCGAGGTTCTTTTATGATGTTGCTAAGGCCGTTTCACATTTTGGTAAAAGGCCCCCAGGGTTCGGCATGTACAGGGTTACTTGAGGGATACCTGGATTTGGGGCGAGGTTTGGGGGGGCTTCGGTGCTTCAGGTTGAGGGTTTGAAGCCCAGGCTCGGTCTCAGCTCCATTATGAAATCGATGCACCTCGCACATAAAGGCCTTATCGATTCCCGTGATCATGCGGAGGGCCCAGTACCCTGGTTTTAAGCACCTTTTTCGTCATAGTCAGAATGAGGAACCTTACATAAATCGGTTTCCTAAACCTCTCAACCCTTAATTAAACCCCTAAGCCGCCTGGATTGTCCGAGTGTGAGCGCCGAAACCCCTTTAAACCGTAAACCTAATCCCTAAACCCTAAACCCCTAAACCCCTAAACCCCTAAACCCTAAACCCCTAAACCCCTAAACCCTAAACCCCTAAACCCCTAAACCCTAAACCCTAAATTCTGGGTTTGGGACCGAGGCTACTGGCCTCCTATGGCAATGCCGTATGCATGGCCGGGTCCTCCCCTCGGCTTCTGCTGGTTTTGGGTTTGAGGCTTCCAGTGTTTAGGACTTGGGCTTTATGGGGGTTCAGGGCCAAGACGGTTTGGGCCATTAAGACTTTAACGGCTTGGGGCGTGTGCCACTAGTATAGGGTCTTGGGAGTCTTGGGATTGTTTGGAGTATCCCATAAGAAGGTGTTGTGGAAGACCTTGTTGAAGGCTTCGGCAATTTCAGGTTTCAGGGCTTGGCTTCAGGGTTGAGGCTTCGGATGCAAGGGCGTCAGGTGGCACTTGTAGGATCTACCAGCGTTTCCCCAAGTCCTGCTGCCGCCACAGCGTCGTGTTTGTTGCGGAGTGCCCTTCACTCGTGCCACAGTGTCGTTCGAAGTGTTGGCTGTTGGAGCTTGAAAAGCGCCCCCCCCCCCCCCCCCCCCCCCGCCGGCTTTTGGATAGGGCTTGAACTTCGAGGTTGTCTTTCACTGCTTGGAGTCTTCGCTTTCTGATGGATGGTCGGCCATACTCGCAGCCCTAAGCCCTACATACACCGTGGGGTCAATCGCATCAGTCTCCGAAGCCGGCACATAATTAAGCTCAATTTCGGGCAAAGTCAATATGGGAGTTTGGGAGATGTTGTAATTGTATTCCCATTCTAGTCCCCATGCAAATCCTAAATGGAAACTACACCGGACCGCACCCTATTTCGATTCTGATAAGGCCGTTATAAGGATCAAGTTCACCGGGTTCCCTTGCACCTAGCACTGGTCTGTTAATTCACGGTTAGGTGGTACCATCCAGGCCCCAGACGCCCTAGAATTTTGAGCCCTTCAAGCTTAAAGCCACAAATGCTCTGCAACCTTCACATACGGTACCCTAAACCCTAGCCTGGCCTGTAAGCCGGCGACAACCAAAATCTGTAAGACTTGCACAAGTTCAGCCGTGCAAGAGCCACAAATGACTTGCACTCAGAGCTGGATGTGTTTGCAGCGGGCCAGCCTAAGCCAGCCCTCCTAAGCCTCATAAATTATAAACCCTATAATAACCCTTCGCTTTAAGCTCCAAACCCCAGGCCCTAAACCCCAAACCCCGGACCTGGCGGTTGGAGGTTCTAGTCTAGCCTAGTAACCGTATAGAATAGAATAGTGTAGTATGGTATAGTCTAGTGCAAAACCTGGCCATTGGAGGTTATGGCTGGCCGGGCTACTGCTGGCCTCCGCCCGGCGCGCATCCAGGAGCGATGCCCCCAGCAGCTGCTGGAGGTGTGGGTGCAGGGTATAGGGTTTATAGGGGTCACAGGGTTCAGTGAATTCAGGCTTTAGGGTTTGCAGGGTTTATAGGGTTCAGGGTTTATAAGGTTCGTAGGGTTCAGGGGTTATAGGGTTTACAGCGTTTTTAGGATTTATAGGGTTTAGGGTTTATAGGGTTGATAAGGTTGAGGGTATAGGGTTGATAGGGTTTAGGATTACGGATGATTGCTGGTCGTAGACTGGCCAGGCTTGAGTCCAGTAGCAAACAGGGATTAGGGGTGTTGGAGTTGGGCAAGGAGCTTTCGGCGTTAGGGCAGTAGGGCTTTTGGATTATCCGATTTGGGTCGGGCATTGCAGGGTCGTTGGAGTTTTGAGCAGTAGGAAATCCATTACATGCTGCTCCCCGGGAAGCCTCTGCAGCTAGCGCTGTAAAATCCCAAACTTATTGCCTGCATGACCAATAACAAATTGCAAACCACAGGGGACATCAGCGCTCATCATGCAATTTCCTGCTATTGGTAAAGCTTAAAACCCGAAGCCCAACCGAAGCCTCCAACCACAGCCCAGAGGGGGTTACTGCGGGCGCATTAGTCTCAAGCATGTCCTTCTTCTGCGAGTCTCACACCCACAGCCGTCACTACCAGGGAGGTAGCTGTTAGGGCTGCAAATAGCCCCAAATAAATTCATGTACGCATTATACCGAGTTATGCCCTTACATTTCTAAGTCCTCGCTCTAATTACACCTTAACACCCTACAGAATCCTTACATGTTAGATCCTCTTTGCCTCACTTGTCTCTCCTCCAAGTAGGGTTTTAGGTTGTTTTGTATTGCCCAAGACTCTGCAAAGAGAGCCCTCTAAAGCAACCTTGTTCAAATTACCAGAGGCCCCTGAATGGGAGCTTCCCGAAAACAGGAGACCCTAATATCGCACCCTATATAGTAGGATCCTTATTATAAGGGTTCCAAAGTAAGGTACCACCAATTTTTTCAAATTAAACCCCCACCCGTAATAATACAAACCCCTTATAGTGACCCTTATAGGACCCTTTAAAGGAACCTTGAAATTACCATTACCACCCTTAAAGTAGCCCTTGTAGGAACCCTTGAAGGAACCTTATTCAACTTACCAGAAATCCCCTTCAATTCGGCGACTTCGCCGGGACTTCCAGAGATGCAGGCCGCCGTGAACCCAGCCGGAGCCGGTCCAGTGGGTCTCCAGAGCCCGAGAAGGTCGGGTCTTTTAGGGTTTAGGGTTTGTGTAGGGTTTAGGGTTTTTTGGTTGAGGGTTTGTGTAGGGTTTAGGGTTTATAAGGTTTAGGGTTTTAGGGTGAGCCTCAGTTTCCTTTCTTCAGGGTACCGGGCAGTCGCAATAGGCCTGGATGCCAAAGGGGTGAGTGAGTGAGGGGTGCGTGAGTGAGCGACTAGCTGCACGGGGTGGGGCGTGCAGCAGCCATGCCTGAGGCGCCGTTCCTTCCCGGCTTTTTAAGGGGTTCTGCAAGCGTCATTGCCCCCTCCACTCGGAGTTCCCGCTGGCGAACGCCCCACCGCCAGAAGCAACGTTCTAAGGTCAGCAAAGACCCCCCAGTTTGGCAAGAGGCCATGCCAACAATCGCACGAAGTAGCAACTAGGCAGGCCCGCCACCGGCAAGCGGGCATAAGTGCAAGACAGCGTGCCATCCTGGCGGATACCCGTGCGATCAGGCTGCTCCCTTGAAGGTCCCCCGCCGAGGTTCTCGGCCACGCAGACAACGTCCCTCTGCGTCGGGCTGCGCACAGCTGCGAGCCAAAAGGCAAGCACGCTTCTCTACAGATCTCTCTGCAGATGCTAAGTGCGTATCGCGGCCCTGTGCTCCCACCGTTATCCTGTAACAAAGGTAAACTGGCAAGAGCCTGGCCACCCACCTGCGATCAGGTCCCTTACCAGTGTACCCTCTGAGTGGTGGGTGAAGGCCAAAACTCCGGCCAGCACTCCTCCGGAAGTGCTTCATTTTGGGTTCAGGGGTTTTAGGGTTTTGGTTTTGGGTATATAAGGTTAAGCTTTTGGTGTTTTTAAAGTCAATGGGGTGTAGGCCTTAGGTCAGTTAGTTAGGGCTTAGGGTAAACTGAAACGACAGAAGGTGTACCAATTACTTATCAAACACTAAAGCAGCCCCTGGCCGCCTAGTGCCCTTTAAATGAAGCCCTGGCGAAGGGTCCACTGCTAGTTCATTGAGTTTTTGAGAATCTGAGAAGTGTTTCAGATAGTCACAGAGCAGTCCCGGATTTAGTGGGAGGTCTAGAGCCCGGCTTCTAAACGGGCCATGACTCTGTGACGGGGTTGTTCATGGCGTGTGTGTGTGTGTGTGTGTGTGTGTGTGTGTGTGTGTTTTTGACGTGGTGTGCCCGGTAAAGTTTGAACTTGATATTTAGGAATCTAGGGTTAATGGTTTCATTTGTATCTAGAGCATTGATGTAGGTTGCTTGTGGGCTGCCTTGTTGTGCTGTTATAGGATGGGAGCCCGATTCCTAACGGAACACAGGCTACAGAAAACAAAGGTAATACACTCCCTCGGAGAACGGTTACGCAATTCCAGAAACTAGTCAACTAGTCCTTAATCACACGCTGACCGGACTCCCACATTCCCAGCGTTACAAATCTCCAACACTGCTCAGAACCCCCGCCGCACACAAAGGCAAACACACACATACAACACCGCCCGGGCCGACGTCGTTCATCATGCAAATTTCAACAACCATACTTCCTTTCATGAGGGGTTCCCGAACGGCCCTGGTAAATGTCTCACAATGATCCCGCTCAGAATATCACTTTCAACAGGAGAAGGAGAAAGAAAACGTTGCCATCTTCTTGGATACTGGTGTGGAGGACCGTTCTGGGCTTCTTGAAACTAGGCGGGTGCTTGGATTCATCAGTCTAGTAGTTATAGTGCGAGCATGCGTCAAGCGCCCCTGACAACAGTGAAGCCTGTTCAAACTATTCAGGCCCCTATATCATGTGTTTTTTGTAGCATTGCTTCTAAATAGCGGCAATAGCGAACAGAAAGATTCAGATGCCTGTCAGGCAGATCACATGTAGACCCCGGGTGCACAACCCCCTACCCTACTTTGCAATATGGAGGGCGTCAAGACACCCTCGATCGGGGCGGTAAAGCCAGAATGATATATTGATACCCTGGAGGGATTCTATGTCAGGTTTGCGGGGTTGGTTGCGAGGCTCTGGTCCCGGAAGCACAACTACGAAACCATGAATGGCCATCACTATACAAATTGCTTGCATTTAGGGGGCTCCGCATGTGAAGGCAGCTTTTCAGGATTCGCTCTTAAAGCACATGGTCACATGTGTTATGACATGTCCTCACCTGGTCATGCTGAGTTGCGAGTGCCCGCACGTGAAGCAGTTTTCGTGACTTGCCAGTCCCGCATGCTGTAGAGGACACCGTTGCCGTGCCAAAGTCTTTCATCGCCCGCGTCATTGGCAAGAAGGGCGCCACGATAGCTGAGGTGGCCTGTTGCGCAATGGGTTCAGGGGCTCAGGGTTAAAAGTGTAGAATCTATACGGTTTAGTGTCTCACAGACCGGATGCAAAAAGGGAGTCGGGTGTGGGGTTCAGGGGTAATTGTAGTTAGCTGAAGTCAAACATGGGAAGCATTCTTCCAGGCCAGACCTACATGGAAGCGATTTGTCCGGAGCAAGTAGAGGAGATGCTTCCATGATCTAAGTTTCTCTCCCCGTAATCTTTCTCATTTTAAGTTTGCGGGGTCTTTCTGCAAAATCTGTCAACCAAGAGACTTCTTCACAGAATCGAATTCGGTATTTTGGTTCAGGACGTTAATGATGCAGGTTAGTCTCAGCCCTCTGGGCCTGGGCCTGACTTACAGATTTCAACGACTCTCCCCTTGCAGCCCCCATTTCTTTGATAATCGTCTTATATAGCTGCTATCAGTTAAAAAATTTAATTATCAGTTCCTGAATAAAAAAGATTAATGTCGCCATAGCTTCTTGGAAGGTAACCGACCTCCATGGGCCCAAAAACGCATCTTACCCTCAATGTCGTTGGGGCCGGGGCACACTACGTGAGACCCTGAATACTCCGCTACTTACAACATCCCTAAGCCCTCAACTCTAATCTTGGAGTTTCAATGAATAACATGGACCCTAACTAGCAGGATCCTTCTTATCAGGCCCAAAAACTGAATGCCATGAAATCATGAAAGTTAAGAAACTTCTCCTACCTGCCCAACAGACCCAACAGCATAGGAACTCAAGCTGATACATAAGTTAGTATAGCAGTATAGCACTTCGTCATGCAGCTTGGTCGTTGCGCGAGTACATCTTGTTTAGGTACCATGGGCCTTATCAAAACGTAGCCTTGCGATCCGACTTCCGAGGTGCGGGCCAAGAGCGGCGCTTGGAAAGTGGATGCCAGGGACCAGAGCCGCCCGGTACAAGATCTTTAGCCTTAACCCTTCATGTGCCCATATAGTAAATATTTTGGCCCTGAAAAACCTTTATGGGGAACGCACCCTTAGCCTTGGATGCAGTTGAGCCAGAAACCCTCATCTGTTGAGGCGGCGATCTTGAAAGTTGCACGCCCACAGCTAGTGGATACTACCCGTCACGCAAGCACATACTATATACCCTAAACCCTAAACCCTAAACCGTGTATAGCACACCTACAAAAACTCTACGAAGCCTGAGCATGCCTGAGCCCCAAGCTGAAAGCTTCTGCGGTGGTGGGGCAAGCAGTGCTGAAGGCTCATAGGGGTCCTTCTGGGTTTAGGGTTTAAGGTTGGGGGGTTTAGGGGCTTAGGGTTTAGGGTTGGGGGGTTTAGGGGTTTAGGGTTTGGGGTTTACGGTATAGGGCTTAGGGCCTGCAGCAAAAGAGTTTGGAGTGTTCGTGCTTTCCGCCTCCCAGGCGAGGCTTGAGCTTAGGGTCGTTTCTGCTACCGCTGAGATTGCGAGCACCCTGCAAGGTGCTGAACCGGTTTGGGGTTGTGGCTTCTCGTATTTCAGAGGTCTGTTACTTTGCAATGCAAAACATGCAGAGCGAACAAACTGGTCCTGAGCTTTTCTGGTCGATGCTGGTCTCTTCGTTTGGCAAGGGATGACTCACGGACTTCATACAGCTCCATTATGTCATTTCGATGCAGTTCATGAGGTCAGTGGCCGCACGGTTTATGGCCTTTGCATGGCTGCTCTTTCACTGTGGTTGAGCCTGGCATGATATCCAAGTTTTTCACTTGCCTCTTCTCGAAGAGTTTTATTTGACGCATGCTTGGTTTTGTTGACAACCCAAGCAAGAGGCTTTATAGTCGCCTGGGCTTCCACTGCGAACCAGCAGAGTAGTTAGTGTTTTAGGTTTCTTTGTCTTCTGGGGTGGCGGCTGCAGCCACCGAGATATTTCAGTTTTGTTTCGTAGCTGTGATGCAGGGGGTCTGGGTTCTCATCCCAGTGATCACATGTCGTTCTCAGATCTTGCCCCGGAGAGGTCCGGGTGTACCTGTAAAACAAACCTACGCGTCAATCCTAAACCTTGAAAAACGAGGCCCGAACATGCCATAACCTTACTTTATGCGCGTAGGGCCCGGAGGGGCGATGTTGAGGGATTCAAGACAGCATACTGCTTTAACGGCCGTATCCTATAAGATTTTGTTGTTTGGGGTGCAGGGTGATTTAAACAGTATGGGGTCAACAACAAGGATTTATTGTTGGGCTTGGAGCTTTAAAGCTTCCGGGCAACATCAGAATAGATGGGACCTTCTTGCAACGGTTGACGTTTAGGGTTGTCCCGAAGCAGGACACTTGAACCTGATTGATTGTGAGTACCCCTCGTGTGAAATGTCTAGCGTTTGTATCCCCTTAGTAGCTGAGTAGGTAACCTTTAACCTTTCGGGGCTTTTAGAATCCTACCATTGCAAGAGTAAGAAGGGCTAGCCCTTTTCAGCTAGGATACGCCTCTAAGGTACCGACCCTTGCCAAGTGAAGCTCCAGGGCACGCCGGAGGTCTGTGGAGAGCATACCGAGACCTTGAGCCGGAAACCTGAAAACCCTAAGGCCTAAGGAGCCTTCTTTTTTTCATTTCTTTTATAAAGCTTGTATAGGGCATTGAAGGTTTTGTGGCGGGCTGAGGCTTAGATCCTCGATGTCAGTGCGTCTGTTGGATAGGTAACTAATGTAAGCATAGAAAGCAGGCACTTTCGAGGGTCTGGGGAATGTTTCGGGCTTGCGAGGCTGCCTGGGATGCCACGGTTGAGGCCTCGTCATCTCCTCCCAAGCCTAGAGAATGCTGTTCTGAGTCGCAGCAGTGTATTTCTGTGGTGGTAGAATGCCCTAAGCCCTACCTATCATATCATATCATAATGTGAGTCTCCGGAAGACGGACGTTTTATGGAGTCCCTATGTTAAAGCCACTCCCTGCGCAATGGTTGAGGGATGCGGGTAGGGTTGTTTCGCTGGCTGTCCCTAGTCGCTGTAACAGCTGCCGACTCCGATGCGGTCTTCGCCTCGTGCAAACACAACTTAAAGCGGCTTCAGTCGGTTTTTGAGGCGTTCAAGAGTGCTGCTCTTGACTCGAACACACAACCCCACTTTGTCCTAAGAACCCTCGAGCCGAGGCCTTCCACTCGAAGGTCCTACACCCTAGGCCCTTCGGCCCCAAATCCACACCCCTTTTTACCAAACCCCACACCACGAAATCCTTGTGGAATCTTCTAGAATCTAGGATCGTATAGACCCCCAATCGTGGGCCTCAAAGTAGCTTTCTCAAGATCTTGAAAGGAGGCCTGAATCCGTGAGTTCCTACCCAGATCCTGGGTTATGACACCTGGTTTTGACATAGAACTTATACAATGAAGTAGGACTCTGGTGTAAGACACTAAATTGGCCAAGCAAAGCTACTACAACCTGGTGTCTGGGCCGATCACCCCTATTTCCTTAAGCCCTAAGCTGTTTGCCCCACGTCTCAAGGGTTTAACTAGTGTAAACATGCTAGGCCCTAAATCCCCTGCTTGCAAGGCGGTGAAGAAAGCTCGGGAGCTGATCCTGGAGCTGTGCCAGCAACACACGCTCGCAGGGTTGTTCCAACGCCAGGGTGTCATGTACGTTTCAGGGTTTATGCAAAAGGGTTTATTTGGGTTTCATAAAGGTTTGGGGTTGCTCTTTTCCCATGTCGCCGAACGCCTGTAGCCGATGGCTTTCACGAAGATGTCTCGATGCCCGCACAGCATGAAGGCTTATACCGGCGTATTCTCCCTCAGCTCTGCAGGCCTACCTGAAGCCCACAGTTCAAGCAAGCCTCAACCCTGCACCTCATTGGGAGCCCAAGCCCTAAACCCTGAAGCCCCCCAAAACAGCACCAAGCTTAAGCCCTAAACCTCCAATCCCTAAACCCCTAAACCCGTAAACCCTAAACCCTAAAGGTCGCGTAAGTGAATCTACTGCTCAGGGTTTGCCACGTAGTTACGCCGAACCTGCTTCTACAGACCTTGCCAGGCTTGTCCGAGTGCGAGTGTCAAAAAACCCTAAACCAGTAGGAGGTCAAAAACCTAAGAAGCCAAAGGAGTTGCTGAAACCCCTCCGGGAGAAGCACTCGGACTCGGAGTTCGTGGACATCTCCCAGGGCCAGATCGGCAAGGTGCCAGGGTTTAGGGTTTAAGGGCTTAGGGCTTATATAGGGTTTATAGGGTTTAGGGTGTTCAGGGTTTTCTGGGTTTTCAGGGTTTTTAGGGTTTGGGGTTTACTTAAAACTCCCAAAAGTAGGCAAAATAATGGCACAAGACCTCTGAAGGCCATTATTGGGGCTCCAGGTAGGTTTATTTTTGGGGGGAGGGTTGGCATTTTGCGGTGTTAGCGCTCACATTACAGGGTTTAGGATGCAATGGGAATTGTAATAAGGTAGAAGAATCATCATCAGAGAACAAGTCCGCCACATTCGTCTTAGTGATATACGAGAACCGATAACTTATTAACCTCGTTTACGCTGCCACTCCTGGTCCAAGTGGCCTACCTTTTGACCAGCGATGGAGGGGAAGAAGGAGCTCAACAAAACAAAAACCGTGGAATGCAAAGACACTACATGCGAACCTTTGTTCCCTAATTCCCCCCTTGCCCTGAACCCTTAACCCTAAATCCAACACCCCTAACCCTGAACCCCCAACTTTAAGCCCCTTGCAGAGCCTTGAACACTGAACCAGTAGCCCAAAACCCCCAAGCCCCTGAACTTGGAGGCCTTCCGTCAAGGCCTTTTGGATATCCTGCCAGGAACCCTTCAAAGGGATCTTGTAGGAATCGTTACAGGAAACCTGAAGGGGATCTTCGAAGTCCTTTTTTTCATTGGCACAGCGAGAACCCGTGAAGGCACCCTCAAAGGAAGCCTTGCAGGAACCCCTATAGGGGAGTATCCGAAAATTAGGGGGGGGGAGGGGGTCCTTATAACAAGGATCCTACTCGTTAGGTGCTACGTGAAGGTCCCCTATTTTCGGAGTCTCCCGTAGGAAGGCCTTATTATACGCACCCTGATAAAGTGCTTCAAGGCCCTATCGGGACCCGTAAAGGAACCCTTCAACGAATCCTTGCAGGCCGTATGGCCTAAAGTTATCATCCTTCTAGAAACCCGCATAGGCACTCTTATTAAAGGAGCTCTGTACCCACGACGCCACAACTAAGCCCCGAACCCCGAGAGAACCCTAAACCACCTACGTAAACCCATACGCCCTAAACCCAGAAGGTGCAGTCTCACTCAACAGACCTCGAAGCATATGCCTCGCCTGGATTGTCCGAGTGTCAGCGCCGAAACCCAGAAGGAACCCTTACGGTAGAAGCCAGAAAGTTGGAATATGATTATCGTAACCCCTTTAAGGTAAATTATAGGGGATCCTGGAAACCATATTCCAACTTTCTGGAGTTCCCTTTATAGGCGACATGTTCGCAGGTCATCGGCCTCAAAGGTGCTCGCGTGCACGAGCTCGAGGTGCGGAAACTTCTGCTATTGGAGACCGGTCCTAGGTAGTATTAGGGAGACCCCTTAAAGGGGACCTTTCTTAACCCTGCTGATGGCTCTGTGACAAGGGAGCTTATTGAGAGGGTCTATATCCCCAAGGGCCCCCCTGATCCTAACTCCTAGACGGGAGGGTAGTTCTTCTCTTGGTTTTGTTTTTTGTTGGGTTTTGGTGAGTCTGGAGTGGTGAAGGTTGTTGGCGACGCTTCTCCCGTAGTCCTTTCAGCCTGACATTGAGACCTACACCTCATCTGGGTTGTGCGATTTGTGAGAGCGTAAATAAACCCGAAACCCCATGCCCTGAACCTAAATATGCCCGAAGCATTCCGAAACCCACCCCAAGCCCGGAGCCGTCCCCGAGCCCGGCCCCAAAATGGCGAGAGGCCCAGACTGGCGCGAAGATCGACATCGACTACAACAGGGAGCCGCCACTTGCACTGTGACACTTTAGGATCTGTAGGGCTTCAGAGTCTTTTTTGGCTATAGTAATTTGGGGTTTAGATAGGGCTGTAGGGCTTAGAGGTCAGGAAGTTTAGTTCGGAGTATAGAATTTTTGCGGTTTAGGTTTCAGGGCTTTTGGTTTTAGAGCGCGGTGGACTTTATCTGCCTTGTTTTTCTATGCCTTGTCTTGTTGTTGCTTCTTCTTGTGGATGGGGTGGGGTGGATGACGTTCTCTGTTTCAAATCATGTTATGATGAGACTCTTAGGCAGGAAGTAGTAGATTGAAAGTAACACTGGCGGAGAGTTCGACAGTAGCACGCCTGTCACACGAAACAGGATCTGACATAGGATCGAGAATCTACTGAGGCAACCCGTCGTGTGACACGATCGCCAGTCCTACTTTCAATCTACTACTTCTCGCGTAACAAGCACCTTGGGGCCTAGAATGCTGTGTTATACAACATTTTTCCAAGAAAGATGAACATCGTTCTGATCCCCGAAGGTGAGGCATTGATGCACATGAACCCTCGGCATAAGCGGTGCAAGCCGAACTGCCCTCTCAAAAAACGGCTCAGCAACCCCCCCCCTTGTAGCCCTTCTGTTTGAGCAAGGATCACAATCAGGGTTCAGTGGTTGTTGAGTTTAGTGTTTTGGGTGGTGCACGTGGGTTTGGGCTTATTCGGCATTCAGGGTTTAGGAAATAATTACCCAAGTCTGCACCACCTTTCAATGACATGTATGTGCATGTAACAATCTTGCCCGTTCGATTGGCAGGATGCCAGATGCCTTGGTTTTGGGTGTTTCTAGGATGGTCGGAACTCGAATGCTGCAGTGGTCGGAGCTTCTGGGCTGGCTTACTTTTCAAACGAAGCATAGAAGGAGCCTGCACCAAAGCTTTGCATTGACTGATGTGTGGAGTTTACCGTCTTTGGATTTGAACCCCGAACTTTCTTGAGTATCTATCGGCGACCTCCTTAAGCCCCAAACCCCGACATGAAAAGGTTCGTTCGGGGTCTGGGGCTTTGGTCAGAGACTAAGGTAGACATGGGCGATGTCAGAAGGTCCGACTTTGTGTATTGATTTGTCAAATTGTTGATGGTCCTTGGCTTCAGTCTCCTTGTGATGTGCTCGGGTTTTTTCAATACAGCATTGAGACCAACCAACAAACTGCAAAGTCCTGCACACAAACATAAACTGTCATAAGCTCCAAACTCGAAAACGATCGGCCACTTCCTGTGAGGTGCAGGGTTTACCTCACGGGCAACCCCGACAAGGTCCAGACGGCGAAGCAGCTGCTGACGTCCATTGCAAACGACACGCTCGGGGCGTAGTGGGGGGCCGCTTTCCATGGCCTTTCCATGTGAGGGTTAGGTCGGCAGACCTGTCGTGGTTGAGGTTTAGTTTAGTGGACAATGTCGAAGAACTTCTGAAACAGGCTGATATCAAGCTTCCTTTCAGCAAGGTGACACGGACGTTGCTTCTCGGTCGCGATAAACCAGCTGAAAACATATTGGTAGGACAGGCTTTGAGTCTGCGAGACAGAGCGAGAGAGAGAGAGGACAAGCGGCTTAGGGTTTGGGGCTCAATGCGGGACAGCCTTATGTAAATGTACGTTCTGCAAACCATGAACCCTAGAGTTGTCAAGCTAGAGTAACATATACGCCTGAGAAGTTCGTAATTCATGCTGCTATTCCTTTGATATCCTCGCTAATGTTACAGTCAAATCTACCTTAAACCGCGTAAACCCCATATTCTAGCGACCAAGGCCCCGATATTAGGCCAGCTTGGCAAGAGAAGCTCCGAAGCGTGGACGGAGCATAGCGCTGCCTATACAGCGGAGACCAGACATGATCGGCTTTTGGGTTTAAGGGGTTCGGGCTTTAGGTGTTTGTGATTTGAGGTCTTATAGGGATTTGAAGTTTTCGGCTTTGAGGATTTAGTTTAGGGCTTCGGGATAAGACCTTTGCGGATTGGGGTATAGGCATCGGACAGCATATAGCTCGGGTTTTAGTTCTTTTCAGATTGGTACTTAGGCCTTCTAGGCTTGTGGTTCGGGTTTAGTGTTTAGGGTTGGGCCATGTCAGCAGTAAGGCCCTTGTATATGTGTCTGACTGACTAGGAAGGATTCTGCCAGTATAACATCTTAAGCTGAATAGTTTTAGTATCAAAAACCGCACTGTTTGCACAGCCCTGTTTAACTTGATATTCAGCCCCCCCGGAGTAAACACCAACGGGACACTACCCACACAGTTCAGGAGCACATGTTTCAGTCAAACTTATGTGTGCGATACAATGTCAGGGGCATTCTCTCGGGCTCCTCGGGTACTCTCTGGATCCACAGCTGGCAGGATATTCGAGCCACGCGTTAAATACTTTTTTTGTACTTTGTATGACGCAAACTGTCCAGCAGTCTCGCGCTACGCTACAATGCACAGTGGCATCGGCTCAGAGCGTACACGTTAAGTAGCTCATGGCGGGGTAAGGTATACGGTAAAACAGACAGATTAAACAACATATACGAATAACACCGTTTCAAGCCTATGCAAGTGCCGTGAAAACAACTGAATTCAATTGACGGCCGTCGTTCTGGTCTCCTCATCACTGGCGAAGCCAGCATCGTCCTAGATCAAGCACCGGGCGACGAAAAAGATGCGGCAGGAGCTTCCCTTTGTTTACTCCGGGGGCTTTCATACTTGAAATTGGGTTTGGGGGATATACTGTAGTAGTCGGGTAGGAACCATACGTGTTCTTCGAGGCTATCGGGTTGTGGGTTCCTTTCGGGATCATCATGTTTGAAAGAACCGTGTATCAACATGATCAATTCGTTCATGGACGAGGTGAGGCAGGCAGGCCGGGTGTCATTAAGAACATGCGGACGATGACACATGTGATAGAGGTTGCAGTGTTGGAAACGGCGGGTATGTTGACGATGAAGACAGAATGAACATGTAAGAGAAGGTCATTCACAAGCTCTAAACCTCAAGCTCAGGACGATTACTATTAGCGCGGGATTGTAGGGCCTTGTGTGGTCAGGTGACTTCATAGCAGGACCCGTGCCATCAAGTAGTTTATACACATCGGCGCCGCAGCCCGAACCCCGTTGTGGCAGGCCGCACTCTTCTTGGCAGACTTGCCTCCCCTGCGTGCCAAAGCAGCCGGGCGTATGGAGGAGCCTGGCAAGCCCGAAGATCGCTTCAACAGTCATTGCTGTCGGCATCCTCATGACCATAAAGGTCACCAGCCGTGCCAGTACTGCCATCATCACCTTCTAGGCGTGAAGGATGTAAGAAGAGTAACGGAGATTTCATTTCGGATACAGTGATACAAGATGCTGGGTTCGGAGGATGTGCTTTTGACATCGCAGCAGACAGCTGCTAAGCCCGGCGTGGCCCTACTGCGCGTGAGCTACGGTTCAGAACTTACCGATTCCAAAACCCCAAACTATTTCTTTGGGTTCTTGTTGGCATCGTTTTATATGGGTGTGCTGGGGTGCCTCGTGCTTGCCTGTGCGCGCCCCATTCTAGTACCGTTTGTGCAGGCCTCGACGCTCACAGAAAGCCCTTTATGGCCCTACACACCTGAAGCCCAAATTGAATCCTAAAGCTCAATCCTAAACCCTTACCCCACACCCTAAACCCCCAAAGCTGCACCCTCATCAGACCTTCTGATTCTGAAGAGTAGGGTCAGAGCACAGCCCCCCCCGTACGCTTTGGCCAAAGGAGATGGCAGAAAAGTCGGAGCCGGACTCCTCGACTCTGCCCTCCCGGCTGCGACTTAATTCTGGGTTTGTGTTAAGGAGAAGATTCCTCAGGCTCTATGCGGTTGCGTGTTTTCAGGTCTTTCGCATTTTGCATCGGGGTTTGTAGGGTGTTCTAGTGCTTTCTGAGGTTGCTAGGGGGTTATGTGAGGCTTGTTGTTTTATTGCAAGCAATGGTTCCATAGTCAGAACCCGTGTTCTTCATCCAGTGTCCCGTACTTGGAAGGTTTTGAGCCCTGCGGCTCGGAGTGTCAGTCTGCGGGGTCTTGCTGTCAGTTAAGCCCGGGCATCCACGGTTATCAGGTGGCCAAGCATACTATTGACTTGCTTAAAGCTTTACAGCCCGCAAAGTGTCGCATAAATATTCACAACGTTTTCTGAAGTTTCCCAAGCCCTAACTCTGAGCCCTGCACTCTCGAATTCTGTAAAACTGGCCTTAAACAACACATTCCTTAACATAGCCCTCGAGCCAAACCTCAGCCTCTTGTCTCGAACTCTACAAACCCAATCTCAGAAGCCGATCCTTCAACCATGCTGTATGTGAGTGGTTGTCAAAATTAAGGTCCCTTTTTTGGGTACCCTAAATATTAGGTGCCGGTGCCGTACTATATTAGGGACCATCATGTTGACAACCCGTGCTGTATGTAGACACTGTCTGGTCCTTGGTGAAGCGGGCTTGTTTTCTTATTGTAGGGCCCCTGCGAGTAGCATTGGGTCTTGTAGGTTGTTAATCCACACAGGTCTTCAAATGTCTAGGCTTCTTCTTGCACGGCATATGGATCTGACAGCCTGTTGTTGTAGGGATGACTTTAACGGTGGGGCCATAGCCTGCTGTTTTGTCGGGTTTGCATCTACTAAGAAAGAGTGTGAGAGTCGTTGAAACCCGAGGGTTTCGATTACGGGAGTAGGTCTCGCATTAACGAAGTTTGGATTAGTTTATAGGCCTACCTGAACCCCAAACCCTGCAAAAATGGCAGGTGGTGATCCCCTGAATTTGGAGCATAAAGAAACCCTAAAACCCCCGCAGCCTTAAGACAGCAGGTTCTTGGATCCTGGGGTGGTGTTTCAAAGGGGATGCATGCGTTGGTGATTCGCGGCTGAGTTTTTGTTTTTAGGTTCAAGGCTTCGATTAGGTTTTCGACTAGGGTTTAACCGTGACCGTGAGGGCATCAGCTTTGTGCTAAACGCGCTGGCCCAGTGCCGTTCGGGCTCAAGCCCAGACCTGGAGTTTTTGCTTCCTGCGTGGTCGGGCTTGCGTCGACCCGGGAATGCAGTGCCTTACTTCGGATAGCTCGTTGTATGGCAGCACTTGACCTGCCTGGTTGCCTCATTATCTCGTCGCAGGGTCCTGACCACAAACATGTTATCCAACAAAGGTGGCAAAATCCATTGTCGAGCTAGTTCTATCCGTTCAATTTTCCCCCAAAAAATGTTTAGTGTAGGATATATCATCATATCATATATCCCCTGCGAAGCCCGAGTCTAAATATTGCTGAGCCCCGATATCCGCCAGAGTTGGGATGTTGAGGGGCCTTGTTGCGTCAGGCGCCACCTTTCCCACCTGCTCCCGCGGGCTTCGCCAGCCCAGCATTTCCTACAATCAACATTGCCAAGATTGGCGAGGACATGGAGTGTCTGGGCTCCAGCGTTCTCTGTGGGGTTCTTGGTTGGCTGCTGTTTCTGGCGTGGCGCTTCGGAGCCACTCCCGCCCGCAACAGACTCCGTACTCACAGCGTGAGCGCATGCTGATGCGGCCCGAAGGCACATACAACAGAAAGACAGGTCACAAGCGGTCCAGGAAGCAGCAGCAGTTTTTCTTGGTTTCTCCCACAGACCCCAAGACCAGTTCCCCAGAGCGGCGGTCTCCGAGTGCCACGAAGCTGCGCCTGCGACTGAAGAAGTGCTACTCATCAAAGCTGCTTCTGGACTTGCTGCAAGCAGCCTGCGATGCAAGTCGTGTGGACATTAGCATATTTAGTGCCGCTGTGCAGCGATGCGGCCAGATGCGTTGGTGGAGACCTTTGCAAGATGTCCTGCAGATGCAGCAGAAAGCACAAACAAAGTCGGATTCCGTGCATGTTTCCTCCGTGCTGACTGCTCTCGCCACATGCCTCCGTCGGGAAGGAAAATTCGGGGTGATCGCGGCTCGAGCCCAAGCCGCTTTAAAGATCGGACGAGAAGTTGTTGAGGAATGTCAGGGGTTGGTGACCACGGAATCCGACTACAATATTCTACTGACATCTGTGTTTAAACTGTGTTCTCGGATTGCAGACGCGGGCAGCCGTCAGTGGGCTTTGAGCATATGGGAATGGTCCCATGCCAAGTCATTCAAAAAGGACGATCTTACCTGGGCAGCGTTCCTGACACTGTCTGAACAGTTTGGTGACGAAAGCCTCGTCGACAGGCACTTTCGGGACGGGCTTTCACATGAAGCTTCATGGATCGGAAATCCTGTTCTGCTCGGAAGCCTGCTAAATGCAGCGGCGAACCGGTGCAGCGCTGCACGTGCGGATGCAATTTGGGACAACTTCTGTTCGGCTGGTCTACGGCCGAACATGATCTGTTATGGAGCCTATTCCAAGGCCCATATGCTGGCAGGGAGTCCAATTCGAGCTGTTGAGATCATCGATGACATGGAGATGCAGAAGGTGGCAAGCATGAACTCCAACATTGCTGTCAGCTACGGGCAATGTTTGCTGGTGATTTGTCACTCGTCGACATCGCCATCGAACAGACAAAAGCTGTTGGACTTCATCGCGCGAGGAGACAAGATCATGGCGAAGGATGGGCGAGGCAACTCGAAAAATGAGTGGCAGGAGATCAACGAAAATGCTGGCAAGCTTCTTGCAAATGCGAAGTCGGTGCAGTTACAAGACCTCCTCACTGAGTGGAAGGCACGAGCTCTCAGCGTGATGAAAGATTGGGAGAACTTTCATGCGGACACCAAGTACCTCACTCAAGATGAAGGCACCTGCTCACAGCTAAGAGGATGACATCCTGGATTCGGGATCCCAGATGCAGAAACGTGCCCAGAAACAGACGTTGTGCGTGCTGTACGAGCGGCCGTGTAGGCACTCCAGATCAGGACTTCGGCATGTTTGTACTGGGTTTCCGGCCCTGTGGGTCCCGGGGTTGGGGTTTCAGGATCGTCGGTCCTGCAGCCAAGGTTTGGCATGACGGCCGCCATCAGCCGCGTCAGCTGTAAGATCCTGGATGGTGGACTTGACGAGGCTGGATACAAGAAAGCCTAGAATCCGACTGTGAGAAAGCAGACCCTGCATCTCTAAGCCCCGTAATCCTCAAACCCCTCTACGTGCCTAAGTCCTATTGCCAGGGCTTGGGGTGTAGGACTCTAGGGTTCAGGATACCCTTCGATACTTCGGCTTCTGGTTTTATTAGGGATTATTCAGTTGCGAAAAGTGGTCGAGCCCCTTGTCAAAAAAGCTGAGGTATTCTAACTAGGGTCTCGGATTTGGGGTAGAGTTCAGAACCCCAGAACCCAAAACCGTAAACTCCAGAACCCTACACCCTGACAGCTCTAACTGCAACTCCCAAACCCTCGAAGCAATTCTGCACTTTGTAGACTTCCAAGAGCTACCATGAAACCATTGGAGAGCTCTGTGTTCAGGTGAACACGAATTCCAATTCCGAATCTCTAGTGACTTCTAGCCTAGGCCTTGGATATTCAAAGCCCGAAGCCCTTGATGTGGAACCCAAAGGAGCATAACAGCAAGACCAAGTCTTCAATCAAGCCCCCCCATATTCTGTCACAATCCCACTGCGGCACAGGACGAGGAAGCGTCAGATCTGACGAGCCGCCTCCCCGAATGGCTCCAGGGTTCAGGGTTTTGAGGGATTCGCTTTCAACCCTACACCACAAGAAACTGTCTCTTTTGACGATTGTGTTACCCGAAAAGACAATACAAGGCCTCAGCACTTGCACCAGTTGAGAGCCGTTAATGTAGCAAGAACTCGGCTTGTCCTCAATTGGATGCTCAGGGGCTGTCGGAGACATCCCGGAAGGGACACTGGAAAGGTTTAGGAATTGGGTTTCAATGTCCCTTACGTGACAAGTTTGGGCGCTACAGCAGATACTTATAATATGGGAGTTTCCGAAAATAGGGGTACCCTACCGTAGTATCCTTAATAGTAGTATCCTTATTATAAGGACCCCAAAATACCTTTCGGAAACTCCCATATACCTGCGACAGCAATGGAGAACATGAGCGACAGGTTGCTGCTTAGACCTCCTCCCTCCTCGGCGCAAGAGGATGCGAGCGTATCCGTCTCGGTGCAAAGGCAGATGGTGATAAGGAGGTGAGCATCGGCGAGCACCTGCACACAGTCCCATTTCATTTGCTGGGCTTCGGGTGAGCATGCCAGCTGCAACGTACGACGCAGCAATCGGTCAAGCCAAACGATAAAGTGCCTTGAACTACCACAACCTATTTTGCAGGCTCCCTGCATATCATACATTACTAAGATTTCCCGCAAAGGTGACGTTATGGTAGGGTAAGCTATCCCTTCATCAAAACAACATTGACACCAAAGTTGAAAAGTTGAAGGCCGCAGGGACCCTGGCGGCTTAAGGGCCGCTTCAAAACACTACACCGAAACGCCCCGAAGGCAAATCCTTCCTAGCCTTGCCTTATCACTTTGACGAACAAGAACCGACAACAAAACCCCTAAACTCCTACACTCTGAACTCCGAATTTAGTTGTTAAAGCCCCTATATTCCACCCAGGCCCCAGAGTGAGCTCTTTGCAGCTGGCCTTAAGACGTTGCCGTCGGGGGCCCCAGGAATTTTGAAGGCTTAGTTGTGCGGCTTGTGTGTTTGTGTGTCTGCTTGGGCGTTTCCGGTGTTTCGTTCGAGTTCAACAGGGTTTTAGGGGCTTTCCCACGTATTGTTCTGGGTTTGGGTTTTAGGGTTTGTAGTTGCGTCTCGGCTTGGGTTGGACTTTGCATGGAGGAACAGATTTAGGGGCAGAGCTCGTAAGCGTTGGGGGGTTCGAATCAAAAGTGTCGGGAATCTAAACTTCGGGGCACAAGGCACCCGAGGCTTTCTGGAGCTAGGCATCCTGCCTGTCTGCAAGACTCAAAAGGATGACTTTCTGTCTGTACGTCCCCGAAGTCGATTAATAGTAGACAGATCACTTACGATCACTGCTTTACGGGCTTCCGATAAGAAGGATTATTTAAGGCATAAGGTACCTGTCTACTATGACAGGAAACGGCGGTACTGGTACCGAGAAAAGTAGACCCAGAACATTGTGCGCACTTCGAGAATACTTTTTGAGCTGCACTTTCAAGCCCGAATCCCTAAATCCCCAACACCCCGCCCAAGCACATGATGCTGTATCATTCTGGGTAGAAGTATGGAAAGAGTTCAATCCAAACGACAGAAAAGGGCAACACATACATAGATAAGAAATCTTTCAGGAAGAACAGCCCCTAAACTTCCTTAAACCCTAAACCCGACCCCTACACAGACTCCGAAGCATATGCCTTGCCTGGATTGTCCGAGTGTGAGCGCCGAAACCCCTAAACCCTAAACCCTTAAACCCTAAACCCTCAACCCTAAGCAATATCTCAAGGAAGATCAACCCCTAAACTCTAAACCCGACCCTCTGAGGTGTTCGCCTTGTTTCTGGTGCCGGGCACCCCGAGAGCTGCCTCCTTGCAAAGGCCGGGTGTGGGTTCCGGGTGTAGGCGCCTTACCCAGAGGCCCCAAAGTAGTTCCTTTTGGGGACTACCTTTTAGGATTCTTTATACGAATCCCAAAAAGGAATTACTTTGGGGCCTTATAAGGGTAATAGCTAGGATAGGGTTCCGTTAAAGGGGTCTATAAGGCCGGCCTACTATAAGGTCTATATGGGTTCCGGGCTCCTTTGGGATTAGTTTCGGGTTGGGACCTCCAGGCGAAGTACGAAGCCTGTTGCAAAAAGGGCTCCTTCCAGGGCTTTACAGGCATGGTTTACACGTGTAAAAGATGTGGAAAGCTTTCACGGGTTGAGGGCTCATGTGACAGGTTCAGGTTTTTAGGCTGTGGCAGGCATGAATGCCTGGGTATCAGAGCCCACATCTCGCAGCGACGCCTCTGTTGTGTGATAGCCTGATGTGTCTTCAACGCCGGTACTCTTCATGTCTTCTTTGCTTAGAAGGGGTTGGGCTTGAAAGGGCTAATGCACTGAGTAGGCCGCTTTGGGGGGCTGCGTGTGATGCGGGGTCATGCTTTGCATGGGACATCAACCTTTTAGCATGTTTTTGGTTCGTTCGCTCGTACCAGTCCTATCATAGTACACCCTCGGCCAGGGAACTCATCAACAAGGCTCGGCCCTCAACCATTGTCCATTGGGAAGCTCCCGTATCATAGGAAACGAGATTCCCAGGAATGCAAAAGCCCCTGCCGAATGAAAAGGTATATTGCACATACATGTGTAACCATGTAGATTCAGATTTATAGATAAGCGTATGTACACACACATACACACACATATATATATATATATATATATATATGTGTTTATATATATATATACATATTATATATATATAGATAATCATAGATATATGTTTATATCGATTGTGTTAAGGGCTTATATAAGGGATGTATTGCAGCCTCTCCCCAAACCCTAGAGCCGAAAATAAAAGGGCTTTGGGTTTCATAGGTCTTGAGTTGATCTCAGTTTTCAGCCGCTCTCTCCCATAATCCTCGGTCTTGTCTCGCGGCCTATTTTCAGGGCTTAGGCAGGGTTGCTGGCTTTTGGAGAGCAGATCGGTGTTCCCACTCATTTGAAGACCCTGTGTCAATTCTGTCAAAACAAGGGTCGGTACAGTTCATTTAGCCTTTACTGACGACGAGGAATGAGTCTCCTTGCTTTTGATTTGTTTCTAAGCGGGGTGCGATTCTGGCGCGGTTGTATCAGGGTCAGGCCCTGCCATATTTACTTCCCATTTTCTGGCCATGCGGGTCGAGGACATTCGCCTTGAGACGATGGTGGGTGAGGCCAGGGCGTAGATGGAGATCTGAGAGGCTTTTGGACCTAGCCCTGTGTTGCTGTATCTTGCGGTAGCGTTAAGGTGCTAGAGTAAGAATATGGTTTTGACCAGCACACTTGCAAGGATTCGGCGTTGATCGCGTATGGAGTTAAGTTAGGCAGTGGTGATATGAGGTGAGAACATGTCTGTATCCACAGATGTTTGCTGGCAGGCAACCCCAACTAATGCTGAAGTCCAACTGCAAGAAGAGGTTCGGTACACTTGCCTGCTGCGCGAGTCAAAGCTATGTTCATTTGCTTAAATTTCAAACGAGAACTTGGTCTGCCTATTTGATGTTGAGTTCCTAAAAATAGCCGGCTCTCAAGAAATCCGAAGCTCTTTGGTCCTCTCTCTGCAATGCCGAAGCAGTCACAGTGCAGTTTCTCTCTGTTCGGTCCTGCCTCTAGATAGGGGTAGCTCACTCTAACAACGCAGGTTTCTTTTAGGAACCAGGGACAGCAGCATTGTGTTTGAGTGTTCGGGATCGAGCTTTTGAGTTGAGGGGGGGGGTCGATAATTGAGTTTCCGTTTTGTAATTGAGGGGTGGTCTATGAAAAGCTGAACTTAATATCATACTGGAACGGACAGACGCGGCGCTCGATCAGAAACCAACACTAACCCCCGGTCCAAACACTAATCCGGTACATAGCTCACCCTACACCCCAAAAACACAGGCCGTGTTGAACTGAAAGTCCTCAGATGTGACGGCGGAGTCTTCAGTACTCATGATCACTCGTTTGTCAGGTTTGCCACACGCTGCTGCGGCCCTGGTGCCAGCCTCTGTGGGTTTGAGTTATCGGGGGGTCTGGTTAAACTTCTCGGATGTAGAAATAAGGCGTCGACGGATGTACGGTTTGAGGTGTTTTGGTATTTAGGGCTTTAGGTGAAGTGTTTAGGTTGCGGTCATGGGGCTTTGCTAGGTGGGAATACTGTGTGCAATGAGGATTTCTTGCTGTTTGTCCTTCCCAGGCCTTCACACTTAGTTGCGGCAAATTATTGCATTCACAAGCCATGAAGCATGATTTCATTTTTTCGAAGCGGTTTCATGGAGCCTTAACCCTCGAATAAGCCGGTGATTTTCCCTGACAGTAACATGCAGTATGGTGTGTCTTCCTTACTACAAGGGACGAAGCCTTGCTGAACTCAGTGCGCGGGCGAATGTTTTGTTTATTTTCGGTTTCATGCTCCAAGATAGCCAAGCAGTATGTTGTTGTTTGCCAACGTGGTTGCCCACCAAACAGGAGCTCTTTAGACTTTAGCCCCAAGAACCAGCATATGCGCCCATGTATGTATGTATGTATGTATTTTTTTGCGTATGTAGATCGGTAGGTCAGCATGTGAGTTTAAGGTGGTCCGCAATATTTAATCAAGTAGGCCCCTCAGATATCCTCCACTTCGGGCACAAGGTATCGGTCACAGCTGGTGGAAAGCGGCGGAAGAGGCCGCTGAACGGGGCTTTGCGTTGCTGGTTACTGGGTACCACCCAAGTTGGAACATATTCCGAGTTGACATGGCGATGGCTTCGTGTGATTCGTATAATATCTGCCATGCAGGAGTATCAGACTCCATTTCTGTAATACTCTGTCATGAGATCCCGTAGTAAACCTACATAAACCCTAGTACCTTGTCCTGGATATCGCATTATCTCTTGCTAGGATCCTACACTGAGCAGTTTAAGGTAATCATAGGGGTACTACTTGGTTGGATCTAGGCCATGTTCTATACGTACGCGTGACTTCGAGGAGATCTCGGGCATCGCCTCCTTCACATTCTTTGTCCCAGGGACTACCTATAGTCTCCATTGTAGTTCCTTTTTGGGGTTACCGTTTAGGATCCTTAATATAAAATTGGTTAAACCAAAAAAGGAACTACAATGGAGACTATAGGTACAGTCCCCCTCATTACGGACTACACTTGACATGACAAAGGGATCGCTGACATGGCTTAAGTTACTGTTGAAGGTCTAGGTTCCTTAATCCAGGGAGACCGGACGGAGGCCTCTTGGCAGAAAGGATGCGGTGCTTGGTGGATGATCTCCGTCGCCCTATCCCTCAACTCCCTGACCCTAAACCCTAAACCGCAGCAGGCTGAGTCCTCGGTACAAAAGGGAGTTCCGGACTGCTTGGTGTGATTCACATAGACTCCACGAATCACAATAATGCCCCCCTTCCCGTAATGAAGGCTCTGCAAGAATGGTTTACTAAGCCGTTACTACGCAGTGGTCTACAGTAGGCATACCTAGTGCGCTACAAGCGCCGTTCCCCGAACCGCTTCGTGTCGTGTAGCTTGGTGTTGCTTCCAGCAATGTGGTGCAGGTGCGGTTCCATCGGCCGCGGGCGGAAGCGACGCCGGAAGCCTATCTATGGTCGGCATGTCGCCTTGAAGACAAAGCTGCTGAAGCCGTTAAAAGCCGGCAAGCCCTAGAGGCAAGAAGTCGCAACACTTCTAAACCTATCCGACCACGCAGAACCCTAATCCCCAGCAACTTTGAGTTTGAGCCTGTACTGCAATCATGTACAATACTGTCGAATTGCCATTGTCGTGACTACTCTACACCACTCGGCCGTGTGAGAACAAGAGAGGCTCTCTTTTGCGACTTTGTCTTTGTACTTGCATAGCTGGTCGCATTGACGGGGGTTTGTTTTTTTTGAAAGCCAAGGTTGGATTTCGGTATATGTCCTCTAACAAAGCTGCAGAGAGGACCTCATGAGGGATTCCTCTACAAGAGCCCAGCTGTTGTCCTGTCTGAGGTGACACTGTCTGCATACCTTTGGCAGGCAAGGCTCACATGATGAGGGTAGGTTAGGGCTTCCCACAGACCCCTACAGGAGACTCCTACAAGTTGAAGCATGGATTCAGACTCGTTGCCAGACTTGCATTCCGCTTCCTCCTAGAACATGAAGATAACCTGACATCTGGCAGGTGTCCCATGTGTCAGGCTTAGGATGTAGCAAGCGCTTTCGCGAATATCGTTAATACCAAGCAGCGTTGGTAGTCAAGCCGTCCCAGACCCTGTGCCTTGTGATAGTGTTTTTGCTCTGGGTTCTGGGCTTGTGAAGTTATTGGCCTGGAGTTCCACGCTTTGGGGTTCTCGCTGCTTCGGTTTCGATGTCGGACGTTGAAAACAGTTTCGGGGGAGGGTCCCACGTTTGTTGGGTTGCACGGCCACATCCATATCAACAGCTAAGCGCGAATACTGCATGACCGCCATGTACACACACACATCATGTTTACATATGCATACATGTATGTATACTTACACATGCATGCATGTCCTCTAGCTAAGCGGCAGCCGATCGATTGCATGGCCATTCCTGTTGTTGCAGGACCCCCTAAAGAGCAAACCAGAGGCACTGAGTTTGATCTAGGACTCGCAAGAACTAATGCCGAATAAAGACACCTCATACTCTCGTTACTTGAAAGCATCCCACCGCTTCCAGATTTCGATAGAGATTGTAAGCTTCGCCCTAGACCCTTCAACCCTCATTGCCAGTTGCATCCCTTGTAATCCACTGATTGTAGCCTTAGTAGCCCTTTCAGCTCCGCTTCGCGTCCCTACGACGGCGCGACCCGCCGACGGGTCGGTGGCTCTGCCGGTGGCTGCCGGATTCCAGTTGGGCCTGTAGGGCTTTGGGCTCGTCTAGAGAGAGTTCAGCTTACAACCCCTGGAGTGGTCACGATCGTGACCATGCTGTCATCTTGAGATATTCTGCCAGTTCTTCTTCGAGTTTTCGGGCACTTTGGGCGCAGAGTAAGGGCTCAGAACCAGGCGAGGGTCAAAGGAAATGGATGATAGTGCCAACCAAAGAATGAAGCCCATGTTGAAACTGTCAGCTGACGGCAAGTTCTTTTTCCTGCATACACAAGCATTTCCGGTTTGCATGTCTGCTCAAGTGTAAAAACTCGGTAGCAGCAGCAGCAGCAGCAGCAGCAGCTACATGCAGGCAGAAGCCAGGAAGGACGAGCACTGGTACCAGTAGCAGGTAGCTCCGGACGGCGATAGTAGGAGAGGCCAAGACAACTACGAAATCCCTAGCGCATCACCCCTCTATTCAATCGGACGATGCAGGGTAACGCAGGGTAGCAGTCACATGGTGTAGCCGGTAGTCGATAACACCTCAGTTTAACCCTCCTTGCCATAGCGCTACAGCTCTTCGTGTTTGTTTTTGTTGAAAGCGCTGGGCTTGCTGTTTTGGTTTTTGTAGGGTTCAGGCGGTCGGATTTTCTTGGGAGCTCTGGAAAATGTACCGGTGGGCTGTTGGCGTATTGCGCCCATGAGGTTGGAGATTGCATCCAAGATGAACTGTTGAACTGAAGCTTGGTGTCGCATAAACCCCACCTAAATCCCGCAAAGTAGGTAGAATAATGGCCCAATACCGAAAAAAGGCAATTGTTCTATATACTTTGGGGTCCAGGTAGTCCCAACACCCTGAAGTAACGTCTGCAGCATTTTAGTGGCTCGGCAAGAGCGAGCACAGCCTCCCATGCAAGTGTGGCCCGCAGACCACTCCTCACGAAGTCTCCAAGCCTCAATTGTCAATGCTCGAAGCCCCACACTCCCAACCCTTGTGCAAGCTAAGACCAGACGCCAAAATCAAGCCCACAACCATAGATTCGCCCTGCATCCGTCGTCCACACCTTACTTCCCTGACCTTCCCACAGCAGAAGGCAGTCGACCGGGTTGGGGGCTTACAGGCCTTTGAGCTACATAAAGACAGACGCATCAACTCCACCTCGAAGCCCTGAGCCATAACAAACACTCCAGAAAAAAAGGACATCGCTTCGAAGTCCGTTTCGAATCCAGCCTGAAAGCGTGGGTTTAGGGTTTATAGGCATCCGCCTTGTCGAGCGCCATGTCGGACATGCCAGAGATCTGTTTTAAGCCAGCATCAACATGCGCTGCTCGGTTCAAGCTAGGGACAGAGAAGTTGTAATAAGGACCCCCCAAGAAGATACGGGCGTGTAGCTTTTGACAGGCTGCTTCAGCATATCCAGGTTCCGCTCAAAACCGACCTATGGCTTGCACTGCGAGACCGTCTTTCCCATAGCATAACCAAGAGGTCGGAATAGCCAGTAATAGTAACCCCATGTGGCTTCCTCGCCATTGCGGTATAGTAACACCCTGTTCTACTGCTTCATGCAGGACCCTATTTTGGAGGGAGGTGTCAGGGGAGTTTTGGTGGATAGTGTTATAGACATGGGAGTCTGGTGGTATTGACTCGCATCTAGCGTGGTACTTTCTTCGTAGCATTACTGAACCCTGTATAATGAAAGCCCATTTAACTAGAAGATCCTCTCTGAAGCCCTCTCTTGGGGATATCCTTACTGTAAGGACCCCAGAATAAGGTACCCCTTGTTTTTCGGAAAAACTCCCATATTCAATATTCACCCTGAAGAGGTGGAGAGCTTCGTTCTCAATGGCCACCGCTACGAGGGATGCACAACCTTCGATCCGAGCCAAATCTTGAAACGAGCATGCCTGGGGGTTTAGGGTTTTGGGTTGAGGGTTTAGGGTTCGGGTTTCCTAGATTGTTCAGGGTTTACTGGATGGTTTAGGGTTATGTAAAGGGTCTGCATGGCGTGTTGTGAGTTTGTTTAACAATGACAATATTTTCTCTGGTTTAGTATCAGGTTTTGCGGGGCTTGGCTGTTTTCCCCGAGAGTCAGGTATTTCAGGTCGTAGCTAGGAGATAGTCTGTGTCTTCATGCCATCGTTATCGCTGGCTCTGCAAAGGCTACTTTCTTTGATGACGGCATCGGGTTCCCAAAGTCGACTTTGCTTGCTACCCGATATCCTGTCTATATACTCCTTCTTTTTCAATCTACTTGTGTCTCTTTGTAAGTACGTACCTGACTATGTCTTATGTATGCATCTAGTGTGCGAGTGAATGAACTTGGTAGGGCTCTTGCAACACATCAGAACTCAGAGAAATAGTGGATCTCATCAGGCAAGGTACCAAGAAGCATTGTCGAACAGTGTGGATTTTTCTAAACACTTGACCAGATTGAACCCCTAAGCCCGACATGTGGATCCACAATGGGTTGTTTCAGTTATGGCAGATGAAATAGGGTTATGCCATACTGTTGGGCAGAGCTTGGCGTCAGAGGTAAGCCTTTGGGCCCAAGGGGTTTGTTTCGCGTTTGGGGTGGTTTCTTGCGTCAGTTTTCAGGCTTTCTGGTACGGCAACTTGAAGCGCAAATCCTGAAACCCCAAACTGGACGCCCAAAGCCGGGCAGCCCGAGCTTGGACCCAGTTCTTCTGATGAAAGGAACCCGAGAGCGCCCTCCTCCCATGTGGTGGACGAGTGGTGCTTCTTGGCAACCAGCAACCAGCAGAAGCTTTAAGCGGCTCGGGAACCGAGGGCGTTCCCCCCTGAGCTTTAATCATCAATGTGTGGCGGCAGAGTCTGGAGTCGGTGTCGGCACTGAAACCCCTCTTTTTGGCATGCCGCCTGCTTGCATTCTTCAGCTATTTACCAGGGCCATGGCCCTAAGCCCAAGCCCTGCCCCACTCAAAGACCCGCCCGCATCCCAACCAAGGCGTTTCACCCCCCCCCCCAACAAAACAAAAAGCGTAACCCCTACATTGTAGTAGCCTTATAGATCCCTTATAGTAACCCTTTATAAAGGACCCCTTTAAAGGAACCCTACTCTAAGTAAACTTCCCTTTAACCGGTCGTGTTTCAGACCAAGGCTCCCATGTCACGCACTTCGTTTGGGGCAGCAATGCCTGGAGCTACTGCTTGAAGGTCCCGGGCCGTGGGGCAGAGCAAGAGGGGGCGTAGAGTTTGCGGGCTTGGGGTCTATTAATATAGGGGCCTTAATAGTTACCTATATAATTGTAGGGGGTTCCTTATTCTAATTATCAAGTAGCATGCAGCGCCTTCAGTGTTTAGGGGACATGTAAGGGTTTGCAGAAATTTGTAGGGTTCAGTGTTCATATACATAAAGCTACCATATAACTCCGGCAGAAATTCAATGCTGCTTTTACTATGATGAAGTCCGGAAGTTGACTTAAACAAAAACTGAGCAGATTAAGGCTTTCGGCGGTTGATTTACAGGTTTACCCAGAGGCCCCATAGTAGTTCCTTTTTGGGATTGCTTTTTAGGGTTCTATATACGAACACCAAAAAGAAACTACTGGGGTCTTAGGATATGCCCCGGAGTTTGGGATTTACGTGTTCTGGGCTGAGAGGTCTGGCGGTTTGGGGTTCAGGGTTTGTGGCTGTTGTGGGGTTTGGTTTCATGCCGGTTCTTGACCAGGTGCCTTGCATGGATACCGCGGAGACGCATTCCCTGTGGAGCGCTCAGGGGAAGCTTTATGTAGAGTTTGAGTTTCGGTTCTGCCCTTCACCATTAAGCTAGACTGTTACCGAAAGTTGAAGGCTAAGCCTCAAAGAATCCATTGCTATGTGAGCACTTGAGCCATGAGTAGACTTAGTCCCTTGAGGCAGCGCTTCTTGACCCGGCTGCTGCTGTTAGATTGCTAAGGTCTCTGAAGCAAACTGATAAAACTGCTTGTCTCTTCATGTACTGCTGTAGAGAATGGCAAGACATACTTGGTCCAAGTGCCGATGATTTGTTGAATTTGCAGCTCGTGGCAGGAAGCCTCCAGGGACGGTTCTTTCCACAACAGAGCCATGCGATGTTGCACAGCTCCGGCCTCGTCTCCTCTTGACGAATATGCAAGATCACTCAGAAGGCGACCGGATGAACATTCCCAGTCGATTGCAATGCAATTCCCGATGTATGCCGTTCCTTTGGAAGCTCTTCTGCAGATGACGAGGCTATCCCCACATGAAGTGCTAAAGGCAGAAGGCGTGCTGGTCGAGTATGACAACAGCATGGGCAATGCTGCGTTTGTTTCTCACCAATGGCTCGGAACGAGCCACCCTGATCCAGAGTTCAAGCAGATGTGTGTGCTGCAGCAGGCTCTCAAGTATTGCATGACAGACTTGCGGTCCATATCCGTCGACATCACAACGGAGGTTGCTATTCCAGGTGTGAAAGCCCTGCGAACATCAGAGCTTTTCTCCACGACCCTTTTTGTTTGGTATGACTACTTCAGCATCCCGCAACACCAGGGCAACCAAATGAAAGCCATAGACAGCATCCCTGCCTATGTGAACAAGTGTGCCTTCTTCTTTGCACTGGCACCTTGTGTTGCTCGCCAGCAATCGCGAGAGTTTGCGTTTCTGATTGTTTCAGATTCTACCCTAAACCCTAAACCCTAAACCCTATGTTTTGCTTCTGCTCATTGAGCAACAGAGTTGAACCGAATACCTGGGAACTAGGCCCGCTCCCCCAAATCCTGAGGTACCTAAAACCAGGGCGCCTAAATAATTACCGATGCTGTTGTGGGGTTTCCTTATGACAAATATAGAAAATTTGCTCCCCAAAACCTTATCCTAATTATTATGGCCCCTATATTAATCTCCAACCCGTAAACCCCACATGCAAGGATTATGCAATCATGTCCCAACAGACCATGCTGGGTGTGGTGTTGGGTATCGGTTTTAGTTCTCGGATGGTATCCACGAGACCTTTTCGAGAGGTTGAGACTTCATGTCAAACGGCGCTATTGTCATTTTCCAGCTGGTCACGCCGCGGGTGGTGCAGAATCTTAGTCTTGAAGGGCTCCAAGACTTTGACGGGAGAAGGGTTCGGTAAGGGTCCATTAGAACGTGATCGAGGGTGTAATAGTGTTTGAACTGTAGGGTTACGGTTTAGAGTTGTGTTGCTCCGGTTTCTTGTTGTTCTTGCAGGGTTCTGGCCTTACAAAATGGCATTTACCTATGTACAGTAACCAATGTACCTCTTAAGCGGGGACAAGATCCTCAAAGTTTGGTGCATACACCTTCTCAAGGTAGCTTGGTTACTCCAAATACCTACAGCTTTGCAAGGATTTTGAGCTGCAGGTAGTAGTGATTCGGCCTCAGTGATAGCTTTTAGGTGACTACTAGTAACTTGATTTTGCAGTCGAAACTAAGGATACCGTCACCTATTATGGCAAGGAACAGGCCCATAAACCACAAAGCTATCAGAGTCATTCAGGATGACTGAGGGCATACTCCAATATTACAATGCTTGAGTTTTGTATTTCATGTGGCCGGGTCATAAGCTACTACCTAGTTGGGCTTGGGGTCGCCGCAGCATGAACTGGACAGTGAAGGAATGGAGAGAGTTTGCCGAGAGCTTTCGGAAGACGAGACCTGCATCACGGTGCAGGGAGGCACAAGCTTAGAGTTGATCCGGGCGTCGCTCGGCTCTTGCTGAAGCAGGTTTAGGGTTGTAGGTTTTCCAGGGTTTGGTTCGGGGCTGGCTGTTGATGAACTTGAACATCTTTGGATGTTCTTTCCGGCACAGATATCTGGGGTGACGTCACGGTTTAGATAGAGTTTAAGATGCCAAGTACAAAGCAACGCCCTTCTTCCTACCTCTGTGAAGAACCCAGGTCCGCCATGGCTCGGGATCCTGTGGGCGAAGGTGAGTTTACTGTTCCAGAGGACCGTCTCCGCCTACTTCCGGTGTTAGTGGACGCAATCAACCGCAAGTTGCTGCAAAGGCTGCGAGCGCAGGATCATCTGGGCTATCGTTCCTTGCTGAACCTGCAGCCAGTACTGCTTCGAGGTTTCCCCGGTGAGCACGCTTGCAACCCGGTTCCAGGTTTTGGCGAGCTTCTGCTTGAGCGATGGGATCCGAATAATCCCATATCCTGTGCTGCGGAGAATTTCCTGTATCAAAACGGCTTCGCAGTAGTCAGTGACAAAGACAGTCGTGGGTGGTCGCCTTTGCACTATGCCGCAGTAGGGGGAATGGTCCGCGTCATACAAGGCTTGCTGACCAAGCGAGCAGATGCGAACCAAAGAACGAAGAAGGACCATCCTATACTGGGATTTCCACCTCTGGTCACCCCGCTCGCCATTTGCGCTTTGCACCAGCACAATGATGCTGCACGACTATTGCTCTCGGCAAGAGCGAAGCCTACCACCGGCCTCATCATGCCACCGTTAATTACGGCTGCTCATGCCAACAATGTCGAAGGCATTCGCCTCTTTATCAATGCAAAGGTCGACCCAGAAAAGCGGAATGTGTTCGGCTTTTGTCCTTTTGAGGCTGCATGTAGCGAAGGCTCCCTGGATGCAATGAAGGAGCTTCTGAGGGCGAAGCCAACAACGCGCATGACCTTTGCCCTCCACCTCGCCATGAATGAAAAAGGTGGTAGAGCGGACATTGTCCAGTTCCTCCTTGGTCAGAGAGCTGATGTGGACCTGCAGAGCTGGAGCTGGTGGAAGCTATCTGCACCCATTGGCATGATGTATGCCGCTAAAGCGCTACAACACAGGTATGGCAATGCTACAGGGTTCTCCCTCAGGGCATACTCCGGAAGACGTGCGACGCCACTGATGTATGCCTTGATGTCCTCACAGTATGAAGGTGCCGCAGCGCTCATCGCCGCTGGAGCACGGCTGGACTTGCAGAATGCTCACGGGTGGGATTGTTCCGACTTTGCGCATGGGAAGTCGCTTCCGAATTTCTTGCTCCGGGCCTTGCAAGGAGATCTGTCAGAATGTCGCAGGGTTGCATCGCTTGCACTCGCCGACGGCTATGTCGAGGTGACCTTCTGATCTAAATAACGAACATGGCATTCATGTTTCAACCGTTGCACGCACCCTCTGTCCTCTGATAGTTTCACTTCGCTCTGGGAGCACCCCAGTGCGACAGGCATGTCCAAGATATGTTTTGCAGACTCTTTTTGTATGGTATTACACACGCCGAGCGGCCGGATTTTCGCAAGACTTGTCTGCTGCAAACTTGCATGGCTCATGTTCCGGTGCCTTTGTCTTTGAAGACACTCAAGTGTGAGGGTGGGTTAGGGCCGGGCATGCACCATGCAGTAGTCCATGCTTTCCTCTTTTGCAGACCTGGCCCTAAGTGTTTAGCCCGAATCCCGAACCACGGGGCTTTCTGGCGGTGACTCTTGGCCTCTCATTCTGACAGCTGTTCTGACCTGCCAGCCAGTGCGTGAATTCAAGTATTAAGGGCCCGGTCCAGTGGCCCGTGTGAGTCCAGAGTTTTAGGCCCCTGAACGGACACACCATAGGCCCTAAAACACGACCTCTTGAAAACAGTAAAATAGACAAGTCAGTGTGAGAGCGGAAACAGCAAAGTTTAATTTACTCCTATACCCTGAACCATCCTTCCAAGCCTGACACCAGACTGGAGTGTGGGTTGTTCCTCTGAGCTACGAGTCCTAAACCCCACAAAGCCGAAAGCCTCTTTACAAAAAACGAAAACAACGCCACGCAGGGCATTTATCATTTCAAAGGTATTGTAATGGTACTACACGCAGTGCTACTAGGATACAGGGAATTGCAAGGATTACCGCATATGTTACCACGATACAGACCGCAACCAACAACCGAAAGTCACACCCGGCAACCGAACTAGGTTTACGCCAGAGGGCATGACGAGAAGTGTGCTGCTGAATGTCTTTGTCCTGGCAACGGCCGTCACTGTCATGACAGGCTCCGTCTCATGATTCGGGACGTAGGATGGGCTTTTGACAGCGACTAACTCTTAGGTTCCGAGGGATGGGCTGGGTTCAGGGTCCTGACACTACAACTTTAACCCAACTAAGCGCTAAAGAAAGCAGACTACGGCTCCAGAGTTTCGAGCTGTGGGTGAGAGTCGACAAGTAGACTTGCAACTTGCAGAGCTAACAAATTGGAATCGCTGGACACAAGCCCCTAAATCTCGATAACCCTTTTCCCTATTAAACCCGAAGACCGTATTTCAATGTATTTCACCCTGCATGTGAACCACGTCACCACAGGATCTGCTCCGATTTCCAACAGTAGCAAGCTTCACAACTTGAATTCCATAGGGTCGCTGAGGAGCTGGGTAAGTCTCTAAGGATCCTTGTACTGCGCCCGCTATTTTCTAACTCCCATCTGGGGTGACGTTTCAGGCTTCGGGGTTTACCACGCGATCACAAAACAAAACACTTCTACGCGGTGTAAACAGATGACTATAGCATCAAAGCTCAATATTTAGCAGGGGTTTTGGAGTTTCGGGTGTAGCACTTGCCTTTCTGATATACAGTATCGCAGGGGCTGCGTTCCGATTGTGGCTATCATCTTGGAGCTTTCACCCGATGGCTGGAGGGAGCTCTCCGATATAAGTGCGGTCCCCTTGGGTATTCGGGATCACCACGAGAGCAATTACTTCATTTGGCACTTAACAACCCGACTCTGCAAGCTGAACTGGATGTTCCGACTTTATCAACCTTAAATGCAAAATTGTGAACGAAGCCTGCACAGGGGAAGTGCATACGTAAGTACGTACATACATACATACTTACATAGTACAACAACTATAACCCTGTAGTTGCAAACAGAGCGAAGGCGCAAACACGACATTTGCACTTGTGGCCAGCGCCGAAGTCATGATCGAACATCCCATTGGGCTTCGCAATGAGCATTGATAAGACCGGCAGTGTGCATGTTGAAGCTATTCCCTTCTATCTGATTGAGTTGGCGATCTTGGGAGGTGTAGGTGTAGGGCTCACCCCGTGCGCTGCATTCAGCGAGCTCTAAACAAATTAGAAGCACGAGCACCAAACATTAGTTCCTAAATCTCATAAACCCTGTTGCCCTTTGCTCGCTCAGTGTCTCTCCGCTGCACGATGTTTGCAAAGCGCTTGAGGCTCACAAGACACCTGGCGATTTGGAGCGTTTTGGGATGTTAGCGCACATTCCCGGTTGGCTTTGTGGCAAGCGATGCTTTTTCCTTCGCGGTTCCGTGGCTTGCAGATCTCCGTAGTTCTAGTCACGGTGTTGTTGTTTGTGTGTGTGTGTGCGTGTGTGTGTGTGTGTGTGTCGTTCCTTGTGTTTCTGCGCAGTTTAGGCTTATAGGGTTTAGGGCAATATTGGCCCCTCTTTGGCTTTCGGGCAGTGGCTTTTGGCGCATGGGTGAAGGGCTCATCGTTTTTTGTTGCAGAGCTACATGTAAGGGTCTGACACTGACCTCGGTTCGCCCTCCAGTAGGTACTTCTCTAAACCCTAAGTTGGTGTGGCAGGGAAGTCTCAAACCACACATTCAGACTACCGATCCTGAAGCCCCGGCAGCTTTCTTTTCTGAAGACAATGCAGCGACAGCATTCGGATTTGGGTTTAACCAATACATGGTTTATGAAGGTCTTAGTTAGGGTTAAGGGTTGAGGATTGTGTAGACTTTATTTAGAATTACAGGGTATTTATGTTGGGATATCCAACCTAAGCCCTGATCCGTGCTTCCTGACTCCGCGATTCGAAGCTCAGAGTCTGTAGCAACAGGACGTGCTGATTTTTAGTCCCCTCACTTTTTTCCCTAAACCCTCATTCTGAAGTAAGAGCTGAACTGTGAACTTCAATTTCGCGCCATGGCTGATGGGGTATGCCGAAGGCAGTGGAAAGGCATTCTAGAACTCCAGCGCTGGCAAGTGCCTGCGAAGGAGCAGCTGAGAGAAGATATTGAATTTCTCGCAGAGAAAAGGATCAACCGCACAACCCCAATGGGGGACACGGAAGCCTTCTGCGACTTGGTTCAGAAAGTTGATGCTCTCCTTCAGCGGAGCGACAAGGAGGAGGAATCCGGTCGGCTTCAACTCGGTTGCAAGCTGGGCACTGTGCTTCACAAACTGCTGCAAATGGATGCGAACACTCAGCAGGACCTTCAGCAGAGAATCCAGAACTTTCTGGACCCAATCCTGGAATTTGACCCACACTTTGACCGGCTTTTAGAGCCGAACAGTGATCGGTGTGACTTTCACGTCGAGCTGGAAGGCATTATGCACAGGGACATGGACTTTGAAGACTTGCCGAGGGACCCGGAGAGCCAAATTCAGGAGCGTGTCGCCCAAAACCTTGGCGTGCATCCAAGCCGGCTGCGAATCCTCGAGTCCCGGCCTGCAGCACCCACGTGGGATGGGGAGAGTTTTGGGCCACTCAACGTGTGCCTGCGCATGAAGCTTCAGATTCCAGACTATGTGGAACAGATGACGGCATGGCCAGAACATGCATTGAAAGAAGAGCTGATAGAGTTCATTCAAGGCCTTGAAGACAGGCCATTGGGGAGCAGCTCAGACAAGACGTGGGCCACTTCCGGGGAGTTTTCCGACATAGTGAACACCATTACGACGCTGTTTAACCCCGCTGCGACGCGCGGAGTCGCCGCAGTCGAATGGGACTACATCTACGAAGAGGTGCTGGGTATCGTCAGACACTACATGGAGGAGCATCCGCATGATGCGACGCCCACTGGGCTCCTGAAGGTGCTGACTGAGGAGTTTGACTGAAGCCGTTAGATTCACTGTCATGCCACCTTGCTTTGCAATCCGAGAGTGAGCAGCTTGTGTTCTAAGATCTTGTGTCAAGCAGTGGAGCGCCTCGAATCTGCCATAAAGCCTTAGAGCAGCACACATATCGTGTGCCGACGTGCGCGCGCCGTGCTTGCGGAAAGACCACGATCTTGCATATTCCATTCCAGAGGAGACTGTGACAAGCCAAGGAGCTGCGACGGCGTTTCTTCTCGATACTATCGCTTCTGGGCTCCAATGCGCCGGAATGGTTCCGATGTGCGTCTTTAGGATTTGAACGCTTATATGGGTTGTATATAAGGATTTTCATTACGCTTCACGGACTTAGAGGTTGGGGGTTTCAGGGCTTGAGTTCTTTTTCGATGGAAGGCTATAGCGGCTATAGGGCTTACATAGGACAGTCGGTAAGCGCGTTCCTTTCACTTTCTGTGCGATACGATCCTTAAGGACGAAATGATCCTTAAAAGAGTATAAGGTTCATATACCATATGGGGATTCATAGTACAAGGGTATAGGGCCCCTACTTATACGGGTCATTTGGTTCCCAAGGACTGCGCAGAGCCTTACTTTAAATTGTACCTGGGCGGCCTCATGAGGGCCCAGCGCCCCAAAGGCTTAAATTCTATAGCATAGCCCAGACATCTAGACCGCGCAAGCCCTATATAGGTCTAGGCTGAAGAGGTTAGATACTAACTGGCTTTTTCTGTGTATACAGGTTGTTTTGTCTTGGTGTTGCGCAGGTCTCCAAGGCATTTTGCAAGACCACACAATACTAGCATGAATAAATGTCTTAAAGGGGGCATAAAGCCAAAGTCCGCCATCTACGACGGAACTTTTAAAGCGGTAACTCCGGAATCCTAAAACCTGAATCCCCCCACCTTAAAACCCCTCAACATTCTAGCCTCCACGAGCCCTGTCGAGAAAGCTTTACAGCCCTTAATTGAACCTAGGACGAGGGCGCCGAGGAGGTCCAGGACGGCTTCCCGAACTTGTGAGTTCGGATTTTGTCGTTGGTTTTAGGGTTCCTGCACAATTCGCTGTACGGGCCCTTTAGTACCAGAGTTCCACTTAATTCTTGCCGCTCCGGGTTCGACAAGCTTATATACTTTGGGGTTTGGGTAGGGTTTCTTGTGTTGGGGAGTTGGGCATCCTCACGAGTGGCATTTTCACCCAGTGCAAGGTTTGGTGGTCATCTGAGCTCCAATTAGGGCGTAGGTTACGGGTAAAGGTCTTTAGGATTTCGATTGAGGGATTTAGGGGTCAGTTAGGGTATAGGGCTTTAGGGTCAAGGGTGCTGTTTAGTTTTACAAGTAGTGGGATTAAACCCCCCGCAGGGATCAAGACGCAATGCTGCCTGTTTGACTACAGCTCCCAGTCAGGAGGGGATCAGATGTCAGCCAGGTAAGGAGGTTTACAAGTATGTTGATGGGTTTATGTAGGGAGCGTGGTATCAAGACCCCCAAGACCGCAAACCGTGCATGCTCCATTTCCGCGCTTTTCACATTGACCCAGCCTTGGCGACAAAGCTTTAAACCTGACCTGTAAGTATGCCAGAGCTTAAGAGCGCCAACTGAGCAATCTTGAGAGATTGTATGGCCGGAAGACGTGTTAGTAGGCAGATGTTTGGGATCCCGAAATTTGACTTATGTAACACCGAAACCTCCCTGTGTTCGAAGATGCTTGCGCAGTTTGGGGATGGTGGAGGCTGGCGACTTAACTTAAACCACTTGCTTGGAGAGATAAGCACGAAGCCACAAGTGCCGCTTTCGGCGTTTGTGTAAGGTTCCTTAAGGACGAAATGATCCTTAAAAGGGTTTAAGGTTCATATACCATATAGGGATTCATAGTACAAGGGTATCGGGCGCTGCTTATAAGGGTCATTTGGTCCCCAAGGTTAGCGGTATGGCAGGTTTGGGATTGAGGTTTCGACTTTGGTGTCAGATTCGACATACCCAGCCCCTCCCCTGATTTCCTAAACTCTATGGCTCATTGTACGGAAGTTCGCAGTCCAAAGAAAGGCACTAGAACACAAGACTGGAGTGGGCCTTGGTCCAACTACCTAATAATGAAAGAGTCTCCCAAACTTGCAAAATACGACTCAAACTTGAGAACTGAACGCTAATGATTAGGTCCTTTAAAGTACCCCTGAGGGTTTGGGGCTCCGGTTGGCTATCGAACAGTAAACCGCACGCGAGGGGCCCGAACTCCACAGCACCGCGCGGAACTATTTGGCAGCTTGTCCGGACTTTGGGAACCTAAAACCGCCTAAAACCCTAAACCCTAAACTCCTCAGGATTGTCCGAGTAGCGAGAGCGTAAACTCCAAACGGAACCTAGAACCCTAAACCTTAAGCTGCTTGCGGGATCACTGCGAGACGGAGAAGGGTCCTGCAACAAAAACCCGAAACCCGAAAGCCTCAACAGCTACTGACGGGACTCTGGGAACCGAGGGTTTTGACACCCGAAGGCTTCCTTGTAACCCTGCCGTAAAACCCTACGTAAACCCTATACAGTTGCCGATACAACCCTTGCTAAACTGCGAAGCTTCTAGGATTATGTCCGTAGGGTTTTGGAAGGTCACACGAGTTGGCGATAGGTCCGTACGAGAGCACCAAGTTCAAACCAAGGTGTAGGATGGAGGGTGGACGGTATATACCTCAACCCTTAACCCTGAGCAATTCTCTTGGGGTGAAGGTGGGCGGCTCAACACGTTGAGTTAGGGTTATGGGACGTAGGGTGCTTCCTGCCTCATGTACTGGTTGAGTTTTTCTAAGAGACAGAAAGGTACAGTAAAGGCCCTCGATTGAAACTATCTACGGCTTCTACCGGGATCTGGAGTCCTTCAGATATTCCAGCCGTTCGAAACATTTGTTTCTTGTGACCTGCGATGCTAACAAATATCCTCACTGTCGCTGTCCCGCAACCCTCACTCAAGGTTTGGAGTTTATAGGGTCAAATAGTAATAGGGTTTGGGTCAACTGTCGTATTATCGGCCTTCCGCCTCGGCCCACGCCGCCTATATAGACAACATCGCCTGTGCTCGTGCAGGCACTTAATAGACTCGGGACCGACTTGGGATAAGTTTTAATTTCCCGCATTGTTGGATTTAAAATTTAGAGCCCTAAGCACGCAATCGTTGCAGGGACTGTTGACGCGACACTTAGTACGGCTTTTGCCTTCATGCTGTCACGAGTGCAGCGTGGAACGAGGAAACTGTTCTGAATTGACGTTGCAAGCCGGTTCGAAAAGGAGTTTGTTGTAGTGCCACTGCCTGTGCCGACGAAGATGGTTGGCCTTTGACCTGTAAGGCACTGGGCGACACTGATAGAAGGAAGCGTTCTATTTGACATGTGATGGTGTCGCATGTGCATTGTCAAAGTCACATGTACTACCGTGCGAGGGTCCATCCTAGCAATTGGTGAGGCAAATGCAAGCCCGTGATATCCCGAAGAAAACCTTACGCGTCAACTCTAGCACCAGCAGAGACGTCGCCTGGCTCGGCCAGATCTAACGCTTGCCAATCCTGAAGAAAGCAAAAGCCCAAGCCCACATATCCTTCTTTGTAAGGGCTTCATTTAAACCTATATGAATGCATCGCCAACAAGCCGAAGGTGTTCTTGCGCAACAGCAGGCGGGTCTCAGGGCGTTCTCTTGCCGTGGATTGCAATTGGGCTTTCTATGGTTTCATAGTACCTGCAAGGCTTAAGGTATCGATCAAGGTTAAGGTTGTTGCGTGTAGGCGTTAACCTTGTCTTGGTTGGAGGTTGAAGTATATAGGGCTTATAAGCTTAAAGTCGGCAGTTGAAGCTCAAGAGGCTTTTTGAACTGCAGCTTGGCGATGGAGGGTCGAAAGATGGAAACTTGAATATTGCGACGAGGGCTTCGGGTTTCGATAATCCAAAATGCAGTCGGTAACTTCACGGTACATTTCTCGATATTCAGGTACCGAATATAGGGGACTGAGTAAATTGTAAAAGCACACAGTTTTTGCCGTGATGATATTTACAGTGTAACGTGTAACTTTCCGCGGAAGCCATTTTCTAAATCCCCCGGGCCCTGATATTATGGCTTTTGGCTCGGGGTGGACCCCAGTGAGGAGCCTAGGACAGGATAGAGGTCGGACTCGACTCATCATTGGGGAGTCCTCTGTAGTAAGGACGGTTTCGGGCTTATGAATGATGAGTGAAGACTACCTATAGTCCATGCATAATCATGTTATAGCATACTCCAGAACCCTGGGCCCTAGTCTAGCCGTTAGATTGGGATGGTGCTCCAAGTGAGGGTGCCTCGTAGCGTGCTTGTCTCAAGAGTGTAAGGCCAGACACTGCATCTAGCTTCTTGTCTGCCATATTACAGTAGTAGCCCCTCTGTACTTTCAACTCCGAAACCCGCAAAACCTCGAAGAAACCGTGCGCTCCCCGAAGAAACCTTGAGCTCCTAAACCCTTGAACCCCTGAACTGTCTCCTGCAGCAGAGAGCGAGGATGCTCAGATGCAACGCCGATTCAGGGGTTTGGGTTTGGGCGTTTAGAGTGTAGTGGCTTAGGGTATCAGAGTTTACGGTTTAGAACCTCCGGGGTTTGGGTCTACCCGCAGCCAACGGTCGGATGCTGGAAACTTCCCAAGAGCCCCCGTCCCCTGAAGCCCTGAAAACCCCAAGACGACACGCAGGGACATGTTCGTTTTGCTGTCCCTCCTGTCCTTTGCCACCGCCTTCTGCATTGGCAAGCAGAAGACCTTCCTATTCGGCTCTCTGGATGCATTCCACCGCCATCTCTTGGGTCATCTACAGTAAGGCTTTTGGGTTTAGGGTTTAGTGCTCACGCCTTTGTTGCTGCTTTGTTTAGGATTGACATGAGCACCGGAAGGCTAACAAGCGAACCAGGTACTAGTTTGCAGATGCATACCTAGACACAGAACTGTTGTAAAGTAAGTAGCATCGCTGTTGTCGCTACTGTCGTTGCTGCAAGTCTCGGGTGAAAGTGTGTGGGTGGGTCGACATATGTTGAAGGTTGTTGAAGCTTAATTTGCGCCAGAAGAGTATACGATCCGGGAAGCATGTCTCGCGTGTAGCAGTCCATAGCACGGGGCTGTTTCATTATGTCAGGTAGGACACTTCGTCTTGGGTCCGAAGGATTGCTTCCTCTTTAAGGGAATCCGCTTGGTCAGAGGTTCGCGTAGGACTTAGGACCCAGTATTTCGGGCTGCGAGTGAACCGAGTGGTCGGGACAGTACAGTCGGCGTTTACGGTCAGAAACAACTCATGAGACAGTGGCAGCAGCTGCTTTGGGAAAATTAGTATTAAAGCCCCAAGCCCTCGATCCTGAGCCTCAAACGGAGAAGTCAAGGGTTGGAGGACCTATAATAGTCTGCAGGATTCGCATTGCAACTTCAACTGAAGCGATTTTAAGGTCTTTCTTGCAGCATGTAGTGGCAGACGGATTCTGCAAAGGGTTCACCACAAATGCCTAACCCTTAGCTCTGGAATCTGGGACTTCCTATAGCCCGAAACGGACCGACTCACGACGCGCTGGATCCTAAAGGCTTTGGTTCGATGATTAAATGATTAATTTAAATATAAGTTTCCAGACCCAGTTCCTCAACAATAAATCCTTCACCCTGAACCCTAAAAACCCCTAAACCCCGACACCTTCAACCGTAAGCTGCGAAACCGAAAGCCTGTGAAACATTTACCACCGCGAGGTTGTGTTCCGGGGCCGATCTCGCTTATGGAGGCCTTCGGGGTAGTTGGACCTTTTTGGCGATAAAGTTTCAAGATTTGGAGTTTGGGGTTTGAGGGCAGGGTCAGGGCCCGGGGGACCAGGCGTCATAAGAATTGGATTGTTGGAAATAATGGAGCCCTGTTGACAGAGTACCAAGTCTTCCGGAAGCCGACTGTTGAAGCCAGGGGGTCTGCCAGCCCCAGCGTGTTGCACAGCTGCGCTATTCAAGTCTCTCTAGGGTTTCGGGTTGGAGTTTTGAGGGTGTATGGCTGAGAGCATGGCAATCAGCAGCAAAAGGAAGTCGAAAGCCCCGAAACGCCTACCAGGATGCCACGGCTACATCCCTGACGGTCGTGTGCATCAATGCCCGTCGCTCAGTGCGGATGTGCTCGCCAAGTTAGCATTGGTGCGGTGTTGGTTTTACAAGCCTTTTTCTTCAGAAGGTCGCGCTGGATCATTTGGATGTTTCCCTTCCCCGTGCCAAGTCTTCCTTTGCACTTTGCACCACATGTCTGATCATAAAGACTAAAGTATAAAGTTGCCTTATAGTACTCTTACAGGAACCCTTCTATGTAGTATGTAATCTTTCCTTAAAGGAGGGCGTGAAGATGAATTCACTTAGGATCTATAGGTCTTCATCTTGTCTCGGCTATGATTGAAGGGTCGGAGCAAGAGTTCCTTTTCGTAGAAGTCATCATGTAGGGGCTCAGTTATTGTTGGCCCCCAAATTTCCCCAGTTGATGCATATTGCAGCAGCGATCCTATTACCCATTTCTCTTCAAGGGGTTCTGGGTCAGGTACCTACTTTCGCACTACACAAGCTGTTGCTTGATAGCACCGGAACCTGAACGTGCGAACCGTCCTGTCCTCTAGTGTTTTGCTGTGGATACCCCGTATTCTTGGATTGCGAACTTTGAGACCTTTGCAATCATGAAATCCGGCACAAAGTCCCTGCAACAGCTCACCTGGAACCCAACCGGAAAGCTACAAGATCCCCAAGCAGATCGACTTTTGTTGATCTGGGGTTCCGATTGTGTCAGCACATACGCAAACCTTGATTCTGATCGCGGTGTACACTTCCAAATCAACAACTACGACGAAGCCACAACTTCGCTGTTCTCAGGCATTTCTGAGTGGGATGATCGTCATCATCTTCGTCATCCGCTTTGAGAGACATTGTGCCCGGGGCCACAAGAAGATCCTGGTCGGGGCCTCATGTCGTCGTTTTTTTTTTTTTTTGCTGTGCTTTTGGTAAGTTTTCCATGATGAGAATTTGCTACGGTTTACGAGGGTGACAGTAAGATAGAAGGGTTGCAGTGATTCCAGTGTTGTTTTTCGGGGTCTGAGCATATTCGTAAAGCTACTTGTTTCCCTCAAGACAGAGCAAGTCTGCAAAGGGCTGCCGGCCCTCCAACTAGGACATCAAAAAGCCACCAGCAAAGTTCTGACATTTTCACCCAGATCCGAAACGTACCAGTCAGGAACCCTCAGGCCATGCATACACCCCTTGGATTCAATCTCTGGACAGGAAGACCTGGATTTGGTCGAGCGCACGTCTCTTGGCTAACCGGTGTTGAGTGCCATCCCACGTTGCTAATATAGACACCTCAGTCATCAGAAAAGGTTTTGAGCGTACATCACAGTCAGGGAGTTTAGCAAGATACCAACTGATACCATTTGTAACTAGTCCGACAGTTGTTTTGTTTTAATATAAATTTCTAGGCCCATATAGGCTCTATCACCGGATCCTACTTGCATTTTTTGCCACCGTTTGTCGGAGTATGGGGGTTAACCATATAGGGCCATAGGGACTATTTTGGGATACCACTTATTGTGACTAGTACACCTTTCTTTAAACAAAGTGATGAAGGGATGACTCCTCTCAGGCTTTGGCTCACGCAGCTGCCCTGCGCCGACTCTCAAACACGTGAGCCTTTCTGCTTCCCGGCTTTTGGGTGCTTTTTGTTTAGGATTTTGGGGCTTGGCGTAGGTCTTAAGGGTGGGGCGGCGGGAGTTTTGAAACGGATCTTGTGTTGTTTCATGATTGGGGTGCCACAATATCTCTAGCACGACTTCAGAATGGACTTCCATCATCCCCAATAGTAGGACCCCTAAACCCGAAACCCTAAACCGGGACACCTTAAATCGCCATCCCTCAGATCCTCAGAAGCCGTGCCTGCCCAGTGCGAGTCTTCGAGCGGAAACTAAACTCCTTTAAGGTAAAAGCCAGAAAGTTGGAATGTGGTTATCCTAAACCCTTTATGGTAAAATATAAGGTATCCTACCCTGAAACCATATTCCAACTTTCTGGAGTTCCCTTTAGCCCTGCATTTAGGGTTTAGGTTCGCTCTGAGGGTCCGATAACAACTTTTGGGGTCTGGTACTACTTCTACAAGGTTGTTGAGGGGTTCTGCTGAGGTCTGAAAGGGATGAGCTGTGATCGGATTGCGGAGGTTGTTGATAGTGACTGTGTTTTCTGGATTTGGCGGGGTCTGGTAGATTGTTGTTTACAGTACATGGTGTCGGTTGCTAATAGGGTCTGGTACGGTTTTACAAAACGGTTGAGCGGGTTCGGAGGCTTACGCAGAGAGCCCAACAAACCCGTTAATCAACTGGTTTGGCACTATGGGAGTGCAGCATTTTGGGAATTCAGGCTCCCATAGGTACTGTCGCGATTAAGGCAGGTAATCCCACTCCCAACTGTCACGAAGGGCTCATGATCATTATGTCTTCCCATCGAGGCTTGAAAAACGAGGAGATGGAGCAGGTGGGCCGGAATCTGCAAAGCTGAGGGTAAGGGGCTATAGCCTTAAAGCCGACCCCTAAACCCTAAACCCTAATAAACCCTAAACCGAGTCGAATCAATACAGCCCCATAGCCTTGGTGTCGGTTGATCTGACATGTTGTCCGTTTTGTCCAGCACTCCGAACCCCGTGAAGCAAATCTTAGGCTGCTAAGAAGTACATAGAGGTAGCTTTACCGTGGTGCAAACGGTTCAAAGACAGGTTTTCGTAGTAGGGCCTTTGGTTAGCAGTTTTTTTTCCGCAGGTATGTCGCAATTAGGTACTTCACTACTTTGGATTATGGTTGAGACATTTGAAGCTCATGCGCTTCCAGGCTGTACGTATACATATATATATATATACACACACACACCTCCGTCTCTTTCTTTATGTACATTTTTCTATCAGGGATTTTTTGTTCATACTTACCTACAAACAGACACACACACACACTCAAAACAGTCTTCATGGGAAAAGATAAGAATGGAAATGTGTAGAGTGTAACCCGCCAAAGTATGCATGTGCGGATGTTTCAATTTTGCAGAGCGGCCTTAAACCGAAAGCCCTAAGCCCTTAAGGCATGTTTGCAGCAGGTGGAGTCGGATCTCAGAAACACCATACAAGGGGATTTGAGGACAAAGAAAGCCAAGGACCTGCGGATGGTGGGTTTCTTTTTATTTGGACCCTGGATTGCAGTACCGTTTCTGGTGGATGTCCCTGTTTCGTGATACAAAAGTAAGTTCAGAAAGCATTGCAAACCTAGCACAGCAACTACATTTAAGTCCAGGTACCTAATTGCTGAGAATTCTATGAGGGCGCTGCGAAGAAGCATTGGAGTTCTGTGGAGCCGTTGAGAAACTTGCCGAGAGGGGCCAACATGGTTCTGGTAGGTGGGAGAGTTTTTCAACCCCTTGAGAGTGCCAGGGCCGGCAAGGATGGGAAAGTTTAGCGATACGATACGAGTGAGATCGAGTGAGGGCTCCGACAACCCGCTATCCCTCAATGGGGGATTGCGATCCTAAACATTTGTCAAGAAAGTCTATGCTCGCACGACCCAATTCTTAAATGCATCAGTCTTAAGCCGCTCGCAGTAAGAAACACGTCGCACAATAAGGAATACTTGTTGACAGGCCTGCCTCTCGCACATCTGTTTTCGCTCACGGCACGTTGTACCCAACCTGCAAGAGCCCCAGATCCCTGACCCTAAGGGTCCATGTACCCAAATAGTATATACTTTGGGCCCAATGTACCCATATAGGGAGTACTTTAAGGCCAATGTATATACTATTTGGGTACATGGACCCTTAGTGTGAACTGCATGACAGGACCCCGAGCTGTGGAGTGAGGTCAATCCGGATGAGGCCATCGAGGAGCTGCAACTTGGAGGCATCTTGAGAAGGATCCCCCGCAGTCCAAAAAGGGGTAGTCTTTCAGCAGCACGAAGAGAGCTTGAGCCTTGTCCGAAGGTTGTTTTCTGGGAAAGCTTGGTCACCAAGCCAGACGACTTGAATCACACGCCCAGAACCTTCACCCTAAGCCCTCAAAGCATGGGTTCCCGACGGCTCCACTGAAGCCCGACCGAGGTTTGTGACACCGGTCGAAGGCTCAGTGGAATGCATCACGAATCATTGAGCTGCTGTGGTTCTGACTGCAAGTCTTTTCTGACACCCGGAGTCCATACCAAGATGGTCTTTGCTGACGCTTGGTATTTGTAGCTCGCGAGTTGTCGTACACTAACTACTAGCCCCAGAGCACACAAACATGGTTTGGCGACAACAGCCACCACAACTTTACTGAACCTCAATCCGCGTTGTAAAACTAGGGTCATCCAACCATAGTCTCCCGAGGTGGTGGACGATTGGCATGCAGTGGTCAACAAGATCAAGAAATACGAATCCTGGCCGGTCGAGTTTATGGATGCCGGAGCACGGCTTACCATGCTGTTTGGCGGAACTGGAGGTCAACAAAAAGGCCCATGGTCTTGTTGAGTCATGTTGACAAGGACGCCATTGATGGGGGTCCATGGTATTCTGGAGTTAGTTTAATTTTAACGCTACGCCGCCCGCCTCGGCTGTGTAGCGGCAGGGCGAGGGGGCAGTCGATCACCCGAGAACGGGTACAAAGGGGGGCGGAGTGGGGGGAGGGAGGGAGTGGCAGGGTAAAATGAGGGGGGAGGAGGGGGGGGGAAGGCCTGGGAGGGGGGGGAGGCCGACAAATCAGGTAAAATGAGGGGAAGCCGGGCAAGGGGGTGGCAAACGAACGCAAAAAGCGGGTGTCCCCAATCATTTGGGGTGCAGGGAGAGGATTAGGTGGAGGGTACCTGAGGTAACCCCCAAGACGCCTGGGCCTCTGGCCTCGGCGGATATAGACAAGGATCTTAAGATAGGGTTTTCGGCCAGTTCGGGCGTCTTCCCGCGCAGTGTTTGTGCCTGGAAATCTAGGCCAATACGGTTCCACCTCATATCATACTTTCGCTTGTGCGCTTCGACTGAACCCGATGAAGCTGGAAGATGCTTTCACTCGCGACGAGATCACCAGCAACCAATCTGAGAATCTCCCCTTCAGGTTAAAGGGCTTACGGCCTCAATTCCCACCCATTGTCGAGGCCTCCAGTCGCCTCGTAATGTTCAGCACCTTAAAACCTACACTCGAGCTCCGCCTCTCGCCGAGGAATACCTTGCACGGGAATATCGGAAGCGGCACAGCAAGTCAAAGAAAATGCAGGGAGCCCCAATGATAGTGTGTTTCGGGCTTCGGTTGAGAGCTTTTCCTCATGTTTGTTATATTCGTCAAGATCGTTTGGGATAGTATTGGCCTTCGTGTCCGGAGAGAATGCGCCACTTTAAAAACACCGTCTAATTATCAGAAGGTTTTGTTTCGGGGGTTGACATGCAGAGGCAAGCTGGACCAAACAGCAGGTCATACTTCATAGTTATTCGGTTTTGCCTTCTGGGGTCTTACCCCCCCCCAAAGGTTGAATGAAATTATGGCATATTGTATATTGCAAGAGCTTATCGTGTACTACTTTTTAAGTTGTTGCATTATCTCATGTTATGTTCTGCTGCGTTATCGTCTATTCCACTAACGTATGTCATGTTAAATATAGGCCTCGGGATTCACAGAAAGGGCTGAAGGTTTCGGGTTGGCGGAACGGTCTGGGGCCCGGAGCGATGTTTGGGCCGTCGGGAAAGTCAACGGTTTCCGGTTCGGGGTTTAGGGTCGTAGGGGTTTAGGAAGAAGGGTTTGGGTTTGAGCGCTTTAGGGTTTCGTAAAGAGCTTTAGTGTTCAGGGTGAAATGGTGTAGGGGTGTAGGAAAGAGGGGTTTTAGGTTGAGGGGACTTCGGGATTGGGGCGATGCAGTCTTACCCTATAAGTCCGAAAACCATCAGCAAAAGTTTCAGGATCACGGGCCAAAGTTTATCCTATAGAGTCCGGAACACTTCGCAAACATCCTTCAGTATGCGGTCAAACATTTCGGGCTTCCGGCTTAGAGGGAATAACCCTTCAAGTGCTGAAGTCACGATCCCTTATGAAACCTGATAGCTCTCAACAAGACTTCATACAACCCTTCCAGACACACCCAGTCGTGTTGTAAGCACATTCCTTATCTGCTTGGCTTTTGCAAGCCCCAACCAAGCCCGACATGTCGAGGCCCTGCAGCCTCTGAAGCCCTGACCATTTGTTCAATGAGGTTTGGAATTTGGGTGTAGGAAAGGGGGTAGGGGTTAAGGGTTTGTGGTTTTTGGGCTTTACGGCTCAAGTGGCTAATGCCTACGGATACGCCCTAGAAGCTAGATGCCAAGCCTCTGCATCCCGACACTTCCCAACGCTAAAACCTACACCTGCGAATTCTCGGCCGCTTGAAGCCCCAGCCCTGCTATCGTTGCTCACCCTGGAAGGACTTATTGCCAATGCCTTCGGAGATTTGAGCAGAAGTGGCTGCTTCGCCAGGAGGCTGCATGCGACAGCCGCCGGCCAGCAGATTACCTCTCAGGCGACAAACAGGGGTGGCAAGAGCTAGAAGTAACATCCCTTCAGAGTTCCTTCATATATACACCGTAGCCGTAGTATACCTCAAGCCCCTTTTCCAGTACGTACGACCCCGGCATGAAGCCTGAAACTTCAAACCCGAAACCCTCAACCCCGCTCGAGCCGAGAGCTCACCATGCTAAACCGCATAGCCGGCAGAGTTTCACCCGACTTCGTGGGAGGTCCTTCTACTGGGGATCCTATTGTTGTCAATGGTTCTGAGATTTGGAGATTCCGACTCGTGCGGATCATTTTGTCGGAAGACTTATAAGCATATGTACATGAGTTTTTTTCAGTTGTCATGCCCGTGCTACCAGGGCAGAAGTCAAAGCTGAATAAGTGTTTTTCCCTGCATCTGTGCTGGGCTTCTTCAACTCAGCAGAAGCTGAATAAGATAGCAGAGAGTTTACTGGAGTTCAGATTTACTCCGGCAATGCACATGTACATGCCTTCGTGTATATTCCCATCTACTCAGATTTCTACATCAGCTTGTTATGTTACACTTGCGGCGTCCATAAATTGATGAAATGTATATCTACTAATGATTATTCCATCAGGAAGTTGCATCTGCCCATCCACCGGGTTGCCGGACAACCTGTCGCTCCGCCTATATGTGTATATATATATATATATATGTATGTATATACACGTATGTATATATATATATATATATTATATATATATATATGCGTGTATATACATACATATATATATATATATATATGTATATGTATATATCATCTTATCTATTTGCGCGCCTGTACCCCAAATTCACCCGCCCAGGAGCCCAGATACCTCTACAGTGGGTTACTGCCATAGATATGCAAGCGTAGATCCCAACAGTGATAGAGCGCCCCACGAAGACCATGACGAACACGACTTCCACGACTGGCAGTTTCAACATGACCGCGAAGACCGACCACCACCACCACCACCACCGCCACCACCACCAGGAAGCTACCAAGAGACTAGCGGCACACCACGGCCAAGTTGCTTCCCTTTCATGTAGGGAGCCAGGACCATGGCCCAACTGCTTCCCCCATGTACAGGTAAGATTTAAGGTCGTGGCCAAAACCCTTCAGGCACTTGTCCAGCATATACCAACGTGCTTCGCCCAATGTACTGCTCAGGATCAGCAGGCAAAATGCTTCCCTCAAGTACCAAGGAGAATTCCGTGACATGACCAAGATATATCTATATATATATATATACACATTATGCACATTCGACATAGAAACAGGAAAGGTATGGCAAGCTGCGAAACCCTACCTACTCATTTTAACACCACTAACTTGGCAATCAATTAGTTAAATTTGTAGATCGGTCGATAGATACACATATGGATATATATATATACATGTACATAGCTGTTTGTATGTGACTGGGCTCCAACGGACACTTGATGCCCTCTTGAGCACGCTGAGGTCACCTGGCAGAGCTACGGAATGAAGCCGCCAGCATGATCGAGGATTCAGGGGTAATGGGTTTAGGCATTCCCAGCTGATGATGGAGCAGAGCCTGGGTTCAAAAAGGGTTTAGAGCCTACTTGCACCCTTCAAAACCTACATGTTTGGGGTTCCTTCGGTGTCCTTCTATGGGTCCTAGAAAAAGGATGGTAGAAAGGGTTGAACTAGGCCTAGAGGATACGCCTGGAGGGGCCAAGGGCTTGGAGTTGAAAGGTTCAAGGTGTAGGATGCAGGGTAGAGGTCTTTTGTGCTTTCTACGGTTTGACGAGTGTAAGGAATGGATCACAGACCAATCCATAGATGTCTTTCACAGGCTCCTCGAGGCCTCTACGCTTGCCCTAAACCCTAAACCGTTTCGGGCTTATGTCTTGTTCGTTTGTTGAAGGCTGGTCATTTGTTGCGATGCGAGTGCCCCCTGAAGTTGCCGCAGAGACACCGGGCACGAAGAAGTGGCCCACGCGGTGCAACGTCGACTGCAAGACGGCTCGTTCCGCCATGTGCCGCCAGTGCTGCCATAACAAAAAACGAGCCGAAGACTGCGAAATCCGATCCGGTCCTTAAGGAAGAAGGCATGTTGATCTCCATGGTCGCTCGTAATGGCCTGGTGGGAAAGGCGCCACTGCAGCGTGGTGCTTGCTTTCACGGCCTTGCGGAGAATTTCAACAAGCTGCTCTCTGATTTGCACAAATAGGCGGCGCCGTCCGACAGGCTGCAGAGAGACAGACAGGAGGGAGACGGAGCGAGAGACGGAGAGGCAGAGCGAAAGTGAGCTTGGCTAGGAGGCGTCTTTGTTTTACATTTTGCAAGGGAGGGTGTCCTGAAACCCTCGTTACCCCAGGCCCGAAACCCCGACGGCTCAAACCTGAACCCTCGTGAGCCTAAACTCTACATTCCCCCCGAAGCCCAGGACCTCAACCCTGAACTGTAAATGCCCCTGCGCCCAAAGCCCATCCAAACCTGACCTCAAAGAGCACCTCAGGCTAAAAGAATCGAGGATGAAGGCCCGAGGACACTCTCAGGCCCGGAAGCCGTCTAAGATCACTGGATTTTGATTGGATGCGTTGATTGGGGCTTTGAACGGTTTCAGGGGTTTGTGGATTTAGGGCAAATTTAAGGTTTCGGAATGAAGCCCGTTGCACCGAAAGCTCCATACAACTGGACAAAGTTGTGCCGATGCCAACAACAGCACAATGCAGCCTCATCAGCATCGTCATCTTCAGCATCATAATGATCACTTCTTGTGATTCTGATTTGCGGTAGTAACGGTGGCACCAGTATTGTTATTTTATATTGGATAGCCATAACAACGTTTTTCCAAATCAGTGGAATCTAGTGGAAGCAGATATGTATCGATACGGCCGTCAACCGACTGAAGGAACCTTTTGCTAGCCGCTATGTAGGGCCTGAAAGTTCATCGAGCAGGTTGAAGGCTTGTGAGTCTCCCCAGACCCTGAGGCGATAAATGTGCCAGGTAGGGCTTTGGGGACATTTCATATTTGCTCTAATTGGGCTTAAGAGGATCTTACCTACTATGATTTTTCAAAGGCCTCAACAGCACCTCCTAGTGTGATATTGAAACTCAACTTGTTCATGCTGCCCTTCTCTACGGTAGCTCCCTTGTTATGTTTGTACCAACCCCAAAGCCCTAACCGTCACCACTCGTCCGATCAGGAAGTGCCTTCGTCGTATTCCGAAGCGGCAGCGAAGATGCCTTGCGATGCATAGCAGGACAGGAGCCAGGTGGGCACCGAAGCGCTTCAGACCAGCCGCTATAGTTTAGATTTAAATGTAGGGTTAAAGCGGACTTCCGGGACAGCTAAGGCAGCGGGACTCGGGAGGGCTAAGGTCGTCACGCCGCGCGCATTTTTCTGTAGAAGCACGACTTGCAAGTACAAATTCCCCGGTTCCAATGTCACCATTTTCCTGTCTTTGACGCATTGGCTTGCGACCTTGACACAGGAACATATCCGTTACACATTGTCTCAAACGTGATGGATCCCTTAACACCGAAGTCCTAGAGACCCCCTGAAGTGGAAGCCACATTTGCCACGATCCGTTTCGAGAGGCTGCCTCAGCTGCAGAAAATACACTTACTGGAGGCTGGATTTAAGGGGTGTGGGGGTTTCGAAGGCTTCATTTCATTCAGGATGCTAGGAAAAGCACAGCGTTTCCAACCATGACTTGGAAAGCTTGTTGCAAAAGGGAACCGGGGCGTTGTAAAGGGCCAAAGCGTGTGCGCGATGGCGCTCCGTCGGTTCAAGTGGCTCTAGGATTTACGGGTGTAGGATTTAGGCTTTAGGGCACCTCACGGGTAGAAGGAATCGCTTGGGGATTTTGCCCGGCAAGCCTGATTTATCTTCTCAGGCTATATATATATATATATATATATATATATATATATATATATATATATATATATATATATATATATATATATATATATATATATATATAATATATATATATATATATATATATATATATATATATAGATATAGGGCATCTTATGCTCCTGCAAGGCATGCTAACGATGAGATGCCTGGCTCTTCCTTTATGGCAAAACATTTCCTTGGTGAATGACTAAGATCACTATAACCCAGTGTAGAAGTAAACAGAAGCTCGGTCAGAGTGGGTTTTTAGCCTTCAACCCGAGATGCTGAAGAGGCTTAGTGCGGGTTTAGGATTCCGGGTTTAGGGTTTAGGGTTCCGAAACCCTAAACCCTATACATCCCAAGTTCAAATCCTAAACAGCCAAGCTTGAAGCAGGGCCGTCATAGCAACACAATTCCCAACCACCCGACACTTGACCAAAGAACTCTCCGGGGAAACCTCATCGAAACCTTATATACTCCCTAAGCGCCGAACCATCTCAACCCTTTGCAGATTCGGCCGGCCTCCGTTCAGTTCCATGACTCTTCGCTGCCAGCCAGCGCCACATCCGACGAACTTGTGCCTTCGTAGAATTGGGTTGTGGCAGAGCGGTTCTCAGATGGAGCTTTTCGTTCAAGACGTGCTGAATATGGGGGTCTGGCATGGATGCTTAGAAACGCAAGAGGCTGTACAACTAAGCGATGGCACTACTGTGTCTTGTCTACTTCGAAGCCCTATGAGGGCAGATCCCTTGACTAAAGGGGCTACTGTACTGGGAAACCCTAAACCATAAACACCGCCTGGATTGTCCGAGTGTGAGCGCCGCGACGCCCAAAGATTATACAAAAAACAGCAGAAGAAGATCTCCGAAAGCTTTGCTGGCCCGTCTAAGCCCCAAAGAATCCTAAGGACCGTGACGAATTCCTTACAGAACCCATACATAGTGCAACCTAGAGCTTGATAGGACCTGACGGCACACGCTCTTGTTGCCTTTAAAACTCTAAAGCCCGCCTCCAGCTGAGTGTTTCTCGGGCCAGAAAAAGCCGCGGCCTTCGGACGTTTTTCTAGGGCTTGGGGTTTAGGGTTTCGATCGGGTCGAATGATTTCACGGTGTAGGGTAAACGATGCGCGGGGCGGTAGAGAATACTTTTCGGTTTGGGGTTTTGTGTGTTTGGTGTAATGTTCCGTGATTCGATCCATAATTAGGCTGATTAAGCTTCTTCCAAAATTTCAGGAGAACCCGAAAACCCGATGAGCCCTAAATTCCTCAAATCTCTCTGGCAACCTGCTCCTTAAACTATGCTCCTCAACCCTAAACGCGCAAGCCCAAGCCCTGAATCCGAAAGCCTCTTCAGGAATTGGGAGAACTTGCGGATCACAGAGGCCGGCTCTTTAGAGAACGGATTTGCGGCTTCATGTTGGTATGCTGGTCCGCTGCAGTACACCCTAAACCCAAGATAGCAAAGGGCCATCAACTCAACTCCAGAATACTTTTCGCAGAGCGTGCTCTCTGCACCCGAAGCTCTTCCCTAAACCCCTGCATCTCAATTAACCCCATATCTCTCCCACCTGGTAAGAAACATCCGCGGCTTGAGCGAGTTTGTAGTCTCCAGCCCTTGGCCTTTGCGAGACCCGAAGAGTCGTCGGCTACGTCACTGGCCGGCTTTTCCTCTTGATTTTTATGCACCTCGCTAGCACTTATACGTTCAGGACTTTGCTTTTCATTGTTTAGCTATCCATATAGATGCCTGAATCATCAAGAATACTCTTCGCTGGTGTTCTTTATATACTATAACCTACTCGAACACCTTGTGCGTTTACTTACTGATAAGGTCATTTCTGCTCTTCTTGTGACTGTGCAGTGCCTCTGCTGGCATTGTTGTCGTCATGAAGGCAATGTATTCTTCCGTCCTTTTTACTGATCCTACTATTTCGGGTCCTATATTAGGGTCCCCTATCACTCAAATCCATTTGCGCAAAAAAGGCAGCATGAAAACCTGAACACCTATGCTATGTTATTACCCTAAACCCTAACCCCTAAACCCTAAACCCTATACCTGTGCACCAGCTGTTCGACCAAGTTACCCTGCAATGCGGGCTTCGTCCTTGCTAGGTAGGAGGGAAAAATACCTGTGCAACGTCCTGTGCCCCGACCTTTTTTCTTGGGACCTGAAGCCTACAGGGCCCTACCGGCCGGCCTGAGTTGTACGTACACAAGCATTAAGCCTAAACCCTTTTAAACCCCCCAAACCCCAAAATCCTAGGCCGGTCCTGGCTAGTGGAAGGCATCCAAAAGTCTTAAGCCGAAGCCCTAAACCCTAAACCCTAAACCCTAAACCCCTAAACCCTAAACCCCTAAACCCTGAAACCCGAAGCTCGGAGCCGGTCTTCCCCCAAGACGAGGCTTGTTCTGGTGACGCCCGTGGCCGTCACTTCCCAGCTCAACTTGGCTCTGCATATCCTGCAGCTTTGCCGATGCTGGAAGTCGGGGCTTTAGGGGTAGTCACGGGGTTTAGGATTCTAGGGTTTGGGGTGTAGGGCTATAGGATTTCTCGGCATATGCATAGTCCAGGTGTAAAAAGGGCTATAGGATTTGGTATTCTCGGATTTCGGGTTTGTGGGTTTATGTAGTGTAAGGTCTTAGATGTTTTCGGGGTTGATAAGGTTCAGGGCTTATGGTATGAGGCTCAGCAGCACCGAGACATATGCGAGAATACTACTGTGTCTTTCACTTGTTGGTGCAGGGCAGTATAGGGCTATGGGGGTTTTGTTTCGAGTGTGTTTGAGCGCACGGCCGTCAGCCAGGTACCCAAAAGGACCTAAAACCTACCCCCCTCAGCCCTAATCCTGACCCTGTGAAACCCGAAACGTTTCAGCTTAGGGCTTGGGAAGGTGCGCTTTCTCAGCCCTACCCAGCAACCTAAAATAGTCAAATCACCGAAATCCCATGCAAATACAGAAGCCTTGTACTATCAAGCATAGATTGGAGGATAGGCTCCTAGTGACGTCTGCAGGAAAGCTTCAGGCTGCTTTGTACAGGATTTTGTTTATGAATGTTTTCCAGCCGCTGCAAGATAGTGGTTTTCAGCCGTTTACTCTACACGGTAAGCCTCAAAAAATCCTAACAACCACCTATAAACCCTAGACCCCCGTCTTCAGAACCCTCAAACCCAACCCAATAGATCGCGTCCCTGCAACATTGAAAGCACACGCCACGAAGGCTTAAAGATACCCTGAACCGAGAAAACACTAAACGAAACCCTTAACCCGAACCCTTGCAGTAAACTCTGATCCTGGCCTTAAGCCGGAGAAGCCCTCGTGCCTTCGACTATCTCCGACACCCTTGACTTAGGGGTACTTAGAAATATTTTTTATTTTTGTCATTATAATCCCTAGGAAACAGCTAAAATTACATGTTTTGCTGGGGTTCTAAGTTCAGTATAGTTGAAGAACCCTTGAAGCCCAAAGCGGAAGACCAGTCTAAACCCAGAAGACTCCATGCCGTGCCAAAGGCAGCACCACACCGAACTCGCTGAGCCTCGGTGGAAGAACATCGGGGCCGATCCCCCCATCAAACAGAAGCTATACCCCATAACTTGGTTCTAATTATTAAGGCCCTATGTTAGGGTTGAGGGTGTAGTAAGCTCGGCACTAGCTCGGCAAAGGAGCATAAGGCCCCGGTTTATGCTTCTGCTGTACCCCCGATGCCTACAAAATAGTAGGCGATCACCCTAGACTTGGAGGTCACAACCTCGAAGGCAATAGTGCCAGGATAAAGAAGTGCTCGCACACATGCAGCTCTCCACTCCCAACATTCCTCCAGCCCATGCCCGCGAAAAAGGGCTTCAGAGCCGACCAAGCTGGGCTGCGGTCAGAGCTGAGCATCTCCTCACAGCTAGGTTCTTCATACTTCATACGCTCTCGCTTTGTATGTTTCTGAGTTCCTACTATCTCCGCTACGAAGCATGCAATTCGTCAGTGAGTTGCTGAGCAAGCTAGAAGGAGGAGGTTCAGTCTCTGAGCACTTGGCTTCCATGTGGGAGCTTCCGAAAATGAGGGGTACCTTAATTGGGAATCCTTATTAATTATAAGGATCCTACTATTTAGGGTACTATATTAGGTTCCCCGTATTTTTGGACACTCCCATGTTGAAGTTTCGAGGTTTACGGCGTCAGATGGTTAGGGCTTTGGTGTAGGAGAAACTGGTGTAGTTTCTCGAGCCGTGGACCCTTAAAGCCCTTAGCTTGTTCTTTATAGGGTTTAGGGAGTGCAGCTCAGGAGCATTGGATATCCAAGCGCTTGGTGCATGTGCCTTTGCTGCGCTCCTCACGTCCTAGGTTTCACCCAAGCCGTGAAACCGTCGAATGCCCCCTTCGCCCCCTCACCCATCCCCCCCTTAAAACAAAATCTAGTGGCAATTGTGTTCGAGAGCAAAGTTAAGTAGTCGCTTCTCAAAAGCAGCGGGTGCTTACCCCAGTTACGGCTCCTTACCGCCATAGCTTATGTTAGGGTTCTGGATTCTATCAGACTCCCTTATCCTCTTCAGCACGCAAAGCCCCGGCAAGTACATCGGCGTTCTTAATGTCCGAAATCTCTCAACCTAGTGAAACATGCGAATATTTTGATACAGTGCTGAGTTCGCCATCCGGACGCCTGACACTGCAGAACCCATCGTCTCATAAGTCATAAATAAACTTTTTTTTAAACTCCTTCCCAGGGGCCCCAGCGGATCCGTGTTATGAATCCCGTTGGACGTAGGGCCAGGGCCACATGGACAAGACTCAGTACCATTTCTAGGGCTCCCCAAGCCCATGTTCAGGAGCTAGGCCCCCACAGTAAGGCTATCCAGATTCGGCTAGGACATTCAGCAAATATTACAGGGGGCCTAAACAACTACAAACACTCTTTTAGGGGTTCCTGATTCCTGAATTTAGCATAGTATACACCCCCAAGACTTATGAAGGCCTCCATATGGCAAGTGCACAACTCTGAAGAACCCGCTGAGGTGAAGCTGACCTCCGCGTCCCTTTGGGCTCATCTGTCCGAGCAGGTGCCCACCATCGCCTTGGTTTTAATTAACAGACGCCTGGCAGCATGTCAGGCTCTTTATTCTATAGTTCTATAGGGTTCAGGGCCTAGGGTTTAGGGTCATTTGGGGTTTAGGGCTTAGGGCCTAAGGTTTAGGGTCATTTGGGGTTTAGGGTTTAGGGCCTAGGGTTTATGGGGTCATTTGGGGTTTAGGGTTTAGCGCCTAGGGTTTAGGCTCATTTGGGGTTTAGGGTTTAGGGCCTAGCAGGGTGTATTTAGTGTTAATTCGATCTGTGGGGCTTTTAGTCTAGGGCTTGGGGTTTAGGGTTTAGGGCTCCGGGCCGAGGCGAAGTACGAAGCCTGCTGCTTAAAAAGGGCTTGGCGGGTTTAGGGTTGATATCTCTCTCTCTCTCTCTCTCTCTCTCTCTCTCTCTCTATATATATAGAGAGAGAGAGAGAGAGTTTCACAACAAGCCACTGAACCTTTTGTGAACACTTGGAAACCTGCCCTTATGTCTTCAACAGTAACATGCCCTTTTGCACGCTGTTCGATACCCTCCTCTGTGGAAGCAGGGAACCAAGTCACCAAGTAATCAAGCTGACCTGCTGTCGAAGGTGTGTAGACTCGTAAGGCAGGTCCTTGATGATCCATGTCGCTGTGGGAGGGGAACTTCAATTTACTTCAAGCTGCTTCATACTTATCAGAGCTTCTTGGTTTGAATCCCACTGCGAACATGAGAGATCCTGCATGTGTCCAAAACAACATATTGGATGACCCCAGTTGTTTCATAGTCCAATATATCTCATTTGCCAAACTGGGGGACTCCAGGTATTCTCACGCCCTACCGACAGCCCCATAACAAATGGAGGGCCCATGAGGCCGGGGGGCCTGACCCGCCCCTTATGCCCAGCAGAAGAAGAGAGAGAGAGAGAGAGAGATCTTCGGGCTTAGGGCGTTTAGGATTTAGGGCTTCTAGGGTTTTGGATTAGGATCTATATAGGATTTCGGGTTTAGGGCTTATAAGGTTCAGGGGTCAATCTTGGACAAGGTTTACCCGAAGCCGTATTCAAATTCTCACAGCTTCCGACGCCCAGGCTTGGTCCTACCACCCATCATTGGCCTGGTGGCCGGCTGGCAGAAATGCCATTTGAAGTCAAAGGAAGAGACTCTCGGCATACTCAGGAAGTGGAAAGCACCAACAGGGTTTCGGTGGGTGGCGAATAGAAGCCTGAAGAAGTGCTATTCTGCTTCCTTACAGTTCAACAGCTCCGTGTGATGAATATACTACAGTGAGCCCCGAAACTCCATTCTAATTTTTGACACCACTGCAATGTTAGGTTTAGAACAGGACATAAGGGCCAGATTCTGCAGCAGCATAGGCACCATGAGGCATACGTGATTTCCCTGAAGCACAGTTTTCATCTGAAGAGGCAGTCATCGCATCCCTGATTAGTCCCTCGAAAGCTTTTGATGTTATTCTTCCCAAAACCCTGCTCTAGTCCTTAGGGCCCCTTTGTTCGGTTTTGAGCTGCGACGTTTCGTGGCCAGTCCCATCTTCGTTCCGGTTGAGTCTGAGATGAAATAATCCTAGCCCCAAAGTTTCTGGCGTTTGGCGTTAAGGATTTTGGGCTTAGGGCTAGGGTGTTTAGGCATACGGGCCGGGTGTGGATTCGTGACTGAGTCGTCACAGCTGAGCGTAGCCGTCAAGTTCGCACCGTTTGCGAGGAAGGTGAACCTCCACCTGAACTACTTCTTCCTGGCCTTTCGGACTAAGTGACTATAATTTAGACATGCAGCTTCCCCTAAGAGTGTAAACCATTCGATACCACGCGAAGGAAACCCCCATTAAAGGAAGTGCCTTGTGCGAGCGTAAGAGTCGAACGTGCTTGCTGAACCGAAAGCCCAAATAATTCCACATCATCCCTGAACCCTAAATGCCGAATGCCGAAGACTCCTAAGAATCCTATGTTTTGAGTCTTTTGTAGACGGGGCTGGGAGAAATGAGCAACACCTGCAGATCAGATCTGCACTCCCAAAGCTGCAAACAAACCCATGCTTCGATTTGAGAGCTTCATGTAGTAGTAGTCGTCGTCGTCGTCGTCGTGGTGGTGGTGGTGGTGGTGTTGGTGGCGGTGGTGGTGGTGGTGGTGGTGGTGGTAGTAGTGGTAGTAGCAGTAGTTGTAGTAGTAGTGGAGTAGCAGTAGTAGTAGTAGTAGTAGTAGCAGTTCGTAGTTCGTTATTTGAGAGCTTCATGTAGTGAGCATACTGGTATGAAGAGGATCATTTGGAACTCATTAGAGCCCAGTTTACTTCTGACCAGCACGGAGGCACGGAGTTTCATGTAGGAGCCATTGTCAGGTACAGGTCCAGGTGTCTCTGCGTTGTTTTTATGTGCGAGAGGCCCTGCAGAGCTTAGAGGCTTGCGGGTTGCAAACTGAACTGAAAACCGGACCAAGGCGTCCGATGATTCCAGCAATCGGTACGCTAGTTGCCCCATCCCAGTACCCCGACCCTGAAGCCTTTATCCTCGACCGTACATGGGTACTCCTCCAAAATCAGGGTCCCTTTCAGGGTTATTTTGTTGCATGAGGGTGCTGCACTATTTGTGTTCCAAACACTCTTCCGGAAGGGACAGTGATGTAGAGAACTGCCCACATCCCCACGAAGGTGCTAAACAACCCTAAACCCTGAACCATGAAGTTCAAGCTCGAAGGTGCTAAACCAGATCGTGATTCCACTTCTGGGCCTGTCCGGTTTGCCTGCCTTAACCATCATCATCAAGGCGCGATGGCATTCGAATGCGAACATAGATCTATGTTACGCTACATTATTTTAGGGTCTACGGCAGTACCTTTCTGTATATTGTAGTATAACATCGTACGTTACTATTCTTGTACTATATCATCCAATTTGCGGGGGAGCTTCCTAAAAGCGGCGACCCAAGTTTCAAAGCAAGCGGAGTGAGGAGCTGCAAGCCCCGCAAGGACTGGGTACCAGGAGGAAGGAGCGGGAGTGATAAGGGCTGCAACGCCTTACTCAGAACAAGCGGAGAAGGTAGATATGGATGATAGGGTACATGAGAAAGGAGAGGCGGCGAGTGCAGTGTTGAACAAGCCCCGACAGGATCATCGAACAATGACAAATGCTGATAATCGAATATACGTAGTCCTATACTGTAATACTAGCGTGAAACCCAGCCCAGATAGAAGCCTTGCAGATCCCTTGAAGAAAACCGAACGACATCCCATAGAGCCCTGTCAAAATGAGGCTAAGGCTGGAGGCCTCTCCCAAAGCAATGTAATGTTGAGCTTGCAGTGTCCGTGCAGACATGAGTTAGACGCGAGTCATGAGATGGAGTTGTCCTGACTCTATTACCAGCTTACCAGCACGTCTGGTGGAGACACTTTGGATGATATGACCCAACGAAGCAATGAGGGGTATGACAGCGACTGAACCCTAAACTATTCTAGCCCTTTGACCCGGTTTTCCTGCCGACCACATACCCGTTCCTTGCCAGGAGGAGGTTGGCGACGCGCCTTGGCCTGCTTTTGCTATTGTTGACGTACTGATCCTGCCGCTATTTGCTGTTCCTCCTCGCGGTGTCCGATTTCTTGCTTCCCCACTATACACCGATATGCCCTGGCTTCAACGGCATCGTCACATTCTGGGAACGGCTTCGGCACACCATACACCCTTAGCCGCAGTCCTAATCTAAACCCCAACCCCTTACGGTTAGGCAAGGACTCTTGTGTGGGACTCCACCCCTGTTGAATCTATCGAAGAAAGCAAACGACGCGTAAACTACATAAAGCATAGGGCCCGGATAAAAACCCCCTTACACCGACCTACTATAGGGGCCTAAATAACTACCTATACTATTTTGGAGGTTCCGTATTATATTTATGGTATAATGGGCCCCAAAACCTATTCTAATTATTAAGGCTCCTATATTACGTTTATCCTTCGGAGGTGCAGAAAAACAGCTTCGCAGATGGCCTGGGCTGGGCCGAGGCATGTTTGGCAGCGCCTTGTGTTGCAGTTGGTCCGTTGCAGCATCCTTACTGCGGGGGTTGTCGCTTGGGGTTTAGGGATGTATAATAGTTTAGTCGCTGTAAGCCGGATGCAATAAGAATTTGAGCTTTGGGTCAAGCTCTAGGGTTCCAAGACTAAGACACCGAGCGGTAAGGTACTAGGTTTCTGGTCTGGGAGTCTATGACCCATATTGCTTTCGCATCCCTTGAGTGGTGTATAGGATTCTCGTCTTGGGCCTCCGAGGGCCTCGGGCCCTTGAAGGCCCATAGCGGCAATCTTTGTCTCATGCGTTGTGAGTTGAAACTGAAGCCATGGGCAATGCTATGCTGGGCCTCATAGGCTAAATCATACCCCTACACCCCGAACCCCATGAACGGCAACAGCTAAACCTGAATCTTGAATATTAAACCTTCATGGCCGTGACAACCCGTATAACCCATCAAAGCCCTAAACCCCCCCGATGCACCCTAAGCCAACGTATACCTTATGGCCTTATAGTTAAGCCTACGTCCTAACGCCTATACATCTTAAGCCATTGTACCTTCTAGTACAGCCTTCACTTCTGAGCTCTGAGGCTCTCTTCACTTCGCCAGCTGCTTTCTCCATCAAGTGCCCTATACCCCATAGCCTCGTGCTTCGGGTTTGGGGTCTACAAATAGAGTTGAAGAGTTTAGGGTTTAAGGGTTTAAGTAAGTTTAGTGTTGCAGCCTGTATGCCTTTTGGTTTAGTTTAGCGTTGCGGTTAGAGCTTCAGAGGTTTTGGCTGTTAAGGGTTTAACTTTTTGTATTAGGAGTGGGTGGGGTGTCTGAGCTTCAGCATTTCAGTGTTTGCAGCCTTGTTTGCAGGGCTCATGCTTGAGGGTTCGGGTCCGGTGTAGAACCAGAGCGAACCCTGAACCCTAAACCGTGCAAGTCACAATTCGCCTTCAAACCTACATCTTCCCATCGGCCCCAAAGTAGTTCCTTTTTGGGATGACCTTATAGGATTCTATATTTGAACCCCCCAAAAAGGAACTACTTTGGGGCCTCATGGTTTCGTGTTTCCTTGCAGCGCGACCTGGTCAGCTAAGTGGGTGGACGACAAGCCGGAACCTGATCAAGAAACCTTGGGCCTTTATTTGGGCTCCTTATATGAACCCTACTATTTGGGCTTATAGGCCCAGTGTTTCTTAATCAGGTTCCTACATTAGGCAAAGAGAGGAGCCGCTGATCAGACTGCGACGTGGCCTTTTCAGCGGGAAACTGAACAAGCACTGTATGCCAAGCAGCATGACCTTTCGAGTGGCGTTTTGATTTAAAGTCGCGCTGCAGGCCGCAGATAGGACATTCGCAGAACCTATGTCTGCCTAACATTTATCAGAGCTGTACCCGGGTGAAGGCCTCCTGTCTTTTTTTAAGGGGTAGGCTTACAGAACAGCTAAATCCTCTTGGAATCCCGTAAGAGCCTTTACGGAAAGCCGAACAAGGCGAAAAATAGCCCTTTAAGGAATTTAAGATATCAGGGTATGTCAGGTACCTAGAAGAACCCAGAACTAAGAACCCTATCGAACAGTTTCGGAATTCCGAGTGACAGGTACCTACTGAACTGTGCATTCATGACTGGGGCCAACAGCCTCCTCAACCTCCCTCAGCCTTTGGGCTGCACTTGGGGCGCAGGAGTTCTGAAAACAGAGGGGTTCTTCTTCCGGGCGAATATATCGGTCTGGATACTCAGAAATGGTATCCCCGTATCATCCTGACTGGTTATAGCTACACGATGCTAAAACCCCCCAAATCCTTGGTTTAGGGTTTATGGTCGGGCGCTTGGATTTGCAGAAAAATTCGGAACTGAACGAGGGCTTGGGAGCAGCATGCGGATTGATCTTCTGGTCCTTCCGATGCTTGTTTAGTATAGTAGTATAGTAGTATAGTGACACAGAGAGCCCATTGCTCCCTGAGATAGGACAATTGTTGCAGTTGTAGCCGCAAAGGTAACGTGTTTGAGTTAGAGTTGAGTTAAGCAACTTCTAACAACAGGGCACGCTATAGGGTCTAAATGCGGCCATGAGCCTTTTGTGTACATAGCGGCCAATGATGGCAGAATCTTGTGCTCCGCCTTACCAGCGTGAGAAACCCCTCTCAGATGGAAGGCTGACTCCCAACAGCTTCCCTGATAGCTGAGTGAGGTTGGGTGTTCAGAGCAAAGTCCCTGCAATAAACTCCCAAATCCTAAAGCCCGCCATCCACAAATGCTCCAGTCATGTGTCGAGCCGAAGGCGTGTGAACCAAATTTACAGTTTCGGGAGTTAGTTTCCGCCGACAAGTTTTTGAGATTGTGAGCTTTACTGCGGGTATGTAAATATGCAGAGGGCCTATATGGTATATACCTAGTGCCAGCATACCTAGCATTTGGTATCCTTTGGGGAAAGGTGTTTGGAAACGAAAGGGTTTCGCCGAATTGAAACCAACACCCAAACCCCTATTGCAACCATTCGCCAAGTTCGTCCGGTTCAAGAGGGAGTCTTATACGGAATGAACCGAAAGTTGAAGGCTTGTCCGCTCTCTGAGAAATGCAGGGAGGTCTTCAACACTAAATTCCATCCGTGCTAAACCCATGTTCTTCTACCCCGGGCCTCCGTTATGCGATTTGTTTCAGGACCTTCCAAAAGAAAGTGCACTCCAGGAATCTTTGTAAACCCCAATACTCTACCAAAATCACAGCTTTACGCTTGTAAGCACTGGAAACCTTAACCCCAAGATGCCCAATCTCAAGCTCTGGCCTTCACCCCGAAAACATCCAAAGGCCTGAACCTCGAGCCCGAAACACGATACGTCCCCGACTACCCTCTAGCGTAATTAGCCTACACACCCACCATTAAGCAGACCTTAAGAGTTCTATGAAGAGTAAGAGGTTGCCTAGAACCCTCAGCCCATGAAGGATTATCCTTCGGAAGCTCATGGGCGAGGGAGACCCCTGGAACTTCTCCTACGGACGCATGGGCTTACGGCTGGAGGGCTCCGTAGGGTTGGGGGTTTAGTGTAAAAGGGGAAGATATCCGAAGTGTAGGTTAGGGGCTTATGCAAGGACAGAATGTATCCAATAGGACAGCTTGAGAGGGTTTCAGAGCTGCTTTAAGGGCTATAGTTTAGGGTTTGAGGGTTGAATATAGCGGCCCAGTATGCTGCTGGGGTTTCCAACTTGAAGACACAAGTAGTCTGCCTCATAAAGAACCCTATACGCAGAAGGGGCCTCAGTATAAAGACACCCTACGGGAGGGAATATTAGGCAAAGCCTCAAGCAGGGCCGGCCACATCTGAACTTCGATTGAACCCTTTGAGCAGGACCCTTAAACTGTTGAACTCTGAGCCTGCAAGCCAACAGACACAAAAACCTAGAGGCTTCCATGACATGGAAGGGGCAATCACGGGCAGCAGTGTTCCAGTTATATGACCCACATACCATTGATGTAGTACCCGCAATACCAAGACTACTTACTAAGGTCGCTACAGTACTGCACAAAGCCTAGAACCCTAAGGTCCTGAAGCCCCGTAGTCCGATAAACTATGCACCAGGATCCTCTCCGGGCATGTCAGTGAGTGCCGAAACTGTTGAAGCCGCTGTTGTCCTGATTTAATGTTGCGGATTCTTGGACTTGAGGCCTAAATGAAAGGGCGATTATGTCTGAAGTCTCGTGGTAAGACCTCATGACGCTATTATGTAGACAACCTGATTAGAGATTTTCAGCCCTTTTAGCATCTAGACGCCCGGCAACCAAAAAGAGCCAGCACACAGCATCAGATATAATCAGAAAGCAAATTCCAGCCCCAGGATATTGGTACGCCTTCTCCATGGGAATTCTAGCGCTGGCTTTCGGCATGGGCATCTACGTCCCGAGCCTGCTGCTCCTTTGATTGCATTGTTCGAGTGCGATGTTGTTTAGGTGTTTTGTTCACGAAGCCATACATCCTACCTGGACCACAAAAGGGTGTAGCATAATGACAATTTATGAGTGTAGCTACAGTGTAGTTACTTTACCTACATTTTGTGGTTAGGTCACCCCTAAATTGGTGTTCTCGGTGTTTAATCTTTCTGTTGGCCACGCAGTAGAGTAGGTAACCTTTTAGCTTTTCTCGGGGTAGTATAGCCCCTATGTAAGCCCTATATAACCTAAAAGGTTGACCTTTAGTTTCCCATGATACCCGACAAGTAGGTTGGGGTTTTGTGTTGGGGTTCTAGGATGCCCAGTAGTACCCTTATTCCCTCTTTGTAGTCCTAGGTTCCTTATTAAGCTACCCAATACCGATAAGGGAGCTCTTTTTGTTCCCAGGTTACTGGGCATCCTAGGGTTTGGGAGGGCGTCATCTTTCGGTCTGAGGGTTTTGGGCGAGGCCGGGATGAGGTACTGCAGGGTATTGTAGCCTTTTGCGTCGTCAGGGCCTAGGGCTGGTGTTTAGGGGTTATAGGGTGCATAGGCGGGCGGGTACAAGTCTGTGCAGAATTTGTTGACAGGGTTTAAGTTTAAAGGGTTTAGGGCTTGGGGGTTTAGGGTTTGGGTTTAACGTGTTTTGGTCTTAGGGGTTCAGGCTTTAGGATTTCATGCTTCGTCCATCGCGCTTGCCGGCCTTCCTTAGGGGGTCCCGTGAGTTTCTTGGGAGAATCACTACCCTAAGGCCCCAAAGTAGTTCCTTTTGGGGTCTCATATATAGAATCCCATAAGGTAATCCCAAAAAGGAGCTACGTTGGGGCCTATGGGTAAGTTGCTTGAGAGGGCGGGTGTCTATGCCGAGTGGTGCAGTCATGGAGACGATGGAGCTCGGATTGCAGGTGTAATGTAGGAACCTGAAAAAGAAACTATGGGCCTATAACCACAAACAAGTAGGATTCATTTAGGGAGCCCTAATAAAGCCCCGAAATAGCTGGGTTCATAGAAGGAGCCCTAGAATGAAGGCCCAAGGTTTCTAAATCAGGTTCCTGCATTAGGTTGTGTAAGAGCTCGGTGCCTCGGTGTTGAAAGTGCCGGGGGGGGGGTCCATGATTGAATGGGCCTTATTTTCGGTTCTGTGTTGCCTGGAGAGAAAGCCTCCTGATCTAGAAGAGGTCCCCTCAATGCTGGACCTAGCCTTTGACCCCCAAACGCCCAAATTTATGAAGGCATTCATGCCTCATGAGAGGCACCCCCTAAACCCTAGATCCCCAAGCTTTTTGCAGCCAGCAAGATAATGCTGTACTTTTGTTGGCCCTCAAACGGGCTCTGATGGAAAAGGGTCAGCCAAAAAAGCTGCCTGGTTAATATAGGGGCCTTAATTAGAAAAAGTGTTATTCAGGTTTTTGGGAGGCTTATGGTATCTATAGTGAAGGACCCCCCCCCCCGCCCTCGAAAATTGTGTAGGTAATCATCAAGGCCCTTAGATTGCTTTCGTTCTTTTGCGGAAGATACTAGGCCATGCGGCTTCCTTTTCTTCGCCATCCGGTACTGGGTCGCTTCTCAGACGAACTTCCGGCTTCTGTGTAAGAAAGGTTAAGGGGTTTGGGTCTAGGTTTGGTGTTTCCTATCTTCTAGAAAGCTGAATCTGTCGTTTAACTACCATTCATGAATACAAGGTGTCTTATTACACCTTTGCAAGATGTCAGCTCACTATGGGTTGCCTTTTTCCTAAAATGAGTGGTAGAGTGATCTCACCTTGAGTGGTTCATACCATCGAATGAATTCTAAATGTGTGTGATCTCATATAATGACTTCAGGTAACTCTGCCGTTGTCTATGGGTGTGTAGATGTTCAAATTTGCAGGTGTTCTGATTAGTTTATATGTGTGTATATATATATACACATAATATGCCTGTGTCTGTGTATACATACATATACACACACACATACTTCGCACGTCAAATGTGTAAATCGTGCCGGTCTTCCTGCTGGGAAACATGCATTGCTAAACTCTTCACTGCAGAACCCTAAACCTTAGACCTTAGAACATTTCTGAAGGCTGGTCGGAGCTCTGGCGTGGAATGTATCAGAACATGACATGATACAAGCCATATAATATAGCATATCACAGCACGATAAAAACTGCATAACCTGGTTCAGTGTAGACAGATAAACGTATACACTCATACAATATTAAGCATTCTGTAAATTTTGCAGTATATACTACAAACAGCCCCATGTCGATGGAATAGGAGTTGTTAGCCGTTAGCCAGAAACCTTGTGGGGATCCGCTACTGTTGCCCACCTTCCAGCCCCCGACACGAGAATGTCCAAAAGATGGTAGCTTCAATAATTGCCTTCCTCAAGGTGCCTTATTGATATACTATACTCCCTGCATTAACCACCCAGCTCGGGACCCAAAAACCACGCGTGCCGAAACAGCAAAGTAATTTAAAGTACAGGCTCTACCTTCCCCTGCCTTCGTGATTCGTACACTCCATCACCAGTCTATCAAGCACAAGATCCAATTCTCGAGCCCTACCAATAGACCCTGAATTGCAGTTAGTACGTTTTTCGGTGGTAGCCTGTTCTAATGGTAGGGTCCTATACTACCGGAACAAGTAAACATCGAATCTGCACAACTCAGGTTCTAGGTAAACCCTTTAAGCCCTGAAGCTCCTCAGGCCCCAACAGCCTTCAATCCTGAAGCCTGAAACCCTAAACCTTAAACCCGCAACACCCCAATGCCCTGTAAAGCCCTAAGCCCATAGACCCTAAACCCCCCCCCCCCCTAGCCCCTGAAGCCCTATAGAGCCCTAAACCCTGAAGCCATGAACACCAAAATCCGAAACCCAAATCCAGGAAACCCTAAACCCTAAACCCCCTAATGCCCTAAACCCCCCCTAACCCCTAAAGCCCTAAACCCTAAACCCTGAACTCTAAATCCTAAAGTCCTAAAGTCCTAAAGCCCCAAAGCCCTCAAACCCTGAACACCCAAACCCTAAACCCCTTAAACCCTAAACCCTAAACCCCTAATATGCCTCGCCTGGTTTGTCCGAGTGTGAGCGCCGAAACCCCAAACCCTTTAAACCCTAAACCCCTAACCCTTTAAGCCCGAAGCCCCAAGAGCCCAGGATCGCTACAACATCACCCGTCGAGCCTATGGCCTCGGCGTGGAAAGCTTAGGGTACCTCGGCTGCTCATGCGGTTCATAGGATCTACCTATAGTCTCCATTGTAGTTCTTTTTTGGTTTAACCAATTCTACATTACTACGGATCCTTGGGGTACCCCGGCTGCTCATGGGGTTGCTTCACGGCTTTTGTTTAAGCGGTTTAGGTTTACAGGGTTAAGGATTTCCTTGAGGTTCCTCTAATAATGGATGCGGTTCTATGACCCCTTGATGGAATTTGCTCTTTGTCTAGAAGGGCTTGATTTGTTTTTTTTTTTGAGGATTTTTTCATGAGGATTACAAGAAGGGTCCTGATGTTGAAGCCCTCCAAGAGCGGCCTTTATTGATCAGGCGTGTGCATTATGCTTGAGCGTCAAAAGGTTTTTCAAGCATGTGCTGTTGCAGCGGTATCAGTTTATGTGAGTCATGTCCTCTCAGACGTGAATGTGGTTGTTTGGCATTCTACGCCTTTTCCTTTAAGGTTATAGAGCAGTGCATTTCTCGGCGGGTCTGGTGTCTCCTTAGACTGGGTGTGCGTAAAGTCTGCAAAAAGAGGGGTCCCCTAGGCCTTTCCGGTTTAGGGTTTAGGGGTTTAGGGTTTAGGGTTTAGGATTTAAATGGCATGCGCCATGATCTCGAAACCTTCGAGACGAAGAAAACGGACTTAGAACGCCTGCGGATCCACCACCTCGTTGGTAAACCAAGGAGCTTCTCCAGATCTGTCCAGCGGGTGCTGAAGATGACTGTAACTTTGGTGCGTTAAATGGTGAACAGCATCTTGCTGTGTTTTCGGTGTTGCCGCATCCCAGAAACGGGTTCTTTCTTCTTTTGGCATGGTTATGGCGGTTCAACATGTTTGGGGCTTTTGACAGGTTTTCAGTTCCAGCCGATGCGGGCGTGTGGGTTCAAGGTGTACAGTAGGAAGAGCCTGGAAGCAGAGCCGGATTCTCATCGACGTAGCTCATGTGTAACTATGTTATGACCCGTCAGGCCTAACGCCTCTGGCCACATCCCAAAACTCGAGTGCAGTAGCTCAGCAAGTTTAATCCTGTTTGGCAACGTACAAACAAACGAACAGACATACGTACATGGATGATCATAGACGACCCCTCCGACTTCAATCCCTGCCTTAAATCCAAGGTTTCTGTGTGGTGGGTCGGCATCGGATCGGGCGTGCTGCTCTACATGCACACCTTCTTCGTCCAAGACTTAGCGCAACCCTGTGGCTCCAAAATAGCAGTCGTTCGCAAGAAAGTCTAAGATTTACGGACCAGTCGTTCGGGTTTTGACGGCCGCTATCATCAGTCATGATCTGCTCAAGACGTCAGGGACAGAAACATGGTTGGGTGTCAGAGTAGACGACTGTCATCTCGCCGCGTTGGTTCGGCGAGTAGAGTCAGCCCAATAGTGCATACATCCTCGAAAGCCTAATAATCACACTCCTCGAACCTGCACTTTAACAAGCACTGTTATGCTTTCACTGTGGTTTGGGGCGTAGGTTTGTGGGTTGGGGGGTTGGGTTTTAAGAAATTGGACGGTTTCATGTTCAGGGTCTTGACTGATCCCACCATTCTGTCAGCCTTAGGGCCTTGCCAGCCCGGCTTGGTTATGATCCCATGTTGGTGCTTCTGATCGCTGTCTGTTGGTTGTAATGTGGGAGTTTCCGAAAATTAGGGGTACCTTATTTTGGGGTCCTTATAATAAGGATCCTACTGTTTTGGGTACTACATTAGGGTCCCCGATTTTCGGAAACTCCCTAAACCCTAAACCCTTTATGGAACCCTTGTAGGTCCCTTTAAGGAACCCTTTAAAGGAACCCTAGGGTCCCCTATTTTCGGAAACTCCCATGTAGGTTATGACCGGACCACCCCCTCTAACGCTCTGAGCCCCCTAACCCACTGAAGGAGAACGCCTGGGACTCGCCTGTTCCGCGCGTGGTCGTCAAGGGTCACTCGGGCTTGTTGTTTGGGCTCAGCTCGGGCTTGGTCTTGCAAGCTCTTTAGCCGTGTTGAGCTTGAGTGGTTTGATGATAAAATAGACCTCAGGATTCGGCATTTCAGGATACAAAGTCGATCAGGGTCTATACCTGTGGTCTGGCCATTTGGGTCCAGAGATCAGGACTTGGTTTTGCGATGGCCTGAAATAGTCAACAGCTTGGGACGTTTGAGTTTGTGAGTTTGTCGGGGCAGAGCCGGGGGGGGGTGGGCTGTTTAACAGTTCGGGGTTCCGGACTTCGTTTTGTTATTTGGCGATCGGAGTTCAACAAGCTCTGGCGATCGAGATGCCCGTAGAGCTCAAAATGTGGAGCTAGCCAGTAGAAATCTCACAGATCACTGCAAGAAACCACTTTTCGAGATGGCCTACTATATAACTACCCTAACACTGCAACCTTTAAGCTAGCTGGCAATGCGTTGATAGTTCTGGTTTCCGCTGTTTCTTATTATGTAATCAACTCTATCCAAAAATGCTGCGAATGCCGTCGTTCAGCAAGGACTATGGGTTTATGGATTATGGGTTCGGGTGTTGACATGTACAGTCTTGCATAGGCCCTACCTGACCTGGGTTTTGGCTCAAGTAAAATAGCTGCCCTGCGCGCTTTTGTGCTCCATAGGTTTTGTGCATGGTAGCGGAGCGCTTTTACGGTTCACTGGACCTGGGAAGTGTGCTGATCACGCTGCTCTGCGTGCTCCTGGGCTGGTCGGTTCACTCGGCTGTTTCGGCCGGGCGAAACCGGGCCCTCGAGCGAAGGAGAAGAGAGGCCGCCGAAGAGCGGTGGGCCAAGCTGGTGCGCAAAGCACGCGGCGTGAGAAAGCAGCAGCGATACTTTGCCTTTCTGGGCCACCTGCTGCAGGAGCACCCTCTGAGCCAGGCTTTTAGAAGGCGACTGGCCAGATGTCTGTGACGGCCGAGGCTGTTGCAGCAGAGCTGCAGGCTCTGAGGAACGAGCTGCTGGAAAGCAGGCGCAGGGAGGACGAGCTGAACAACCGGGTGCAGGCGTTGCAGACCGGTGGGCATGGGCTTCAGGAGGCGATGGCTGCACTGGCAGCCGTGCAAAGGGAGACCTTGGAGAGGGCCCGTGCCAGGGAAGAAAAGGTGACCCTTGTGGACAACAAGGGCTTGGCGAAGCCCGACAAGTTCGGGCGCCATGGAAGCGAAGGAAGCTTTCTACAATGGAAGGTGCGGCTGGAGACCTTCATCCTGAGTGTGCACAAGGACCTCGAGCAGCCGCTGGCGTACGCAGAGGACTGCGATGAGCAGCTTACGGCAACGAAGCTGAAGGCTTTGTTCGGCCCGACCACGCCGGCGGTGGAACACATACCGGGCCTCGAGGAGAAGGATGCACAACTGCACGCGGTGTTGCAGACGCTGTGTGAGGGCGAGGCCTTCACGCTGGTGAGGAGCGCCGGCCGGGGAGCCGGGCTTGAGGCGTGGAGGAAGCTCCACCGGCGGTACGACCCGAGCACCGGAGGGCGCCGGCGAGCGCTCTTGAGGTCGGTGCTTGCACCGCAAAAGTGCCAGCGCATCGAGGACCTCTCTTCTGCGATAGAGCTTTGGGAGGAGGCGGTGCGCCAGTTTGAGGCACGGCGGCGCCCAGATGGAACAAGGGCGCAGCTGGATGAAGATATAAAGGTGGCTGTGCTGGAGGCCATGTGCCCGAGTGACCTGGAGAAACACCTCCAGCTGTCGCGCCACCGGCTGACCACGTACGAGGAGGTCCGGGGCGAGTTGGCCAGCTACTTGGAGACGAGGCTTGGAGCAAAGGTGCAGCTGAGCCTGCCCGGTGCGTCGAAGGACGACCAAGGACCTGCCCCAATGGACGTCGGTGCCTTTGACAAGGGCAAGGGCAAGAAAGGAAAAGACAAAGGAAAAGGAAAAGGCGGAAAGGCAGCCGGGGGCAAGCAAAAGGAAACCCGCGAGTGCCACAACTGCGGGAAGGTGGGCCACTTGGCGGCGAACTGTTGGGCGCCAAAGAAAGAGAAGAAAGGGAAAGGCGAGCCGCACAAGAAGAAGGAAGGAAAAGGAAAGGACAAGAAGGGAAAAGGAAAAGGAGGAAAGAACCTCCACAACGTGGAGGAAGCCGAGCCAGAGGAGGAAAGCGAGGAGCCGGAGGCGAACTTCCTCGCGATCGCCGGGCTCACCGAGGTCTCGCTCAGCGAAAGCGAGGACGAAGGCCTCCATGACACGAGTCGGCCTTATAGGCCGGCCGGTGTCAAGGGGGCCACGGTGAAGCAAGAGCCGGGCGAAAGCAGCCACGAGCCCAAGGCTGCGGAGAGCTTGGAACAGGGACCTGGTGAAGGGGCGAGTGGAGCTTCTAGTTCCGCGGGCCCCGGCCCCGCAAGGGAGCCAAAGGAGGAAATGAAAGAAGAAGAGGAAGAGATGAAAGAAGAAGAAGAAGAAAGCAGCGAGAGCAGCAGCAGCTACGTAGAAGTGCTGCTTTACCCGGGCGACCCGGGCTACGACAGCCTGGGGGAAGGCGGCGCCACCGACAGCGACGAGGAGTACATGGAGGTGTGCGTGGAACCCTGTGGGTACTGCTACTTCGAGGAGTGCGACCAGCGGCACGACGATGAGTTTCGGCATGTGTGCCCCACGTGCCGACTTGCCAAAATGAGCGCGGACCACAAGTCGAAGGTGCTGCTGTGGACCCCCTTGGAGGCTTTTGAGTTTTCGGTGGACAAGACCATCTGTGTGGTCAAGGGCCTCAGCTTGGAGCAGTTCCGGGAGCTGACAGAGGAGCAAAAGGGGGCCTACAGGGACGCCGTGGACCCGGAGCAGGTGAAGCGCATCAACCAGGATGATGTGCTGAAGGGCCTCTCGCGCTTTCGGGAGGCTGAGCGGAAAAGCTTCTTCAAGAAGGCCGGCCACCCGCAGGAGGACCCGAGTCAGGCCAGTGGCCAGGCCGGGGTCCAGGGTGAGCAGGCCAGTGGGTCTAAGGACCTGCCAGCGCGGCCGAGCGGCGCGGCGTCGGGAACCCTGATGCACCGGACCATCGAGATGCTCGAGATCACGAACCTGGCGGCCGAGAAGCGGGAGAAGGCGCAGCTGCTAGAAATGGAAGAGGAACCCGAGGAGGTGCAGCGCCTAGAGACCAGGATTCGGGAGATCGACGCGGAGGTGAAGGTGCTGAAGGAGAGGACAAAAGCCGCGGACCGCGAGGCAAGCAAGAAGCCACAGCTCACGGCCGAGACCGTGCTGGACCAGACCTGGCACGACGCCAGGTACCACAAGGCCGTGGCAGCGGGAGTGAGCCACAGCCAGGCGTGGCACGAGGAAAAGAAGAGAAGGAAGGCTGCCCTACACCGGCAGCAGGGCACGGCGGACCGTGCGAAGGAGCGTTTGGAGAACGAGCGCGCGTGGCATCAGGAGTTTGACTCCAGACCGGTGAAGGAAGAGGAGTACCACGACGAGGCGGCCCCTGGGTTGGAAACGGAAGCCGTGGAAGAGACGGACCAGGGAAGGCTGCGGGTGCTCACCGGGAGCGCGAGGCAGGTGAAACGCGGAGAGCTGCGCAAAGGTGAGGAGGCTACCTTCGTGGCCTCGGCAAGGACCTACCGGAAGCTCAGCCAGGCGGAGGTGAGCCGTTTCAAGACGGAGACCAAGGAAGACGAGCGGAAGGTCATGGAACGCAAGCGCGTGGACCTGCAGAAGAAGCGCGTGCGGGAAATGACCGAGGAAAAGAAGGACGCGAGAAAGAAAAGAGTGAAGGCGGCGAGCCGGAGGAAGGAGGCTTGCCGAGACCTCCTGTGGTTCGGGGAGTGCACCCGAGCGCGGTGCCCTTTTGGGCACGACCCGGAGCTGGTGAAGAAGGCGAAGTTTTCGGTGTGCTCGGAGTTCAGCCGCGGGGTGTGCCAGAGGAAACAGTGCCGCTTCGTGCACGACGAGCTGGAGCGCGAGAAGTACCAGCTGCTGCGGCGGCACCGGCAGAGGCGGCAAGGTGCGAGTGGGACCTCTGGTTCCACCGGCATCGTGCTGCGCGAGGCGCCGAAGCGGGAGCGCACGAAGGAAGAGCCGTTGGACCTAGCGCACCTTAGTGGGGCGTGTGAGGAGGAAAGCTGGGACGGCTACAAGAAGGTGACGGTGAACTTCGACACGGGGGCGGCCATTTCGGCCATACCCGTGGAGGTGGCAAGGGCCGCCACGAAGAAGACCGCGGCAAGCGAGAGGTGCTACCGCACCGCAAGCGGCGAGGTGATCGAGGACCAGGGTGGAGCCTTGGTTCAGGGCTACGACGCTGCAGGCGTCGGGCGCAAGATCGAGGGCCGCGTCACCGACGTACACCGCATGCTGGCTTCGGGCGCAGCTGTGGGGAAGCACAACCACGTGCTGCTGATGGGCAGCAAAGGGTACGTGATGCCCAAAGGCGGCAAGATCGCCAAGGCGCTGGAGAAGACGTTTCGGGAGACCGCTGAGGCGGGGCACGGCAAGGACGTGCTGGAAATGGAAGAGCGCCGGGGCATCTACGTGTTTGACCTGTGGGTCAAGGAGAGCAAGGAGAAGGACTGTGCGACAGTCGGCGCCCTCGGCGAGGGCGCAAGCGAGGAGGCAAACAGCCGGCAGGCGCGCAAGCCGTAAGGCCGGCGGTAGAAAGACGAGCGCGAGGCAAAGGGCCGAGCCGGACCATTGGTCCGGCCGCGCCCAAGGCAGGCGCGAGTGGGTCGAGTCGGGCCAGGGGCCCGGCCGAACCCGAGGCGGCAGGGGCGAGCCAGGCCATTGGCCAGGCCGGCCCCGGTGCGGCAGGAGGTGAAGGTGAAGGTGTGGGGGCGAGTCGGTCCGATGGACCGGCCGACCCCGAGGGGGAAGGAAGCGGTGAACAGCGAAGGGCACGAGTGCCCCGGGCGCCCACGGCGCCCACGAGAGCTGAAGTGGAAGAGCACGAGGCCACGGGCCACGTGATCCATAGAAGCTGGTGTCCCCACTGTGTGCGGGCACGAGGCGACTTGGAGAGACACCCGAGGGTGAAAGAAGAGGACCGCAGTATCCCCACGATCTCCTTCGACTACTTCTTCTTTTCGGAGGAGGGACAGCCACACCTACAAGTGAAGGATGATTTTACGAAGATGATGTGGTCGAGCGCCATCCCTGCGAAGGGCGCCGACCCGTTTGCGGCAAACTTTGTTGCTGCGTGTGTTGGCGAAACGGGGTATCGGAAGATTATCCTGAAATCGGACAACGAGGCATCTTTGAAGGCGCTCAAGGAGCTTGCGAAGCAAAGCATACAGGGCGTTGAGGTGCTGCCTGAGGAGTCGAAGACTGGAGACTCTAGGGCGAATGGCCGGGTCGAGGCTTCGGTCAAGGAGACAAAGCGGGAGGTTCGGGCCTTGCTGTCTGACCTCCGATCGAGAATAAAGAAAGAGAAGCTGCACGACAACCACCCCATGATGGCGTGGGTGAGCAGACACTCCGACTTTCTTATCTCGAGGTATAGGATTGGCCAGGACGGCCGCACAGCTTACGAGAGGCTGAAGGGCAAGGCTTGGAGGCTGCCCTGTGTGTGTTTTGGAGAGCGGGTCTGGTTCAGACCGCTGGCTGCGTACGCGAAGAAGCACCTGAGCAAGGGCACGGACCCAAAGGTGCTGGCAGGACACTACGTGGGAACCCATGCGCGCAACGGCGACGCCTTGGTGATGACCACGCAGGGAGTTCTAAGGGGTGGCTCTCTCAGGAGGATGTCGCCCGAGGAACGCTGGAACGACGACGAGTTCGACAAGTTGCAAGGGGTGCCCTGGAAACCCATGGCATCCGAGGAGAGCAGGCGCACGGAGGCGCCGGTGAAGGTGGATCTGCCAGAAATGGTGGGCCCAACAGAGGTTGCTACGAGGGCCTCTGGAGCAAGGAACCTCTACGTGATGAGGTCGGACGTGGAAAACGATCCAACGCCTGGGTGTCCAGGCTGCGAGGCAATCATGCTGGATTTGCCCGCGGTGACCCACAACCAGTTTTGCCGTGGAAGAATCCAGGAGAAATTGTCTAAGACGCCAGAGGGGAAGGCGCGCGTGGAACGCGCCATGAAGCGGAAGAGTGCAGCCATGGACGGCCGCCCTGACGCACAGGAGAGCGAGACACAGGCCGCTACGGCGCTAGGTGCGCCGGAGGATGCGGCTGGGAGTGAGAAGCGGAAGCAGGAAGGAGCTGCAGAAGAAGCTGCAGACAAGAAGGGCCGGGTGGAGGCCAAAGGCACTAAGCGGCAAGGGGTGGACCCTGAAGACCTCTACTGGGAGGACCAACTGGAGGAGCCACAGGTTGTGGAGGTCCAGCCTTCCAGCGGGTCTGCCGCTGAAGGGTCTTCGCTCAGCCACTCAGCGTTTTGGAGCCCAGTGGTGCCTGGAGCACCTGCTGGAGGACCGAGTCAGGCCGGTGGCCAGGCCGAATCCGGGGGAGAGCAGGCACAGCAGGGAGACGATGCTATGCCTGATGCTGGCCTTTTGGAGCTAGCACAGCTGGTCGTGGACGACCCTGGTGACAGTGATTTGTGTGAGGTTGCCGGGCTTCTGAAGAGCCTGGGCAAGCGAGGGCCTGAAGAGGCCACTGGGCGACTGGCGGAGGTTCATAACAAGCTGGGACTTGAAGTCGGGTTTTCCTTGGACCTCGAAGCGCCGAAGGAAGGAGGAGAACGGTGGGACCTTAGCAAAGGTCAAGAGGCCGAGTGTTTAAAGGCCAAGCTGTGTACCGAGAAGCCGTTGCTTCTCGTAGGGTCACTTCCTGTGGGACCCTTTTCTCCTGCGGCTACACTGTGCAAGAAGAGTGCCAAGCCGCAAAAGCAACTGGCGGAGGAGGGGAAAGCCCAACTTCGCAACCAGGTGGAGTGTTTTAAGGAGCAGCACGCGAGTGGGCGGTACTTTCTCTACGAGCACCCGCGCGGCTGCGGTGGCTGGGAAGAGCCAAGTTTTCGGGACCTGCGACTGCACGAAGGGGTGCAGGTGGTGGAAGGTCCTGTGTGCAAGTGGCGCTTGGGCGCCAGCTACGTGAAGCGTGTGACAAGGTGGGTGACCAACTCGGCCATTTTGGCCGCGAGGTTGAAGGCACAGTGCGTGCAACCGATGCAGCGGAATCTGCAGATCGTTGAGGGTACAGCGTGTGAGCCTGGAAAGTACCCGGCACCCTTGGCGAAGGCCATCCTTACGGGCCTCAAGGGTGTTCTGTTGGAGACGGGCGAGCTGAGCGCGGTCACTGCGCACACAGCCGGCCCCGTGCCAGACGAGCCAGAGCTCGAGGTGGACTGGTCCCAGTATGTACCCACGGGTGACAGGGTGTATTGGGATACCATCACGGGCGCACAGCTGGATGCGGATCACGTCGAGCGTGCCCGTGCAGAGGAACTGCAATGGGTGCGGAAACAGGAGGTGTACCGCAAAGTCCGGTTGGAGCAATGTTATGAGGACACTGGACGTGCCCCCATTACGTTGAAATGGCTCGACCGAAATAAAGGAGACGCAAGCAATCCCAACTATCGTAGCAGACTTGTGGTAAGAGAAGTGAAGAAATCGTCTCGGACAGACGACTTGCCGGAGCACGAACTGTTCAGTGCTATGCCACCCTTGGAGGCACTGAAACTGCTATGCTCCATTCTCGTATCACAGAAGGTGAGTGCACAGGGTAAACCCCTGAAACTCAAACTGTTCGATATATCCCGTGCCCATTTCTATGGACAAAGCAGGCGCAAAGTGTATACCAATCTGCCCGAGGGTGACGAGCAGGAAGGGTATTGCGCGTTGCTTCAACGCACCATGTATGGGACGCAAGATGCGTCTTCTGTCTGGCAGGAGACTTACACCAAGCTAATGGACGGTCATGGCATCAAGAATGGCAGTGCGTGGCCTGCGATCTTTGGTTGCAGCGAACGTGGCCTGAGGATGCTAGTCCATGGCGACGACTTCTTTGTCCTGGGTGACGACGATGGACAGAAGTTCGTAGAAGGTGTTCTCGCTGAAAAGTTCGAGTATCGGATTGATGGGTGTATCGGGCCTGATGCTACCGACGGTACTACCCTGACGGTGCTCAACAGGATCATCGAGTATGACAAAGCCACTGGAACGGTGAAATACGAGGCGGATCCCAGGCATGCAGAGATGGTGGTGAAAAGCCTGGGCCTGGAGACTGCCAAGCCGGTGACTACCCCGGCTGAGAAGCAGACTCTGCAGAGCGTGCTGGCAAGCATGACGATGCCCCCGCTACCTCCCGACCAAGCGTCACTCTACAGGTCGGTGGTTATGCGGGCGTCTTATCTGTCGCAAGACAGGGCAGACATAGCTGAAGCTGTTAAGACCCTGGCGCGGCGGATGCAGAGTCCAACGGAGTACGATATGTCGAGGCTAAAGCGTCTGGGAAGATATCTAAAGGGACGGCCCCGCGTCCAGATTCTTTTCAGGCCGCAGCAGATGTTTACGAAACTGCGGTGCTACGTGGACTCAGACCATGCGGGCTGTTTGGTCACGAGAAGGTCTACGAGTGGACTTATCTTGATGGCTGGGCGCCACTGCATTAAGAGTTCAAGCACGCTGCAAAGCACGATATCACTCAGCAGTGGAGAAAGCGAATACTATGCAATCGTGAAGGGAGCAGCACTCACACTGAGCATGGTTGCTCTTCTGGAGCAATGGGACCTCAAGGTTGAAGCTGTTGTCTCGTCAGACAGCTCGGCCGCACGAGGAACGTGCTCACGAAGGGGCCTCGGGAAACTGAGGCATGTACAGACTAGGTACTTGTGGGTCCAGGAACGTGTACAGCGGAAGGACATAAGTATCGAAGCCGTGGGGACTGCTCACAACGTTGCAGATGCATGTACGAAGCCACTGACGGCAGAGGTCATTGCAAAGCATATGGCTTCAATAGGTCAGGTGTTTTCTGAGGGCAAGAGTGTTGCAGCGAAGGCTGTATCATGATACGCCCTGTCGGTCGAAGACCAACGGTCGTAGGAGGGGTGTTGACATGTACAGTCTTGCATAGGCCCTACCTGACCTGGGTTTTGGCTCAAGTAAAATAGCTGCCCTGCGCGCTTTTGTGCTCCATAGGTTTTGTGCATCGGGAGCGCAAGATCTTGGGTTTTGGAAGAGGCACGCGGAGGTTTAGGGTTGAAGGAGGGCTTCAAAGCGGCCCCTGCAACATGAAACATGCATGCATGACAACAGTGGTTTACCTGAAAAACAATGACCTCTTTTGCGAGACCTTTAGGAGCCCTTGCCACTTGCATGCCTTACAAAACACACCTGTGCAAAACCCAAAACCCTGGACCCCTAAACCCTAAAGCCTGGAACCCCTGTAGCCACGCTTTAGGTTTTTGGGTTTAGGGTAGTTTATGCATCCCTTGCTGGGTTCTTGTTAAAGAACTGAAGTTAAGTTACCAAGTCAAGAAACCACGTTATCGACTACAGTTCCTTATTATGGTAACGCAGATAAATTCACTGTTCCGAAGTTATGTTATTATGATATATATATATATATACATATATGATAAGCTCATTAACAAGAGCCCAGCTTGTCGACACCCCAAACCTCGCGCCCAGGCCTGGCGGGCTCTCTCGCCGGGCTCGGGGTGCTGATCGTCCCGACGGTTTCTCGGTGGGTTTAGGGTTTAGGCCTTCAGGCGAGCTCCGAGCAAGCTTGTGTAACAAAAGGAAGTTAAAAAAGGCTCAGGGTGCAGTAGGGTTTAGGGTAAAGGTTTCTTGCATATGGCTATTCTATTCCCTGGAACTCTATATTTTGTTTTAATGCTCAAGCCCTGCATGGGAACTCCAACGAGTTCTGAGACTCCTTTCACAGCCCGTTTCTAATTTTCAGACATCCGTGCATTCACACATCCACCCATCCATCCATACATCCAGGGCTTCTAAGCTTGTTCCTCCGAAAAAGCCATCCAACGCGGTAGACTGACAACACACATAGGTGTTTGTTCCACATACGGCGTCCAAATCTCGACATCCTGGAAAACGGGTCTTGCTACAAAGTGGTCTGGACCCGCAATATGAGGCCCCTACTTCAGAGAAGCCGCACATCCTGAATGTAGCCTGGGATGGTGGAGGTCGATTGCACAACTCCCAGTGCAAAGGGCCGGGGATCTGATAATATAGGTGCATTAGTCAGAATAGGGTTTACTATACGATGGTTATAGTAAGGAACCCCCAAATAAAACCATAGTCTAATTATTACGGGCCCTACATGAAGCTACTTCCCACCCTTCTCATCTCCCGGTCCCACATCCGAGATCATCATCTGCGATGTGGGAAGGAACGCCGCTGCCTCAGCCGATGGGTTCAGCAAGTTTTCAGGTGTGACATGCACAAGGACCAGAAACTCCAAACCCTGCGCTTTTAAACTAGAAAAAAGAGCTTCCAACACCAACTTAAGCCCTACTGTACCAGCTTGTGGAAATGTCGCACTTTTCCCCCGACAAGGGCTTTGTAGGGGCCTGTACAAGAGCTTAAGATTCGGGGAAGCGGTTTAAATGAATTTCACAACTGTTTTACAGTAGTCTTTCTGATAAGAAGGTGTTATGAACACTTGAGACGGCTTTTGTACGGCTTTCGCAGCGCTGAGCGCAGCTTCATTCGAGCCCTTATCCTTGAACCCCTAAGCCCTCGCCCTGTCTTGAGAAGAAAACCGGAAAAGCCCTAGAGTGACTCTAACAATAAACCATAAGGCCTACAATCCGCAACCCTGGACCCGACAAAAAAACTAAACATTGAACCTGCGATCCGAATTTTAGCCTCAGACCACTAAACCTTATGCCGCCTTAAGCGCCGCTCAGGGCCAGACCCAAAACCTGAAGCCCTCTTCGGATCCCGTAAACTTACACCCCTAAGCCGTGAGCCTCCGTTGAAACTGCGGCATAAATCCTAAGCCCTGCAAGTTAAGCCTTCACGTAGAACCCTCCATCTCAGGCCGGGATTCCAATCGAAGTGAGCGGATTGGAGGGGCCGGCGTCGCCAAAGCCGGTGTTGTGGGCTGCCTGACTGCAAAGAAGGTACTGGGTTGAGGGTTTCGGGCTTGGGGTTGAGCAGATTACGGGTAAAGAGGATCAACCCTAAACCCTAAACCCCTAAACCCTAAACAGTGTTGAGGGCGTAGGGCTCAAGGATTTCAGGGCCTCATAAACTGTAGACGCGGCTTTTCGGGTTTAGAGGTTGCGGGGTTCTGAGTTTTGGGGACTTGGGCTTGCAGGGTTCGGAAAGGGTCTTATATAAATACAGGGTATCGAAGACTTTAAGATTTTTTTGGGGGTCTTAAGGGGTGTAGCCTAGGCAAATAAAGAATTTCGACCCTAAACCCTAAACCGCTAAACCCTAAACCCTCAAGCTAACACCCGAGCTCCCAACTGGAGCCCCAAATCGCTACGTCCCAAGGAAAGGAAACCTTATCAATATAGGGGCCTAAATGTTATGATGGTGATTCCTGATTATAAATATATAATGGGCCCCAAAACCCTATTTTACTTATTAAGGCCCCTACAGTATATGTTGGACCCTCAATTTGTCCTCGACATTCTTGGAGTTCGCATAGGCTTGCTTCAGAGCTCTTGGGAATTTCGTTGTTCTTTGTGATTGTTGCTTTACGGCAGCTTCTTTCATGTTGACCTCCCCAAATCCTGTTGTGGCTTACGTTCTAGGGGAATGGAGTATTGAACTCCGCAGAGTGAAAGAGTGCCCTAGGCTATGCTATGGAAGCCATAAACCCTTTCGCGGTCATAGTATCTCCCGAATTGTAGTCCCTAAACCCAAGAACCTACCAGAATCTGTTTGAGCTACTGAGCATTGCATAGTACAAGCACCTTACCCTTTACCCTGTAATTTCGGCAGCGTAAGCCTTCAGTCCCAAACCCTGCGCATTATTGCATGTTTACTCCTATCTGCCCTACACTTTGAACCTAAACTGAATAGCCGCGCGGCGGCTCGGTGTTGAAGAGTGAAGAAGATTGGTAGAAACTTAGGAGTCAAAATAATGTATTCAACTATTGCTTAGGGGTTCTTTGTGAGAGGGTATACTATATTCGGCCCTTACATTAAACAGGTTCCCCCAGACTTGTGCGCTGAGGGAGTGTTCCCGAGCCGTAACCGTCAGACGTAGTTCTCCAATGCCAAACTTTGAGGGCATTTGGCTCCCAGAAAAGTTTGGGTCATTCTAAGGGTTTGTAGACGAGGGCTCGGGTTTCCTAGACCCTCTGCCCCAAATACGAGTTTTTCTTAGGGCACTCCTCCGCCACAAGGTCAGAAGCGCAAGGCTTACACTGTACTTACACAGCCGTCAGACAGCTCCAAAGTGCTGACGCTTTCTCCGGAGACTACAGAAAGCCTGGGTTCCCAGATGGACAAAGCTATTGGAAAGCACATCGTTTTGCTTTCCATGAGAGCCATTACGAGGCCTACCCAGGCACCAGAGCAGACAAGTTGTGGCTGTTGCCCCTCTTTCTGACCCTCATGGACCTCACCTTCTACTCCGTGTCCTTGCTGATTTACAAGGAGGAGCAGGACCTTGTAAAACAGTGTAACGTGGCCGGAACCAGGGCAAGCTGCCTCACGCGCGCCACTGGTAGCTTTGCAACTGACGGAACCGTGCATCACTCAGCTGGTATTCCTATCGGTGAACTGATTCCTGCTCAGTTGCCAGTGGATGCCAACGGTGCCACCGTTGATGTTGACCTCACCGTCGCTGGTGCAGTGTCATACTGTGGGACGTCACAGCTCAGATCCCTGAGTCGGAATTAGCTGTCAGTAGCACAGCTTCTTCAACTGTTGCTTCGAAGTTACCCTGCAATGCGGGCTCGTCCGTGCTAGGTAGGACGGAAAAATGAGAGTTTGGAGTTCAATTCCCTAGGGTATCCGGGAAGTAACTCGTAAGCCGTAATCTCAGCCCTGTGAACCTGGTACTATGAAGGGGCTCTATCAGGGGCTTTGTAATGCTAGCGGCTAAATTACGGAAGACAGTTGTCCGAACACGGATCTAGTTTTACTGCTGCTGGCTGTCCTTCTTTTTCCAGACTGCTGGACAGTGACGACCCAGCTCTAAAAGGGGGTTGCCAAGCACCCAGGACCTTAATAGATCCGAAATGTCCTGAACAGCCGGAACAATATCACAGGGCCTTAGATGAGGGGACCCCTTCTTTGAAGAGCCAACCCGCCACAGTTGGTTGGAAACAGCCCTGACAAGGATCGAAGTTTGAGCACCTTCTTTGGCGAACTGCCTGCTGTCTGCATGAAAGTTTCGGGTTTAGGGTTATGGCTAGGCTGGAAGTTTGGGGTTTAAAGTTTAGGAGTCAGGGTTATGGCTAGGTCGCCAGCAAAAACTGCATGGCCTTGTTGTGATGGTCCCCCCATGAAGACAGAATGGCAGAAGACAATCACCCTCTTGGCAGCAACCCTTATTCAGCATTCATTGCACAATGTGTTTGTACAGTGATTTCTGTGTGACAACATGGCTATAGACTAGACGACAGGCGCCGTGGTAGAACTTCCCATTTCACGATGCTTCCTACAATGTTATGATACTTACGGGGATGAGAAGTTTTATGTGTAACCCTGTAGCCGCCTCGAGCGCAGCTAGCATTAGAACCGAGCAGCCTCAAGACTTACAGACCCGGACACACCCAAATGGGTTTGGATGTTGGGCACTTCTGCACACCTCCTAACACTTCCATAGTTTGTCTGGCGGTCGTCCCTGTTCAGAAACCCTACTTAGTGAATCGCTATCTCCCCGCGGTATGTGGTTCCGGGTGTAGGGCTTGCGGGTTAACTCTGCATCGCTCCGAAAATCCTTACGCACTCTTCACACTTGAACCAATCTACCGGAGACGAAACGATCAGCTAGTGCATGCGGCCACTGAACTCCGCGGAATCCTTGGAAAACCGGAAACTATCCACTTATCTATCTATCTATCTATCTATCTAATCTAGTCTATTCTGATCTGTTCGAAATCGAATTCGAATCTAATCTCATCCAGTCTAATCTACATATCCATCCATGTATCTATCTATCTGTATTGAATTATGTTTATAACTGTCCTATCTATTCCTCGATTGATCTATCTATCTGTCTAGATTGATTGATAGATGTCTATATCCAAGCTCTCTTAAGGCACCTGCCGGGCACGACTCCCAGAAGCCGAACCTCTTCGCAGGAGGATGGACCTTTAGGCCGGGAGTCATGAAAACGCTATTCCCGTAATAGGATGAGGGAGTTCCGAGACGGCTCGACATCCCGTTCATCAAGACACATGGGTTAGACATCCTCAACTAAAGTCTTGCCGTGGTCAAAGAAGACCCCCGTTTTTGATGTGGGGCTGTTGTGATGCTTGCATGGAGGATTATGGGGCTCTATAGCTTTGTCGATGTTGAAAGACTCCTCTTCATCCAGATGTGTGGCGATGTTGCCAGCTGCATACGCGCCTCCATTCCCTATCGAGGCCCTGAGCACTCAAAACTCTGAAAACAGTGATTTCGTTCTGTGGCTTTTGGGGATAGGCTTGCTCCACAGACCCCAGCAAAGAACACGACAGCAATCATGCTGCCACATATGCCGCTAAAATTCCTCGACCCGCGCATGCCCGCAAACATAAATCCAAACCTTACTTTTGAGCACACGCCGGATCTCGCCAACAAAACCTGCGTGAAATCCTAGGACTCCAAGACGGAAGCACCCGAACCGCATCTTCAGTGTCTTCAGTGAGGTTGTTCAAAACCGAAGCCCGAAACCCGCAGAGTTTTAGATGGAAGCTCTCCGAAATATCCAAACTCGCAAACCAACCGGAGCCTGTCAGATTCCAGCATCAACAGCGAGAGCTACGGGTACAACCGCAAGACACTGCAGCCGAAAGACGCTGTGCTGCTCGAGCGGGTGGGCAGCCAAACCGTAGCCCCGGCCCCTGCAAAGCAGGATTAAGATTGTGACCATATATTTGCAGGGCTAAAACCGAAATGCAGTAGGTTTGTGGAGCCACCGGCAAACCCTGTGCATGTTGGGACTTTTGAGGTTTTGAAGAGATTAGACTCAGTGTGGCAGCTCGCTTCTTTCACTTCGGTTTCGCGATGGCATGTAAGAGTAGGTTTTATGGTTCACAGGCCTAGGGTTTTCGCGAAAGTCGACTTGGAGAGTTCGCATGTATATCATTGCCCGCGAGTGACACCGCATTGTCTTTGGATTCCGGGCTTCTCGCTGAATAAACCTGAAGATCTAATCCCCACAGCCGGCGCATTGTCCACTTGTAAACCCTAGACCCCTAAACCCCTAAACAACTGTACCCGATGAAACCTGAACTCTCGAACATATCAGCTCAGAGTCACAAATCAGCAAAAATTAATAACCAAACATAGCCATGAGCACTGAAACTTGTCGCAAATCGGGGCCCGAAGAAGTGGAGTTCCTTGTGGGCAAATATGGAAACTCAGCTGGATTAGCAGCATCTCTCTAGCTGACTTAGCCCAGGACTGGGATGTCCGAGTCTTTCTGAGACTGCGGCGCTGTGACAGAGAACGCAGGTATAGCAGCATCTGAAGAATCTGCAGAAGTTTAAGGGTTTCTAGGAATAAGGGTCTTAGGCGTCAGGGTTTTGGGTGTAGGACTTTCTGCTTAGGGTTTAGGACAAGCGGTTAAGAACAGGAAGGTACCGGTCAAGGGTTCGCTATCTAGCTACTACGTTTATAATATTGGATGTTAACATGTAGCCATACGTACTGACGAATCAGAATATATACCTGGATCCTGCAAACACGGGCTTCCATGTTCATGCACTGATGATAGTGTCTGTGTGCGCATCCCACCCCCTCACCCCACGCACAGCAGCATATGATGTTAAGTTTTGAAGGTTCAGGATATGCATCTCAGAGTTTCAAGAAGGATGGTGGTTCAGAATTCAGCCCAGATCCTGGAGCTACCTTGATAGGAGGCTCCATATATGCCTGCTTGAAGTTTCATTTGAAAGGGTTTAGACTTTACATGACTTTAAAGTACAGAACACACGTTGGTCCAGGCTTAGGGTTGCCATACTACTGTCATAGACGACCATCTGTAGAAGGTCCAGGCGGCATAATCTACGAAAGGTAGCATGGCTCGGTGGAAATCCTCGGGTAGAAGAAATCGACAAGGTAGCGGTCGGATAGGCTTCCGGTTTGGGCGGTGTATTATAGACCCCAAGCCCGAAGGCACTGAGAGAGCAAAAAGACCACAGACTACCGGAAACCGGAAGGTGCAAGACCTAAACAGGCCTTTGTCTTCTATGTGAACATTAAGCCCCCGTGCACCCGCAACTCAACCCTAAGCAAACTCCAGTTCGGGTATACGGATCTTGTGGACCCTACACGGATTGGGGTTCAGGGCTCGGCGACACACACAGACACACACACACACACACACACCCACACACACACACACGCACACGCACACGCACGCACAACACACACGCACACGCACAAGCACGCAGACACACACACACACATACACACACACACACAGACACACACACAGAGACACACACACACACACAGAGACACACACAGACACAGACACACACACACACACACACAGAGACACACACACACACAAATGCACGCGCGCGCGAGGACGCAACAAAAAATTAGATAAGTTAAGACAAGTGAATACGTAGATGCCACCTACACATACGAACACTCACACACACACACACACACTCTCCCTCTCTGCTCCAATCAACACCCATGTGTCTGTATTATATATATATATATATATTTATTTATTTATGTTCATATGTATGCATGCATGCATGGGTGCATGTATGCATGTATGTGTGTATGTATGCATGTATGTATTTTGCATATGCATATCTAGACATTAATCACACACACACATATACAACCTGACCAATAGGTCAGATCATTATTTGTACAGGAGTGCGCGTTGGAGGCTTTCGACATTTCTTCAGAAGCTGCCTTTAGCCAGGGCGCTCACTACCGGCTGGATTGCTGTTTATGTAGCCCTGTGCAGATTTCCCAGGAAAAGAACAGAGGACAACCCACCCTGCATCATTTCCATCTCACTCCAAGCCGCACAACAGCACATCTAGAAACAGGCACAGGCAGACAGACAGACAGACAGGGTGATTGACTGAAAGCTTGACAGATAGGCCGACACAGACAGATCCCTTATGCTTGCTGCCGTAGGCCATCTACACCCTCTAGATACCGTTTGTCGTAGTGTCGCAGCATATCCCGGAAGCGCCAGTGGAAGCAACCTTCCCCGAAGCTCTTGTAGCAGTCCTCAGCTCTAAAGTATACTGTACCTCGAAACTCTACTCTTATCAAGGCCCCGTGATTACCCAAAAAGTCTGAACAATGCCCGTGGCGACTACCTCAGCCGCTGCATGCTGTTCGCCAAAAGCTGCGCGCCTGCTGGTGTTTTTTTCTTGCGTGCAGTTTCGGTTTGCGAGGCGGCCACAAGTGTAGTCCTGAAGGGTCGTGAGCACTTGTATTGCGGGGGGCTACAGGTCTACCTACACTCCCACACATGGAAGCATTGGGTTGCACTACGTAAGTCATGTGAAGGGTACTTTGTTAGAATTATGTATTGCAAACCCCCGATTCAAAAATATCCCCTTGTACTGTAAGGAGTCTTCATGGGGGCTCGGGTCGTGTTGATCAGAGGTCTACATTTAAACGGCACAAAGAGTCCTTAGCCCTGCAAGAAGTTCCTATGCCCAGCCGGGGTTGGGGGCCCCTGGTTTTAGGAGAAAAGCCCTAAAGCCCTATGTACTTGTAGAGCTTTGGATTCCTCATAGAACAACCCTAAAACCCCAAACCCTCAACCATGCGGGAGCTAACGAAACACCCGACAAACCCCAAGCTGAAATGCTAACCCGGAAAAAGGCCAGGACCAAAACTGAGTAAATCTAAAAGCTAAACTGAACCCGAGCCCTTAAAGGACCCTTAGTAGAACCCTTAAAGGGTCCTTACAGAGCCCTCAAAGGACCCTTATAGAGCTCTTAAAGCAAGCTCAGAGCCTTCCCTTCGGTCGACCCGAGGCCCGTGGTCTCTGAGCTTGCGGACTTCGCTGCAGTCCTTGTCCGTGCACCTCAGCAGGCCTCCCGAACCTTTCAAGGGCTCCTTTGAGGGTTGGTTTAAGGGTTCCTTTAACGGGTTCTCCCAAGGGTTCCTTGAAGGGTTCCCTTCAAGGTTTGTTAAAGGGTCTCTCTACCGGTTTTTGGGGGGTGGTTATTACAGGGTTGTTAGGGCTTGGCAGTTTGGGGTTTCGGATGAGGGTTTATAGCTTGGCTAACGTTTTTAGCTTCTTCGAGTTTTAGGGCTCCAGGCTTTACAGGGCCTGAAGAATTTAGGACTTTGGGCCTTGGGCGTTCAAGGGTTTCAGGGTTCAGGGCATCGGAACTTCTAAGTGGATGCTAGAGCTCAGGGGCTACGGTTTGCAAACTTGCCCAAGCAGCACTTCATCTCGAACAAAATGTGCTGTGCTCGACATTTCGGAAAATCCAGTTTGAAGGCTGCGTCCCAGAACACAGGATCCCGTCTGATAAAGAATCAAAAACAACAAGCCAGAGCCCATAAAGCATAACCTAAAAGTATGTAAATGGATACCCAAAGCCGTAAACTCTAAACCAATAAACCTATGCAGGCTGGTGTTTGCAGCGCAGCGCCCCTTGCTGCAAAGCAATATCGCCTGGCGCAGTCCCCGGAATGACTCGGGTTTTTGGGGTTTTCGTTAAAGGTACTTATTTTGAGAATCTACGCACTTGACCAGGGATAAATAGAAAGGGGCCTAACGAATTGCCAATCTTATTGTGGGGGTTCCTTAATATAATTATAGCATCATGGGCCCATATGAGCCCAAAAACCCTATTCGAATTATTAAGGCAACATTCTGTACCTGACAAGGGATACCGGAGCAGGCTTCTGGGCTTTAAATGGCTTCAGATATTGGGCTCCAGGTGGCAAATGATGCTTGTTTGTTGTTGCAGTCGGTGCCTTGCCATTGTTGCGATGCCGAGATGGTATCACAACAACCGCAGCCACTTGCCACTGCGATGGCTGACTCAAGGCACTAAAGGTGTAGAGTTCACCCTAAACCCTCAGCCCCAAACACCCTAAAACCCCCTAGTCCCTAAGCCACCAAAAAACTTAAACCCTGCAAAAAGTTGAACTCCACAAACCCGGATCGACCTGAGGTCCAGTCCCTGGAGCCCGGATTCGTACCAATGTACCGCGAGCCCCGTGCCCTAAGCCATAGCAGCCCTAAGATCCGTCTAGTAGAGCCCTTCGCAGAACCCTTAAACATGACCGTGGAGATGTATAGAGCCCTACATCCCACACTGACTCTCAGCCTAAGGTTGCAGCGCTTCCTGAAATCTCTGGTTCCTCACCCAGTCTGTGCTTGGTTCAGGATGTGGGGATTTCGGGTATACGGTTCGATTTATGGGTTTAGGTTCAGGGTGTTTGGGGGTACGGTTTTGTGTTTCGGTTTAGGCGTCTAAGTTTTAAAAGGTTTCAGAGTGCATAACCTGCTTGTTCGTAGATTACTGCAGCGGGGCTTATACTGATGCCGGCTTGACCTGATGTGCCAGAATCCCAATGGGTGGCTCTATGTTGGACCACTTCTGCGCAGATGAAGGAGACAAATTCTGAGGGGGCCCGAATACTTAGAACAGTTTTTTCGGTGGTGGATTAGCACCGGCGAAAATCAGGCCTCATATTGCCTCAGGGCTACGAGCATACACCTTGCCTCGGCCAGAAGAGTGGCCTTTGAAGCAGGTTCAGGTTTATGGATTATGCAACTGGAGGTTACTCAACCAGCTCAGAACCAGCACTATGCTGAAGTCGTGTGCAGATCTATACATTCCCGAGAAGTGGTGGGAGCCAAGGTGGCCACATATTTAGACACGGGCAGATTGCAACCGCCTTGAGAGCATCTACCATGTGCGTCATCTTCGAGAACCTAAAGGTGAAATATGGTGACATGGTTGAGGCCGGGATGAATACAACATGCCGAGCTTCAGGTTCCTATGCGGTGCGAATGTTACTGGGATACTGTAGCTTTTTCGGGCGTAGGGTCCAGGGTTTCAGGACAGGTTTTGCGGCCACGGTATCGTTCTTCCGATTCCAAAACTCCAGTGGATCAACTCCACTCGGAGTTGTTCCCGCTCCGTGACAAGTAACCACCTCGAGCCCAAATCGTAAAACCTAAAGTCCCCACTGTCCCCGCAATCTGGAAGGCAAGCAAAAAGAGAGATCAAACTTGCCCCAGGCCATGAAGGGAGACTTGGCCCGTCCTGTGGCCCACTCCACTTCGAACGCGCCCTTCCCTTGGCAGCGGACAGTGTCGACCGAAAGAGTTGTGGGACTCATGTTGGGTTAAAGGCTCGGGGTTTATATGTAGGAGTAATGTAGTACTTAAGGCTTCAAGGCATGGGCAAGTAGCAGGATCGAGAGGTCGTGTGTACGGGGCTGCGCAGGGAAGTAAGGTGGGGAAGGTTACTGTAACAGGCGGGCCATTGACATCTGTAGCGCCTATATGCACCCCTGTCAATAATAGCTGGCCTGCCCCCTGCTATTTGAACCACAGTTTGCAACAAAAAAGCGAGACGACTGAAGGATGTAGCTGACAAGCTGTGGGTATGCGTGCTGTGCAACCAGCTTGTTCCAAAGACAGGTCTGGAAGGGGTTGAGATCGACGCGCAACCTGCAGCATACCGTTATCATCTTCAAGCAATATTAGTTACGTGGGCTTCTTATTTGCATTCCTAGTAGCTTAAGAGTAACCGTAAAGCCCCCCTGGCTCTTCGAATAGAAGGGGCAGAGTTTTGGAGCAAAGGTTTTGTCTGAGGGTCACAGTTCGGGCGATGGGGAGACAGTAAGTATGTCATGTCATCTTCGCCTGCCTGTATAAGTAGACCCCCTGATCCGATCTCCTCCTACGCACGGGAACGGTTAACCGGCCCCCGTCACGGATTTTGAGTTCAAGATACGTTTGAGATAAACACAGTCACAGTCAATAACATATGTTCTTTGTTACAGATGCAAAATAACTTCAAACCCCTCAGCCCCAAACCCTAGACTAATCCCTATCTATGAAACCCTATCCATGCGGGAGGCGAAATGATACGAACTCCTAGCCCTGCAACCCAAATACCCGAAATCCGTAAAGCACTGAAGCCTTAAAACGCTAAAGTCAGAAATCCTAGATGTCCTAAACCGTAGTGGCGCAAAGGCCCGACAAATCCTGAAATGAAGCCCTTCACAAGGCACGCATGAGACCGCACAACAACATTTATCAGACAACACTCAACCCCACCACCCATGCCACAAACAACAGGAACATGCATACAATACGTACTGGCACACATGCATGCATGTTTTTATATATAGATATACATATATATATATATATATATATACATATATATATATATATACTTATAAGTAGTCATGCACCCTAAACATACACCCCAGAGGCCGGGACAACAGCTGGACTTTCGGATCACTTCCTCCGACTGCCTGGGCTTCAGTTCGCTTGCTTTCTGGGTTCTTACTTTCCTGGGTTTTTGTAAGGGGTCTACCCAGAGGCCCCAAAGTAGTTCCTTTTTGGGGGTTCATATATAGAGTTCTATAAGGTAATCCCCAAAAAGAACTACTTTGGGGGCCTCTGGGTAGAAGCAAGTACAGAAATCGTACCGGCGTGGAGGTCGAAAGTGTGCAAGCGATAGATACCTGCTTTGGGCTATTCGGGGTCTTTTTATTGCTGCGGTGTGAGCACACTTTCTGAGCGTTGCTTAACTATGGACCTTGAGTTTCCCGTACAGAGCGGGTGCACATTGCGGGGTTCTTGCATAAGGAGTAGAGAGCGTTTGTTGGAGTCTTGGCGTTCCATCACTGTTTGCCAACCTGCCCTGGCATAATCGCCATCGTTGGTTACCGTTAGTTCCCTACTTCGTCTGAAGATGCAGCGAGAGAGTTTACGAGACAGTTTGGTTTGGTTTCGGTTTCAGCGGGTTTTGGGCCAGGGAGCTTCATGCATCAAGGTTCATTCTCAAGGTTTTAAGGCTTGGTCGGCAGACCCTAAAGCCCGAAACCCCGATTGAATCCCCTGCAGATTTCACACAGCCCTACATAATATCTTGCAGTAGAAGCCTACATGAATCGCTTGCACTCTGAGAATGATGTCGCAGAGAATGGGAGTTTGATGAAACTTGACCCGAGACCCAGAACTGTAGATCCTTTTAACGAACCGTTGAAGAAGGTTCGACTATAGTAGGGCCACTTTGGGGGATCCTGGGTGTCCTGAAGCCCCGAATGTACATGCACAGGCCTGTTGGATGTCCCGAGCGAGTCTTTGGGTGCGGCATGGCCCGTAACCAGCAGGGGCCTTTGGGGGGTTTTGGGGCGGTGGCGTAAGGGTTTTTAAGGCTCCACGCGACTTTTGCGGTTTACGTCCAAAGCCTGGGCTTCCGGGTTTTAGGTTGTTATACAGTCTAATACAATCACAGGGGTGTCGGGATTCTGCGGCCTTCCTGCTGTAAATAGCATAGCTTCGAAATTTCCGGGACGGCACTTTCGGCCAAGCGGGTTCGATGGTTTAGGGTTCACGGTTTAGGGCTCATGGCAGCTGTGCAATCTGAAGGATCAGCTGCAACCCACGACAGCTTTAACGAGCGTGTTCCAACTATTAAGACCCCGAAATACCCTCGATCTACTCAACCACAGACTTTGAGCCGGGCATTTCCAGACTCATAGACCCAGGAGTGCTTTAGATCCAACTCCCAAGACTCTGCCTTGAGATTTGAGCGTTTTAGGGTTTGGGAATTGGGGCTTCGTGGGATGTGAATATCACGGCTTCGAGTGTTACCTCGCCCCGTAGTTACCCTGGGTTTTCAAGGATGCCTGCCATGAAAGCTTGGTTACCCTTCCATTACAAGTCAGGGTGTCTGTGAGAAATCCTTTATACCCAACCGCCACTACATAGTCTTGGGAATCTATCTTCGGGCGGGTTTAGGGTAGCTTGGTGTCGCTGAGGAGGCACAATCCTAAACCGTACAGCCTGAGCTCGAACCCTTAAAGCCACACTCACTGAACCGCCAGACCAATGGATTGATCCGTGGAGTGGCGAAGAACATCGAGCACTGTAGGTTTGCGACGGATGCGCTGGAGCTGTCAGCCAGATGTGGGCGGCCTTCTCCCTTTTCTGCTGGGAAGGCGAGGGATTTGGACGTTCTACTCCAGCAGAGCGAATTGACCAAGGAACAAGAAGCCATGCTGACTGAATGCAAAACTGTGCGACATGAACAAGCTGAGAGAGACAAAATGCGTACCGCCCGGCATACCGGACTCTGTCCCTTGTCGCCCCTCGCTGCGCTCCGTGACCTCTCAGCAGCGTGGCCCGCAGATCATTCATATGCAAAGCGTGCGAGCGTCGAAAGCCAAGCCCTCAGAACCTTAATTAGCCCCAAACCCTAAAGCCCCAAAGCCGGAAACCCCCACCCCACACCATGAAGCTTACCATGATTTACCATTCCTCAGGGTTTAGGAAAGCTAAGGGTTTCGGGTGAAGTGTTGCACACCCCGTTCATGCAAAACTGTTGTACCGTACGTTGTGCAAGTCCTTATGTCATTCCCAAACCCCCAACCGACAAGGCCCGCAAGGGCTTGCTGTGCCGATGCCACCACCAAAGGCTGGCATCTTCTGTGGCCTTGATGATTGGAATAGGGGTTCGTTTAAAGGGATACTATAAGGGATCTATAGTAGGGTTCTGTAGTATACGGGCCCTATAATGACGTTGAAAGCTTCGGGCTTTAGACTTTACACTTCAAATTTGGGTTTGGTCTTCGGTTCCGGCGAGACTTCAGTCCAGTAGCAGAAGAATGCTCTGGGGGTCTGCATGACGAGAATTTCACGAAGTTTCTAGATTCCGAGCTCTGAAGTTAAAGCAGAGATCCGAAGATCCAAAGGCCGAAGCCTTGGAATGATGAAAGACGCAATGGAAAGAAACCTTAAACCCGGAACCCTATAGACTAAAATTGTAGGGGGACTAATTAGACTAGGCCCTGAAGCCTGTCCGCAATAGGCAACCAGACGACCTTTGACAGTAATAAGAAAGGCGCCGCCATGTCAACCCGATGGCCATTGGTACTTGAGATGTGCTTATTTAGACGCCGTGAACCCTTAACCAGCTGGGCTTACAGAACGATAACGGTCCCGTGAGCCAGTTAATGTGTCGTCGACCGTATATTGCTGCAGACCTTGCCAGGCTTGTCCGAGTGTGAGTGTCAAACAAAATCCTAAGCCGTGGCCAGGATCGAGGCACTGACAGCGACAAGTGGCGATTGGTCGGGGCCCTCACCGGCGAGTCCCAATATCTTATCTAACAAGAGCAAGGACAAGAAAGAAACAAGCTGCTGTTGATGATATGAATCCTGCAGTACCCTCAATAAGGAATATACCATGATTCCCATAGTTGGGGGTGCTTAAAGTAATGCAGGATCTATATCATCAACCGTAGTAGTAGGGCCTAGGGCTGAGGGTCTTAATGCCGGTGCACTGCAGCTCCTTTTGAAAAAAGGGTTTAGGGATTCAGCTGTTTGGGGGAATTTCGGGGTTTAGGGCAGCACCGAGGTTTTAGTTTTGGAGGGTTGGAGCACAGAAGACATGACTGAACCTTCGAGGGTTCGCGGCGTAGGGGAGTCTTACTTCAAGGCCTCCGTTAATGTCGCCATTTCAGGGTTGAGGCATTTAAGCTAGACGGTTTAGGGGTTCAGCGTTTAGGGATTTAGGCTGTAGGGTTCGTGGGTTAGGGTTGAGAATTTAGGCTTGGTCCTCAAGCCCAGTTGCAAACGGGGATTTAGGCTTTGCGGTTTAGGGGTTAGGATTTAGGCTCTAGGGACTTTAGGGTTTAGGGGTTTAGGGTTGCGGGATTTAGGCTTTAGGGGTTAGAGTTCAGGGATTTAGGCTTCAGGTTTATAAGAGGTTAAGTGTTTAGAGATTTAGGCTTTATGGTTTAGGGGTTTTGCATTAAGGGATTTGGCTTTAAGGTTTAGGGGTTTTGGGTTGAGGTACTTGGGCTTTAGGATGTAGGGGTTAGCGTTTAGGGATTTAGGCTTCTATATTAGGGGTTCAAGGTTCAGGGTTGGCCGGGCGAGCTCCAATCGAGCCTGCGTAAAAGGGCTTAGGGTGAAGATCCATGTCACGGTTGCGTGATCAAAGATGCTCTACAATTTGCCGATGAAAGTAGGCTGTCCCAAAACAGGCTCAGGGTCTGGCACGCCTAGATTACTCCGTATTACCTTGTTTTTGTTTTTCAACATCGACCCCAAACTCCTAACCCTGCCACCGGACTCGACTCGAAAGATACTTTCCTCGTTCTCCAAGGTCCTCCATGTCAGCCATGCTGGTGCTGTTCTTCGGGGCTCTCAGGCGCAGGCCGTCCCATGCACGGTATAGGCTTTGGTGCCGGTGTACGCATTGCAGGTTGCAGTTCGGCAGGCTTGAGCACGCCGTCCAGTATACGAATGTGGTGTGACTCGAAGCCACGGCGTGTTGTTTAACGTGCTCTTACGTTTCCAGGGTCCCATACTAATACGAAAGTTTCCCACAGAATCATATTGCTACTGCTACGAGTTGGCGGTCCGGGTGAAGCCCCCATTCTGCAACCTAGAGCCCTACGAGCCCTGCTGCAACTAACAGTCCCGGCCCGCCTGCCCCACATCTCAAAAACAAAGAAGGAAATCTGTTCTTGCACAACCCAACCGCGTAAGCCTACAAGCATTTCACCCTACCTTCTCCCAGAACAACCTACCCTTTCAAGGACACGTACAAGAAATCCTAGTAAGGATCCCAAGGTCGGTTTTACGGAAAATCCCGCGACTTCAGGCGCCCTGGCTCCAGCTGAACCTGTCTTCGATGGCTGCTTACCTCTGCGACCATCCGGCGAATCTCGCGCAGCCAAGGGCCCCAGGTTGAAATTCAGGTGTTTGGCGTTTAGAGTTTTGGGTCTTCTAGGATCATATAGGGATTGCTTGATTGCTTGATGTGAATTGAGCTTTACAACAGAGTTTTGCCGCTACTTGTCTGTAAGGTTTCCGAAGAAGGGGCATTCTCGGAAATGGGTAATATGAATATGCTATGATCCCCGTGGTCTGGTACTTCCGGTAGCAGCAAGAGGGTCGAAGATGAAAGTCAATGTGCTCCGATGCACGCGAACAGATATTTCACACATGCTTCCAAGTGAAAATGTCTGTATACAGATGCGAGATAGTTCACATGCGTACTACTCATCGTGTATACACAACGGTCTATGTAACCCCGAGTGCCACTGAATATAGGGTCCTGATGGATGGGGAAACTCTGAGCTGGTATAGTCATGTGAGGATTATAAACTATATATCGGGACTTCTTCAGACCTCCAATGTCGAAAACCTAAGTACGCCCGCCTCGCTGCGTGACTCTTGAGGCTCAGTAACTCCTGCAGTTGGACCCAAGAAGTTAACATAAGCTCCAAACCCGGTAGGAATTGAGGGTCCACCGGGCTGACATCAGCCTGTGCACCGTCGTGGCGTGCACGACTTCGACGAAGAGCTGTTGAGCTGGAAGCTCTGCTATGACGGCATCCAGCGCGACGTAAGCTGTCACGTGTAACTTCCTTCATGCTGACGGACGGGAAACCCAAAGCTCAGTGCAGCTCAATCAAATTTGCAGTGTCTGGTTGGTGGATCTACCGCAGAAGCATCTAGCCACAACCAGGAAAATATGCACGTACACGTGCGCTTTGTGCAGTGCAAAAAGCACTCACACTCCAGAACCCGCAAAGTCTGCCACTAGATGAGGGCCTCTTTTTAGGATATTTCAGGTTTCTACATCATGCTGAACACCTCGACCCCTCCGTTATTTAAGGCCTTCCGGGTTTACGATCTTGTTCTGTGGCCATTATATAGGGTTGGGGATTTAGTAAGTAAGGTAGGGTTAAAACCACACGATGCTCGACTAAACAAGACAAGAAATCGCCCGCAGCTGTCCTGAATAAGCTCCAAACCCTCGAATCTTAACCCACAACATCAAGCCCTCCACACTAAAGTCACCACATATTATGTACTATAGTCTTGTTCCGGAAGCTCCAAACCCCTTGAAGCAAAGCCATACCAAGCCCGTGGTGGTTCAACCCCGACCCGTGTCCATCAGCTCACAAGTTGACACAGGCGTGCTCAGCAAACCCCTGAACCCCAAATCCAGCCCTGTGAGAATCGGCCTCAGCTTCTTTTCACACCGACTCCGCACCTAAGAACCTCGCCTGGCTGTGTCCGAGTTGTGAGAGCGTAAATCCAGCCCTAAAACCAAAGAGCCCTGAGGCTTTAAATCAATTAGCTGATTCATGTCACTGGTTACTACTGATTTAACTGAATTGTAAACGAGTCCGAGTCAACTCGCGAAACATTGACCCGCAGTTGAATTGGGAGTTTCCGAAAATAGGGGTACCAAATTTTGGGGGCCCTTGTAATAAGGGTCCTACTATTTAGGGTACCATATTAGGGTCCCCTATTTTCGGAAACTCACTAACCCTAAACCCTTTATGGAACCCTGATAGATCCCTTTAAGGAACCCTTTAAAGGAACCCCAGGGTCCCCTATTTTCGGAAACTCCCAATTCAGTTCAGACCCCAGGGCTCCCAGCTCGGCAAGCTTGAGAATCCCAGACCAAAATTTGGATAGAAACACAGCTACTTCTATGATCTTTTTAAACGTGTTTGAAGATCCGAACGAAAGGATATTAATGAAAACAAAATGAAAATCTGAGCAAAGAAGTAAAGCATACGCACATAGACAGCAAATTACCGCAACCAAGAAATAATGTCAGCAACAACAATCAACGCAACCGAACATTCCATTTACGTACGTATGCAGATACGCATATCCGTCCATCCATTCATCCATCCATGCAGGCAGGGAGGCAGCCACGTGTATAGCTGATTATACTCATATGCATACCTACATTTATAGTCACACATATATGCACATACACGTTACATATGCATACAAATACTTCACATACGTGAATATATATATATATATATATATATATATATTTATATATTTATTTACAAATAGACATAAATATAAACCGATGTATACCTATATGTGCAGCCCACGCCCACAAACAGACACATATATATATATATATATATACATACACATTAAGATGAACAAACATACATGTGTAGGTCTATATGTACATGTATATGTACGTTTATATTATATAGGTATATGTATGGGTCTAAATGTTAAGTATGTAGATGAAGGTACGGCGATAGGTATAGGCACATGTAGTTCATGTATGTACATATGTATGCATGCATAACTGGATAGCGGACAGATGGATGTATGCACTCCTAGGCTGGAGCTCCTTTCGGAAGAGGAGGATCCCAGCGACTTCCTCCCTGGGGTGGGCTTTGCCGTGACCTCGGCATTGAGGCTTTGAGGATTCAGGATTTGGGGGGTTGGGGGGGCCTGAGGGTTTAGGGCTTCAGGCTTTGTGGTTGGTGGGTTTGAGGATTGTGGGGTTTGGGGGTTCAGGTTTTTTTGGGTTGGGGGTTCAGAGTTTAAGGCCTTTGGAGCTTGAGGATTCTTGGGGGCTTCAGGACAGGGCTTGAGGGTTCAAGTGCCGAGAGTTGCGGAGCCAAAGGCGTGCTACATTGTAGGGTGGGGGGGGCTCTAATCCATAATTTTGGTGTCTTACCCTACCCAGAGGCCCCATAGTAGTTCCTTTGTGGGATTACCTTATAGGGTTCTACATACGAACCCCAAAAAAGAACTACTTCGGGGCCTTAGGGCAGCTGTAGTGATGATACCCACTTACCTTATTATAGGATTCTATATAGGAACCCCCCAAAAAATGGGAACCACCCCAAAAAACTAGGCCTTAGGGTATTGGGATGGAAAAAAAGGGTTTAAGGTTCGAGGAGGGATCTGAAGGCGTTCTGGAGCTTTCGGGGCAGATCCCTTTAAGGAGCCCTTTAAGGAACCCTGCAGATCCCTTTAAGGAGCCCTTTAGGGGCTTCAGAGTTTAGGGTAAACCCCCGAAAGGAGGCTATTAGTGGATTTCCAACTTTTGGGCTTCTACTGTAGAGTGTCTCAATTTCGAGTATAGGAAGTTCTTTGGGTTTATGAGGCTATGGGAGTTTGAATTTGATCTGGGTTTGGGGTTTGGGGGGTTGAAGCCTTCAGACGGACACAGAGTTCAGGGTTGAGGCTTTAAGATTCAGGTTCCAGGATTCTAGGGGTTTGAATTTGTGGCTTGAGGTTCGGGGTTGGGGTGCTGGGAATGTGAGTTTATCATGGGGGCGAGGGGGAGGGGGACATTCAGGGCTCTTACGAAGCCCCAAAAGTCAAGTTGCCACGTTGTCGTCCTCAAAGGCATTAAGCTAATGCTTGGACAGTTGGGCTGAGCTTTCGGGGTGCATGGTTAGGTTGTGAAGGTCTTGCGGGTTGTCTCTAGGGATTGTTTCAGGTTCAGGCTATTTGGTGTAGGGCGTAGGGTGGGAGGCTTGGGATGACCTATAGCACCCTTATAGCAACCCTTAAGGGAATCCTTCGACCTTTGCTGGATGGTATCGCTCCCAAAGCTTAGTGCATTAGGCCCCCAACTCCTGCGCAGCATCACCCGCTTAGTTTTTGTTTGCGGGTTCAGGGTTAAGGAAGGTAGTGGGATTACTCTATGGGAGTTTTCGTACATAGGGGACCCTAATATAGTACCCTAAATAGTAGGATCCTCATTAAAATGGACCCCCCAAATAAGGTACCCCCAATCTTCGGAAACTCCCATATCCTTCACAGCCGTCGTAGTACCCGCTGTCTCATTGCGAGCTTCAGGCTCCCTTCTTGGAGATGTCCTCTGCCAGTGCCAGCTTCCTTCGGTTGGATCAGGCGCCACCCAAGAAGGGTTTAGGGTTTTATAGGGTTTATAGGCTTTAGTGTAGTTTTTTGGTCTTCAAGACTGAGGGTTTAGGATCGCTCCAAGCTTCGATACTATCTCAATGGTTCCATCCTATTGAGGGCTCCCGACCACCCAGAAAGGGGCTTGCGCCTCAGTCTTTGAGGTCTAGGAGGGCCCGAAGAGGGCTTGATAAGGGTTGGAGCTTAGTGCTTGGGGCTATCAGCACAGCACCTTTGTTCAACATGGACTTGCAGGGTTTTGGGATTTCGGAGCAGCGATCGCCCCTTCCTTCGGTGGGCTTAGGCATTACGGTATGTGTAATTTTGATTCTGCTTGCATGGGGGGGCTTGGGGTTCTTAAACAGGGATTAGCATTCACCCTCGCTGTGGGTTTCCGCCCGCAGCAAACCAGAGGAGCCCAGAGCGCAACAAGCCTGATACTCCCATCTCTAAGCCCCTTTAGAGCCCCCCAAGCCTCACGGTATATCCTCTTATACTGGTGGCAGCTTATACACCCCCCCAAAGAGCTACAAACCCCCAAGCAGACGGGAAAGGCCGCCCCAAGCAGGGAGAAGAAGATTACGAAGAGGAAGAGGTTCCAGGGAACGAAGAGGAAGATGAGCTCAAAGACCAAAGCCTCGAAAGTCGGGATCCCTCCATCCCTCAAGTTCATACAGGCGCAAACGATTAAAACTGTGAACATCCTAAATCCGAAATTTGTAATTTCCTAAAGCGCCAACCCTTCCCACTTCCGGAAACCTCAACACAGCAACTTAATGCAGAAGCATTCCTTTGCTGAGCTTTTCCGTCAGGACGCTTCCGAGGAGCAGGGCAGAGAGGTTTCGAGCCACGCCCACCGGGGTTTCGGTTGGGGGTTTCGGGGGTTTGCGGTTTAGGGTTTAGGGCTCAGGGTTCCCTGGGGTGAGGGCTTCCAGTGCCAACGGGGCTTCAGCTTATGAGTTCACCTACTGTAACTGGGGTCTCGGTGTTTTGTATTGGGGTTTACGGATACAGATTTGGCGGCTTAAAAACTGGAAGAGGAGCTGGGAACCCAGCAAAAAACAGACGTAGTTACACATGGACTATCAGCAGGGGTATTCTAGTACCAGTCGTTCAGACCCCAGTTTTACCCCATCATCGCATCTTAGCAGCCTCAAGCAGTAAGCGTCAAGGGCTTTTCAGGTTCCCGGGCAAGGGTCAGATGCGGCTCTACCTGGCATGTCGCAGCCTAGCTCTCATGTATCGGATGCACTTCTGACAACCCTACGAGTAAGAGGAAGCATTGTAAAGAGACTACTTCAATGACAAGGTATGTACTGGACCCTTATAGGGCCTTAAGTCAAAGATTCCTGCGTTCTGGATCCGGTAGTGCGGCTCTTCTTTCCGATTCTGCTATGTCCTTTTCGTTTGCATTGCAGAGCCTTAGGGCTGTACATTCCGGGTTTTGGGCTTCGGCGCTTTCTGCTTTAGGGGGTTAGGGTTGAGTGTATACTGTTTGTTTAGAAGTTAATTAGGGGCTACCCGCACTTTAAAGCTGTCGTTATGTTTTTCTTGTCTGTTGAACCACCGCCGCAATTTAAGACACTTGGCACCCTAAGCAGGAACCAACAAGGGCGCAGTTGGCAGACTTCTTTTTTTGACGATCCGAACAAAGGCTCACCTGAACCTTGGAGTTGTCGTCCTGGGTAGTCTATGAGTTATCCAAGAAGGAAATCTGTAGGATATAACCCCCGCAAGAACTCCATCTGATTGCCCGGATAAAACCGTAGACATGGAAGAACACCCGAAACTCGCCCCAAACCCTCTACCGTGACCCCAACCCTACACCCTATACATCCCAAACCAGACCCTTATAAACCCGGATAAGCCCCAAACCTGAAAATCCACCCGAACTCCTACATTACCCATAGGCTCCATAGTAGTTCCTTTTTGAGGTTACCTTACAGGATTCTAAATATGAATCCCTACAATGAACGGCCATGGAGCCTCTAGGTACAAATGGAAGTCATGCCCTGGTTTCTGGCATTTTTGGGCCTTCATAGTTACCTCTACTAGTTTGCAGGTTCCTTATTATAAGCATGGAGTAACGTACCCCAAAAGCCTATTCTAATGATTAAGGCCCCTACAATTACATGTCGAGGGTTGCGGGTTCAAGAGTCTTAGGCTCAGAGCCTTCCGGGTTCTGAGGGATGGAGGGCTTTGGGCTAATTTTGGGGACTTGGGGGTTTAAGTTTGGTTTAGTTGATTCGTTAATATACGGTTCGGGTTCAATCAGCAAATACGGTCTTGCATAAGTGTTATAAATGCTTATGGTCATAATCTAGAGCGTAGATATTAGAGAGGCCTAGGGGTCAGTCAGGAAGAACATGTCCGAATCGTCCCAATAGAGTCCCGCCTGACCCCGGCAAGCCTGCGTGCTAGAAGAAGCTACCGTAGAGCGTGCCTGGAGGGCCAAAACCCCTGCACAACACTAGGTTATGACACCTTCACTTTTGAGTGCTGACGGTTTCCTTACCTCATGCCCGAACTGTGATGATTCCCGACGCATCTGTCGGGATAGTAGCTTAACCAGGTCATTGTGTTGGTATTTTAATTATACGCCGGAGTGACGATCAGGTTTCGGTATATAAAAGACCTGATCCAAGTGTCTTCTGCCCTTCCGCAAATTGGGGTAGATGCACGAGCGTTACATCCACAAATCTCACGCTTGAAACATCTTGAAACCAATGTAGTCCTTCTGTTGCTTGTGCTGCACTGTTCTCGGATCGACGATTGTGAATGCAGGTGCTGCTAAACATACATGAGCGCTGCATCGCAGCAACAGTGTGAGACATCGCGTAGCCGTCATGGGTATGGCCGGGCAGAGGCACCCTACTCAACATCCGTGGGCTTGCACATGCTCCAAGTCCAGCTTGCAGTTGATGGACACCGCAAAAGCCAACATTGGTGTAGTGGTATCACTTTGCTGTACAGCCTTGCATATCAGCTGCATATCAGGCCCTTACAGGGCCTTAGGGTATCGCACCACCGGCCCGTTTGGCCTTGTTTCACGCGGATCCGGGCCCTGGGCTGCGTCCGAGCATGGAGGATGCTGAGGCCCGAGGGCATCGACAGTTAAACCGCAAGCACAACCTGCCACAAGCCTGGCCTCAGCCCTGAAGCCCCAAAGCTGTAGCCAGGCTTCTAGAATCATCGCACATGCCGTTGAAAGATTTGCGCATGTGTTCCTCTCCTGTGTGACGTGCGAGTGCCTGGGTCCCTGCACGAGAGGTGTTATGCGTGCTTCTTCTCCGGGTTGTAGGGCAAACTACTGACACGTCCGTCTAGGGGTGCCAATGTTGATGTGGACTTGTTAATCATCAATTGTCTTAGTCTAACTCAAAATTTGTTATTCTTGTTAGTATTTTTATATTAATTTGTGTATTTCTACTCCTATTACTATTATCATTATTATTCGTATTATTGTTGTTTATATTACTATTATGTAGAAGGGCAAACATATGTTGTACGTGCGAGAAGTAGACTTCCTGCCAAGGTGGTAACTGGAAGGTTGATGGATGGCGGCGGCAGGACGGCGAAGGCGGGCTCCGATTGTAGTGTACTACATCACCATGATTCTCACTGCCTCATTACTATTGCTTTGCTTAGTTTTATTCTTATTGTTATTATTAGTCTTCTTGTTGTTCTTGTTTTTTGTAACTCTTCTTCTTACTGTCATTAGTGTCATTGTTATTGTCCTTTTGGGGGCCAAACTCCCTGAGCTTTCCTGAACCGTGCACCCCACCCGCTGTTCATCTGCGTCGGTTCATGACGGTTCCATGTGAATGGGCCTTGCTTGGTGACCATGTCTGAGCAAGTGTCTATGTTCTGCCTGTTCCAACTGCATGTTCCATGCAGCCTCAGATGGGCTTCTTTTCAGCAGCAGCTCACGTACTGCATAGCCTTGCGGCTCTTGCAGTCTTAAGGGAGTCTGTGAACCTGCAGTAGTTCGGAAACATGTCTGCAGCAGATGTGGACGATGTGTCTAGACACACCGGCTGCCGGGGAGTGCTGCTATGATGCACACTTGAAGCGCAACAGCCTCGGCCCGAAAACTTCTAAGCTTCCTTCAACCCTGAAACCCTATAAGTCCCTATTCTTTCACCCTAAACCCTATAAGTGCCTATAGGCATCCTATAAGCCCTACATCTCGGCCCTCAACTCTTGATTCCCGGATAAACGGCAGAGGAGCACCGAGCCCCTCGACCAGAGCCCTACGCGTTGGGGCCCCGATTTTCTGGTCTTCTTGCGGAGAGGCGGAGAGGAGATAAGGGGACGTCAGGGTGGTGGGTGGGTTGGGGTTCAGGGGTTTCACTTTTCAGGCTGCGGTTTAGGGTCTAGTGGGGTGAAGGGCCTGAGTGGCTCGTGTTCGTCATCCAGACTCGGAGGTCGAAGGTGTGGAGTCGAGTCATTGTTCTTGCTCAAGGCAGTTGGTGTCGTGTTTCGTCCAGCTCTATGGCACTGCTGTACCACAGCAAAGCTTCAACATGAACCCTAAAACCCCTAACACCTAAGCTGCTCTGGACCCCGTGCTAGACTACTGCTCCTTGTCTTGCTGTTTCAACCACCTTGCGGGTTTGATGCAGCCTGCAGGCGTCAATAGAATTGGATTTTGATTCAGAGTTGTATCCACGGGATTGGGGTAGGAATTCGATCTTGCGATCGAGCCGCCTGTAAAGACATGCAACCACATCATTAGAGGCTTGGGAACTGAAGTGACGGCTGTTGGGTATGTGGCCGCTGGGTTGCAGGTTGCAGACTGTGCATTGACAGGTAACAGCACAAGACAGGTGGAGGAAGGCTGTGCGTTTGCTGCTGAAATGGATATAACCGTCTGTATACATATGTATATATAGTTATATAGAGAGAGAGAGAGAGAGAGAGAGAGAGAGAGAGAGAGAGAGAGAGAGAGAGACAGAGAGAGAGAGAGAGATGAGACGGGAACCTTACCTTTTTCTCAGTTTTCTCTTCTGCAAACCTCTGTTCAATCTTCGCCGACCAAGGTCAGTGTCAAACTCGAACAATCCACAGGCTCGATCCAGAGCGGTTGGGTTCTGGCTCGTGTTAATGGGCTGTAGAAAGCAGGATTTACAATGCTCGGCTTACAGCTGTTCAGGTTGTTTTAGCGACCCATGTAGCATCTCTGTTGCAAAGACTCTTCCCTTATTGCCAGTCCGACAGGCACACATGTGTTGCGCAGATGGTTGAAGCGGAGTGGTTGGTTCGTGTCCCAAGCTCTCGTGTCTGGCTCTGCAGGTCTAAGTGCCTACTGGGATGTTTTATTCGGCCCAATAAAAAGTTGGTCCTCCAAATCGTGGCTGAAGCTACAGAGGCTGAGACAGAGACTTTGTGGACAGTTTTCGTTCCCCGGAGATCTTGGATTGGAGCCACCCTCCCGGTCATATGCCAAACCGAAGAATCCAAAGTAGCTGGAGCCAAGAGTGGCCCCGGAATGTGTATCGTGCGGTCGCCCGGTACTACCGTTAAACAGTTAAACACCTTCTGTCAGGGCTCTGCTCCTCAAGACTTAGTAGTAGGAAGAAAGGTACCCATGTCTTACAGAGACTACTTAGGAACCCACATCACTGCAGATCCGATTTTACGTTTCCCAAGACCCTGCGAGAGTTCGCGCTAACCTCTAAACTTCTAAGCCTTAGCAAAGAAAAACGAAATCGTCAACCCTAAACCCTAAACCTTAGAGGTGAAAAAAAAACAGAACGGGGGACCCTGGGAGTGCGCCTCTGCCGTGATTTACGCGCGCGCGCGTCTTTCAAAAAAAACCAACAAACCATAAAACCAAAAAAACAGACAAACCAAAAAAACCATAAAAACCAAAAAAACAATAAAAACCAAAAAAACCATAAGCACCAAAAAAACCATAAAAACCAAAAAAACCATAAAAACCAAAAAAACCATAAAAACCAAAAAAACCAAAGAAACCAAAGATCTGACACTCTCCGGCCATGGACACCTCAGTCCAGGAGTCTCTGATAATTGGTTTTTGTTGGTTTCTTTGTTTTTTTTGGTTTTTTTTGGTTTTTTCGAAAGACTCGCGCGTAAATCACGGCAGATGCGCACTCCCAGGGACATAACGTAGCATGGCCAACGTATACGACTAGATAGCAGTGCGAAAAACCACACTTGCACATCAGCACTTTTTGTTCTCATGATGATGAGAAGCTTTGTGGGTATGCGAGGCGCATCAGAACTACAGCGACGTCACCTTGAGTGCAGACTTCATATCGTACACACACAAGCAAACACTACATAGTTCTATATGGATTGCTATTTGGGTATCCCTGCTTGACTTCATATAGAGACTTCTATACAATAAGATAACATATAATCAAGATTATGAACATCGACAATAACGAACCAGTATCGTAATAACGAACATGAGATTAAAGATTAAACTTCTATTAGTATCCAATGACAATATTCAAATTTAGCAAATATTTTTCTTATACAATAACATTATGATAAGCAAATAAACAATTATACAAACAAATGAAATAAGCTAGATTCATTAATTATGCCTTCGTCATTCTTGTAGGCTACTCGGGCCTGCGTGATATAGCGATCAATTATCTGTCGAACTCCGCTTGTTTTACAGTAACTACCATTTTTAGTGTTAATACGAGGACTATTAAATGGGTCTCTGAAATATATAGGTAGATACCGATTCGTCGATACTTTTTGTGAATATTTTTCAAACAAAACAAAGTGTATAGTACTGGTGGTTATATTGTTGTAAATTGGTATAGTTATTCAATCTTATTATAATCTCACATAGGCTCTTCTTAGTATACTAGAAAACTTGGATGTGTATAGATACCTGTGCGTGGGAAATATGTAAGTATGCATGTGTGCTATATATATATATGTATATGTATATATACGTGAATATGTATGAGTACCTATTTTTGAAATGCATGTGTCAACTGTGTTGATACAAAAAATAAAGTACTAGTACTGTTCTATGTGAAACCTTGTTTTCTTTCGCAAGTAAAAACTGAAGGCATAATTAGTGAATCTAGCTTATTTCATTTGTTTGTATAATTATATATTTGTTTTCATAACGTTATTGTATAAGAAAAATATTTGCTAATTTTAAATATCGTAATAGGATACTAATAGAAGTTTTATCTTTAATCTCATGTTCGTTATTACGATACTGGTTCGTTATTGTCGATTTTCATAATCTTGATTATATGTTATCTTACTGTATGCAAATCTCTATATGACGTCAATTATTTGGAAGACGTAGGCTTTCCTAAATGGGTGCATATCTATATATTGTATTGGCCAACAACTTTATAAGCTTAAAGAACATATTATGCTTGTATGTTAAATTATATTTCGTTCGTGTTAGAGGATTTGTTCATTGATTTATATGTTTAGCTTGTCCACATATCAATATGCTTTCTATATTTCGATTATTCTTCTGAATATGACTATAAATGACTATATTTCGATTATTCTGAATATGACTATAAATGGAATATGCTAAATACATGTATGTGCCACTTTACAACGCATTTGTTGCTGGTAACCCAATATGCTTTTAATATTCCGATTATTCTTCTGAATATGACTATAATTAAAATATGATAAATACATGTATGTGCCACTTTACAACGCAATTGTTGCTGGTAATCTATAGAATTTCGGTTTGGTGTGTATTGAAAAGTTTCGTATATCTAGTGCTATTGTTGTCTATATTTGGATTGAATATTCGGTTATTATCTTAAAATGTATTGATAAGAGTATTAATGCAAAAGGCATGGTTGGTGATAATAATAGGAATATAATCATATAAAATATCATTTATAGATCAGAAGTTTGTACTACATCTAGAAGCATGCTCCACACCCAGATATGTGCATGTAACTATGTATGAATAGTGAAAAGTCGACATTTGTCGATTAATGTAAGGCACAGTATAATATGTATATATATATATATATATTCATATATATATATATATATACTTATACATATGCCGAGCTCTCTATTATGCACAATGTCACACATACATATGAGGGTATATACACATATATATATATATATATATCCGTATTTGTATGGATATTTATTATATATATATATATATATAGACATATGTATATACATTTATCCGTATATCTTTATTCTTCATATATATCTATGCGCATGATAGCCTCATCGAATGTAAGTGCGCCATCCCGCCCTCCAAGTTCACGAAGCAAACCTGGTATATGATCACCACGAAACTCCGACATGGCTTCAGAGATACGAAACGAGAAAACCAAGAAAGACTGTTTGAGCTTCCGTGGCAACGATATAACAGCTTGCGAACGAGAAAGAAAGAATGTCAGTTGTGTACTCATACCTTGGTATACATGTGTGTAAAAAAAGTTGAATGAATGCTCGTTTAAGTATGTGTGCGTCTGCCTGTATCAGATTCTCGCAGGTGGTTCATTAGATGGCTCGACAATGCGATACTTAGATTTTGTGGAAAAAGGTGCACTCCCACAGCCCCCCGGACTCAAAAAAAAACCTTAGAGGTGCAGGGCTCTTCCCAATGAAGATCAGGGGTCCGACTTCCGGGCATGGGCTAGTGTAGAGGGTTCAACTTAGCAGTATATTGGCTTAAAATCACCACCAATACTACTCTGGGGTTCTTCATTCTAATTACAATATTTACTCGAAACCTTGTTCTAATCATCAAAGCTACATATTAGACAGCCTATGTCCTTTTGGGATTTATACACAAAACGACCATAATTGCTGGACCGTTTGTTTATTGGGCTGGGATCCCTTGTGCCTAAGTAAACTAAGTAAAGGAGCGATGAATGTAATACAGGGGCCTAAGTAGTTACCAATACTACTTTTTTTTTGCGGGGTCCTGTATATAAGTATAGTAGAAAGGGGCTCCCGAATTTTATGGCCCCATATTACTACACGGGCTCTTTAAGTGATCCAGAAAGGTTCTGCGGTTATGACCAGGTTGTTACGGCTTATTGTTTTAGTTTGTTGCTTTTGATGTTGACGACAAATCTGCCCCAGTCGTCGCCGGTCCGGGATTTGCTGGAGCAGCTGCGGAGGCTGGATAAGGGTTGAGGGATTAGAGCATCAGGTCGGAATAGTGTGAGTGTGTGAAACTGTGTTCTTATTGATGTGTTCGGGCGTAGATTTAAATTTCCAGGGTCTGCTGTGCTGCTTGAGTCAAGCTCGCGAAATATCTTGAGTCTACATGCGCACCATTGCTGTGTATATGTGCATGCTACATTTGAGTATTCGTACCGTACTTACCACAAATACACATTTTCCTGCCTATGTACATACGCATATAGATGTGCAGATAAAGGTCTTCTGCTGGATTCTAGATTCTAGATATGTGCATGCACATACGTATATGAACTTTAGTAACTATAGCATGAACAAATCCGTTGATTTCTGTTCGCGAACTGGCATTATCCTTCATCCGCACCGTATCAGCCTGGGACGATTCCGAGAGCATCGAGAGCTCAAAAGCCCCGAACTGAAACCAGCTGCTTGCGTTAGAACCCTAGCTTACGCCGTGCATACACCTGTCTTGGCCAGCCGAACAGCGATCCTTTGTACACGCGTTGTTTTGGGTTTCCTAATACTGACTGAAAGCAACCCATAATTATGCATGTATATAACCCGCTCTACCCCAAACTGTTTGAAGGCGCAAGCCCGGAAACGCAAAATTCTCAACCCAGAACCTCGTCTGGAGGAGTCCGAGTTGCGAGAGCATAAACCCAGAAACCCAAAATCCTGAACCCTACACCTAAGCCCCTACATGAACCAAACCCCTCGACCCACACCGATGGATCGTTGCTTGGCTTGTCCGAATTGTGAGAGTGTAAACCCTGGAGGGACAGCATTCGTCAGCCAAGCCCGTAATACGATAACTATATAATAAGGAACCCCCAAAACCCTATTCTGATTATTCAGGCCCCGATAGTAGCCATAGTAGCCTCAAGTCCGAAAGACCTAGCCCTGAGTTGCCAGAAGGTCAGCCGAAACCTCTTTCGGGTTTGCTGGTGTTTCGGATTTTACTTTTGATTTTCTGGGAGGGGTTATGGGTCTTGGGGGTCGTGCGGTTTAGAAAGCTTGAGTGGGTGGTGTTTGGGCCTCTGGGGGTGTAAAGGGTTAGACGGTTTGTGGGCTTTAGGGCTTTACGGTTTCGGCCATCTCGTGTTTAACGGCTTTTAGGCAGGGGAGTGCCGGCTCAGAGAGCAGGCTGCAGGCGTTTAGCATGTAGGTTTCCATGGTTTCGAATTTCGAACGACTTTCCTTACCTTTGGTTAGTAGGGAATGGAAGAATCGTCGTAGTAGTAGTAGTAGTCGTAGTAGTAGTAGTGATAATTGTACCCCATTCCTCCATCCCCTACTCAGCAAGGGTAAGCAAAAGCCAGAAAGGCCCTCCAATCCCCCCCCCCCCCCCCCCCGAACCGTAAACCCTAAACCCCCCCTAAATGTTCGGTCCCGATCATCAGGCTGGGAACTCCTTACCGTGAACTCCGGAAGCTTTCGCCACCAGTAGACCGCTTGCGCCGGGGACTCTGTAAACCCAGGCTTGCCTTTTTGTTAGAGGTTTTGGTATCACGTGACAGAATATAAAGGTATACGATATCCTTTGACCAATAGGATTGTGGAGGGTGAAGACCTTCAGGGTGTGGTCCTCAGACTAGGTTCGTCGATAATGGATACCTTACATTACAGTGGGACCAACAATGCAACAAGGACATCCCCATCATGTCTAGGGCGGCCCATGTTTGCTTGAGTCATCCTCGTGCAGACTCCCTCAAAAGGCTACAACTGCAGATTCTGGTCGAACATTTTTTGCCGGTTCTGTTTTGTTGCGGAATGTTAACCGGTCTTGGGCATGTATGCGTCGTTGTCCGGTTCCTGATGCGAACATGGGCACGCAGCACAAGCCGCTCTCTCTGACTTTGATCTAGCCTCAGGCCGACTGTTCTTAACTATACTGTCCGAATGCCCGCGATGAAAACACTCGAGCTTATGCGATGTTACTGTAAGCACTGTTATCAGTAATTAGAAACAACCGTGCCTACATTGATATCCAAGCATGGACGAGGTGAGGATGTCCGCGACGGCACGAAAAAGAAGGTGGCGCAGGCTCGCGGCGGCTCTCAACCCTGAGCTGAAACGTAAATCCTTAACCCTACATGGCCTCAGTTCTAACCCTTAACGTAAGAAATCGATCCGGTCCAGTGACTACTCGTACTTTGCAGCTTTGATATCAAAACGACACTAAAGCCTAAATCCAGACATCCGCCTGTTTGCAGTCCCTCCACCACTGATTTGGGTTGTGAGGTGCAGGGTTGAAGGCTTTCGAGTTGCATGGTTTCGTGTTTCAGTCCCTCGGTTGTTTCTAGAGTGTTTAGGGGGGGTCTGGGGTTTAGGGTCTAAGGGTTTCAGGCTTTGCCCTGTAGGGCATGCGGAGCGCAGGGGAAGTAACATTTTGGGGTTACAAGGGCTTTAGGACCGAGGGGTCGCAGGGTTTAGAAGGCCAAGACCTCTCTGGGGCCGAGATGACTAAAGAGCAATTATGCTGGTAGGAAGTTTGTCGCATAGTTTCCGAGACTCAAAGCCGAACTTTGTGCAGATGTAATGAGTCATGGCACTTACATGGCCACAGCCTTGTGATATTCTATGCCCCCTGAGCCCTATATTCGTTTTTGCAGGTGTAGCTCGGTGTCAGCTTCCCTTTCCACTCTAAGGGTGGTGCTACTTGAGGATTGAAAACGAGAAAGCACTACACCATAAATCCTAAGCCAGCCACAACCCTTGGGACTTGTTTTGTCTACACCTTGCATCTGCTACATAATGCCAGAATATTCGTGGATGTTCTTGGTTTCCTAAAACACCGAGGCCTGGGGTTTGTTTTCTGCATGTTATGGCTGGGCCACGGCTACAACTTGTAGAGGCGAAGGTGCAAAAACCAGCATCTAAGAATCTAAACTGAGGCCCCCTTCCCCCAAAACGATGGATTGCACTGATCCGCCGTGACGAAGGAGTTGCGGCTCCATCGCTTTGGCGACTCGTTGACACAGGCACCAGAACGGGAAGTCAGAGGCTACATGGGCTTAGGTTATTACTTAAAGGGGGAGAAAAGGCATCAGATACGTCTCGTTCTTGTAACTACAGGTATACTCGAGGTGGGGTGGTGCGTGGTTGGGCACTCACATGTCAGAGGGCCCAAGCGGTTTGGGGGAACAGTAGGACTGGAGCGCTGGTTGTTCGGTGTCCGACGCAGCTCCAATGACCGGTACTTGGCGAGCTTAGTGTATCAATGGCAGTGACGACCTAGACAAATTTAGCTGAACCAATCACCCCGTCAAAGTATGCAATTAAGTCTGATCTGCAGGCGGTTTCGATGCTTGGGAGTTTGATGTATTTGTGCCGTGCAAGTTTCTGGCGATCACGACGTGAGAGTCAGAGGTCTAGTAGATGAAAACATACTAAACCAACCGGGAAGTGGACTTCAAGATTGCTGCGACTGTTGGCGAGCCTCTTCGTGCTGTTGCCCAGAGAAGCGTGGAGATTGTAATGGTGCAATGAGGCATATTCATGAAGTGAACGATCAATTGACCTCCCTCTCCCTCTCCCTCTCCCCCTCCCCCTCTCCCCCTCTCCCCCTCTCCCCCTCTCCCCCTCTCCCTCTCTCTCCCTCTCTCTCCCTCTCTCTCCCTCTCTCTCTCTCTCTCTCTCTCTCTCTCTCTCTCTCTCTCTCTCTCTCTCTCTCTCTCTCTCTCTCTCTCTCTCTCTCTCTCTCTCTCTCTCTCTCTCTCTCTCTCTCTCTCTCTCTCTTCTATCTAACATGTAGACGTGTGGATGTGTTTTGTATGTGCAGATACACACACACACATATATATATATATTATTGTATATACAGAAATACATATATATATATATATACATATAGATACATATATATATATGTAAAAAATAAACAAATATATATATATATATATATAATATATATATATGTTTATTTTTTATTTATTTATGTATATGCATGTGTACAATTGTTAGGGGTTTTTGTGTGTATATATGTACATATGCAGTTATCTGCATAGAGAACGGAACAGAATAGTGCAAACTACTTTCTTGTAAATCCCCTCAAGTAAGAAAACAACCGCGTCCGGAAACTACCAACCCCTTAATCAAAAGGTTCGAACCCGAGAACTCAATATGAACCCATCCTGCATAACGAAGACCCATTAGGCTTTAGAGAAATTGCCGTCGTTTTCTGTTTGCTTTAAATGTAGAGGCAGGGACCCACAGCCCTCCCCGGAGTCGCAGATAGAGTCAGCAAGCGCAGTAGTACCGACCCTTCCCCTTCAATAGTCAATCGTCCTGGCCTGTGTGCTTGAAATCAACTGGGGGACCGGGGGGGGAGTATTATCATGAGATTAGCATTATTTAATGTGTGAGTGCCTTCATGCATGCATACATACACACATGTTTTGCATATAGAGTCGTATAGTGTACATATACAGATGTACCTATCTTTGCAAGCTCTAGCTTGCCGGCAATGTGTCCTTGAAGCCCGTGCTAGGCGCAGGTGATCCCGGATCCCTGTCGATGTGCTACCGGGCATCGAAGCAGCCGTTTTGGCTAACGTTTCCTGTTCAGGCTTTTTTTGTATATAGGGGTCTGTCAACCCAATTCGAACCTGCTTAATGTAGGAACCTGATTAAGAAATCCTGGGCCTATAACCCCAAAATAGTAGGGTTCATATAAGGAACCCTACTAAAGGCCCAAGGTTTCTTCATCAGGTTCCTATATTAAGTCCAGTGGCAAAAAGGTTCCTAGATTAAGTCAAATCTCCTGATCCTGCATGTAGAATTGTGTCATGGCTGCAGGGTTCCACGCTCGTAGGGTCTAACCCCCACCTGTAGCCCGAAACCCCACAAAAGCCTCGCGGGAGCGGGATCCAGGGTTTAGGGTTGGCATAGCTTGAGGGGGACCCGGTAGAGTCGCTGCAGACCGGATCCAAAAAGGGTTGGCATGTCAGGATTTGGGCGTTTTGTTCTTGCAGCAAGCGCGATGCCGGTACTATGCGGTGCACCGGCTTGTGGTGCGTTGTCCTGCGCCCTGCATTAGAACCTTTTGTATAAGGGGCAACGACTACCCAAGTGAAGAAAGCAATGCGAGGAAGGTTGAGTGCTCACACAAGTTCGACAAGACACCAGGAACCCAGGACCAAGAGCAAGCATGGAAATGCCTTTCGGACACTGTTGACTGTTGACCCTAAACTGTACTCGGCCCTTCCGCGCCATTGCAGTGCAAATGCGAAGGTTTGTCTCTTCAAAGACGAGGGAGACGGGTCCGCCGGAAAGCCGTCCAGTCACTTGCCGAAGTAGATGTTGCCTAGTATTCGGACAGACCTGGGCTTCAAAACGTTCCCTGACAAGGCCCACAGCCCACGACCATAATGCTTGATTCCCAACCCGACAGCAAAATCGAAAGTCCCTACATCCCTGTTCCGGTCATGGGGAGCTGCGACAGGCTCATATTCATAAAATCTTCTGTTCATAAGTTGTCAGATGGCGAAAGGCTCCGGCAAAGGCTCACAGCATCTGGGCGTTAAGGGCTACGCTGGGAGCTTCTTGTTTCAAGGATCTAGGGATGGTCAAGATTGGGTTCATAAGGGCTCGAAAGATGACTGGTTCTGGCTATCGCTGAGGGTCTACACTCGGGGCTTTGCTTTCACATGCTTTGACAATTTCCTAGGAAAAAGATAGTTTTGAGAATCCCAATTCTTTCCTGGGGAAAACCAAAAAATCAAAAACAAAATCTGTCACGTCGTCCCCAACGCGTTCTGTGATCCCAAACCCTGATCCGGTCAGATGCTCCTTCCGGCGGCGACTTTTTGCTGGGTCGCTTCGATGTGCACTGCGGCCGCAAAAGTAGGGCTTTCGGGCTCATAGGGTGACCATAAGGGCATATTATAAGGGCCTAAGTTAAATACCCAACAGGTAGGCCGTCGGGTTCAACTGTAAAACCTTAGCCCTGACACTAAACCCTAAACCCACGAGTTGTAGCTGCACAGAAGCCTAGTACTCTGTATCAACATACGGACGTACACACCCTGCGCATGATATAAGAAAGGACAATATGGATCCTTCCATGGGACCCCTAGACAAGCTTAAGAGACCCTAGCCTGACCCTGATTCCTGATGCCCCCGGCACCGGCATGACTCCGACAGCCTGCAAATCTGAAAGGGGTGTTCCCCGTTTGATCCTGTTGAGCGCGAAGCAGAATAAGACCCTTGAGAAGACAGTATACAGGCAATGCATACCGAATCGAAGTGATGCCCCGTACTGATGCATGGATGTGCATGCCGTAAACACCTCAAAGCCTCATCGGCGACGCAGGTTGACATGCGGAGCTGTCGCTGACTTTGATGCCAACTGGAAGTATGCTTCTCGTCCCAACTCGACTTTTCAGCTAATCCGAAAGCAAACAGTTCAGCTCTCACCCCAAAACCTTGTCCTCTAAGCCCTTAAGCCTCCCCGCCCTGCCCAACTGCCGAATCTGGCGTGGCTTCTGAAGTCCTGTGGCGCAGAGCTTCTTGGGGGAGTGGGGTTTTTGGTAGCGTTCGTTCAGGGTTTCAGCAGAGGGAGTTCCGGGGCGACAGGACAAACCTATGCACAAGGTATGACATATGACGCACTGCACCCTGAACCTCATCGTCTTTGCACCCTGTCGAAGCCTTCTCGGCCGTTGCCCGCACCCCGACGTCGACCTGACGCCTACCGAGCGACTCCAGGCAGCATTTAGCTTTCGGGGTCCTTGGGGTAGGGTTCAGGGATGAGAGTTCAGGATTGCTCTTGAACATCATAGCTATAAAGCTTATAGTACAATATTTCAGTCCACCAAATGAGCACTTCTAACCCGGTTGACCATGGCCCCAAACGTGGCTGACTGTAAGTTCACCGCAGGCTTAGCCCTCTGATCGCGGTCTTTGCAAGTTTCGGGATCTGGTGATGACTACACGATTACTAATACTTTTCCTCAGGGTTCCTTATCTGGGCTATGGTGTGATATACCCCCCAAAACCTATTCTAATGAGCCTGTACGATAGGATCCTTGTAGCAACATTTTCAGGGAAGCCCTTTCACTTGGGGATAACTAAAGGCTTGGTTCTTATGGCTCCTGAGCTTAAGCAGGGAGCCAGGCCTTGCATCGCTTGCACTGCGTCCGATGACAGCTCGGGCAACGCCGGACTCCATGGCTCCAGCTTCAATTCCACAGTTTGGGGCTTAGGGTTTAGAGTATTAGGTGTGGAATGACCAAGTAGAACGATATACATATCTTGAGTTCAACCTCCCTACTGTATAGCAGGGTAGGCAACTTTTAAGTGTTTATTGGAAGCCCATTGTCCTCATTCCCAAAAGCAACTGTAGGCAATCATCCTTCCTTCAGTTCTGCAGTTCTGCACCCTGGCTGGGTGTTCGGCCAGGGACGCAGCAGCTACTTATACTCTACAAGGCAGTCCCACTCAGGGTTTAGGGTCAGGCAGAGGCCGCTGAACGGCAGACACTCGTTGACTTAGTACAAGTAGCTGGTAGGTAACCTTGAACCCTTTGTGGTTTATGTAACCCAAGCATGAATGATTTCCTAAGTTGAACTCAGGACATCATGGGTTGCGGTGCGTCCTCTGCAGTGGTTGCGCCCGACGCCACTGGGGCATCTCCGGGTGGGACATTGCCAGCAGTGCAGAAATCGCTGGACAAGGAGGTGCTGCGGTTTTTGAGCTTGGGCATAGAAATTAGTCATGTAGGTTAGTATTTGGTGGCATAGATAAGGACCAGGTACTGGGGAAGCCTTCCGAATTTCAAGCTTTTGTTCAACACGTCTTCGGCCTTGATCAGAGGGAGAGTTAAAGGTTCTGCCTGCGCTGTCAGTGGAGGATTGGGCTCACCAGCCTGGGAGCGTACTTGCAGGGTAGATTCGTCTTCGATGTCTTTTCTTTTAGGTGTCTCTCAGGCTCCGATGTGCAATCGAGAGGCCTTCCGAAGTTCAGGGGACACAGGCTATCTACTTGCACGTAAACCCTGGAGGTTGTGGAGTGGGTCTGTGGGCTTGGGCTTATATAGGCCTAAACTTCAACAATCATGCTGGCTTAACCATCCCTAAACCCTGAACCCTAAACCCAAACGTCCAGAGCACTTGGGGTGGGAGGCCCTGACTTCGCTGTTCGAGAAGCATCCTCTTCGGCTTCCGGCTCTCCCAGGCGGCTGAGGATTCGGGGCTTTGGTTTTCTGGATCTAGGCTGGCTGACAGGAGAGAGAGAGGGAGAGAGAGAGAGAGAGAGAGAGAGCGAGGGAGAGAGGGAGAGAGTGAGAAAGAGAGGGAGGAAGGGAGGGAAGGAGGGAGGGGATGGATTATGGGTGTTGGATGGTGCTTCGGGCTTAAGTATTCTATAGGGTCTTGGAGTCTTCCGGGGGTTAGCGCCTCAGGGTATATCTGGCTCCGCCCCTTCAACTAAAATCTGTTTTGGAACCGGGCCTTCGGCGAGGAAGGGTTCGAGATCGAAACCTAGACCCTTTGAGCGCAAAAAATCAGAAGCTCTTTCAAAACAACGGCTACGAACGTTGTCGTAGGCTGCCCCTGCCGAATCTGCTTCAGGTGATATCGTGGTCAGCGGCAATCTGCCCAAGGAGCATCTGGGAGTTGCATACTTGTTTGTGACTACTGAGCCTACACCTCAAATGACAGTATATGGGGCGTCAAGAACTAGCTTGTGCATAACCGCTTATTTAGTTTTTAGCGGACTGTCTTCGGGCCGCAGGGGGGCTTTTACTAATACAACCCTCACCCCTAAACCCGAAGCCTCCGAAACAGAGCAACGCCGACCCCCCCATACTTGCAGACCCTGATGGCTTGCTGGAGTTGTCTTTGTGTGTTAATAGGTAAGGCAGGGTCTTCCTGCAAGATCGTCGGGGTTTCGATCACGGCACGATCCGCGCTCACCCCACACCCAAAACCCTGGACAGCGCCGCTGTTGAGAAATGGCCGCATCACACTGACAGAATGTGGAATCCGGGACCCGAAACCCAACGGTTCCTGAGTGTCCTGGCCGTATCTCGGCGAGGAAGCTTTCACCCTGTCTAGGAATTATGCGTTATGACAATAGAGATCCCCAGTTGAGCGGTATACCAACCCTCGTGGGAGGACGTTGTGGAGCAGCTCTCTGCGCAATGTGCCGGCTGGTTGCATCTCGGATGGCAGAGCTGATGATGTAGATAGTTCAGAATCCTGGCCTACCAGGACCCCTCAGAGCCTCTACCTTAAAACTTAGGGGTACTTAGAAATATTTTTTAATTTTTGGTTACTATAATCCCTAAGAAACAGCTAAAATTATAATTTTTGCTAGGGTTCTAAGTTCAGTATAGAAAAAGGGTCTCATGCTCCTCATGAGGAGGCCATATTGGCGACAACGGAAGTAGTTTTGGGAGAATCTTGATAAAGCCTGATTTGCAAAGGTAAGTTCCCTTATTAGGGTTCATGTAGACACGAGCCCCTTGTGTTGGGTAACTTGATTTGGAGTTAGCGCTGTTGTCGGGAAAAGAGAGTCCTAAAGCCCCAAACTCTGCAGATACCGTGGCGTCCGATTGCCTTCGGCAAAGAGAAAGCCCCAGCTAGGGAACACGACATGAGCCCACGAGATACGTGTGTGTGAGTGTGTGATTACATGTCACCGAATTTCAAGAATCGTGTGGCCTAGAACCCAGTTACGCTATGTGAAGCCTAAACTTCACTGACCACTGCCCCTTCTGGTCACAATTTCTGGGCCGCAGGGGTCATGACACCATTGTGATAGGGCATAGCCCTTAATATGGTATGTTTGGGGATCCCGTTACCTTCTGTCAGACCCAATTAAAATAGCCCATTGTCTCAAGGCCGTAGACTCTCAACCCTCAAACCCTATGTAGTACTCCTATCGAAACCTTTCGAGGAAGCCCGAACCCTAAACCCCACCACTTAAACCATCCCCTGCAATGCGGGCGTCGTCCTTGCTAGGTAGGAGGGAGACAAAACCTTACGTGTAGTCTCCATTGTAGTTCCTTTTTTGGTTAACCAGTCTTATGGTCAAGATCCTATAGTGTATAGTTTGAACCAAAACAAGCAACTAATTGCAATGACGACTATAATATCCTATATGGACAGATGTTGAGGTATGTGAACTCCGAGACGGACGAGAACTTCATGCCCGAGGTGGTCAAGGCTGCGGGCACGAAGCTCGAAGTGAGCCTCGCTTGCGTTAGGGTCCCTTTAGGGTTTGGGGTTCTGGTCAGGGTTTAGGTTGGCGTTAAGCTGGGGTTCAGAGGTTCAGGGTTGCATGATAGGTTTCGGCTTTACTTAGTGTTTGATTCATGAGGGGTTCGGGGTGTAGGCAGTTGAGTTTAGGGTTGAGTTCGGGGGTTATAGAGTTTTCAGTGGTTGCTGTGAGTACCCTCAAGGTCCAAGTGGTATGGAGTCCTTTTTATGTGCGTCTTTTCAGATTCCAGAGGCCCAGTTCAGGCCGTGCCGATTGCTTTTCGCAGCCTCAAGAACTGGAGTTCGACTTGCGGGCTGGGGCGAAAAGACACAGGGACTATCAATAGGCCTCGTTACTTCATGGGTTTTTAGGATATTACAGGGTTTCGCAGAGCAGTATGCTTGGTTGTCGGCCTGTAACCTTACAGTCGTAGGTATGCTTTTGTATACCCACAAGCCTTTTTTCGATCACCCGGAATCCGATACCTAACATAACTCCCACAACCACCTGCATAAATTCTGCTTCCCGAATCCCTCAATCCTATGCCCCCCAGCGCTCTTGGTCCAGTCTTGACTCCTAAAATCTACGCCTTAAACTCCACCTAGTCTAAAAGCATTATATTACCTTCTTCAAGGGTCCTTCCCATATCGATTCGACTGTTTAATTAGTGGTGTATTTGGGTCTGCAGGCCGAATCCCTAAATCTACCCTGAACGTCCCTAAACCACAATCGGTTGTCCACTCTTGCAAGACTCAGGCTCCCACTGAAGCTGGACAGTGTTCCGCAAGGTGACTCGACACTTCGAGGGTTTTTTCGCGCTGTACGTGTTCTGAGGAGTTCATGATTGAAGCTGCTCTTCGGGCATCTTAATAAGGAGATCAGAGTTCAAAGCATCAAAGCTCTCCGGAGCTTTCGGCTTACCGGCCTTTTGCGGTTTGGGGAGCCCCGGTTCAGGGTTTAGGAGGCCCCAGGGGCTAAACATATTGGGGAAAAAATATTTTTGTCCCCAATATTTTCAGGTTTAGGGTTTAGGGTTTAGGGAATTTTCAGGGTTTAGGAGGCCCAAGGGGTAAGGGCATGGTCGGGCCTGAAGTTCGCCACAGGGAGCTGACTCAGAACACGAAAGGTTGCCAACACTTCTCACCGCGAGTCCTTAAGGTGCCAAAGTGTTTCCGAAACGCTATTCTAACTATTCAGGCCCCGATGTGGGGTAAAAGATGAAGGTTTACAACAAGCCCATTGAGTGGTGCCCCGAAACTCAGAAGCTAGGTTCTTTACTTCCGCCTGCAGGATTCGATTTTCGGGTATGAGGTCGAGGATTTTGGAGTGAAAGGTCTGGAATTTCAGGGTTCACAGTAGGTCTGGTCTGCCAGATGCAGATGAAAGGCCGAGTCGATGACATCGTGAAATCCATCCAGACACTGCCACGGCCGCTGATGATCCAGCGACCTGGCGAGGGATCCCATTTGGGAGAACTTGAGAACCTCGCATAGCAAGCCCGAAGCCCTGAGCCACAGAATCTAAGATCACAGACTTTTGATGTAACTCGGGTTTACGGCAAGGTCGCTAATCAAGGTTGGATCATGGGGGGGGGGGACGAAGATAATTGGCACTGGGCTTCTCAGTATCTTTGCTCAAATCTCCAGGTTCTTGTAAGTAGGTTGCTATCGTTGTATATAACAGAGCCTTTCGCACACCTAGAGTCTGGAATCTTAGTAATGGGTTTTGTTATGTCGTCTCATGGAGCCTTTAATGTACCTGTGGTATGTCACGTGATAACCCAGTATTTACGTAATTGGGGTAAGACTCTTCTTTGATAGTTGGAGAGTTTCTGGAGATTTAGAGCAGCAGCTACGAGCTTCTGACTTGTCTTCGGTATTACAGGTGACAGAGTGATGACTCGGCGTATACCCTCATACAGCTATAGTAAGATATACCCCAAACTCTACTCTTTGTGAAGGCCCCTGCATTGCTTCAAGACGCTCGGAGCGTCAGTTTGCAGCTCCACCGAACCCCCCCCTGCCACCAGGTGCACCAGCGCCAATCGCGCTGCCATCGCGCTGCTCATGTGGATGGCAAGGCCGGAGATTCACATGTGGTAAATTCTGAGAACGAGGGATCCCTTGTTAAATCTCTTCCAAGGGATCGGCTAATCACGAGGGTCCAAACGCTAATCCTAAACCCGCAAACTGTGTTGAGCCTTGCCTGCCTTGTGCGAGCGTAAGCGTCGAAACCCGCAGACCATAAACCACTACACCGAGCGACACTGACTTTCGGGGAATCCGGTTGAACCACAAATCGTCTGGTGCCACGCTGTGGCGGGGCGTTTTTTTTGTGAGAATAGGGGTCCTTTCGTGTACATGACGTTTTTCTAGGGGATCAACGATCCAGGCTTGAGGGTCTACTTCATGTTTCATGTAAGGGTTGACAGGGTCAGGCTTTACAGCCGGGTTCAGCGTTTGGGGACCAGGGTTGATGCTCGATGGGCGATAGCACGGCTTGGTTTTCATACGACGGATAGCTGAGGATCCCCTGAATGACCTAACACGCCCTCGTGCCTCGAGAATCCTATGCCCCAGGCCCAAGAACCGGAGAGGCCTTAAACTGCTCAATCCTTAAAAAGCTGAAATCCTACCAGACCTACTGCGGTGGAGAAAGAGTCAGTGCACTTTTTAAAGAAACTCTACAACCACCTTTTTCTCCTCCCTTCCCCTTTTCCCCCTCCCCCAAAACCCTGAATCCAAGTTCCTCCCGGAAGGCACGTGGGTTACACGGGTGCCTCGGCGGAGCTGCTGATCAAGGCATCTTCCGGGGGCCAACATGTCAGCTGCCCTTGCTGATACATGGTGAACCCCAGAAAATTGGAACATCGATTTAGGATGATTCATGCTGGGAGTCCCTTTACTTTACTTTAAGGGCATGAGGCTACTGATGTTCCAGCTTTCTGGCTTCTACTGTAGGGCATGGAGTTAGGGTAATGCGGGCATCCATGAAGTGAAGGGGGAAGAGTAATTAAGCGGGGTTGTGAAAGGCTTTCGGGGTGTTGTTCGTAGTCAGAATGTAGCAGCAAGAGGGGTATGGAAACGTAGGGGCCTAATCTAGGGGTCTAAAACAGCGTATTTCCGCTTCTATGCTAAGTTGGGATGTCATGGAGACCTTGAGCATTGCTTTCTCTTAGATCCGGTACACAAGGGTTCAGGCGATCATGAGGGATCGGATGCATGCCACTTTACCTTCAGGACAAGAGGAAGACGATGTTTCGAGTATTTCTGGCGGTCAGCTGATTGGCTGGATGCAGCGTCCAGGGCTCCAAGCTTCAGTATTCAGAATCTCGGGTATAGGGTCCACCACGAATATACATTAATAGACAGTAAACCCCAGCCCTTAGAATCCCCCCGTAAGCCAGAACCAACTCTGACATGCTTTTTAAACTCTTGAACCTAAGCTGTTGGAGGACTTGGCGCTAGACACCGTGAGGGATGAGGCGTCGCAGTGGATGGTGGGGCAGCTTCCCACTGTCGGAGCCAAGGCAGATTCCTGAAAGAGATCTTTTTGTATATTTGGGTTCGCCAAGGATTCAGGAAGTTTCGGGCCGCTAAGGCTCTGCATAATTGATTTAAGGACCAGGTTTACCTAGTTTGGTGCAAAAAGAGTATAGTCTGGGGAGTATTTATATACGAGGGTCGCGCTTTCGAGGTCCTGAGCCACAGTGCTAAGTGTTGAGGCTCCGGTGCAAGGTCTTGCACGGCCTGGATGCTGCGGTGCCGTGCTTGGAAAACAACTGGGCTTCGATCCAGGAGAGCGATGATCCTAAAGCCTTCAATATCAGCTCTGGATGCTCGGTCCCATGTGACCCTATGCACTAAACCCAAAGACTCACCAGCGAGGTTTCTCAAGGTATCTTATAGCTGTTAAGGCCCCAGCTATCTGGCTCCTCCCTTTCGACCTGCCTGCTTTGCCCCGCTTGCAGAACGGTGTCCGTTAGATCCGCGGGGCATATCGAGGGTAGGTCTAAAAGGTTCTTAGGACGTGACATGCTGATATGATAGGTTTAGGGGTCTGGTTTTTGTGATCCCGGCTGGTTGCCGATTGCTGTCGAGTCCTGCTGGCTTTCTAAGCACAGTTGCACTCCGACGTTTCGCCAACGCAACGGACCTCGCACACAATGACCTTCAAACTTAAGTCCCAAAACACCCGAGCACGAAATCACACTAAAGCCCTACAAGACCCTAAGCCCTCTAGTAACCCTTTACAGTAACCCTTGACCCCGACATTCCCAACCCTGAGCACATCGCTTTGCAGAATGGCCCACTGACTGCAAGAAGCCCGGAGGTGCGCCTCGCGGGGGCTTTGGGCCTGAGGGATGGATGTTTTGTGTGGGCTCAATTGCATACGGTTAAATACTCACTTGATTAAAATTGTGGTTTCTGTTTCAATGCACTCCGGCGTGTTGTAGTAGCTACTTTGCATTGCTTTGGCCTGAGATCCGTTCGGCCGGCTTCTGTGGGGCTTTGGGGTGGCTGCCCGGCTGAAGCACTCCAGCCCTTCGCGACGGGGATGATATGTGAAAGGCAGGCCGCCTCAGGTGACTACAAGAGAAAGGCTCCCGAAACCCTAAGCCCCGAAACCCTACACCCCTGAAGCCTCAAAGCCTTAAAATCAGCAGAAGCCAAAGATCGATGTGGAAGCCCGGCCTAAGACTGGCCGATGTATTGAAACCCCACATGCATACCACTATAGTATATCATATCGTAATTGTACTGCAATTTGTTTTCATATGACAGGCTTGCTGCAGCTCCAGATATTCGGGAGCATGACCTGAGGCCCATCCCTACACACAAAGCCTAAGAGGGCCTTTAGTCATTACCTATACTACTTGGGGGTTCCTCACTATAAGTATGGAATAGTATACCCCCAAACCCTTGCAGTTGTATAGGCCCCTGTATGAAGAGGCCGGAAAGCCCGGAAGCCTTCACAGCCCCACGGACTACGGTCCTGCGCAGGGTTGGCGGCCAGAGGGTGATTACGGAGCCTCGGAAGCGGGGCGCGAACCAGCCAACAACCGGACGGGCTCTCAACAGTCCTAGAGACCCTACGAGGCCCTTAGAGGCCTTTGAAGGGCCCCTTGCATCCCTTACAAGGTCCTTCGGAGGGCCTTAACGGCCCCTTTAGAAGGACCGGCTTTCAAACACTTAAAGGCCCCTTAATCCATAGTTGCCTTAAAAGGGCCCCTCCGTAAAGGACCCGAAAGTCAGGTGCGGCAGCTCTTTGACCCGGAGAGTTCCACGCTGAGTTACCTCCTCACTTGTCCCGAAGCTGGGGTTGAAAATGCAGGGTTGAGGGCTTAGGGTTCGGTTTAGGTTTTGTTTGAAGGAAGGAGGGGGTGGTAGGGTGTAGCGCTTCCACCGCATCGATTGTACAGTAGTAGCCGTACAGTAAACTGTATACTCCCATTTTCGCTGCTGTGTCACGGCGCTTTACGCCTGTCCGCAGGACTTAATTAGGGTTTCAACAACAGCAGTACTTGTTCGAGCAGTTATGTCGCTCATGGTCAGCATCTTCTACGAAGACAGGGTAGCCAAGGCGAGGAGCTGAAATTTGGGCTCGAGATGATGCTTCTGCACCCTAACCCTGAAGTGGTAATGGCCCGGGATCGGGGCTCTAACTCTAATCTGGAGCCTCACACTAAGTCGAGTTGATGCTAGAGTCTTTGTACGTGAATGCAGGCTCCCTAATACGGCAAACCGGGGAGCCTGCATACATGTTGGCTGTTCTGGGAAGGGGGGGGGAGTCCGCAAATAAAGCCGCATTAAATCGGACCAAGGACACGAAGGAGGCGGTCTTGATTGACCCAGTACTGGAGCACAAGGCCTATCCTGGAGGGTTCACAGTGTCTCATGTGGAGGACAGTAGGTCGTAGGTAGAATGGCAGGAGTGATCGCGTGCGTTCGCCTTGTTTGACCGTCTTAACAGTGCTCGTCCGAACCCTAAGCCCGAACCCCTAAACCCCAAGCCCTGGCTATTGGACTTAAGGACAATTCCTGAACCCTAATTGAAAAAGCCCTACAACCCAAACCCTGCCACCGACCATACCCGGAAGGACCGAGACTTGGCCCTCATTTCGGAGTTGGGCCTGAAACTCATCTTTGTCCGAGGCCTCAGCTGTTTGTATCTTTGTGGTGTGTATGCACTCTGCGAGGGCTGCGGTGTATAAGTTGTAGTCAGGGAGGGTTTCGGGTTAGGGCAAGAACTATGCGGCCTGATCCGTTTCTTCGATTACGTTGACACACCGGAAGTCGCGTTGAATTTCGCGTCTTCATGACAGTGGGCTGCATTTGCTTATAGTTATCAGATGTGCCAATGCGAGGTAAGTCCTGACAGCACAGGTTCAGCATGTGCTAGGAAGGGCTGGGTTGCCCAGGGATCTCAGACTCCGACCACCTTGAGGAGAGTTGCTTCCAAGAGCCAGTTCGCCTAAACGCACGCTTCGACTTCCCGATGTTAAGGTCCATCCATGTGCTCTGATACTGAAGCGCTACCAATACTGCCAATACTATTCCTCAACCTTCCGGCATCCTCAGGACCGGTACTGCTGATGGACAAAATCCTGCATTACCCATTATAAGGAATATACCATAGTTCCCATAGTTTAGAGTCCTTAGGGTCATGCAGGATTTTGTCCATCAGCAGTAGTACCCTTTTTCAGAAGCCGTATGCTCAGGTCCTCAACACCCACTGCCATGCCGATCACATCACGTCGGGTGGCCTGATTCGCAATGACCTGCCGGAGGCCAGGACTTAGGGTTTGGGATTTAGCACCGAGGGCTTTTCGGGTTCAGTCTTGAGGCAACCTTACCGGGCGAGCACTAATCAAGCCTGTGGAAAAAAGGGTCTAAGGTTGAGGGCTTTTGCTGCAAAATGGTTTGGTTTACGGCGGGTGTGTATAGGATTACTCAACTTGCTCTCGTTTTGCGAAGGGTCTCTCTCAGAAGGCTCTACTGTAGCTAAAATTCATCGAGCAAGTTGCAAATACTGCCACCATGACGAGGACTTGTTCAGAGTTCACACCCTTTTGCTTGTGGGCCGTCTCGTTGAATCCTAAAGATAGGGACAACGGGTGCCCTCGCTTTCAGTGGGACCGCTCTTGAACCCCCCTAAACCCTAAACCCTAAGAGACACATTGTCAGACTCCGAACCATATGATTCGCCTGGATTCTCCGAGTGTGAGCGCCGAAACCCTTAAAGAGGGTCTAAAGATCCTGGAAGCTGCGGGCGAGGTGAAGACGATCATCTCCGAGAGCTCTGGAGCAAAGGCTGCCGTTGTCTCAGATTCGGGGCTTCGGGGCTCTGGAGCTTGGGGTTTACGATTTAGGGGTTTGTCTTTACTACCAAAGCCCGTGCTGAAAAAGAGGGGGTTTATGGTTCTGGGTTGTTTGCATCCATCAAGAAGCAACAATTAAAACTCTTCTGAATCTATGCTGGTAGGATGCATTGGTTCTGGTGTTCTCCTGGAAGCATGACTATTCGATTCTCAGCACTTGGTGCCATGGGTAGCGGCTAGCTGCTAGCTGGCAGTGTTAGTCTAATTGGCTTGGATACGCAATTTGTTTTTCTTATTCTGGCATTACCCAAGACAAACGTACTCGCACTACAACCGATGTCTGCCTGTCCTCAACGACCATGTTGTCTTCTCGTCGTAAGTTTTACTTTCTCCCTCCCCCACCGTCGTAAATTTCACGTTCACCATAGTCCTCCTCATCATCTTCTTGACCAACACTATCACCATCACCTCTATCAGCATCAGCATTCTGCACGCTACATCGCGAAATATTGAAACTGGATCCATGAAACTGACTGTTACGTATGTGCTCGAGCCTGAAGCATAGCACCATCTCAAGGATCTGTACTTTTCCTGTACAAAGGGACGTTTATGGTTCACCTACCACAACCTACATTCTTGCAGACACAAACGGTTACACAGACTTTGAAGGAACCTGTAAGCTGGAGGTTCTGGTCGGACAATGTAGGGTTTATACACGTTGGTTTGTGGGGGTTGCTGTGTAGATAATCGGCTGAAGGCTAGGATGCCATAATGCCAACACGGGCAACTAGCACCGCAACGGCACCCAGGCCTGGGTGGAATGACTCTCAGCAACAGATCGGGTCATGAAAGGACAGGACATGCAGAAACTTGCGTGGCCTTATGGTCAACAATTGTTGTCCAGCTCTGAATTCGGGACTCCTTCAGTATGGATCTTGGGTTTCGTGACTAAGGACATGCACATTAAGCATGGCGACACGGTGAAGTTTGGCAACATGGCATTGGAGGCGCCGGCAGGGGTTTCCGTTTGAGACGTTCCGTGCCGACTAGTAATTAACTTCCAGCTCCACTCTTGCAGCTTCTCATAAAGGGGTCTCTTGACATCCAAATTCCAAGTCTCCTGCCTTAAACAGCCCAGGTACTGGTTGAAGAGCTTGTGCTGCCATCGTTATGTAGGGGCGGGAACGTATCAACTATGTCATTTTGCTTCTAGCCCTGAATACGGCCGTTTGCGCACCCGTCCCTTTGGAAGGTTCGTGCCACCCCCGGGCTCCTTGGCTTTAAATGTAGGGGCTTCGGGGCACCACTTATAGTCTCCATTGTAGTTTCATGTTCTTCTTAATCACGGTCATATTAGATTCGTTCTGGGTTTAGGGTTTAAGGGCCTAGGGACAGGGCAAGAAGGGAACTCCGAGGGAGACTTTAGGTCGAGTTCAGGACCCCGTAAGATCCAATTCAGACCAGCATGCCAGGAGCTACAGTCTGTTGCGAGCGGATGGGGACAAAGGTATCAAAGTTTTAAAACAATTATGTCTGGCCCATGTTGGGCTCTGCCGGCCACAGAGCTTGGCCCCAGGCATTGTAGGGTTTGGATTGAGCGTTTAGCGGTCTGGCTAAGGCACACAGACGGCTGTGTGACGTATGTGCTGCGGACGAAAACTGCAACCTTTGCATTTACCGGCGACACCTTGCTGATCCGAGGCACAAGGGGCTCAGCGCTTAGGATTTTCGAATTCGATCTTGGTGTTTCGAGGTAGGCCTTGTTGTATGACGTTTACGGGCCTGTGTCGTGTATCTTGGCATTCCCTACCTTGGCATGTCTCGTTCCCAGGTTCCCAGCTACTCCAAGAACTTGTATGGAAGGGGTCTACGTTGCAAGCGATGCGTTCCCCTAGTTTTTCAGGCCAGGGTGGACGTATTTAACCCAAGCCATCGCTCAATTGCAGCCTTCGTCATAGTCGCTGCTGCTCCGAATCCGGCCAAGAAGCGTGCAAGCTCCATGCGGGTCTTGCATAGCACCCTTTCGAATACACTGGTGCGCTCCAGACACAAAAGCAGCCATCGTTACGGTTAGCCAAGCTTGTGACAACAGAAAGATTCTACAGCATTGAAAAAGCCACAGACGTCACTGTCACTGCATCATCGAGTAGACATAGAGCCTTCCAAAACCCTCAGAAGCTTTATCCCGCAGTATACAAACGGTATCCAATCTTAGATGAAGACCCGAACTGCCCAGACTTATTGCAGATTGCGACTGTCTCAGGGGACCGACGTGAACAAAACCGTTTATGTCTGGGTCACGTCTTATCACCTACGCTATCATAGCCAGTAGTACGTATACTATCTGGTCATGGATCTTCGTTCATGTTCGTATCGTCCCTGCTAAATGAAGCTTTCGAACGGTGAGAGGTTGCGGCCGCACGGACTTCCAGCAGGGAAGCTCGAAGCGCCTTCATGAAAGCGTACACCAGTACCTTTGCTTCATCTTGTTGTTTTGGGGGAGGCTTTAGGGTTCCATGCGGGCTCTAGCAGACTCTAGCAGTTTGTCAAGTTCCATGAGGGTTTCTAGGTCCAAGTTTTCTCGCAGAGTATGGAAATTCCGGGCAGGCTTCTGCAAAGGTGTTCTCAGCACTGGCACTGGACAGAGATGCTGTGCCTGAGTCTTGAAACCCCGCATCCACCAACCCCTCGCGCTCTCTATTATTTTTGTATGTATATATATATATATATATATATATATATATATATATCTATCTATCTATCTATCTATATATCTATATATATATATATATATATATATATTATAAATCTAAACTTGAGCACCAACCCCTGCCGAGTGCGGATGTTCGAAACTGAGAGCTTCAAGCTACAGAACACAACTATGGCATAAACTAAACTAACTTCAAACCCTGGAACCCATGTCACCTTTGGTTACGACGATGTACGACTCCTAGGCCCCAGCAACCGGACACCCCTGCAGGCGAAGCCCAAGCAGTAAACCGGGTGTGTATTCTTCGGCTGGCTTTGAGCCTTCGGATGTTTGCAAGCTCTTCAGCCATTTTCTCATGTTGTATAGGCCCTTCACTGTGCAGCTAATGCTCACGCGTGATGTCTGTGATGTAATACTTCTTGCATGCCTCTTCATCACTTGTTGTATAGCACGTTCGGCATCCTTCTTTTCTTTGAGATCGTATCGGAATCCTTGCTGCTTCGTGTTCAGCGTCTTGCGTTGTCATGAGCATATCGGTGCTGCATGTCGGCCTCGGTCAACACGGTTGTAGGTCGTCGACTGGCTAGACTTGAGTCCAGTGGCACAAAGGGTGTAAGCTCAGGGCTCTCAAGCCCTAACTCCATCCAAGGCAGATCTACAGTCTGCCGGGCGACACCATTATTTGCCCTGGTCACGATTATAAAGGCCAGGAGTTCGAAAGCAAGGGCTTAGAGGCTCTAAGGCCCAGGCCCCAATGAAACCCAAAGCCTGAACCCTTATGGAAGCTCGGATGGTCGTGCAGCCATAAAAAGGAGCTCACAAAAAACCTAAACCCACTGAAATCCTTAAACCTCAGAGACCCTCAACACCCCCAAAAACCCCCTAGTCCCTATGATACCCTATAAACCCTGTTTAGGGGCTTTTGGGGGCCCGACAGGCCGAAGCGTGTCCACGGTGGACGAGGAGCTTCTGGAGATAAGTAGCTGCCAGCACTCTTAAATATAGGGCTTCTTTAAGGGTTGAGGAGCTGTTTTACGGGATCTATAGGGTTCTTTAAGGGTTGAGGAGCTTCCTCTAAGGGATCTATATACTATAGGGTTCCATTAGGGTTTTGGCAACAATGGGGTTCGGGAGTTAAATTGCTACCAATACTCGAAGGGTTCCTCTAAGGGTCTAAGGGTTCCTCTAAAAGATCTATCAGGGATTGAAGGTCTGGGCAGATATAGGGATAAGGGTTAATTAGGGTTCGAGTTCCTTTGAGGGTCCTTGAGTTCAGTACAGGGGCTTAGGATTTAGGGCTCAAGGGTTTAGGTTTTAGGCCAGGCCTTTAATGTAATTAGACTTGGGTGTTGGGGGGCAACATTGTGCCATAAGTCTGGTAAGAATAGAGCCGCTTCGAATCTAGGCCCTAGATAATCACTCGGGGTTCTTTTTTTCACCACTATTCTGTCGGGTTCCCACTCGGGTTCTCGCATATCAGGATATATATATTTGGGCTTCCAGCTGTAAAGGACAGAAACAGCCAGTTTTGCAGGGTGCAAATGCAGGTTCTTCGTTTTCTCCGGAGGATGAATCCCTACCAAGCCATGCCAAAAATCTAGGGTACAGGGATTAAGAGTTTTCGGTTGAGCCATTCGTTGAGGGATGGGTTTTGCTTGAAGGGTTTGGGCTTTGGGCGTAGGGTTTAGGGGTCTAGCAGTTTCGGGCTCAAGGGCTTCGGTTCGAAGTGGCGGTAACTAGCACAGCCAGTGCCCGTTTTGTCCTAATGACATGGTTCCAAGTCCTCAGTCACCACTTGCCATTGCATCGATCACAGCAGAGGCCCAACCTCAAACTTCCAGCCACAGCAAAAAGAAACTTAATCCAAAGTTGCAAGCTTTCCATCAGTGCGAGGGGATGCTTCAGAAGAGGTTCCAAGCCCCAAACTCCTGCCCTACCCTACAGAAACCCAAAGCCAACAAGATTTGGAATACTCCCTATGGAGATCGGAGGAGCGCCAGTTCAATCCGAGGCTGACCAAGCCCGTGGAGGAGAAGTGCATAGAAAAGTATGGGGCTTATATGGAGTGAAGGAAACTGGGGTTCGGGTTTGCAATCATACGGGCTCCACCCAAAAAGTTCTACAGAGGCTTGTTGCAGACAGGGGGCGGGGCGCGGTATATGATGCTCTCCCTGGAGGATTCAATCAAGGTAGCAGATTCAGGTTCTGGGTGGTTTGTGTTTGAGGTTCACCTGTAACCCGAAACCCTACAGAATAGCAGTTCATGACCCCCACACTCACAGGACGCAATCTTCAAGATCGTAGGTTATCGCTCAAGGCTTAGGGCTTAGGCACTTTGCTTCTCAGGTCTACGTGGGTAGTGTGGGCTTGGAACATAGTGTTTGGGGTGTGGGGTTGAGGGTTCTCAGCTTAGAAAATACAAGCGTTGAAGGTTGCTCGTATGCGGTATTGCTGTTGAACTCCCTTGTCATAGGCCGAGGCAACAACCCCCCCCAACAGAACAAATGAATGCCGACGTTTCGTTCTGGGGTTCAGAATACTCCTAACCGCCCGGATGCACTATGTGCAGTTCTTGGCGTTCTTCTGGCTGGCTCTTAGGACTTTATAACTTTTTGGGTTTCTATACTAACTATGTTGAGGAGGCTAAAAGTATAACTTTTAGGAGGGGTTCAGAAGTCAGCCAAGAGTTTGCCACCGTGCCAGGAGTTTGAGGAGCTCATGGCCAACCTAGGCAGAGCCGTTCGTTTTGAGCGTTGATTTCCGGGCCTCGGCTCGAGGCTCTTTGTTTGGAATGTGTAGAGAGGGTCAGGGTTTAGGGTTTAGGGTTTAGGTGTGCTTGGGGATCCTGGCCGGGCGAGCACTAATCAAGCCTGTGGAAAAGGGTTTAGGGTTTAGGGTTTAGGGTCTCTACAAGAGGCGTATAGACGAAACGTGCTGTAAATCTAAGCAGTGAAGACAAGACATCTCAGCAGCTTATAGCTGGAACGACGCGATGTTGTACCCCTGTGGCGGGTGGGGGTAGGTTTAGTCGGACACGAGCACCTAACAGCCTTAAGCCCGCACCGCTGAAGGCAAATAGCTTCAAATCCCAAACCCTAACTTTACACTGCCGAATTATTCCTCTGGCCACCCAAGTCGCATCCCGTGAAAACAAAAAGGGCTTCATCCGGAAGTCTACAGATTCAGAGCCTAAAATTGTCACACCCGAACTCGAGATCCTACAGTTAGAAAATGACCTTTTATCGAAGTGTCATGAACTCGCCGTGCTGTTTCTCTCCCTCGCTCGGTAATCGTGGTCCTTGTGGAAAAAACTGAGCGAGACGAATTGCCACCAACCTTTGTCTTCTAACATCGGACCCTCACCCTGTCTTGGTTCGCGGAAGGCTTGCCCAACCCAAAGAAGATCGATGTGGCTGTGCCGGCAAACATGGTGTGTGGCGTGCAGGCACCCGCCGGGGCCTTTCGGTTGAGGTTTCAAGGCTTTAAGATTCAGCTTTGGCGTGTCCGGTGCAGGATGACAAGGTTCGGGATGTAAACCCTAAACCGCTTAAACCCTAAACCCTAGGACCATGCCGAAACACCCGAGTCACTAACGCGGAGGGGGACTTTTTTTTGTTTCTGTGTCGTCAGTCCCATTCCTGGTGAAGGATGAGCCTGAGCCAGCAGTGGCTGAGACGGGCCCGGCAGCATTTTGATTTCCGTCTCATTGTTGTCAATCCTAAGTGAAGCAGACGAACAATGAAGAAAGGTAGCAACCGACACTTGGACAGGTAGTGAGCTGAGAGCTGATCCAGTTCTCTTGCTTTACTGAATCTGTGGTGTTCTTACTTGGTTGCAAAAACGGTTGAACCTTTCGAGATTTGGAAATAGTAGGCTTCTGTCCAACGACAGAAAGCTCTACTGGTTGTCATGGTCCGACATGCTTTCGTTTTGTCAAAGAGTGTGCCTTTGCTCTCAGCAGCAACAGGCCACCGTTCCATCCGCTTGCGTGCGATTGCAGGATGTTCATGATTCGACTCCGTCTAGTCTGCCGTCATCTTCTAAAGATTCAACACCTACTTTAACAAACTAGAACCCACGTTTTGAGGGGACGAAATATATCAGGTATTCACGAGGACCATACAAAAAGTTCGTTATGGTAGGTTGAGGTCAGCCTAAGTCTGGGCTTCGACAGCCGCGGTTCCTGCGATCTGCGCGAGCACTCCGAAGGGGGGTCGCCACAAAACCGTCGATGCCCACAGCTCCCGAAAATCCTAAAGCCCCAGTTCAAAGAGTAAGCTCGGTATGACGGAGTTTGCATTACGGCGACCTCCCACACACTCTGGGATGCCACAAACGGTCTTCAGCAGAAGCTTGGGCCGTTTTTCAGCTTGTCCCAGGAGCTCCACCCCACATCCCATGCTGTACCCATGTGGCGTGTTAGACTTTTTTGTTTGAGAAGGCTAGCATACTAATGAGTCAATCCCTTCCTGTTCAACGCCTTCGTGCTCCACCGCTGCAGATCTGTGACGGGCACATGACTTGAGATCAAGAGTCTAGAACTCCTATTTCTGCCCAACGCTTCATTTAAGGCAGGGTGTCTAGGCACATGTTTGTGGGTTCGCAGTTGTTCCGAGTTCAAGAGTAGAAGGCTGTCTAGTCAAGCTTGCTCTGAATTCTGCTCCTGGTCCTGGTCTTTGTCCATTTTATGTCAGGCTTACCCGGTTCAGCTTTGTGTAACCTCCCTGTGAAACATTAGTCTTAAACCTGCGATTTCCTCATATGCTTCGCGTCAGCTCCTGGCAGAGACTTGCAATGCGTCCCTGTGGCAAGAAAAGATCCGGTCTCTTTGACATAGGAGTCGGATTAATGAGGAACTCTATTCCCGCGGGTTTCTGACTAAATGTATGCCATCAAAAGATATCACAAACCCCTATTGGCTTTTTCCAGCCCCAGCACTGGGCGATAAAACAATCCTACACTTAGCTTTACAACCAAAAGCAGGCCGTTGAGTCTACCATCCGGGAACCAGTTGCGGCGAATGAAGGCCCCCTTTTGGAAGTACTTCATGGGTCCTCCAGACCGGGGTGTCAACATTGCATTCCTTCATAACCCTTCAGGACCCAACACACATCCATGCACAAAGCATTATTTACACAGTCAGCGGCAGCTTCACCGCAAGGCATGTCGGTCAGTCGCAACACCGAGCTGCCTTGCATCATCTTTCGAAAGCACAGATCCGCATCGCGCAGTCTTGTGCAGCTTTGTATCGTTTTCGGATGGGTTTTCGGACTTTCTCGGAGCACGGGCTAGGGACTTCAGGGTTCACTTGTGTTTATTTTTGTTTGCTCTATGCTTCAGCACGGAAGTTGTGCTCAACTTTACGGGTCTGGGGGTTAGGGTGTAGACCGCGTTTGTAGCGCCCTGGGGCTGCAGGGTTGTTCTGTTGGAGTCCAGGCTTCGGGAAATAGACTGCAAGCGAACCTCCCCGCTACCTCAACCCCCCTAAACCTACTTTTCTCCAGGTTCCTCAACAAAAAGCCTGATATAATTTGCGAAAGAGGTGGGTTATGCTCAGTTGAGGTGCAGCTCAAACCTCAGCCGAATCCTTTGCTACCGAGGTCCGGCCAGGTAACACGCCGAAGCAACCCTTTTGGGTCATCCACGCGGCTGCACTGAACATCGGTGAGAACGAGTTTGCGACGGCCCCTCGTTTTGGGAGTTTAGGATGCGGTGCAGGTTTGGTGGCCTTCACCATCCTCAATCCAACACCCCACGCCTCTGAACTGCTAACACCAAGCCTGGGTGCATTTCCATCTGCGAGTTAAGAACCAGTTTATCTCGTAGGGTTTACATAGGTTGAAGACGACCGTTGTTTTCAGTGGAGGCCTGAGTTTCTTGGAAGTACCGTAAGATGTGGGATTTGGAGCAACCCGTACGGCACTGGGTTGCTATGTAGTACCTCCAGGCCCAAACTAAATGCTATGTGGGCAAGTTGACTCTCGGGCCGTAGGGTTCGGGCTACAGGGTTGACGTGCTTATCTTTAGCCTCCTTGCCTTGTGGAAACCCTCCCATAACGAAGACCATAACGGTGAATGGAAACCTCAGCAACTGGATCGCAGCTTCCTCGTCTCTCACGTACCGCACTACCATTTGCACATCACACTTAGACTTCACCCTGCGATCCCAAACTCGGCATGTGTGTGTGTCTGTGTGTTTGTAAATCTGCTCAATCCAGTTCTCAAACGGTTTTGGGTTTAGGGGTTTAGGTCAGGGTTCAGGATTGCCGGTAGATTTCTACACCTTACCGGCGATTGCAGAGAGGGTAGTCCTAGCTTGAGGCATGCTATGGTGAACCTTAGTGGGTCGTGCAGATGCGAGAAGCCTAAACCCACAATCCTTCAGTCTTGACTTACCTTTGGTTAGTAGGGAATGGAGGAAGAGGTGCAATTATAACTACTATTACTACCATTCTTCCATTCCCTACCAACCAAAGGTAGGTTAAACCCAAATGCTGCACATCCTGAAGGACTTCTACGACTACTCCAACGAGAATTCGAAGCTGGACTTCGTCGCCTATGTCGAAGACATGGGGCGGATCTACGACTTTTGGCAGATGACTTGGAAGCATGTGCCCCAAAATGGCACGAATAGCCTGGAACTCAAGCTAGGGTTCGCGATAAGTTGTCTTAAATATATTAGCTGATTACCGCAATCTGTGCCCACAGGTATACACCCCATCTAAAGCTAGCAGAGATATGGTATCAAACTGGCTGAGCAAGCACGCTGACCTACAAGCTGCACTCGCTCTGAACCTTAGTCGTGATCGCAATGAGTACCCACCCACACCGCCCAACCCTCATCCTTGGCTTCTTAGGTTTCCTTGACGGGGTTTTGCAGTTGCAGTGGTGTCAGAACAGCGCCGTTCCAAAAAGAGGGGTCGGGACAAGCGTACTGCAGATGTGTGGTGAGTTGTTCGCGAGTTGTTCAGGAACCACGCCCCCGAAAGTCTCCGTTACCACCGAAAAAACAGCAGCTTTCCGAAACCCTAAACCCAACCAGCCCTAAATCCTAAATCGTGAAACCGAGAGCCCGTGTCAAGGACAACATCTTGCAAGCCGCCGCTGCTCTCGGAGCTGCTGGGCATGACTTTTTCTGACGGTCTTCCGTATCTTATGGTTTAATGTAGAGCCCAACTGATAAAATATAAATGCTTCTGAGGACTGTAGACATCGACACCTGGAGTAGGGCTTATAAGGTTTGGTGGTTGAGGGCATTACCCAGGGTACCAGTCGCAATAGGCCTAGGGTAGGGAATGCAGAAGGGTGTGGGACTCTGGGTTTCTCAAACATTTAAACATTTTAAAATTTGGCTGGCGGGAAACTCCAACCCCATCAGTGGGTCCATGCTCAAGCTACTTCCTATAGGGCCCTTAGCAAGTGCTCATGGCGTGTTTTCTGGTGTACTGTATGATATACGCCAGAAGACTAAAGGCTTTTCCACTTGTCAAGGCCCTAGATTTACGAGTTTCTCGGTTACATCAAGAGCTGGTCTGCTTGCAAGGAGCATCTTACAACATATGTGAAGTCGACACTGGGGCCCCTGATTGTTGTAAAGCTCGTTCATCCATAGACTCATAGATCTATTTTGGGACAAATACCTCCAACCCTATTCTGGTTATTAAGGCCTGGGTTTCAAGAAAGACATTCCTATGCTGGACCAAGCCCCGTTGAGAGAAAGCATCAAACTCCGACGTGCCGAAGCCAAGTTTCATTTGGGAGTTTCCGAAAATAGGGGGCCCTTATATAGTATCCTAAATAGTGGGATCCTGATTAAAAGGACCCCCCAAAATTAGGGTACCCCTACTTTTCGGAAACTCCCATTTGTTTCTGAAAAACACCCCTTTTCCCCCTTGCCCACAAAGCCCAGAGTCCTCCAAGTCTGAAGCCTACGCCATGAAAACTGAAAGCTGGAATCCAAAGCACCAGAACTTCGAGGTGTCTGACCTCATCTTCTTTCCTTTCGGTATGGGCGCCTTCCTCCGTAACTTGCACAAGCTCGATGGCAGGTATTGCCAGGCACCTTCAGCCTCTTTTCGGGGTTACATATATATATATATATATATGTGTAGGGGCGTTTCGGGTTCGGGGTTGATTGCAAAAGGTTGCGAAGGAGTTTTAAAGGATTTTACAAGTTTCCAGATCACAGGGGTTTAGGGCAAGCGGTGAGGTGCACAGTGCTCGAGATTACAAGGCACCCCATGAGTGTTTTCTAAAAGTATAGCAAGGTTTTAGGATGGGCCTTGTAGTTCGCCTGTGGGACCAGCAAGCAAGAGCACTGAGGTTCACCAGGAAATCCTACCCGTCAAATCCTAAACTCCCAATGGCAGGACGACGTGGGCCTTGCGAACTTGCGGCATGCCCTGGCAAAGCGATTCGTGAAGTCACTGGTGGTGGCGCCGCCAGGTCCAAAAAAGAACAGTATTTCCTTAAAGACACTGTCGACCTGAAATTACGAACCCTCCCTGCCTAAATCATTTAAGGATATCCATGGGGATCCTTTTCTGGGGTTCCGCGCGTAGGAGTGGGGTCGTGAGGCTCTGCGGCTCTATGCTATATAAGTGCTGAAGCCAGGCATCCTTTTTTTATAGAAAGGAGCATATCACCTTGCGAACCTGTTGATCTTGACGATAAAAACGGAAAGGTATATACTTACCCAGGGTCTTGCAGACACACGGGTCATGTTGCGGGGCGGATTTATTTTTCTGCTGAGGAAATGCAAAATTAAAAGGATGGTGGTTTAGGGTTTAGGTGTTTGGTGTTTACTTCAAGCCCGTTAAACCGCCTCACAATTGCAGTTCTTGGAGGAAGGAGTGCCTGGTTAGGCACCAGGTTTTGGTTTAGGTTTAGGTTTTACAAGCTTTTGCTGGTGTAAGATGCAAGGTTTGTGCTGGTAATTTCATCCTACTACAAGGGCACGACAGGGGTGTGCAGCTAACCGTTCGGACGTTTCGGTTTGGCGTTCTGACGACGTGATGCACGGCTGGAAGACAAACAGGGGATGTTGATCCCTTGTTCCATCTCACCTTGTTTACTTATCTTTGCCCTGACATGCTCGTTACAAGTCCCTTTATGTTGTGCAACCCGAGCGTGGAGAGACGGTGTCATTGCTGATTTCTGATATTATGTTACGTTATACATGTTATGAGGAGGGTCATCTCACAATGTATGTGTCCTGCTGAGTGCTGCTGCTTGTCGAGGAAAGTGCCGTTTGCGACTTGGCACGCAGCAGTGTTCAGATGTAGCCGGCCTTGGCTGTGCCGAGAGATCCCAGTACTCTTTGATCGGGGAGTTGTACGGAAAGGCTCTGAAGATCTACAGAAATCGTATGTTCAAAAGGGGCATCGGGCTGTTCCAGCTTCAGGACTGTGGCATTCCTGCAGCATCTAGGATCGTCTTAGATTTTGAGTCACTCCTTGTACTGAGGATCCCTAGTATCGATGCGGCGTACATACTTGGGTTCTCATTTTCTGAAATTCACTGTTGGACTTACTACTATCTCCTGAGATTAGGTTTCCTTTAAAGGGAATGGGTTATTGAGACTACTATGAAGGATTATATAGGGACTACTCACCTTAAATCCCAAACCCCGTCAAGCCCAGGGTAGGCTCGCCTCGTGCTCCATATCCTCGAGCGAGACTTTTGTGGGTCTGCTCAGCTGGCTCGCCATATCATCATCGAAGAGCGCTGAAGCTGCAACCCTAATCGACATCAGGTTTTAGGGCTTCAGGGGTTCTAGGGTTTATGGCCGTTTAAACCCAACCCTAATCCTAAGCTAAAAACCAGGTTGTGCGGCTTTGCATCGCGCCGAGTGGCAAAGGCGCTCCGGGGGCTTTCTGCATCCTACGGCGTAGGGAGCTTTTGGGGTTATTTAAACTAAAGTGTTAATTCATCAAGGTTTACTATAAGAGATTTTTGCGGTTTGGGGATTGTAGATTTGGTGTTTTAGGGTTTGTCTTTGAGGTTTGCATGGGGTCAAGGGATTTGGCATGTGGGGTACAGGGATTTGAGTATTGAGATTTACGCTTTCGGGTTTGGGACTTGATTCCTAAACCCTGAGCCCAGACCTGAAGCAGCCTGCACTGCGGGCTCGTCTTTGCCAAAAACCCCAATCCTTACCCGTAGAAACATAAACCCCAAAGCCAAAATCCACAAACCTCTGCCTATGCAATCCAGGGGACGGGCTCGCATAACCCCAAAGCCAAAATCCACAAACATTTGCCTATGCAATCCAGGGGACGAGCTCGATGCGAATGCTGTCGCCTTTCTTCAATCCATTTTGGAAGGCTCTTTGGCCATGCTTTAGGGTTCAGGCTTTGGGGGTTTAGGGCTTAGGTCCGTCAATGATGACCACAGATTTTCTGGTGTTGAGGGTTTCATAATCATCTCCCTAATAGTGGCAAGTGGTAAACCCGAACGGTGTGTTCAACTCCCAATCAAGTCATCTAATATAGAGGCCTGAATGATTAGAAGAGGGTTATGTGGCCTATTAGTATATGATTTTAATCATAATAAGGAACCACCAAAACAGTGTAGGTAATTATTTAGGCCCCTATAGTATGGAAGGGCCGGGCCTTTGGAGTTGCCCTTCCCTTCCAGGGGTGAGAGGTTTCATCGGCAAGATTTGCACACATAAGTGTTTCTCCTGGGCTCCCTCTGTAAGTTTGGGTCCCCAAATTGATGCTGTTCCTAAGCGTGACGGCGATTTGGGCTTTGTTTCCGGCATGCTTGGCCGGAGTCCTGTCACACCGTGAGTTTCGCCCGAAGATCGTGTGACCGGCTTGCCATGGAATGCCACCGTGAAGGGGAAAGATGCAAACCAAAACGTTTCGCAACTTATCGTGTTACCTAGTCAGGCTTACATCCAACACCGCCGTACACCGCCGTCAACCGCGCAAACCTGCAACCTTGCACACGAAGGATCGCCTTTGGCTCTGGCATTTGGGGTTTTCACGGGCGTGCGAATGTCGGTGGCGTTGAAAATGCTGCTCTACCAGGGATACGCATTTGATGCTTACAAGCTACAAGACTACAAGATGGTAGAAGTTTCAATAAAGACGAAAAGGAAGTTTCTCAGTGCTCCAAACAGTTCCCACAGTTTCGATGAAGACCAAAAGACCCCATGGCTTCTCGCCGGGAGGTTCCGAACTGGTACGAAGGAGGAATTCTATAGGATCCTTACTGTACCCCGTGGCTCAACAGCCCAAGGTAGGTAGGGGGTATTTGTTTATAAAGTCTAAAGTTCAGTCAAACAAATCAGAACGACCAGTAGTACTGCTTGTTCAAAGACATGAGACCTCAAAGCAAGCACTAGTCGTATGCTGGGAGTCGTCGGGTTAGGCCAGCATGCAGCCGAAGGTAACAAAATCCCAGTCATGGCATGGCCCATTAAACCTTATGAAATCCGGTACAATGAGACTAGAGCAGCCCCCAGGCCGCTTCTTGTACTTTTTGTAACAGCACAAAATGCCTGCAAAGCTCGTATTGCTTATCGCAGGTACCATGCCCCGCTTTTGTTCGACCATACAAGACCCGGTAAAGCCCTACAAGGCCCCATCCATAACCCTATTAAGCAAACAACCCCTAAAATCCAAAACCCTTTTTGTTCGAGTTGTGAGCTCTTCCTAAACCCTAAACCCTACTTGGAATCCGACAAACCTGGGAAGCCTTGAAGAGCAGGGATCCAAAAGGGCGTCGGCGATAAAGCAATGCGCCTGAAGCCGTCATCTGTGGAGTGCCCCGGTTCTACTGTGGTTTGCGGTTTGGGATTTAGGGTGTGGGGTTCAGGCTCTGTTGATCTTGAGGGTTTCCGGGGTTTAGGAACTTGGTTGTAAGGTTTAGGACGTCAGGCTTGCGACAGTATCCTTAGAACAGGCATTTATGGTGCCTTAAAGTCTACAGACCATGATTGGAATGGCTCCTTGTAGCCATGATGGCTAAGATTCCTTGCAGGCTGTCTTTTTGGAGTTCCTTAAGGGGCTCTTTCAAGAGAGCTTAGAGCAGTTTAGGGTGTTAGGATCTAGGTTTTCTCTAAGATCCACCATTCAGTTCCTTAAGGTGGGAAGTTCTTCTTCTGAAATCTACCAGCGTTTCGGGATGGTCATGCTTGCCTTTTGGATACAGGTGCAGAAAGCGGTGAAGATTAAGATTGACCTTTTGGGTCTGTATACCTAGGTAGATTTAGTAAAACGGATAGATACGGCATGATGTTAAATAAACTATATTGACGGATACATCTACAGATGGATACATCGGTATACACACGGTTGGTGTTCGGCCCAGGTTAGCCCGGAAAGGGGACACCACCAACCCAACCCGAAACCTTTCTTACGCCAATGAGAGTTACACCCAAGCCCTAAAGGTTCGAGAGTGAGAGCTCAACCCATAGAGTTGCCACAGAGTCTTAGAGTAAACCTTTTATCACAGACTTCCAGTTTTGCGGATCCCGGCTCTGCTTGGAGTCACGAAAAACGATAACCAATCAGAAATGCAGACGTTGGACAGCCCAACCGTTGTCTGGCACGGGACGGCCATTGTGATCCTTCAATCCAAACATTCCATCATCCAACAGCTGACAACTCTCCCTGAATCAACTCCCCGTTCTCTTCTAGGGCTGTTAGAACTTGAACTCTGGCACAGGAGCAAGCTTATCGAACCGTGCAAAGCTCCTTACAACCCTCATAACGTTCTCCAGAAAGGCAAGCCTGCATCATCATGCGCAACCATTTATACAAACCCTATAGTGGACACTTTGAAGATCCTCCCTCCGTAAACCTTATATACCCTAAACGCTTACTCAAGGATCCTGCTGAACGCGGATGCCCTGACAGTTGCCCAGCAGTATGCCAACGACCGGCGGACAGTGGGGTGTCCTCTCAGAAGTTCAGAGCTTCAAAGGTTGAGTATTTAGGGTCTATAGGGCTTGGTGCATTGCAGTCCCTGCTCAAAAAAAGGGTAGGGTTTAGGGTTTAGGGAGGTCCAGGGCAGGGTGTCGACCTCGAGTATGAGGCCCAATACAGGACGGATACTGGTAGCTATGTTTAGGGTTTCGAGCCTCAACCTCATAGAGGCTGTGATAGTGGACCCTTCCCCCCGCCCTGCTCCTCAACGCCTCCACCTTAGATTAATTCCTCTGCTAGGTTGGTCAATGGCGCAAACCGTCGCCTCATCGGAAACCATTGGTCCGGAGCTAAGTCGCGGGGGTTTACGGTTTAGGGCCATGTTGTTAAGGTTTGGTGCTGAGGATTGAGGGTCACAAAGGAAGGAACCCGTGTCTTAGCATCACCACCACGGCGAGCACAAGTGCTATTCCTTCTTCTGTAGCGATACTTTGCTACGACACTAGCTACTGAGCTACTGCTGCTGCATCATCAACACAACGGCTGGTACCAGTACTAGTATTCCACAGCACCACTACCCCGATCGTTCTCCGAACATCTTCGACACTGGAAGCAAAGGCATGCCGCACGGAGCTTGTTATTGGGTGCATTTGTTAGGCAATTCGGATCTCGGTGGCCTGTCGCTGGCTACATGGCATCCGTAACTCGCAGCACTACCAAATAAACAGATAAATGATGATAAACAAATAAGTCAAGACATATATATACACACTGACTCATACTCTTGGAGTTTTCTGGCTTATCCCAACGTCCCAAGGTTCTCCCATGGTGCCCGCATGGCCATTGCCCGGAGCTGAGGGCCTAGGGCTCCAGATGTGCAGTCATACGGTGGGGGGGGGTTATGATTCAGAGTTTTGGGTTTATGATTCAGGGTTTAGGATTTATGATTCAGGGTCTAGGGTTTATGATTCAGGGTTTAGGGTTTATGATTCGGGGTTTATTTAGGGTTTATGATTCAGGGTCTAGGGTATCTGGTTCAGGGTTTCTGGGGGAAAATTCAGGGTGTATGATTCAGGGGTTTATCTAGGGTTTCTGATTCAGGGTTTAGGGTCTACGGGGGTTTATGGCTGGCCTTTGCCCGTGAGTTGTATGGAGACAGTCCTCTCTGGCACATAGATCTTAGAAGCTGCCCCCACCCTGTAATAGTGACTATGAGGATTATTTGAGGGCCCTACTATATTTCTATTATACCACTGCTACAGGGTGGAGGCCCCTTCTAACATAGATCTAGATTCAACCTGTTCAGAGCTTAGGGCCCAGGCTTTTGGTTCCAGCTTCACTTAGGGGTACTTAGAGAAATATTTTTTAATTTTTGGTTATTATAATTTTTTAATAAACAGCTAAAATGTTAATTTATGCTAGGGTTCTAAGTTCAGTAGATTTAGTTAAGATGATTTGAGGTCGAGGTCTAGCTAGACCTGACCACTCAGCGGGAAAAAGCAGTTGTTCGCGAAATCAGGGTCCTTTGAGGTGTGTCCATCTGGCAATGGCGACCCCCAACTTGATCCAACCTGACAGAGCCCCAAGTAAACGCACACATTCAGACATGCATATATGACATATGTAGTATCTCCTTTTCAGTCTATACACAGAGGTGAGGCTTTGAAACAGTAGATTACAAACAGTACTGCTTTGAGCTGGCTTGAGCTTCAGGCTAAACCATATCCTTTGCTGGCTACAAGATGTGGGGAAGCTTAGGTTCTCACTGAGGAACCGAATTTCAGTTTCTATGGTTAGACTCGCGGCTAGACGACCATAACATCTACTGCATGCTCTCGTTCTCTAGTTTCTCTTGCTAGGGCCCTCCTAAAGTCCTAAAGCCCTACATGGGACCATCACCATGAGAGCGCACGTCGCACCATTATAAAACCCTCAGATGCTGGACAGAAGCCTTCACAGCCCTAGTCCTCGGGGGCTTCAAGGGTTTATGCGGAGTTGTGTACTGCGGTTTGAGGTTTTGCGGTCATGTGTGGCGTTTTTTGTGGGTCCGTGCAGGTCCGAAGGGCTTGAGGTGGTAGGGCGGTTTAGGGTTGAGGAGTTGAGGATGTTTGAGGGGTTTCAGCGTTGCGGAATTGGATCAGGATTCAAGAGCTTTTAGGGTTCAGCGATCGGAGTTTAGGGCTTTAGCGCTCAGGGTAGAGTGGCCCGATCCTTTAGCTAAAACCCTTAGCTGTTGAGTTCAGGGTTTACAGCGCCGAGGACGAGAATCTCCACAGACGCAGCTGGCGCATGGCAGCTGCTTGGCGTCCGTCGAAAGTACGGTAGAAAAAGCTCTAGGAATCAGGTATTGGGGCTGTCCGTGTTTGTGGGCTGCGAATTTTGGAGTTTAGCTTCTCGTGTTCAGGGTTTGGGGCAGGAGATTTATGATCTAATGCTCCCGGCGAAGGGCTCCTGCAATTTCAGAGAACGTTGTCGGGGATCCCATAGGTATGACATGGTACCTGCCGCCACGGTACGATGTTTGTTTTAAGGACCTGAACCTCTTCTGATGTTAAGAGACCTCCATCGTCTGATGGAGCCACCAGAACACTTAATGTAGCAGCCTTTGGGGGGCTCCTGAATACAATTCTAGTATCATATACCCCCCCAAACCCTGATTCTAAGTATTTTTCGCCCCTATATTACACGGCTGGTGCACGCTCAGGCCACAGCCTACCTTCTGAACGGCGGAGCGGAGGCCAACGGAAAAGTCATGTTGATTTAGGGCACCAAGGGTTTAGGGTAGTGGGGTATGTAGGGGTATGGGGTTTAGGGTCTAGGGGATTAGGGCACTACAGTCAGGGCCAAGGGCAGTCAGACTTTGAATCTAACCTCTCGGGCTCACAGAGGCTGTTCTAGGGTAAGAATCAGCTACCACCCGCGTGTACTGATGCTGATAGTCCAGCATAGACCGAACTGTGACAATGGGCCCCGGAAGTTGGATTCTATCTTAACCGGCTTATCCCAAAGGCCAATTCCCCAAAACCTCAAGAGCCTATCATTTGAACTGAACACCATATGAGTCATAAGTTCAGACAGGCCTTACAGGTGCAAGGGTTCCGGGCCGGGGCCTTAGCCTTGGACGGAGATAGCCGTCAGGCTCAAAAACAGTGTGTTCGAGTCCTTATTTAGCTTCACTAAGCTGTTGTGGAGCTTAATATAGGGGTTGTCAACCGTGAGTGTGATAGTTATTCCTGACACTTCAGATTCAGCACACGAAAGCCCCAAAATCCTATCAAAATTATTGACGCCTTGATATTATGGTAATCTCCATGCCCCAAGCAGTAGAAATCTCTTTTACCAGGCCCTCGGAACAAGGTTTTCTGAGGCATAACTTCAAGAAAGCCTGGGCCCGTACGGCCTAGGGCTTATAGTGTAGAGCTTCAGGCCAGGTCCCAAATGTTTGACGTGCATTCGGTCTTTGTTTTTGTTACGGCTTCCTTGTCGTTTTTAGGGCTTACCCTAAACCCTAAACGGTTTGGGGCTACCATTCCAAACAAGCCATAGATTGCATGCAGTCTGCAGCTCCAGCAAGCGAGGTGTCGAGGCGTCATCCTAGCGCCCTCGCAGAAGCGGTGAAGAGGCACCTTCTGCATGGAGCGCCTGGAGTGGTTTAGTGTTTAGTTGCTCTTGCTTCTTTAACCAAAGGTGGGTATATAATAGCTATATTAAGGGTGTATGCCTAGGGGTCCTTATTAAGGGTCCCTCCTTTTACCCTTGGATTTAAGACAGGGTCGGCAAGTGTTGGGGGCTTTGGGGGTTCAGGGAATTTTTTTGCCTGGGGATTTGGGGTTGCGGTTTTGGGCCCCCTGCCGACTTAGAATTTGCCCTTATCACTCGTTACAAGAACCAGTGTACCTGGGAGTTTGATCGTGAGTGCCATGCCTGTTGCCTGTGGTATATGAATATTTGTTGTAGTTCGAGTTGGCTGAGTTCCAGGACAGAAGTAAAAGTCTGCATGTGTGTAGTACGTTAAGATACTTAATGTATACTGGCACGAGGGCAGGGTTTAATGTTCGTGGGAGCCACATGTCATGTTCTAAGACCAAGCCACCGAATAACTGTGCCGGGGATCTCCTACCGAACCGCTTTCCATACCTCGATAGACCTGAGCCGCCCTGAGCAAGGCACCTCTGCTAAGATGATCCCAACCCTTGACCAGGCTCGGGGGAACTGTGCAAGAACTTGCGGCAAAGAGCGGCCCCCCGGCGGCAACAGGTAACCGTAACCGGGTGTTTGGGGGACTTTAGTGCTTTTAGAGTTGGGGGCTTCAGAGTTTAGGGTAGAGTGGGAGCTAAGAGGGCTCGAGGTTGTGACTGAAGTTGAAACCTCCAAGTTTCAAGCATGTCTTCGCGGTTGGAGATTCACGGTCTGTGTGGAATCGTGATGTAGAGCATTGGGCATGGTTTCGGTTTGGGGGTGACTAAAGCAGTATCCGATTGTAACCTCTGTAGATTCATACTAAACCCCCAAAAGAACCTAGTCCAACTGAGGTCGCACCTTGGTAGGACCGCTGTTTCACGACTGGGAGTGAGTGCAGGCTTCCGAGCATTTTCAAGGAAACGAGGCCCATGCATTCATCGGTTGGGTACTGCCTGGCCAACGTTCTGCAACAGTTAGAGTATGTCCATAATGCAACTAAAGGTCTTGATATGAGCCATAGTATCGCCTGTTACAGGGTGGGACAGCACTCAAGTTATCGGATTACAAGGGTAGATACGAATTACCTTGCACTGCCGTCATGACGATCGTACAGAAACAGGTGCCATCCCCACCGGCAGGCGCTTGGCTTTAAGGAGAAAACTACGTTTTCGACACCCAAAGCTAGCTCCCTGAATTGGGTGTTCTTTAGGAATTCATGACACCCCATGCTGTTTCATGGGTCTAAGTGGCTTCTACGAAACCAAAGTCCTACATCGATCGTTAAGCTTGGGCCCAAGCCCCGAGAATCCAAGCTTTAGCACCCTGCCCTCTGAACTTGCTGCAACTGTCCGGTTACAGTACCCATCTAGTCGCGGTTGCAGTAGATAGACATATATCCCCAATAAGATCCTAAACCGCAACCCTAGTAATAGCCTTGACACTCTGGAGGCATTGCAGAAGCCCTCAGAGTAACCCTAAACCTTAAACCCGTCTAGTATCCCTAAACCCTAAACCCTTGTAGTATCAAAACCCTTTTAGTATCCCCAAAGCCTAGCCTCGCCTGACGGAAAAGGGCCGTTCAAAAAAAACTTGCAATATCCCTGAACGCTAAACCCTTGTAGTATCCCTGAACCCTACACCCCCTTCAGTAACCCTAAGCCCTAACCCCTTTAGTAACCCTGAACCCTAAACCCAATCGAGAAGTGTACTAAGTAAACCGTTCTAGTATCCCTAAACCCTACACCCCCTTATTGTAGCAACCCTAAAGCGTTCTAGTATCCCTAACCCCTACACCCCCTTTTCGAAACCCTAACCCTGTTGAAACGTCCTGAGGCAGCGATGTGAAGGCCAAGATCCTAAAGCTCTTCCGCCAATACGACGAGTCTGGCGATGGGCGAATCTCCAAGGCCTGGGAGGGGTTTAAGAGTCCGGGTAGGGGGCTTCTGGGTTGAGAGTCGGTATGGAGGATGCATCCATGTGTGTATATTATACATAAATAAATAAATATATATATATATATATATATATATATATATAGATAGATAGAAGATAGACATGTACATATGTACATATCTTTATAAGTGTAAATGTATGTAGGTTGGTAGGTATGTGTATACATACATACACACGTGCATTTGTAGATCGATAGGTAATAGATAAATGTATTGATCCGAGAAGCCTGGGCCTCGTGACCCTTATCCGCCCTATCCTGTGGCTCCAATCCTCTACGGGAGCTTTCGAAGGAGCTTGGCCCAACCTGTAGCTCCAAGTACCTCCACGCTGCGCCCAAAAGCAGAGGGTCAGGAATCATACAGTGTGATTCCACGGTTCAGGGCTGTAGGGTTTAGGCTATAGGGTTTCTCCCAACGTGATACCGTAAGCCCCCAACGCTAAACCCCTAAACGACTTTGTCAGGGGTGGGAAACAGCTCCTCAACCGCAAAGCAAGCCCCATAACCCCCAAACACAACCGCATCCCACCCTGCAACTTAAGGGTACTTAGATTTTTTTGATTTTTGGGTTATTATAATCCCTATAAGAAACATCTAAAATTACAATTTTTGCTAGGGTTCTAAGTTCAGGATAGGCAACCTAAGCAGGCAAAAAGCATCTTGCCGAGGCAGAGTTCGTGAAGATGCTCATGCGCCTCAATCATCAACAAGACGACAGTGACGTGTCTCAGAGTAGGGTTTCGGGGTTCAGGGTTTCGGTGTAGCGTTTTTTTTGGGAAGCAGTTCGGACTCTGATGAGTGCACACGCATGCATGAGGTGTATAGGATTTCGGGTTCAGGTTGTAGGGTTCGGTAGGTGTTTAGGGTCTAGTGCTAGGGTTAGGGATCCCGCCTAAGTTTCAGAGAATCGGAGATCCTTTTTTTGTGACTGGTGGTGTAAGCCATATCTGATGGCTGAGGGTCCAGCAAGAGCCAGCCCATCAACGCAAAAGCCCTTGAGCCGGAATTCACTTTAGGTACCGATAGAGGCGCGAAGAATTAGAAGAGGGCTCCGTGGTATATCAGAGTAGCGTAACTATTAGACGGAACGCAAAGGAATAAAGTCATAACTATTCCGACGCTTATACCAGAGGTTTAGGATCTATGCTGGCAGCAGCCCCGACCGGCAGAGAAAAGAGGAACACATGGGAGTTTCCGAAAATAGGGGACCCTATTCTAGCGCCCAAAATAGTAGGATCCTTACTATACGAACCCCAAAATAAGGTATCCCTAATGTTCGGAAACTCCCACATGGACTCCACAGGCGAAGCGATCTTCAAGCTTGCGGACACCAACCAAGATGGTTTCGTCTCATACCACGAGTTCGCGCGGGGCTCAGAACCCTAAAACCCTAAACCCTGAGACCCTAAACCCTAAACCCTACCTAAACCCTAAAGCCCCAAACCCTAAACCCTGAAGGCGACACAATCCAGAACTGTACGGCAACCTCTCAGCCCTGAAGCCACCTCCTTATGTGCACCTTCGTGTCAGTAGCCCTGTTAGCTTGCGGAGGAGTTTTTGGCTGTCGCTCCATCCTGATTATGTTTTAACGATTCCATCTCATCCTTGTTAAATCCCTTGTCGTCCTGTAGTCGCCCTTCCAGCGACTGATATGGGTTCCCATGTTGTAGCCCGAGTACTCGACTCGACTCTCAGCGCGGAACCCCCAAAATTTGAAGCCCCAGCCCCAACACCCTCAGCTCGAAACCGACAGCCCTAAGCCCTTAACCTTGCAAGAAAGATTTCCCAAGGCCTAAACCCAACACACCCAGCTCAAGGTCTCCACCAGCTCAATCGCAGATTCGGATGGACAAGCAGTTCTAAGCCAGAGTTTCAATATTGGATCTCCCCAAGATTTAGAGAGTCACTCCTGTCAGCAGCTTTCCACAAGGTGTCTAAATTGCCACAGCTTGACACGTCCTAAGGCTACAGCCTTGACTTCTCGGGTTTAGGAGCCGCTAGCCTGCCGTCGCAGCAAGATTGGATCACAAGCCATCCAGCCTGGAATTCAACGAGCATCCCAATAACAAAGTAACCAACAATACTGTTCTCTAGGATTCCTTTAAGAACCATACTACTTATACCCCCAAACCCTATTGTACTTATTAAGGATCTCTATATTCATCGTCAGGCCAACCCTGTTTGAAGACCTGCTGCTTACATGGCAGTTGCCCACAGTACATTCAAAGTGCTGCACCAGCACTCCTTGACCGCGGACTTGAGTTTATGCCGAATTTTGGTGTCTTGGCAATCCCGGAACCAGACAGACCCTAAACCCAGAACCCTGGATGCCCTCAACCTCCTTCCTGCCTAGACAACCCAGGACCTTCGCCAGTGCAATCCGCTTGTATAAGAGAATTATCTTTAAAGATCTGTATATATATATATATAGAGAGAGAGAGAGAGTTATTTATTCCTGTTTCATCGTGCACCCCCCCCAGACAAAGAACAACGAGCCCCCCCGCATCCACAAAAAAGAAGAGCCCTCCTGCCCTGCCTTTGCATGGCGTTCCGGGTGCACTGGCTCTCCGGGGACGTGGCGGCATCCTTTGGCCTTGAGGACCTGGGCTTTTGGGTTTTTGGGGGGGCCTCGGCAGCTGCGGCAAAAGGTGGGTACCAAGAAGCCCTGACGGTTCTACCTCGTGAACCCTAATTAAAATCGCTTTTTGATTTTGATCATTATAAGGGTTGTTCGTAGTAAGTATTGGTAGTTGGCAAATCGTACTATTGGTTTTGCGAGCGTTAGTGTTGTGCTGGTGGTTATGGTTGGTGCGATTCCCTCATCTAATGTGGAGGTCGGACAAAGTTACCAATAGACTTTCCGTATAGTAATACTAGGATACCGCTAAACAAACCCTAGTCTGAGTAACAAAAGGCCGCTATGTTAGCCATGGAACCCTTATAAAGCTCCTACAGAACCCCACCCCAAACCTTTTAAATCCCAATCAGGGCCCCTCTGATTTCGTCCCTCTCTTGGAGCCGCTCCTTAACCTTGTGAACCTTATGCCTTATATAATCAGCACCCCAAACCCTAAACTATATCTTTTTCGGCCCCTCTTTTTTCTTCGTCCCACGTTCGGGAGCCCTATGAGGAGTGCGATCAGGTGGCGGAGCCTTGGCCCAGCTTTGCTGGCGCTTGTGAAGGGCGCTTCCAGGGCTTTTAGGTTTTGGGGCCTGGATGCAAAAAGGGTTTGGGTGCAAAAAAGGGTCTGGGGTGTGGGTTTTAGGTTTTAGAGTTTAGGGTTAGGGTTCACGGTTTAGGATTTAGATTAGGGCTTCCGGCTCCGAAGATTTCAATGTCGATTTCGATTGCTTGGAAGGAACACTTCATAGTTTGCCAACCGGGGTAACGGGTAACGGATCTCGAATTCGATCTTTGGCGTCGTTTTCGAAGGCCAGATTCTTACACCTTAGACTTTGCTGGCTCTCCCGTCATATTTGACATCGCATGTAGGCATATGTATCTCTATCTATCTATCTATCTATCTATGAATCTATCCATATATACATGTTTACATATGTATATATATATATATATATATACGCGTTGTTTCTGATTTGGAAGGTGTCCGAACGACTTCGTTTCGCTCCGTGGGTATCCGGGAAGTAAGAAGCAGATACTTCAAAGGGTTTCGTTAACTTCTGCCGGGCCCCCTACACCCTGAACTTGATGCCACAATGGATGCCCATACACCAGACTCAGCCCCTAACCCTGCATCTTAAACCCACTAAAGCTAAGCCTGCAATGCAGGCATTTCCTAGCTAGGTGGGCGGCAAAAACCCCATAAACCCACAAAGAACACTAAAGCCCCAAACCCTATAACCTTAAGCCTTTCGCGAGCGGGCTTAGACTTCCAAGCAATGCAAGAGGGAAAACCCCTCACAAACCCACAAAGAACACTAAGCCTCAAACCCCCGTAGACCCACATAGACCACTAAGCCCCAGACTCTAGAATTTTGATCCTTAAAACTCCTATAAACCCCAGAAAGCTTGAAGCCCAGGCCTCCTATGGCTGGACTGTGAAAGGGCTCAAGCAGCCACTTGCCTGCTTCCGGGGCCTTTGGTTTTCTCAGGTTCGAGGGCTCCAAAGGTCGTAGAATAGAAGCCGAAATAGTCACAAATGTCACTACTCTTTAATTCAGGTTCTTCATTACAGATATGCTAGAAGATACCCAAACCCCTATTCAAAGTACTAAGGCCCCTACGAACTGCCAAGATTCACGTGGAATAACAAAACTGTGCTGGAGTTCTAGTATTCATAGATATGCCAATAATACTAACCGGTATAACAACACTACGAATAACCAATGAGAGAAATAACAGTAATTTAAGCACACCTATAGTAACAACAATAGCATGATGATACTGGTTGATTTCATAATCTTTATGAGAAAACCAATAATAATAAACACAGTTTACAATAGGCAGCAATAGTAATGGCAATAAAAACTAAAGACATATACGTATACACACATATATATATATGTACATATATGTACATGGAACGCTTGTGGTGACAGCAAGAATGGTAGTGGCAGCGGTTCTACGGATAGTCAACGTCGTAATGAAGTTAAGGTACCCAGGCTGAGTCAGCCTGTACTTTGCAGGCTTCGAGGGCATCCGCGTGGCACTTTAGAGATGCCAGGGCCCTGTGTAATTGATTCGATTCTCCAGATAACATCCCCCAAAAGTAGGTTCGTGTAGCGAGAAGGCAGCTGTTGTGATTGCAGCTCCGAGATGAGAAAATCAGAAGTATAGTAACTTAGTTACTTTGTCTATGACCCTCGTTACCAAGTCCCGTGAAGCCCTAGGTAAGGTTTTGAGTGTTTGGAGGATGTGGTGTAGGGGCAAGCGAACGGCTCGGGTGCGGGAAGTTGCGGATTTGGGGGATTAGGGTTCAGGGTTTAGGGGCTTTGGGATTAGGGTCTGTGTGTGCACCGCACACACAAGTGTGCATATTGCACGCCTGGGCACCTATGGACTCCGTCAAACCTTCGGACACCTGTGCTCCATGTGCGTGTACAGACACTGAAAACCCACAGCTCTTTCTAGGGCTCTCACCCTGAGAGACCGAAACTCACACAAACCCCAGGAAAGCCTCAAAGATCCCTGAACCCCAAAGATCGAAGGTACCTACAGGCACTTCTGGGAGTGCCACGCTTTCAACAGCGGCTGATCTGTGATGGTGCAACGCTGAAGGACGAACGTCTGGTCCGGAAGTAGCGAGGTAAGGCGTCCGATGCTGATACACATTTCAGAAGCATGGAATAGTAAACGCTGCAAATCTTAGTGCAGTCTGGATTGATAGGTCATAAAGTTGAACGCACGCACCCCCCAAACCCCAGTAACCTGAACTGGAAAAAGTTGCCGGAAACGAGCCGACAAACAAGAACCTGAGCCCGTAAATACACCCTACACCTGTAAACCTATAAACCTGTATACCCTCAACCTAAATTCCCTAAACCCTAAAGCCCCTAAACCCTAAATCCCAAGATAAGCCTTACAAGTTCTCAGACTGGCGAGGACGATGCTCTGTGGTTTTCTGAGGGCATGGAGAAGGTACTGCCAGACCTTCTACTCTTGATACAACCTTTCGCAGAGCCCTCCGAGAAGCTTGGACTACGATGTATTTGCAGATGTCTTCAGATGCTTTGGGTTCAGGGCCGGCGTGGGATTTAGGATCCGAGATCTGTCTTCTGGGTGTGTAGTGTTGGGAGAGGTTTTTCGGTCTCAGCACACGAGGGTTTCTTTGCTCCTGAGTCAGAGAAGGCGGAGGAGTTCGGGTCGCAGTCACGTCAAAGCGGAAGGCCCTATACCCGTTCAGGACGTTCAATAGGACCCTAATATATAGGACCCTAAATTAGGCCCTGATAGTAGCCGCTTTGTTCTTCCTTCGTCATTGTCCTGAACGCTGAATCCCTGCTACTCAACATGTTCTGACTTCCATCCCAGCTGAGCTTTCAGAAGTTGCCGCGGTGTTTACCGGTAAATGTTGGAACCTGGGCTCCTGCAGCTGTGGAGTTGAAAGCAGATGGAAAATGTAAAGAGCTCGCTGCAAAGCCAAAAGCCTGGCACCTGCAGCAAGAGCTGCTGCAACAGGAGATATGCGGTTGAAGCAGCCGTAGCCGTAGCAGCATCAGCAGTTGCAGCCGTAGTGGCCGCAGCTGCAGCAGCGGTAACAACAGTAGCCAGCCGCAGAAAGTGGCCAGGAGTGGGGGCAGCAAGGCATCGCTTACTATGCATTCCCTAGTGAGATCTTCTGGAATGCCTAAACCCTCATGGAGGCCAACAGGGGTTTTAGCCTATGGGGTTTTAGTAGGTATTAGGGTTCCCGGAATCCCTACCCCAAGAGTCTTCAACCCCCCTTTTGGCCTCCCATCAAACCCTAAACCCGTGGGATGCTCCCGCCCTGGTCTGGAGTCTAGAGCTCCCGGGTAGGAGCTCCTTCAAGAGCTCCCTCAACGGCCCAACGGCTCCTTTCAGAGCTCCCTTAACGGGTACTTTACGGTTCTATAACAAGGTCGCTTTGAAGGTTACTATAGGGTTCTAGAACAGGGCCCTCGTAAAGGGCCACTATTAATAGCGTCCCCTTTAAGGGTTGAGCTCAATGAAGTGTACCCTTGCGGGCCTATGCAGACTTGTTGTTGCGTGAGGACACTCAAGCCCGAGATTCTGCATATCATAGACTTATAGACCCCTCATGACCGTAACCTCTATACCCTAAACCCTAAAGACTCGAGGCTTAGATGTAAAAAGTCTGAGACTCGAAACCCTAAGCTTTAAAGTCCATCGAGGAGGGACAAGGATGTCCTCATGCGCTTTGCCGGCTCCGACAACCCGGACTTACTCGAGAAGCTGCTATCAAAGCCATTGGACCCAAACCTCAAAAAGACTCTCGGAAGTTGTTTGTAGAGTAGGGTTGAGGTCTCAGGCTATTTTCGGGTTAAGGCTATTTAGATTTAGTTTAACGGGAGGTAAGTGTTTGTAGGATAGGGTCGCGATTGTTGAGGGTTTTGTGGTTTGGAGCTTGGCCCCTGGGTTTTATTGGTCTATAGATGCCTAGACCAACAAAGCCCTAAACTCCCAACTCCAAATAAAGAATTATTTGTTTCAAACCCCAAACCTTTGCGTGGAAAGTCGCCTCCGAACAAGTCGATCTTCTCCCATCCCCTAAACCCTAAACCAAACACCCCACCCCTTGAGCCCCAAACCAGGGATGGTACTGCCCCAACCCTTAACCTTAAACCATTCCCTTGCATTTCGAAAGCGCCAGGAATGGTACTGCGGCACTATGTTTCGCCCGTCCTGCTTGCATGAAGCTCCTGTTGGAGGCCAATTGCGGGAGCTGTTGGAATTAGGGTTTGGGATTTGGGATGCAATGGCTAGTGCCTAGTAGGGCGTGGAGGAAGGGGTCCCTACAGTAGTCCTTGTAGTCTCCATAATCCATTCCCCCATTCCTTACCCACAACCACACAGAAGGGTTTGAGATTTGGGATTCAAATCAAAGGGTTTAGGTGTAGGGTTGGCGGAGTCGCAGCAGGCCAGTTGCAAAACGTGGAGGTTTAGCGTTGAAACCAGGATTTCAAGGAAAGCGTCCACACCACTTCGTCGGTGTCCTTTTGGTCGAAGAAGCCCCTCATCTGGAGCACTAAAACCCCGAACTCCCAAATCACAATGGCAAGGCTACATTTGTCACTTCTTACCTTAGAGAGTTTTCGGGTTTCTTCCGGTCCTCATGGTGCGGACCAGTTGGGCCCCAGTTAGGCCCCACAACCTCTCGGCAGAAAGCCAGGGTCTGAATGAGGATGAAAAGCAGGAGCAGTGGTAGTGATGGTAATATCCCATTGCCTGATAGTCACTGTATGGTTACATTATCCAGTATCCAGAAGCTATTTAGCTCGTTAAAGAATTCCTGTAGTAGAGTCGGAAAAGTCAGATGTTACACCATGAGCCCTGCATCCGCTTCAGAGGAGGCCTCGCTAGGGAATGCCCAATAAGCCACGAAGCAAGATGTCGCAAATAGTTTCGAGAACGCCTTTTGTATTGATTGATCATATGTATCGGGCTTGTTGGGTATAGCGAAGTACAACCCCCAAACACCGACCCCCGCTCAAGAAACCCTGATCCCTGCAAGCCACCTCGTTTCTAACCCCCTGAACCCGAAAACCCGAATAGGCAGACCCTAACCCCAGCCAAGAACCCGAAAAGAGCCTAAACCCCAAACTTACCTTTGGTTAGTAGGGAATGGAGGAATGGGGTACAATTATAACTACTATTACTACCATTCTTCCATTCCCTACTAACCAAAGGTAAGCAAAGACCCAACACATCTCACAAGTTCCGAGGCAGAGGCAGAGCCCAACTGCTGCGATAGGCTTTGCAACACACCCCTCGGGGAGGCCTCCAAATCCGGCGCGTACCTGGGCAGTTACATAGTGATGTAGGGTCCAGGGTTGACGGATTAAGAAACCCTGGGCCTATATCCCCCAAATAGCAGGGTTCATATAAGGAACCGTTATAAAGACCCAAGGTTTCTTAATCAGGTTCCCACATTACCCTGGGGAGTTAGCGGTCTGGCCGGGCCCGGGGTTTAGGGAGTCGGGCCAGGACTTCTTCAATGTAGTCATTTTGCTGGGCTAGCCATAACCGTTCTTGTATTTTTAGGCTATGTTAGAAAACAAGGCAACCGACAAACATACGTTTGAGACTATATGCAAATTTGTTTCGGTGGTTTTCGGTGTCTTTTGGAGTTGCAGGGCTTTGAGTTTATGCTGTATTCGTGCTGTTGTTCAGCGCACATCGAACCACAAACACCAAACCTGCATTCTGAAGGTCAATCCTATCATGACCCGATAGGAACCCGTCAGGGTTACTTTGAGGGTACTACAATTAGGATTTGGGGTTTGGTCAGACGTTGCTCTTTTCTGGTTTGGGGATCCTCACCACACAACAAGCAACAAAAGGAGGTGGTATTGCCATCCAGACTTTCCGCCATCCGAAGAGACTAAGTCTAAGAAGAGTGGCCGGATTCGAAAGCTTCGTGCCAGGCTTCTCAGGGCTTAGGATGCGGGGCGCAGAGTTTCAGGTTCTGGGGTCGGGTTTGAGGTTTTGAAGCTTCAGGCCAAAGAATCAGTGAGACGTTTGGAGAATCTTCAGGGACGCGATCCCTGGCCTTTGTTGCACTGTTCAGGAAGTTGAGGGCCTTTGACTCCCGCTAAACCTTACCTATAGTATCCATTGCAGTTCGTTTTTTGGCTGAGCGGATTTTCGATTCAGGTTTCTATGAGGTAACGACGGAAAAGAATCAACATGGATTATAGGTATAAACCGGAAGCAGATAAGCTAAAGCCTGAGTCCACCGAATCGGCCATTCCCTCAGGTTAGAAGTTGTGCAGATGCTTCTGGAAAGACGTGGCCAGGTCAGGGGCGGTAAAGGTCGTAGGATCCCAGGAACTGAAGTTCTGTCACGCGCTGGGGCTTCGAAGTTGATGGCGTCGGTTTAAGTTCAGGCGGTTTAAGGCTTGGGGCATTGTCATGCACCCCCGAAATGCAGCTTAACGCCCTAAAATCCGAAACCTGAAGAAGTGCAAAGGTTTTGGAAACCCCTGCAGGTGAACATGTGCAACTATAGAGCCGAGACCCCAGTGCTTCTGGCGATGCAGCGGAACCACGTCGAGGCGGGGTTAGGTTGTTTTGGCACCAGGGTTGAGAGTGCTTCTTCGAAGGTTGAAGTTAGGGAGTTTGCAGGAGCCGTGCCCTGTATAAACAGCTCGTATGTGGCTTAATTTATCCTTTTTCCGCTGTTTGTTTGATTATGTTAAGGGAGTGTGTGGTTCTACCAGTAACCCCTAAACCTGATGCTTTTTCAGCCCCCAAACCTCGGTCTGAACCGCCCAGGTCGTGCGCCTTCTGTGCCGGCACCGCGCAGATGCCAACAGGGGCAGCTGGGCGTTGGCTTACAGGTTAAATCGCACGGGAATGCTTGTTTGATTCTAGGGTAGTATGGGGGCCTTGACAGGGTTTTGGTGGCATATTCTATGCTCTATAGATAATGTAAGGAACCCTAAGAAACACTATTGGTATTTACTGAGGCTTCTACATGACGGGCTATGCATCAAGTGATGTCAAGTCTTTTGAATACTTATCCGAACCTCCCGGCACCCAACACCCTAAGTGTTCCTTGACCGTACTCTACATCATGAAGTTTCAACCAAGATACTTGGCAGTTTCCAAGTACCACCCCGCCCGGCCGAACAGATACCCTCGCATTGAATGCAGTCAGACGGTTCAGATAGGGCCTTGTTCAAGCTTCCATTTCTTGGAAAGAAATTCAAGGCGTCCTAAACTTCGGAATCTGAAGCCCCCAAATCCTGACAAATTTAGCACCCCAAGAAACCCACCGGAACCCAAAAGCCGACACCCCTAAAGAACTCAGCATCGATCTGCCCAGGCAAAGGCCTTTCGGGCTTGTTGGCTTCAAAGGCCGCAGTGTGGGTTTCGAAGGTCAGGGTTTGTGGGCTTCTGGCTGCTAGGGTTTCGGGTTTCTGGGTTCAGGGTTTGGAGTTTAGGTTTTTTGTTCCGGGGTCTTGGGCTTTGTGGATTCCCTGTTTGGCTATAGCGTAGCTCCGGCTAAACAGGTGCTTGAAGGCGGGGTGTCTAGGGACAGCCTGTTCGAACTAGGCCATTGCACATAGGCCCAAATTCCTGCACCCAGCCTGCACCCCAAACCAGCAAACAAAACCCTGACCGTAGAGCTTCTTACCTTTGGTTGGTAGGGAATGGAAGAATGGGGTACAATTATAACTACTATTACTACCATTCTTCCATTCCCTACTAACCAAAGGTAAGGCTTGGGCGATTTCACTCCACGCATGGGCCCTAAAGCCCTATTCTAATCATGTTATGGCCCGTGTATTATGCTGCAACAGGTCGATCAGCCGGAGTGCCTTCGTTTGCTGCTGGAGCTTCGAACAGATGTCAACACCTGCAATGAGGCGAGTTGTTTGGTCCGGGTTTGAAGTTCATCTGTGTTTTGGGTTTCGATTGTTCAGCCCTCATAGGGCTCAGAGCCCATCGCAGCCTGCTAGTAACTGCTAGTATCCTTGAGGCATCCTCGGGCTGTGCACAGTTTTCCAATCTGCATATCAGGGATTTCCGGTGTCAGGTGTCAGATCGGGGTTCAGGCATCTTATGCCATGCGCCCTAATTGCCATAGTTCGGCACACTGTCTTGCCAAGGTTCTATGAGGTTTGAATGTTGCAGGGCTGTCATTTGGAGGCCCCAACTTTAGCAACATACAGTACTTGCGCGAATGCAGGTTGAGTCCTCACGGCATACTCGTGACGCCTGTTCTCCGGTGTAAACAGATGCTGAAATTTGTATAAGGGCTCTCTTTGGCTCCGTCGAAGGCCCTGAAACCCCTAAGCCGTCTGAAGAAGTCGCAATTGCCCTTCCGGCTGCTGTCTATGGTCGCTCGACCTGCGAGCGACCAGATTAATCTAGGGGCCTTAAAAATTGGAGTAGGGTTGTGGGGCCCATTGTACTGTAATTACAAGAAGCAAGCCCCCAAAACTAATTTTGGTAATTATTTCGGCCCTTATGGCTATCTCTGTTTATGACAGGCTTTTCTCACAGAAACTGAGAGACCTTAGGGGTACTTAGAAATATTTTCTAATTTTTGGTTATTATAGCCCCTAAGAAACACCTAAAATCATATTTGTTGCTAGGGTTCTAAGTTCAGCATAGAGACTGCGAGGCTGGGGAGACTGCTCTGCTTGCGGCAGTGAGATCCAGTCGGATGTCTGCAGTGTGCCTGCTGCTCCTGGAGCGTCATGTCGACGTGAATGGTCATGACTCAAAGGGTGACTCACCGCTGCTGCTGGCAATCCGGAACAGGAACCTTGGTGCGCAGATTGGAAGCATTATGTCGGCTGTAAGTCGGGTCAGAACCAGATTCCGACTTCGACATGAGGTGATGTTCGAAGTTAACCGCTATTGAAAGGGGCTTTGCTTTGCACGATTTTCTCTTGATGGACGCTGCAAAAATAAAGGAGCTGGGAGATCTCCCGGAAGCTGTGCGAAAGCCACGCTGATGTCAGCAAGCCGAACAAGAGCACAGGCGACCCTCGGGTCCGTAAGAAGGTGTGATTCTGACTTTGATTTGCCTTCCGATGTTGTGGAACACTTGCATCCTGCATATACTTATGTGTATACATATGTATATATATATATATATACATATTTTCAATAATTACATATATATATATATATGTACATATAATTTTTCATACGCACACTTTGGTTTGTTCGTTCAGTTTGTTAGCACAGGAACTACCATTGCAGTCATCGCATTACGTCATCTGTCATTGGAAGTACGACGGTCAGCCGCCACATCAGCATCACTCACTCTCACGGCAGCATTTACGTCAAGCGACCAGCAGCAGACGATATCGTCATTTTTATTTTCTTTGTTTTCGACACCAGAGAAAGCTCGTCAACGACGGTCATTGCATGCCTAAGTGCGAAGCCTGCATGTTACTCTCGTAGTTCCAAACACACACGTCTAGACACAGCAGAAAGTTGAACCCTCAGCTGGACAGTGTGTTAGGGGTATAATAGGGTTGCGGTTCGGAGCACGGATTGCTGTCCGCGTCCATGGAAAATACCGGTCTCCTCGCCTGGTGCCAGAAGCCCAACGTGGGAATCCGTGAGTTTGGATTCCTGTGAATCATACTTAAAAGGCCAAGGCCCTAACCTTAACAGTTCTGAACATTAACACTTAAACCCCAAATCCTAGATGCTGAACCCTCCAGTGTCCTACGGCCTGCGGATGAGAGATGCATTTGTAGCAGTGCTTTTCATGCTTCGGGGCATTGCGCATCATTTGCGGGCCATGATGCGGCCAGTGTGCTTACACTGATCCCAAGCAGGCGACACGCCAGCTCTTCTGGCTTACAGTGAGGGGCAGATGGACATCATGCACATGCTGCTGAGCAAGCGTGCTGATGTAAACACAAGGCTCCGCTGCCGAGCCTCTTGGTCTCATCGGACGAGCATATGTTTTGAATTTCAAACGCTTTAGGGCTTTAGGGGTTTAGGGCTTAGGGTTTGCATTGGCTTTAGGATTTAGGGCGTGGAGGTTGGCGCTTACATATATGCCGCCGAGGGGTACGTGCAACAAACGAGGTGGTGGGCGTAGCTGTGTGCATCTATAAAGCTTGTGTATGTGCATATGCATGTATGTTCGTGTGTTCGTATGTGTGTGCATACATCCCTACGTGCATACATACATACATACATACAAAATCACAAACATACATGCGTCCATACATGCATGCATTCGTATGTACACATGTATGATTCTTATGTATGTCTGTATGTATGCATGCCTGCGGAATACATGTAAACATGTATGTTTGTCTGTTTGCACGTATGTACATGCATACATATTTATGTGTGTTTGGTTGCATGCATGCAGGCATGCATCTGTACATATATATATATATATATACAGATATAATATAACACATGCATAAATACACGCTGTCACATATATGTGTTCCTCTTTGTCTCTCTCTCTCTCTCTCTTCCTCCTGCTGGCCTTGGAGTAGGTATGAACAGTCAGCAAAGGAAGCATTTTCGACAGTCCGGACTGCCATAGAGAAGGAAAAGGCTCAAGGATCAACGGGCCTCAGAACATGCCTCAGACCTCACGGAAAACTATCTCAGGATACACCGTTGCTGCTGGCAGTACGGAAGAATGAGCCCAGCATGGTGCAGCTGCTTTACCAGTACCGCGCAGACTTGAACACCGCGGATCCTTCCTCAGCAGTTCTCGCTGGTCGTGGGTACGTGGTGGTATAGCTGTAACTGTAACTATTTGCAGTCAAGGAGATTTTTTTGGTTTTTGTTCAGAGCAGTACAGTGCACCCAACCCAAGGGTCCTAGAGGCCCCAAGGTTAGGCCGATTTTGCAGAGATCCCGACGCCCGTTATACCGTGTAAAATATGTAGCTTCAAGGCGCTTGCGGACGACACTCTTGTGTTTAGGGTTTAGTGCTTAGTTGTTTACCTGCCGAAGTCTCCAGACGGCGTGCGACTGCCATGCCTGTTGCCCAGCTGATAGAAGAGAGCCTGGGTTCACAAAAGGAATGGGCTAGGCTTGCCCCGAAAAGAGACGGCGTCTTAGCCCGATCCCAGGTGATCCTTGCTTCGACCCTGGGGCGAGCGAACATCCTCGTTGCATTGCTTCAGCTCCGTGCAGATCCCGACGTTGTCAAGTTGCACTGTGTTTTTTTGTTCAGGCTTTTGGGTCTTGGGCTTCAGGTTCTTAGCATCGCTGTTTGGGCTTCGCGACTTTACGGCTTGTAATGAGAGGTTTGGTATAAGCCTTCGGAGTTCACTGCTTCAGGTCCGAGTGGGGTTCCCTGGAATTCGCAGACCCTCTCCCTGAGCCCACCCCCCTTCTGGAAGTGAAGCCAGATCTGCAGCCTCCATTGCAACATTGTAGTTCTGGTTTTACCAGCTTCATGATTAGGATCCTGTATGATAAGGTAACCCCGAAAAAAAACTTGAATCCTGAAGCACGAAGACTTAGCGACTTGATGCTCCGCAAACAAACGAATACATGAAATTATGAGCCCTGCCCAGGGCCGCAAAGCCCCAGACACCCAAGCCAACGCCGGAACACCCTTCAACCCACAGGCTTCGTCTTTCTACCTCTAACCGAACCGAAATCCACTGACAGACCAGAAATCCTAAACCCCAAAACCCTCAAACCTGAAACCTAAACCCTATCAACTCGAAACCCTCGGGCGGAGAAGGTGCTGAAAACAACTTTCGCCCAAGCCCGTAAACCCCAAGCCGCTAGCCCGCTTACTGCAGCGTTTACAGTAAGGGAACCCTGATGTATTGAAACCTGATTAACTCATCCGTGGATCTAGATATGAGTAGGGTCCGCAGCCAGAGTTCTTGGAGGCTCAAGAAGTTCCTTAATCATGTCCGTCTTGTTGTTTATCAGAATTTCAAGACCACAAACCTAAAACGCTAAACCTTAAACTCCAAAGCCGCCCGAACTCGAACCTACTTCTGCAGACCTTGCCAGGCTTGTCCGAGTGTGAGTGTCAAAAAAACACCAAAGCCTGAAACATAAACCCCGAAGTCTTTGAGGTGTGCAACATTTCAGGCCGGATGGGGCTTGGTGAGGGCTTTTAGGGGCTCCTTATTGTAGTTATAGTATGATGTAATATACCGCGGCCTTGCTCTGATTATTAAAGCTTGTGTACCAACCCAAGGTATCTTCCGGGTTCAATGAAGCGTGAGTGTCGCGTGGTTGCTGATATGACAGAATCAGAGTCGCAAGTACCCTCATGTAGACCGTGCATAGTACAATACCCCAAACCAGGTACCCAGAATGTAAGACGTCCCTATGCTAAACCCGCGCTGTATTTTTTTGAAAGGCCTTGTAGATGGAGGCTGTATTTACTTGACTTGTCGTTCTCCATTCAGGAGTTATTATGCAGAGATTTAGGCAGTCGGGTGCAGTTTTTGGGGTTCGGGAGAAGGTTTCAGGGCTAAGTGAGCCGAGAATACCGTGAATGTGCCAAAGCCGGTGGCAGCAGCTTTGAGGCCTCTTCGATCCCGGCATTGCTCCTTGACAGACTACTATAGGGGCCTGAATAAGTACCTATAGTATTTTTTGGGGGGCTCTTTATGATAACTATAGTATACTGGGCCCCCAAACCCTACTATAATTATTATAAGGCCCCTACATTACCCTCAGCCCTACGCTGCCCGAAGCCCGAAATCCCAGATTTTGAAGGAGACACACCACTCCTTCTGGCGCTTCAGAACAACCAGTTAGCCGTGGCAAGCGCTTTATGCCAGCACCGGGCCAACGTGATTCTTGGCCTTCGAGTTAAACCGGCATATTTCCTTCGAGGCCATCACAGCGGAAAATGCAGTATCACACCGCTCTTTCTGGCGGTGCGAAGGATTGCCAGGCAGACCAGACCGTACGAACCATGTCACAACATTTCAGGCCATATACCACCATGTCACTTCATCTCATATCATATCCTCTGGCGCCATACCACATCATGTCGTCTGATCGTCTCGTATATCATGCCATGTCTTACCATATCTTAGAGTGTCATGCCATCTCATCTCATGTCCCATCAGGTCATAACACATAATATCATGCAGTTCATTTCATAGCAGGCGTATCTTTGTTCTCACGCTATAGGATTAGCTTGTCCAGGGTTCTTATAGTCAGGGTCCGGATCATGTTCCCCAACGAAATTCGTATGAACTCTAACGTTGAGTGTTTTTCTAACGAGACATGGATACTGTGCCCGTAGTTCCTCGGGAAGCGGCTCTTGCTGTGACGTTGTGCAGATATTGTGTTCACGCCCTGGTGTTCGCACAGGATCCGTGCTGTCACCGAGGGGAAAGCAGTTTGGCCGTGCTCCTGAATCCCACTCGTACTTGGGTAAAAGCGCTCCTGAATCAGTTAGTACTTGGGGCAGGAAATTTGGCCGTGGAGGGCTGGGCAACGCGTCAAATGACCCGACGACACATCCCGACGTGAACTGCAAACTGCCGCATGTCTTTTCGGTTGACTGCCCTTGCCATTGAACGAGGCTGGCCCCATGGGGGGAAATGCTCATCATGACCAGGATGATCCGACCAGCACCTTTATGATCAGCGCAAACCGCCGAGCATCTTGAACAAATACTTTCAGTAGCAGGAAAGACAAGTCTGATCGGCCCCCTGCGTATTGCATCCGTATACAAAGACAGGAATATGTAATATACCCCCTGCCACGCGACCCGATTCTGCCAGTGTCCGGGCCCATATGGTTCTCTCTGGGCCCTTCAGTTTTAGTTCCAAGCATACTTTTTTGTTAAGGTGAGTGCTACTGCTCCTGCTCATGCTATTGCTGCTGCTGCTACTGCTGCTGCTGCTGCTCCTGCTCCTCCTCCTGCTCCTGCTGATGCTGCTGCTGCTGCTGCCGCTGCTGCTAGTGCTGCCACGCCGGGCATTCCTAGTGCTAGTATATCGTTGTTTTACTACTACTCCCACCGCTGCCACCACATTGGGTTGCGGGCTGCTGGGCTGTTGTGCTGGGTGAGCGGCCTGGGACGGGCCGGCATAGGCTGAGCCAACAAAGTCCAAGCCTGGCAAGGAATCTCACAAACGGTGTCGGTGACACCCCCTTGCTGCTGGCAGCCCGAGGTGGTGCGGTGGACTCTCGGCACTGAAGCGGCCTCAAGCCTGCCAGGTTAGGCTCCTTCGTTAGGAAGGCAGGGGTAACCGGGGCAACCGAAAAAGCAACGAAGTAGGGGATGCAGGCAGCATGACTTTCACTTACGGCTTTCATGCATCTTCGTTTCCTTCCAGGTGTTGGCAAGAAACTGTGCTGCGCAAAAAAGAGCCCTGATTCAGTACCATAATTAAGGCTCCAAAGAGGCCTTTCAGTCCAAAGGATAGATATAGAAAGGGGTCGTTTAGCAAGTTTGAGCCTTAGGGTCGGCGTCTAGTGAAGGGCGAATCCGCGAAATCTCAAGTCCAGCTTCCATGCTACGGTACGTCGCGTGCCCAGATATTGTAAAACGATCTTGCCTGAAGCAAAGCCGTGCATTTTGAGCTCCATCTTCCGAAAACCAAACCCCCAACTTTAAACCCTAAGCCACCTAGACAGGCGGGAGGCAACAAAAACAAGATCCACAATGCAGCACTTTGGGGATGGAGTTTTGGAACATTTTTGACCCGGATCTAGAGAGGTCAGGCCTCCCAGCCAGCATTCCAACAAGCGTTACGATTTCCGCATATGCGGGGCTCCCTCTGAACGTTTGTTACTTAAACACAGACCTCCATTCCTCACACACTCCCGGAGCATTTTTAGAGTGCTTTTCGGAGCATTATTGATTCAATAGACTGAAGCAAGGCTTGGGCTCCAGGTAGATCTTGATGCCCTATTTGGGAGCTTCGGAAAAAGAGGGGTACCTTCGTTTTGGGGTCCTTATAAAAAGAATCCGACCATTGAGGGTACTATAGTAGGGTCCCCCATTTTCGGAAACTCCAATTCGCAAGTCCCGAAGAAGGAACAGTTAATGCTTAAGACCTCGCACTCAGGATGTTCTCGGAGTGCTGATGAGCCTCGGGGTGGATGTGAATGTGCGCAACTGGATGTGTTTATCTTTCAGCTCTCGGGCATCAGGTAAGACAGAGGTCTGACGAATCAGGTTGAACACCACCTCCATATAGTTACCCTCTCTATACTTCTTCTGCAATAACCCTCAGTACAGAGTGGAGGCTGCCATACAGGTTGGATGGCTGAGGATACAGGGTGTGGGGCGTTAGGCTTAAGGTTCACCTGTAGCCAAACACCGGAAAATGAAGAACAAACCCTATGTCAGCTGGGCTTTTAGGGCTGGGAAAGGTTTAACATAATTTGCATAATGGGTAAGGGTAAGTCATCAAGTTTTCGCGTCCCCTTTTTCGTCCATTTTCAGCTTGCACGTTGCATACTCGTGCTTCTTGTTGGCTGACGGTGCTGAGGTTAAAGGTTTGAACTGTAGGGCTCGATAGTTTCATGGTTGGTGCTTGGAGGTTGACTGCATGAAGCAAAACGACGCAGGGCTTCGACTGTTTCACAGTCCCCCAACCATGGCCGAGAACTCTCCCAGATCCAGTACCAGAAGGCTCCAACGAGTAGCACCTACTTTTTGGCTTCCAGCACCTATTTTGCCATTTGGAGCCCTAGGTGAGTCTGTAAGTTCGGGATATGCATAGGCATATAGGGACCATCGGAGCCCTGTAACGGTGTAGCACTTGGGTTCCTAGGATCATACACTTCTCAATGACCTACGTGCACTTATGTTAAAGCCCCAAGCCAAAGAACGTACCCCGTGCTCTTCAGGATTAGGCGCAACTCAGGCTCGGGTTTTTGGTTGTTGTCAGCACGTGGGCTTTGGTAGCATTTCAATTCACGGCTTCTTGAATGCAAAGGCAACTGGCTGGGAACATCCCCGTTGATGGCGGCGTCCCAGAATGGCCACCACGATGCTGTGCAGCTTCTGATGGATGGCCGGGCCGATGTTGCGTCGAGCAGTGCAGAAAGTGTCAAAACAGTGAGTTCAGCGAAGGGGTCTGTTATCACTCCGCGTTATCGCTCGCAGTTTTCTGCAGGTATTTCTCTTTTGCTTAGGGTTTAGGGTTTAGGGTTTAGGGTAATCTTCTTCATCAGGCGTTTTAACCCCCGGCCTTTAGGCCCCAAACATCCGAAACCCTTATAAGCCTAAGCACTCAACCCCAAACCCTGAGCTCCCAAAGCACCCAAAAACCTGATCCCACCATCTAGTGTATATAGGGCTTTGATACTTAGAATCGGGTTAGCGGGTGTATTGTATTGTAATGAGGAACCACCGATACCTTATTCTAGTTCTAATTACTAATTCCCTAATCCTCGGCCATCTACATTATGGTTGGGGGCCCCTAAGCCCTAAACCCTAAACCCTATTGGGGGCCTGGGGCATCCTCAGGTCTATTGGCTCTACGGGCCAAAGCACCCGTCCCTTACGTCGGCGGGGGCCCGATGCTGAGGCTTTCTCGGTGAAAACCGAAGGACTGACAAGCGAAAAAAAAACAAATACAAATCACGGGCTGCACACGAATATATTTACTACGAGTTAAATGCACACCAGAGCCTGATTCGAAATATGAGGTCTTCTATATCAAGCCGGGGGCTGCAAAGAACGTGAGATTTCCGGTGCCGTGGTTCAGGGTTGAGATTTCCGCAGTTCAGGTTAAAAGGAGCCGTTAGGGTGACCTGCAGCTCCAAATCCGGGGTTAGCACAACATAAGTTGGAGCCCCACAAGCAAGGACGTAGGCAAATGGAGCTCCTGTACAAGGTCAAGTGAGGTTTGATTGCTGTGTACCCAAATTTGGAGACAGCACACTGTGGGCTTTTCGATCTGGTAGGAATCGGCGTCTCTCAAACATTCTAAGTTAGATTCTAAGTTCAACCACAGCAGCTTCGAAGCCGTCAAATGTTCCTTTAACGGGGTCTATTAAGGGCTACTATAAGGGATCTATACGGGTACTGGAATATAGGCGCCTTAATAATTAGAATAGGGTTATGCGGCCCATCATACTATACTGATGACAAGGAATCCCCAAAACCCCTCATACGAGGGACGAACAAGTTTGCACCGACGGTCTGAAACTCTCAGCTAAGCCGCTAAGCTTAAGACCACGATGCATGCTGCTTCCTACACTCCCAGAACGGTACATGTCATGATGAGATCTGTTCTCCGGCCGAGATGTTTTAAACGCATGCCGCATGAAGTACATGATAATTGCGGAAAGGCGTCCAACACGGATGTGCCTGGGGCTGGTTGCAAAACGCAGTATTGAAGGCCACTAAAGCCCACTCAAGACTTGATGTACCTCCTGCAATGGATGACGTCCTACATCCTCAAGCCTACTTAATGTCTACATCAAGCTTGATCTTCAAGTTTTGAGGCACCGTCCCAGACTTCTGGAGCACTACAACAATCATTCAATCCTCAGCCGTCAAGCTGTACCTCGGGCGGAGATCCATCCTGTAGCTGATGTAACCTCAACATGCTGGGTTTTAAGTGCCCAAGTGTGTCAATGTTGATGCTCGGAACCTTCGGGAAAGGTCATCTTCACAAGTGTCGGCCCAGGCACATGGTGATAAGATACCGAAGTGCCCCGCAACTCGCTATGAGGATTGTGACACGTATCCATCTGCATTTTGCTCGGCAGCCCTCATGTGTTCTAATTCCGGCACAAAGTGCCTTTGTGCGGCAGCTCGCAGCACGCCCTCTACCTGGGCCTCCGAATGCTTCCCAAACCCGTAAAGCCCTAAGCCCTAAACCCACCAAAACCGTGTGAGATTGCCAAAGCCGAACCTGATGCCAACAAAATCTTAGAGTCAGTCATCCTGTCTGGTTGCTCCGAGTATAGTGAACCCCAGAAAGTTGGAACATGGATTGCGGAGGATGATCTACTGCTAGGGTTTCCGTTACCTTACGAGGATAACGATGTTCCATTTTTCTGGCTTCTACTGTACCTTCATTGAGATTGTAGTTGCATTATCTAAAATGTTAACCCCAGTTACAAAGTCCCATGATCTTTTAAGTAATACAGGAGCTTATATAAATACTGTTTTGGGGGGTTCCTTGTTTTAATTATGGTATAGTGGACAGTGGGCCCCAAAACTCTCTTCGAGTTTTTAAGGCCCCTATATTACCCTCCCGAACGCCCGGTATGGGAACCAGTGAGTCGAATCAAGGCGTTGCAAAGTCTTTGTGGAATCCAAAGAAACCGAGTCGCCCGCAATCCGCGAAGCCAAATTTGGTGGATGGCTACTTAAAGCAGGGTGTTTGGGATTGCTTGGGTATAGTATCGTGTAGCTTGCATCACGGAACACTAAGGAACAGTATTGGCGTTTATTCAGGCCGCATATTGTTCTAGCAATGTAGATCTCGGTCCTGCATCAAGAGGCCCAGGTACACCATCAGCTGACTCCGACGGCCCTTTGCAATTCTGAGTTCTGCTTGATGGTGGGTCGGTTTGAAAGGAGCCCGGAAGCAAGTCTGCCCAGTTTCCAAGGTGCCCCCAAACTCCTAAAGCCTGGAACTCGGAACCCTCTAGGGTTTAGGGTTTAGGGGGTTTGGGGCTTAGGGTTTACCCTTACAGACTCCAAACTCCAAACCCTGAGCCGAGACACCAACTTTCCTCATCCGGAGAAGCCGAGGATGAGAGTTGCCGGTACTTGCAAGTCGAGGCTTTTTCAGCACAAGGGTTCTAGAGGTCTTTTGGGGGTTTTTAGGGGGTTTCGCCTTTAGGGTTCATGCAATGCAGGCTTTGAGGTTTAAACATAGATATGCACTGCAACGTATGCTCTCTGTAGGTATGTATGTATGTACCTACGTGTGTATATATATATATAGTATATATATAGTATATATATATATATATATATATATTATACATGTGATGTTCATATGTATGTGATGACATCGGTTCGGGACTTAGCGGTTCAGGGTTCAAGGCGGTTTCAGTTGCTTTCGCTCAGCAGGCGCGCAATCCTGGTTTGAGCGCAAGCCTGACATTAGCTGTGCCCTAAGAGGCTTGCCTTGTTAGGGTTCCTTGTTATGGCTTCCTGATATGAGTCCTGAAACAGCTTAACTTCTGTCGGGGCTTAGTGGGGGTTATATAGGCAGAAATTTCGACCTCAACTCCATCGTACCCCGTCGCTGAGCCGGGATTCCCGCAACTCCCAAACCCTACGTTGCCGGCATGTTCTTGCGAAATACGGCGCAACAAAAGCACCTAAATAAAGTGACTCTAGACTAAACTTGACATAGAACCACCCTGAAGCCCCAAACCCTAATCCCCAGTTGCGAGAGCGTAAACCCTAATCCCCGAATCGTGGAAAAGAGCCCACAAAAAATAATGGCTCCATTCCGGGCTCCTACAAATGTCGACCTATCGAATCCTTGATTGCTTGGCAAGAGGAGCAAGGCAAAACAACCGTTTGGGTGAAGTTTGGGTCTGTAGAGAATCTGGGGGGGGCTTCAACTTATGAGGAATTGTCATCAGCTGGGGGTTGTTCACTAACAGTACAACAGATCATGCCCCCTCCCCAGTTGTTATTACTAAGGCCCCTCAATTATTTTGCAGTGTTCTTGTCGGAATGGGATTCGAATCGTGGGCCGAGGCCTGATAGTTTGGGTTTTTTGTTGAGGGTGTGAGGTTAAGGGATACAGTAAGGCGTGGTTCGCAGGCATTGCAGGCTCTCAATCGGTTATAGTGTATATAGGTCTAAATCCTACACCCCTATAAACCCTATAGGGCTGTGGGGTTTGGGGGGGAGTATTGCGCACAGCCCAGCATTCGAAGGCTTCAGTTCAGCCAGAAGCCTAAAGAAGTTGGCCACATTTTAGTTGTTTCCGGAGGTTTGCCCATGTCCGGTTCCCTGTTACTGTTACCTTTTCTCAGTTTGGCTTGTGTCGGAGCCAAACCTGGGCGGTGTGGTGGTTTGCCGAGCTTTACTAAAGCAAAAGTTACAGGCTGTAGCGGAAATAGCACGAATATCCACCCAGGCTACGCTTAAGAAAAGGGGCGTCCCACACGGTAGGGCTTTGGCTCCCGAGGAGGTGTTCTCTGAATGGTTTCTAACACTGTTACAAGTTTGTATTAGTTACTTGGACCCTGAGGGTGTGCGAATGCCCTCCTAGAACTTGCGAACCCTCAAACTCCTCAACACATAAAAACTTCCTGAGTCCTAGAAGGCCTAACACCCCCAAACCCTTAAAAAAAAAAAAACCTAAACCCAAAAGCCCTAAAACTCAGCATACATCGAACCACATGCCTCGCCTGGATTGTCCGAGTATGAGTGCCGAAAACTCAAAACCCTCAAACCTGAACCCCAAACCACTAAACCCAAAAACCCGAAGCCCTAAAGCCCCAAACCCTAAACCCTAAAACCCTAAACCCCTTTGGCCATGAAACCCCGGTTTTGCCCCTGCGCAGCTCCGAATACGCCTCGATCGCCTCTGCTTCCGCGTGAAGTGCGACACCGTTCCATCGGCTATATTGAGAGGTCTAGGGCAGTACAGTTTAGGGCGGTTTAGGGTTTAGGGGCAATTTAGACCGGTCTAGAGTGCAGGGGCAATTTAGGGCGGTCTAGGGTGCAGGGGTTTAGGGTGTAGGAGTATAAGGATGTCAGGTTTAGGTCAGGGTCTATAGGGGCCGGGTTAGGGGGTCGAGGAATGTCCTAAGAAGCCTGTGGGAGCATATGTTTGGAGCTTCCTTGTTGGGAATACTCGCAGGGAAACCTGCATTTTCATGTTTACAAACGGCCAACATCCGTGTAACCCCAATGAAAAACTCTAACAGGACATATCAAACCACGAAAAGCCGTCACGGAAAACGCCCAAACCTACAAACCTAATCATCGCGAATCCTGCGGAACTTCCCACTCGTCGCAGCAGTGAGAAAAGGATGCCGCCACAGGAATCTCATAGGCCGGAGCCTTTGGAGCAGATGACAATGACGTCCTGCTACAGTGGGAGGGGACGAACGCCATAATGACATCCAAATCTATACCCAGACCTTGAAATCCCATATGCACAGACTTCTAAACCCTGAAGGCAAAAATAGCCCTAAACCCGAGTAACCCTGTCATTTCAGAAACTTCAGCTTACGAAATACACCACATGCCTCGTTTCAAGGAGGAGTTCAGGCATTCGGCAGGCACTTGTGGCTCCTGTCCTTTGCACTGTTTCCTTGTGGTTGATTCTGCTGGGGTGGAAGGCCCTATAATATATGAAAGTGATGCTGGGGCCAGTGGTGTTCACTTTCTGGCGCAGCATGATAAACTTTTCTTGTCGCCGTGTGCAGAGATGCTTCTTGTGAGACTCGGCACCTGCCAAGTGGGTCCTCGGATCTCAATGTGGGTGCCGCAAAAACGCTTCACTTCCAAGAGGAAACTTAATCAAACTTGCAAAACCCGCAGCAGAGCACAAAAGCACGTGCGTAATCAAAAACCAGGTATCAAGCATGCCAAACCGTTCAAAGGTCACGGAAAACCTTTTGAAGGTAAGAACGGACATGCAAGGTTCGGACTTTGCTGATGGTCAAGCAGGAGTTGGGTTCCCTGCTGCCCGTCTGGGGCCCTGGACTTGATTCTGATGCGGGGTCTTTGAGGTTTAGGCTTCAGAGGACGTTTAGGGTTTAGGCGTCTAGGGTTGAAGGGTTTAGGGATTAGGGTTTTTTTTAGGGTTTAGGGATTCACGGGGCTTACAGTCCTTGATAGATCTTTGGAATCAGGATGCTTTGGGGGTTGAGGGTAGCGTTGTACATGTTGTGCCAAGCTGTTGCCCGAAGCCCAGAATCAGAAACCAATGCATCACGCACAGGCCACGACTCCGGAACCCAAAAGAACCGAGCGCAAATGTCAACTCTATACTTTTACCTATATTGATCCAAACGGGTCGAGATCTCTACAAAACCTTAAAGCCCGAAAATTCTAAAGCACTAAATCCTGAACCCTCAAGCCCACTTCCCAAACCCAATCGCAAGCCGAGGTCGCACCTGCGGTGGAGATGCCGGAGGTGGTGCTTAGCTGAGATCTTCACCAGCTGCCAAGGAAAAGAACATACATCTATACAGATATGCATTTATAATTACATATATATCATATAATAATAATAATAATAAAATAATAATAATAATAATAATAATAATAATAATAATATATATATATATATACATATATGCACGCACACTTTTCGTCATTGAGCTGTTGTGTCAACAGCTAGTTTTGGTGTCGCCTCATACCTCATGGTGCAGACTTGAGTCCTGTTCAAGATGATGTCCGGTTCAGTTATCAAGATGCCGTGCTAGGGTCCCCTATTTTCGGAAACGCCCATTTGGAGCTTTCCGGGGCTTGCCTAGGACGGTTCAGGGATCAGGGATTCAGCAGTTGGGGCTCAGCCGGAAACCCCAAAAGGCTGCAAAGTGCCTTAATAGAGGAATATTCCTTAAATCATAGTAGGGGTCCTATTATAATTTAAGGTATATTCCTGAATTAAGGGATATACTGGATGCTAGATTAGGAACACTTCAGTCTTCAGTTGACCCGCCGTGCTCTGAAGGTCCCGCAAGTTTGGAGTTCTAGGCTTACCCCTCAGGGGTCTTCCTTAAGGGCCACTAGGGTAAGTATATCAGAATTACTCGTTTCTTTTCGGGCTACCATGAGGTTAAGTAGCATGGGATTATAAGGGTTACTACCGGGGTTCCTTAATAGCGCTTTTTCTGCCATATATGACTCTAAGGAGGCTCCTCTCCTGGGTGCTTTGGGTTCCTTTGACCTTGAGAGGACGGGCCTTGGGGCGGTGTTTAGATCTTAGGGTTTGCAGACTTCTTCGGGTTTGATAGGGCTTAGGATGTAAGAGTTTAGCGTTTAGTCATCCTTGGTGGTATAAGGTTGAGAGTTGGAGTGAGCACGATATTCATTGCAGCTCAGGTCACTCAGAAACCCATGCCGGACAACTTCGATTTCGGCGAGATACCCAGCATGGGCAAAAGGTTGACATTTTGGCCGAAGCGCCATGCACGCCAAATCACCTTAAACTCTAAATACCTCTAAATCTTCAGCTTCTGTGCCTGCTCTCAAGCACCCTCTAATATACCCAAAATACCACTATTGAGGGCCAGAAGGACTGTCCTGGTGTCTTGATTCATTTAGGGCGTTGCAGGTCTCACCCGAGGTTTTAAAAGCCCTAAACCCGCTCTCTCTGTCTCTCTCTCTCTCTCTCTCTCTCTCTCTCTCGCTCTCTCTCTCTCTCTCTCTCTCTCTCTCTCTCTCTCTCTCTCAGCTCTTAGAGTAACCCCTCTAAAGTAACAAGCCTCTAGGCGCCGATCTGTTCGAAGCTTCGACCGGCAGGTGCGCTGGGCTTTGGTTTACAGAGATACAGCATTTTCCACGGCTGTTTCAGAGCAGGTCTATAGGGTTCAGGACGAATGCATCTTGACCTTTCCTAAAACCTTAGGGTCCAAAGCTGGGGGGGCTTCCTTAAATGGGTCTGTCTTGTTGGTTCTTGGTTCTCTGGATCATACACCTGCTTATAAGCGCATTTCCAGCATGAAACTCTGGAGCATTCAAAACCTGCTAGGCCTTACATCCCACTGCAAACAGGTTTTCCATGAAACGGTTTTCAGGAGTTGAACTAGAAAGAGCCCCACCAGGAGCTCGCTTGAATCACCATCTGAAAGCATGTGCTGCAGTAGTGGCCTAAATGATTACCAAGACTATTTTGGTGGTTCTTTATTCTAGTTATAGTATACTGGGCCCCAAAACCCTATTCTAATTTTTGTATTAGGCTGTTCGGCTTTTTGTGTCTTTTCCTACAGCACAACAGACTGATATCTCGATCGTTCGCAATGCCACTAGTTGCCAGGTTCGACCAAGTCCTGTCCTCGGTTTCATCCGGCTTTGCCATCATCCAGGATCCAATTTACAGCTTGCCGTTTGGGGTCTAGTGTTCATGGTTGAACCTATGTACAGGCATATTTCAGGCTTCGACAGCGTTTTGCCAGAAATGCAAACCAAGAAATATGACCATGCCAGCTAGGTCGCGCCGGCATCACAGGGCAATTGCAACTAACCGATGGGAGTGACTGTGCTGGCCACTAGACCGGAATTCATATGACAGTAAGACCCAGTAGGAAGGGGAAGCGAGCGAAAACGGTGCAGTGGTGGGTGTGCGGGTGTACTCGCTGGAGGCGACAGAACAAAATTTCTTCGTGAGCAGTTAGATATAAACTCTCAACCAGCAACCATACCTTAAACTCCAAATCAGAATTTATACTCCACGGACTCCAAGGCCCTAAACCTGCCTTACAGAGTAGCCATGATGAACCCCTTATCCCAGCCATTCTGGAGGAATACCCCTGAACGGAACCCTATAGATCCCTGAGAGAGGCAAGCGGAAGCTCTCTCAGGATTCTTGCCGAGCTTCCCAAAGAGTACGTTTGACCTTCTCACGGAGAAAACATGGCAAACTCCGAATCTGTTTCCCGCGGATGGCACTGTGATAAACCATCCGGCAACGCGACACACTCCCCCAAGATTCGAGGCCAGGGGCTTGAGGGAAGCGCCTGTACTTGTCGACCTGGTTTATAAACTTGAAAGTTTGGGGCCGTTACTTCTCGAGGGACGAGGACAACCCTGACCATAGCAATAGTGAGTCCAGTGTCCAGGGATTTAAAAACAGCACATGACCGTGTACGAGGCGTTAAGCTTTGTACTGATATGTTCAACACCAACATGTTATTAAGTTGCAGACAATGGTGGCGATAATGCCACTTGCAACATTCGGCACGAGCTGTCGATGTTTTGCATGTTTCAGCATAGCAATGAGCAGGTCATGACGACAACAATAGGGCAGCAGCAACAACAATAACAACAAAAAAAGTCCAGCGGCAGCAGCAGCAGCAACAACAGTGACCAGATTCATTCCGCTGTGCGAAGGTATTCATGTTTCAAGTTCTGCTCGCGCTTCATACGAATTAAAATTTGAACGGCACTTGCTGTTGTTCGCTAGTTCCAGCTTACAGAATCATGAAATATGACTTGCACTTTCCGCTAGTATTAATGCAGGGGGTTATAGCCGAATGATGCCATCAATTCATGAGCTCGGCTGTTGTACACGAGTAGCACACTTCGTGGCGATGCCTCCCACATGTTCTCAAGACAGTGTTGAGCATTCATTCTGTAGCCTTTAATGGTTTGATGATGGGCTACCCATCACGCAGCCCTGAACCACAAACACCACACCGAAAGCCATCAGAGCATGAGCTGCGGACCCTCGAAATGCGCAGAACTGCCAAACACCCTGAATGCTACACCCTAAACCACAAGCCCGACCTCATGAACCCGTGCTTGCCCCGCACGAGTCTCCGAGTCGAAGCCGCAAACCATAAACCCTAACACCGTCAACCCTCAATCCCTAAAACCCAAAAACCCCAAACCCCAGAAGTTCTAAAACGCTAACATCCCGAACACGCAAGCCGTCTGAGGATGAAGACGAGGAGCAGGGCGATGCTGGCGAAAGCATCTTGTGACCCCGGCCAGCGCTGTTATGGGTTGTGGGCTTTAGGGGATCAGGGCTTTAGGGGAATAGGGGTTTTGGGCTTTTGGGGTTTAGGGGTTTAGGGATTTCGGGGTTTAGGGTTTTTAGCGTTTAGGGTTTTGGGTTATCTGAGTAGTTACTTGAAGGTATTGGATTCAGGGACCGTAAACCAGTAGAGTTCTTGTTAATAATGAGGGTTTAGGATCTAGGCATGGGAAATCAGTAGAATACACATGCAGCTTTAGGCACTTTAACATCACATCATAAACTGGGGTTATCCTATGACTTACATGTCCATCTATACCTTATAAGCTACTTACTGCGCCATGTGATCCCCAAACAATTCGAGTCGGTTTATCAATAAACAGGGTCACAGTCTGAACCTTATAGTGCCTATAACCCAGCAAACTACCCTAAACCCTACTCCGGCCTTCATAAACCTTATAGTGCCCATGAACCAGCTACTATATTCTTTGGCTTCTTGGTTCTTCGGCATTCAACTAGATCGATAGGGTTGAACGTGGGAAAGTTTAGGGGTCTGAGAATTGAAGTTGTAGGCTTCGAGAGCTGGTCGGCTGCAAGGAAGGCATATAAGCTCCAATCCTCAAGTAGCCGCTACCTCATCTTTGCACGCCAGGGCTGGGGTAGACTTCGACGCCTTTACATCCCTTCCGACACCCTCTGCACCAGCACGGGGAGCAGATGAAGCGGTGGGGGAGCCCTGCTGTTGGTTTTCGGGTTCAGGGTTTTTTGGTGTAGGCCTGGCCTGGTTTTTTTCTGGGGGGCAGTCTGCACGGCGACCAGACAAGCATCCGTAATAGACCCTACACCATACACGCACAGGTTGCAGTGAAGCCCTAAGGCCCTATAGAAAGCTTGTGTGACATGCGGGCATAGGAATACCCTAAGGCCCCAAACAACTTCCTTTTTGGGGTTCATATATAGAATCCTATAAGGTAATCCCAAAAAGGAGCTACTTTGGGGCCTATGGGTATAGGCATGAAGTTACCGGAAATTGGGGTTCTTGCTGAGGAATTTTATTTGGGGACGCCTCAAGGCTCCAGAAGACTTAAAGGGCGAAAGGCACCCTAAAAGGGCTTGGGTTTAGGGTTTGGGGGTTTAGGGTTTGAGGGTTTAGGGTTTGAGGGTTTAGGGTTCAGTTGTATGCAATATAGGGTTTCATAGTCTATGTGCAAAGGACCCCCCCATTTTTCAGGCTCACTTCGTCCTTACGGATCATGCCAAAGCCCCGCTAGTTTTGGATCCCACACATCTTGCTGTTTATAGGGTTCGGCAATGCTTTTATAGGCTGTCCTTAGGAGTCTTTGCGGGTGGGACTCTTCCTTGTCTTCGAAGACGAATCCACTTGATGTTCCACCGCTGGCACGAGGTACAGCTCAGTCTGCATCAGGTAGGCCGCACTGCCAGCATTTTTCTTAGGAATCAACCTCGGAATCGAAATTCGCAGCTCTAAATGCATAACATGACCCCCAAACTCTCTAAGCCCCACCCCGAAGAAGAAAACAACATCTGAACCCTAAACCCTAGCGCTTCCACAGAGGCCTTGTTTTGGATGTCAGAGCTTCGCTTGAAAGTCATCTTCGCTTAGGTGAGAATATTTAAGGTGTAGGCTGTCAGGGTGGTTTAGGGTTTGGGGATTCGCGTTGCAGGTTCAAAGACTCATAGGTTTGCGGTTTAGGCTGGCGCCGGGAGCTTGTTCATGACAAAACTCGAGGTTGAACCCTAAACCCCTCAACAGTTGGGCTTCAGAGCTGCTTGCATTTGCCATGGGACTGAAGAGCCAGCGCCAGAAGCAAGCGCGCAAGGTGGGCCCTACTGTCTCGGCTGAGTGCAGATGTTCATACGTGTTTCGGGAGGTGGCGAAATTCACCCCAAAATCCCAAACCTGTTCTATGGTTTTAATTTGGTGCGGGACGAGGTTTAGGGCTTCCTTAGTTGCAACTGTTGCGCTTTCGCATAGGTGCGCACATCCAAGCCCACATACCCGCATTATTACATGCATGCACAAATACATACATACATACATACATACATACGTACGTACATACTTGCCTACTTACTTGTATATATGTATGTATGCATGCACGCATGGATGTATGTATGTATGTACGTATGTAATATACAGTATACATGCATATATTTGGGTGTGTGTACGCTTCTTTGCTGTATCCGCCTTTACAGCGTCGTCGGGGGCAAGGGTTTAGGGCGCGGACGTGTTTGTGCTTCACGTTTCAGAATCAAGACAACCGAGTCGGATGACCCTGGTGTTTACAAGTTCGGCCCCTTTCCGGCCTGGACGTGAGGATGGCGACTGCATGAATTGAAGTATGCGAGCACGCTGTCTTCGGAGCCATCAAAATGCCGCAAGCATGACGTTTTCCGGCCCGTTCATAAACCTACCCCGTTATGTCCGTTGATAGGTGCTTTTTCAGTCACTTCAGCTGTTGTTGTGAGGCGTTAGAGCAGAACAGCTTGCAAAGCAGATGATTCCGCACGTACAAATTAAGCATGATCTCAAGACTCGATATCCGACCCCCTACCTAAACTTCGTCCGCTGTGCGCAGGAGTTGAAGAAGACACTCAGAGCCTGTGAGCAGTGTCCACATTGCACCTTGGCCAAGTTTGTCGTTGAACAAAGGGCTTGAAGGGTTTTTCGGCTGGGACTCTGAGACAGCCCAACACGTCGGAACCATGTCTAAATAGTCTGCGTGATTGCTGTCTTGTAAAAATTCTAACTCATCAATTACATTGATATCCGGAAGCTCACGTCACTCAGAAGCGTTGGGCTCTCCGAGCGAAAGCGGGCCCAAAAGATCATGGACTAAATCATATCCCCAGGGTGGAGGGTTTAGGGCAAAGCTGGCAAAATCACAATGACTTAGTCCCTGCGTCGTCAAACCTCAAACTGTATAGGTTCTAGACCTTCAAAAGCTGACACATGGTCTCCTCAAGGCCTCTATTGATGTGTCGTTCGGCTCTGGAAGGTTTCAGCATGCGGACTTGTTGGCTTTGGAACTCTACCCTAAGGCCCCAAAGTAGTTCTTGATTGTGGTTCATAAGAATCCGAGAAGGTAATCCCAAACAGGAACTACTTTGGGGGGGCCCATGGGCAGAGACTGGCTATCCTTCGGGCTTGCGGGCGCTGGGGGTTTAGGTTTTTGCGGGCTTGGGGCCTGAAGACTCTTCGTCATCGGGGAGGCCAAAGCGTCTTCCTTTCGAGACATCTGGGAGTTTCCGAAAGTAGGGGACCCTAATATATTATATTACCATAAATAATAGGATCCTTATTATAAGAACCTTAAAATCAGGTGCCCCTATATTCGGAAACTCCCATCTGGCTATCAGTCTGACAAGCAGTCACCCAGAACCCAAAGCCCTTACAATAGGGGCCACAATAGTTACCTATATGAAAATGTTATCTTGATTATATAGTGTTTTGGGCCCCAAAACCCTCTTCTAATTATAAAGGCACCAGTATCACTAGAAACAGGCAGTGACTATCCTGGGATCCTGAAGGCCAAAATACACAAGGTTGTCAGGTGGGCAAGGCAGATATAAGAAGTCCAAACTGCTACAGAGAAGCGAATGAGACTGTTAGTGTGGCCGAGTGCCCGATGCCCTATGATACAGGGGCCTGAGTGAAGGCGCAGTATGGTAGAATATGCTTCAAGCCCAAAAGCCCTATTCTGAGTGTTAAGTCGGCAAAATTAAGCTCTTTCCATGGGCCCTAACTCCTATACACATGTTATGAGTTCAACACCCTATATGTCAGACATAGTCAGACCAGGGAACCACATAAAAGAAGGTCTAAGCCCTATAAAGCCTTAAAACCTAAAACCCTAATCCCCGGACCGGACGAATCCTCTCAGACCAAGAGTATACCCTGCGGGGCTTCGTCCTTGCTAATGTAGGGACCTGATTAAGAAACCCCGGGCCTATAACCCCAAAATAGTAGGATTCATATAAGGAACCCTAATAAAGGCCCAAGGGTTCTTAACCAGGTTCCTACATTATATAGTTAGGAGGGAAAGCGAAGCCTCTCAGACCCTGTCCAGGTAAGAAGAAGGTTCCCGACTTAGATGCGCACATCAAGACCCATCACTCCTTCAGCTGCGCCCGCTGCGGTATGCGCTTCAGGCACGAGATGAACTGGGGAGGAAGGAAAGCGTAATGAATAATCCCGAATCCCTCATAATCGTGATGGGGTCTAGAATGATACTGTTAGATGGTTCCGCTGATCTTCAATTTTACCGAACACTTTTCAGAGTTTCTTGCCACCTTTTGCCCGCTTGAAATCCTTGTTTTAGTTCTTCTGGTCTCTGTGTTGGTGCGAGGTTGACAGCAGCAGTTCAGGGCGCGGCTAAGAGACGAAACAACAGAGGGCCTAGTCAGTCGGGATTCTAGCCCGAGAGGTTTTGCCTGCCTGCCGCGGCGTTTTTGAGGCTTTCGCACCAAATCAAAAACCAAACACTTCAAAGCCGCTTTTGCAGTTGCCCCACGACCTGGGTTGAAGCGTTTTGGAGCAAAAGGTCGAGGCTTTTGTGTTGGACCCTGGAGCTCATCTGCAGCCGTGAATCCTTAAGAGGCGAAATCTGGGAGTTTCCGAAAACAGGGGGGCCGTACTATAGTATCCTAAATAGTAGGATCCTTATGATAAGGACCCAAAAGGGTACCCCTAGTTTTTCGGAAGCTCCCAGATACACTCTGATAGTAGCCCTTATAGTAACCCTTATAGTACCCTTATAGTAACCCTTTAAAGGAACCCTAAGGTAACCCCTAATTTTTCGGAAACTCCCATATATGTTGTAGGTATCAGGCTCGTTCTCGAATGAAATCCGAAGCCCGGAAGTTTTAGTGGCTCAGGGCTCGAGCATTACTAGGATGCCCAGTAGTACCCTTATTTCCTGGTTTGTAGTCCTAGGTTCCTTATAAAGTTACCCAATACCAAAAAGAGAGGCCTTGTTATTCTTAGGTTACTGGGTATCCTAGTTTAGGATTCCGGCAGCTTGTCTTGTTGGCTTCAATTGGGAGCTTCCGTAAATTAGGGGTCCTTATTTTGGGATCCTGATCATAAGGAGCCTACTATTTAGGGAATTTAGGGCATTATGTATATTATAGGGTCCCCTATTTTCGGAAACTCCCAATTCAGTAAAGTCATCTGAGCAGGTTGTACACGCTACTACTGTACTGATTTGCACAGTGATAATGACGACCATCACGGTTGCGGGTGACTTTGCCCCGCGCATGACCAGGGATCAGCAGGCTTGGAAGCACCACATGCGCGACGTGCATGGACTGCAAGCATCATGGCTGACATTGGCAATTACACCCAAATCCCTAAACCCTTGGAGTGCAGACAGAAAAAGGGCCCTTAAAAAACAAAAAAAAAACCTTAAACCCCTAAACCTCTATACCCCCAAATGTCCAGAGTCGGGCCTCCGTTGCGGGGCCAATCGCTGTAAGAATCCAGAGGTGAGGTTCAGGCTAGGGTTTAGGCTTTGCGGCTTAGGGCGTCCACATGCGTCCACGAGCGTCGTATAGGATGATAGTGAGAAGCTCGAACGTACAAGTCATGAAGCAAGCTCTAAGCTTTTCGGGTAGGGTGGGCTCCGGGGATTGATTCTAGACGATTTTATTGACCTCATATGCATGAGCACCATCTGCAAATTATTAGAACAAAATCTCGCGCAAATCCCACCGTTGATTTGCCTCCTTAACCGACCTCCGGATAGAATTTAGGATGCTCGGTGCTAAATTAAACCCAAGACACGAGAGTAGTCGTTGTCGAACGTTCCGACACTTTTGTTGGTTTTAGGTTAAGGCTTGGCTGCAAGGAAGACACAACACTAACCCCTGCAAGCCAAGTCAAAAGCGTGAGCCGCAGAACTCCATGAAACCGAAAGCCAAGCGCACGATCCAAATCAGCTCGTCGAGAGTGGATTCAGTTTAGGTTTTTGGGTTGGGTAGTTCCAAGACATTCCGGCGATAGCTAAGGAAGATTATTTATGCCCCAAACATCCCCACACATTGATCTACGTTCATCGTCACCATATTCAGCCCTACAACCGAAACCTCATATCCAGGAGGGGCAGGCAGCCAAGGAGGACAGACACACAAAGTTGGCGAAATGGGTGTTCTGCGGCAGCAAGCAGCAAGTTTTAGGGCGCAGTGTCTAGGCTATGCTGCGTTAGGGATTTGAGGGTGCTGGGTCAGTACCTGTGGATCTCAACGGCTTCCTAGGGGCCATGGTTCAGGGCTTTGTCACTTCTGTATCCAGTTCTGTATACAGACGCCCTTGGCGACAGCGATGGACATCCGGCAGACCGATGATTATCCATCCTCTACCCTGTGGAGCCTGCAGTGCTCCGCCGTTTGCAACCCCACAAACTCTGCATATTATAACATCCCTGAAACCCTGATCTGATTCTTAAGGCCCTATATTACCGGGTAGAAGCCCCATAATCCCTAAGCCCAGTCTTGTAAAGTGATATAAAGTGCCTTTGCATGATTTGCCCTTCTGCAAGTTGAGAATAGCCATAGGCCCCAAAGTAGTTCCTTTTTGGGATTACCTATATAGGATTCTATATATGAGCCCCAAAGAGGAACTACTTTGGGGCCTTAGGGTAGGGCCCATCGTTTTGAAACAGAGACTCCCGAAGAGCCACCGTCCCAAGGTCGGGCGGCAAGGCTGGCCGAGGGCTCTAAGTGAGGAGGAGTTGGGAGTTTCCGAAAAAAGAGGACCCTAATATAGCACCCTAAATAGTAGGACCCTTCTTATCAGGATCCCAAAATAAGGTACCCTTATTTCGGAAAAGCCCAGTTGAGCTGCGAGTGTTGCAGCTGTATAGATGTTCACAACCTTTCGAGTCCATTTTGGGGAGTTTCAGAGTAAGGAAGATAAGGAAGGGGGCGTAGTGGGATCCAGGTTTGGGGTTTGGGGTCAAGGCGAAGGCGTGAGATGTCCTGTGCGATAGGAACACACGTCGGGCTCACGGGTTTGCCTGAAGCCTAAGTTTGGCGGGGTGGCCTGGGGTTGTGGATCTATGTGCAAGTGCGAAAGTCGAAAAAGTCGAAAGCAAAATCTGAACCTCTTGGGAGCTAAGTCCCGAGCCCCGAGCCCCTAAATGCACTCCGATCCATTTATTTCGATGTCTTCGGCAGGCCGGAAAACGAGGGAAGAAAGCAGCCAACGAAGAAACAGACGCGCCTGCGCGGTGGGCTCAGCCCGGTGCGTATTCCTACCCTCATCAGGGTCGAAGCAGCCCGAAAGCCTGAAAGATATTATGGGCCTAAATAGTTACCAATACTATTGTGGGGGTTCCTTATTATAGGTATAGTATAATCGGCCCCGAAACCCTATTCTGAAAAAAGGCCCCCATATTGTTATTGTCTCTGGGCCCCAAATGCCTAAGATGTAAGCCTTTAGAGACTTCAAATGCTCGCAGGCTCCCGAGCCCAAGGGAAACTGAGAAGCCAACAGAACTGTTTAGGAAGGAAACCGAGAAGCCAATGGTTCTTTTAGGGAGCAAAGGGCACAAAAAGGCTAGACCTGATGTACAAGTCAGGGCCACCCCTGGCCCCCTCATCATATTCCAGTTGATTGTGTAGGTTCTTATAGACCCTAACATCCTCCCTGCTATAGGGTTTGGCGGTTTGGGTTTACGGTGCAGTCGCGTGATGGCAAACCATAATAGCGCAGGTTCCGCAGCTACTTCGATGTCCAGCGTAGCAACAAATCTATATCAAATCTATGAATTACCGGTCCGTTCTGGTCCCTTTCTCCTAGTTGGCGGCCCTAAGCCCTAAACCTTTACGCGCCCAAACTCTACATCCTCCCGAGCCCTAAGCCGTCCTGAAACCCACCTCCTGAACCCTCGACCCTAGACTCCTAACCCCTCCTAAACCTCGGAACTCTAAACCCGACCTTAACAGCCGAAAATCTACTTTGTTGGAACAGCTATTTCAAGAAATCGTTCTCAGGGAAGGTGGGTTTTGGGGGGTTAATGTAGACCCTATACCCTAGAACCTCCTAGTTCCTGGACCCTTAAACCCTAAACCCTATAAACCCTAAAACCTTGACAGAGACAACTTCGGCTTCTGCTTTGCCTAAATTGATAGCCATTTAGGTACACTGTGTAGGTTTTCACTTGCACTGCGTTTCGGTTTAACCGAATGCCTGGTTGTGTGGGTTGGCTGTCCTGGTGACCATCCCCATTCGAGGAGTTGGGTGTAATTTGTGGCTTCATCTTCTGTTCTTATGTTTTCTGGCGACTTGACTCCAACCTTTGCGAGATTTCCAATGTGAAACTCTGATTGTTCTCGGGGCTGGCTCGACTCATTGAATCATTGTCCTCTGTGGCATTACCTTCTGTTGTCGCGGTTTTCTCAAGCTGAGTCGAGCTGCCCCTGTAGTCTGACCGTGCGCGCCAAGAGCCTCGTCTGGCAGTGTCCGAGTTGCGAGAGCGTAAACCACAAAAACAAAAACTTAAACCCCAAACCCTATAAACCCAAAGGGCCCTTAAACCCTAAACCTTAAGCCCTAAATCCTACTGCAGCCGAGCTGCTCTGAGGCCGGGATTGCACCGACACATTTGCGAGCCCCTTGCCATTTCAAATGCTGGGGTTTAGGGGTTTAGGGTTTGCAGTATACGGCATTATTTGCGTTGTTTACAGGGTCTTGCCTGGTTGGGAGAAAAGCCTTGGGGCTTATAGGGTTTAGAGAGGTTTAGGGGTTGAGGTTTCAGGGTCAGGGATGTAGGGCTTCGGGAGTTTAGGTTTTGAGGTTCTAGGTGGGTTTACGGGTCAGTGTTTTAGGGTTTTCGGGGTTCCAGCTTTGGTATGGTCTTGTAGGGCTGCCCTGAAGGTTCTGGCACAGAAGTTTAGGGGGCTCTGGGGGTTTTGGTGGCTAATGTAAGTTCAAGGATTCAGCATTTGGGGTTTACGGATTTGCCGTCTGATGTTTAAGGTGCCGCGTGCTTTGGTGATCTTTGGTGACCCCTGATTTCGTTTTTTGGGATTCTAAGCGTGTGTTGGCTTGAGGATTCAATGATGCAACAGCGCGGTTATCAACGCTGGACATAGAGGAAGCCGGTTATTTGTGGGGAGCAGGGGGCAATAAGGGTCAGGTCATTGCGCAGAAAGCCAAGCTGACTTGTTCCGACTCCGGGGTCTCGGTTTATTGGCATCCTGCCTCAACATGTCACGGCGAATGTTGCAGCTGGGCGATTCCTATATAACCCGCAAAGCCGTAAACCCTGCGGTCCCACAGCTTTCTTGCACGTGGCCCCGGCGGCAAAATCCAGCACTGGTGGTCGCTTCCGACTCGACTTAGATGTCAGATAATCCCACCAGCCTCGGGCACAGGAGACCTGCTACGACCTGCTTCATCGTCGTCGTCGTCGTTTTCCCATCAGATATCCGGAGTCCTAAACTCTAAACACCAAGTCCTAAACCACAAACCCTGAAGCTCGAAATCCAATTTCCGAGACCTCAGCTGCTCTTTTGGGGCGACGTCAGCTGGACTGTGAGCTGCAAAGGATGACCGCAAACCATATGCCCGCCAAATCCAGGCTTTGTGGTGCTGCCGTGGATTTGGGGGTGGACCTTGCCGCTCAAGGCTGGTCCAGCAACCAGACTTTTGGGATGTGGGGCCCAGGGTTTAGGGTCTATGTAGGGTTTAGGATTCAGGGGTTTAGGGTCTTATACAGCTCGAGTTTACGGTATAGGCCTTGCATGGTCGCTTGAGGCTAGAGGCTCGGGCCGGTCGGGTAGGTGGGAGCCCTCTTTTTCCTTCTTGTGTAAGAGTCAGAGAGTCCTATGCTTAAGGTCTGCCTGGCTGTCTTGGTAAGTCCTTACCTAACTACATAGCTGCTGCTTGGCTGTGATGAAAACGCACCTGATTGAGCAAGTTGTTTAAGTCACCAAATTGACCAACTTGACGTGCTGACCGACAGCGAAGCTTCACAAACGCAACGTTTTTGTTTCTCAAATTCGCGCTTCGGCTGGGCAACCTGCGTCATTGAATACACCTACGAGCCCAAATGCCCCAAAGCCTAGTACATCCTAAAGCTCTGCACATTACATCCTGAAGCTCAAAACCCTAGAAGGCTGACCCCTACCCTGAAGTCCTAAGACCAGGTCAGAAGCGTCCAAAGGATGTAAAGAGAAACGATACTCGGGAATCCAGAGCTAGAGCCTTCTTGCTTCAGTGTTCCCGACGATATTCAAGGTTGCATAAATCGCTACCTCGACTTGTTTCCAAGGTCTTGATAGGAGGCGCAAGCTAAACAAGCTAATCTGAACCCCTAGATGCTAGTACACGCACACACACACACACACACACGCACACACGCACACGCAAGCATGCACATGGCGTACACACGTTCTTGAGCCATCAAGGAAGACCACTTTGGGTTCCCGTAGTAAGTCGATCAGGACGAGGCAAGTCGCATGAGACTGGAGGAGGTAGAGCTCTGGGCCTCCTCCTTGGAGCCTAGAGATTTGATGCATGTAGACTTTAAACCCTAAACCATGATGTAGCACAAAGACAAAGGCGTTCAGGCTTGTGGGCATGTTTGTTAAGCTTTGCATGGGTCTTGTGCGTTTTAAGGCTACAGCTATTCAGGTTATCTTAACCGACTCTTTTGTATCGTGTGGGTCTACAGGCAGGGCATTGGGCATTTAAGCGGGCCTAGGCGTCGTAGAATGGCTGGATAGTATTTATGTCGGTTAAGGGTTTTTAGGGCTGGTATACTGCAGTGTAGGGTTTGTGGATCCGCATTACCACTTTTGCGCACTGTACGACTGACGCTCTCAAGCTTGGCCCCTTCTAACGTATACTCATCCCGCAGCCTTTGCAACTGGGGGGCTAAAGCTGAACCTGAAGCATGTCACGCGAAGCCTAGTGAAGCAGGGTTCTTGTTAACTAAGGGATACAGATTTAAGTTACCATAATAGGGATCTATAGTAAATAACCTGGTTTCTCCATTATGTTAACTAAAAATGAAGCCCTTGGCAAGAACCATATTGAAGCCGAAGCCCAGAACCGCCAAACCCCACGCCTGTCGAGGCCTCAGCTTCAAGTGCGCAATTCTCGGACGCGCCTGCGGCCAGGCATCCAGTGGAGGCCTAGAGAGCACCGGAATGTCACGAGCTTTGGTGCCTGGGATGTATAAAGGTTCAGGGTTTAGGGTCCAGATATATGGGGGGCGCATGCTTTCAGAGGGAGCGTTGGGGTTCATGTAGGATGCTGTGGTTTGACGAAAAGGTTTACGGGGTCGCACTGCAGACCTTCGGATTCCGGACTAATCGAACCATCATCGTAGTCACACCGAAGACTTTTCGAAGGGAACCCCTTCTTCGATCAAGATCCTGAAAGCTACACCTTGATCCGCATGATTTTCGGCACGACGTCAATTCAAGAACCTCAACTGTAGTTTATACGGCACCCCAAACCTTGCAAAAATCATAGACCCAAAACGGAACCTGACAAGGGTCCGATGACGAAGGGCTTATTAAGAATCACCTTGCGGCATTAAGTTTCACTCAGTAATCAATCACTGGCTCGGCCCACAGCGCGGCAAGTTTAGGGGTCAGCAGTTTTCAATGGTGAAGCTAGCCATTGCGTTTGCGGTCCTGGCCCGATTGACGACAGCCTCAGCGGAATAATCCTCCAAACAGAGGGCTTGACGAACTGCCCCGCAGAGACAGGGCCTGTTCTTTCAGAGTTTGACTGCAGAGAAGCCGCGGCAGCTCTTGGTTACTCCTTCGCGCGAACGGAGGAGGAAGCTGGATATCCAAATGGCTGCTATATGTGGTTGAATGACGGCCAGTTTTACCTAAACATTCATGTTGGGCAAGGCGAAGGCAATTCGGGCATCGTTTGCCAGGAGGGCGCCAGTGCTAACACGACAACGACAACGACCACATCCTCCGCACCGGAGTTCATCCTCCAGACAGCGGGCTTGAGTAGCTGTCCCACGGGCACGGTGCCAGTTCTCACAGTATCCCGCTGCGAAGGAGCCGCCGCCGCTCTTGGTTTCCCGTTCTGGTCCGCTGAAGACACTCCAGCTTTTCCGAACGGTTGCTATTTGTACGCTCAGGGTGGCAACTTTTACTTCAACTACAATGCAGGACAAGGAAACGGCCTTGCGAAGCTCGCTTGCGAAGTAGGCGATGGCCCTTCAACGACCTCAACAACTACAACAAACATCGGGCAGGGATACATCCTCCAGGCAGGGGGCTTCACGAACTGTCCCGCAGACTCAGGGCCGATCCTCTCGGTTCTAAACATGTTTGCAGGTTGTGTGAGGCATGAAGTGAGCATAAGAGAGGGATTCAGGTTAAGGAATCGTTACGGAGGCCGTGCCAGTTGCCCGCGAGGTTTATGCCGTGTGTTTTTCACGCCGTGCGATTGAACGTGTTTAAACGTAGAAGAGGTCGCTTCAGGTTTTGGGAGCCCTGCTAAAGGGATAATGGGCTTAATCTTTGGACTCGCGGGCAAGTGCATCACGTGCGTCTTTGAGAGCTCAGAGCAGGGAGTAGGAAGTTTTCTCTTCGAGGTGCGACGACATCAATCGGCGTCAGCAAGCTACGACATGCAGGGCTTAAGCCACTCCATCAATTACGCGCTTTAGCGAGGCTTAAACTAAAGTGAAGCTATGATACAGTTTAGAGTAGACATGTTTAAACATGTGTGCGTGTGTCTGTGTGTTTGAACATGTTGGTTCAAACATCTTGGCGTTTCAACGTGTTTTAAACAATTTCAGTTGCGGGGCCCCTTTGTTCAAAGAAACCGGCTTTCAAAGAGTAGGCAGCCGGTCATATCTCGGTGGAGATCGTCCAGTAAATGTTTAAACAGTTAAAACATAGACCCCTGAAAAACTCTGTCGAAAGGCTGCTACCTGTGGTTGAAGACCGGCAATATTTACTTCAACTACCACGTAGGGCAAGGCAACATCGGCAGGACGATGGTCTGCACGATTTCTACTCCGACAGCATCCTCTGGCCAGGACGATGCTGCACTTGTGGCAGTTTGGATTGGCGCTGGCGGCGTCCCGGTCGTGCTCTTGGCATTGTTGATCGTGTGGAGGTGTTTCCGTCGGGCCAGGCAGACGAAGCCGGACGTAGATGGACCGTCGGCCGTGGTCATCGGTGGCAAAGCGACACTGCGCTCGGAGAGTAAGGAGCTGGTGCATCCGTTGAACGAGATGGCGATGAAGAGCCTTCCGAAGTATTGGACCGGATGCCGGGAGAGCGGAAGCGATGAAGTCAGCGTCAGGGATCACTCGGGGTTCGCCGAGCTTATGTATGTTAAACATGAGCACATGGAATTTTTCCAGGACCTGGTCAACCACACGTATCGCCAGATAACGACGCAAGATCGTCTATGCCCGACAGGCAAGCACGACAAGACCAAGGGTGGATGCCCCTGTGTGCAGCTTGGTGGTGATCCTGGCCTGCCCACAGGTTACCAGATCAAGCGCGTCATCCGTGTGGAAGACTCTGCGATGTTCACTCGCTACATCGATAGATGCGACCAGGTCAAAACATCTCGTTCGTCTTGTGAATCTCCGGACCCTGAGGTCTTCACACGTGCCGCCTTGGAAGCCTCCCATGGCTTGACTGACGTCCTTTGCGATGTCGATGACAGCATCAACGAGGTTTACCTCTGGCACGGAACCCAAGTTCGAACCGGTCTGGCGATAGCTCAAAATGATTTCAGCCTCAATCTAGCCGGCTCGGGCGCTGGAACGATGTATGGGAAGGGCTTGTACTTCACGGAGAGCTGCACAAAGGCCGACGAGTATGCCTTGGATGAGCCGGGTGGCCACTACGACGGCGTGAGGGGCTTGCTCTGAATAGTAGGACCCTTATAATAAGGACCCCCAAAATGAGGTACCCCTAATTTTCGGAAACTCCCATATTAGCCATCCTATTCCTTACAAAAACCCTGAACCCTAAACCCTGTTTGCCCTGACTGTCGCCCACTGCTCGCTGGCAGCTGGCAAAGTGGCTGATATAGAATATAGAAGCAGATATAGAAATGGGTATCAATCGAGCCACGCGCCAGCACCAGGTCGAATGGCTTCGCCAATCTAAACAAACACGGTTGGCCTCTACGCCAGACCGGTCGATTCGGGGGCATCCTGAAGGGATTCGCCATCCGGTGACCAAGGCCTTGCACGCCGAAATTCGACTTCCCCGGCTTTGGCTGTAAGTAATCAGCCACCTGTGAGACGGCATGGTCCAGTTCGGACCACCTTGAACAAAACGGAAAGCAAGCAGTCTGAAAGGGCCGTAAATGCTTTACTTGCTGAGGTTCTACATCTACCCCCCGCCTCACCAACAACACCAGAAGAGCCCCTAAACCCCAAAATAGACCCTGTAGCCCCCGAACCCCAAACTCCCAAGCCATAGCCCTCCAGCCCCAACAAATCCATGTAATGTAATGTAGGAACCTGATCAACAAAGCCTGGCCCAAAGGAACAACCCCATTCATAGTAGGTTTCATGTATATATATATATATATATATGTATATGTATATGTCTAGGTCTAGGTCTAGGTCTATGTCTGTGTCTGTGTCTATGTCTATGTCTATATATGATTATGTATGTATATGTATATGTAAATGTAAATGTATATGTAAATGTATATGTATGTGTATATGTTATAATATTTAGCATATAGCCCTTTTTCAAGACCAAAGGTGTCTTAATCAGGTCTGGTAACTTTGGGATTATGCTGGGGTTCCCTTGTTGTTTTTACATCATGACACATAGTAAAAGCCCTACTCTAATTATGAAGGCTCCCCATAATATTCAACCCTGAGCTCTCCCATTTGCTGCTCAGTCGGAAGGTTCCGCCCGTCCTGCTCCAGACTCTTCGCGGCAATGATGCTCATGTGCGGTTGCACGTGGTCTTTGAGGGTGTTTAGGGTTTAGGGTTTCATCAGGACGCCAGACTGGTTTTGCAAAGGTGTGATTTGTATGCGGATTCTATGGTATCTATATACGGTTTACGGTTTCATACGTGGCCTCGCATAGCGAGACCCCTGGACTGGTGATGGCACGGCAGAGAGAGAGAAAGAGAGATAGAGAGAGTGTTGATGATGATATATATATATATATATCTCTCTCTCTTGCATTACCTTAAAAATTTCTTTAATAATGATAGACTATGGGATTCATGAAATAGTCCTTTGGAGTTATGGTATATTCCTTTTTTTATGGGTAATGCAGGGTTCATATCATCAACCGTAGGGTGTCATGGCGGTTGTAAGCGGGTTTCCGAGGAGCACAAAAAAGGATACTATAGGGGCTTAAATAGTACACCTATAATATTTTGGGGCCTCCTTATTATTGTAATGATAGTATAGTGATTAGTGAGCCCCAAGACCCTATTCTAGTTATCAAGGCCCTTATGTTATGGAGCCTGGTTGTTTGGTAGTTCAGAGTTTCGGGGCTGTGGCTTTATGGGCTCGCACATGCATTCTTTATACATACTGGCTTTTCGGTGACATCAAGGCTTTTGGGGCATGTAAGGCTTCGGGATTTCACAGCTTGCAGGGTTTGTAGGGCTTGATCGGGTGTTAGGCGTTAGTTAGAGGTTCATCGTTCATCGGCACCTTTTGCTTATCCTTCACAGCCCCTACGCTAAGGGTGTGGGGTTTAGACTTTCGGTCGTTTTCGGGCAAAAGGGGTAGGCAATTTAGGGCATATCTTGTTTTTCGCTGTGTTTGTGTAAAGAGAGGAGACTGCTAGCGCTTCAGCGCATTCAGCGTTGTGCCCAGCCTCCTCTCCCTAGGTTGCAGCGCAGCAAGCACCCACCATGGCCGTGCCGGCAGACGGCGAGGGGCTCAATAATGGCTCGGGAGCTTTTTGTCGGGTGTACTGCCATAATATGAACTGCTGCCCGGGTATCTAGCAACAAAACCCTCTAGTTATAGTGCCATATATGCTTTGCAAATCTATATGCCCCAGCACTTTGCTCGAATCAGGCAGGCTCCTACAGTAAACTCGTTGGAATGTTCGAAGCCCCTTATGGTTCGGTCCCTGGCCTTTGGCTTTCAACTCTGTGCGCTGTAATTTAGGGCTGTAGTCGTTTAGCCAGAAAGGGCCGGGTGCAGGCTCGAACGGTGGAGCTGCGTTTTGTTGCAGAGCGAGTGCTTAGCTTGAGGTGATGCCAGAAGCATATATCCGGCTCAGGGCGGGTTAGCAGGTTGAGGGTTCCGTGTCCAGCTTATCGAAGTTCTTCTCTTGTCTAAGCCTGCCCTGGCACTGATCACTGAACTTCTGCTGTATGGGCCTTCAGGTTTGTATATGCTCCAGTTCTATAGAGTTGCGGAAAGTACTTGCTGGGCCCTTTTCGGGATGCCTATTTCTAAACCCGGCTGCTTGCGATTTAGTCGTCTATATTGAAGTCGTGGGGTTTCGGAGAACAGCTTGGCATTGCATTGCAGCAACCGAGTTTCACACCAACAAGAACTAAGTCTCCAAAGCCATCGAAAGCCGGGCAAACATTATAAAACCTTAAGGTCTTTTCGTTGTGTCGTCAGCCTTCCCGAAAATCTTGTGTTCTAAGCTAAACTGCACTCCCTTGAAACCCCTGAACCGCAAACTGCCAGGCCCCTACACCCGAAACCGCAAGACCCCTACACTTGTCCGAGTGTGAGTGTCGAAACCTAGAACCCCGGAGGGATCAAACCTTGAATCCTAAACCCACTAAGGTTGTGGAGCCTTGCCTGCCTTGTGCGAGTGTGAGCGTCGAAACCCACTAAGTTCAATTGCTTGCAGCTAAGTTGCGGCCATGGATGTTCCCATCCCATCGGACGACGATGATGACCTTTGAGCAGACCTAAGCTTTGGGGCACAGCTACGACGCACCGAGAGTCGTAAATATTGGCCCATAGGCCTGAAAAAAATACGTTCCTCAGGATGCCTGGTATTTCAACACTAGTCATGTGACAGAAAAAGAGGCTGTATAGTCTTTTCTAACTAAAGCGGCCCTCCATACTAGAGTGCAGCTCCTTGATTCGCCCAGGCCTTTGCAATGCCTCAACCCTAGAAGCCAAGAGCAATGTCAGTCACGGCGACACGAGATAATCTTCGCTTGTGGGTGGTTGGGCTGGTTACTTGTCCAAGGGGTCCAGCCCTTAGTGTCTTAGAGTTTGGGGTAGGAATCTTAGATGCAACAGGGTTTAGTATGTTGTGGCTTGGGCAGATACCCATGCCTTCTGTTTCGGTGCACCAAACCTTGCCAAGTCTCAGCGGGGAGACCTTGAAAAGGTACGCTCTGCTTTGCACCTTGCAAGCGAGCCAATGGGCCACGTCCTGCAAGAGATTACAGAAATTGTAGTGTTTCTCATTACCTAGTGATGGTGCTGGGTTTAGATCCTCATCAAAACCCTGAGCCCGTTTCCAAACCCAACCCTATGCGTGTCCCCCCCCCCCCCCCCACCAAAACCCATAAAAGGTCCTGCCTGCTCTGCAAGTGTGTGAGTCCGAACAGTCCTCAACCCCAACAAATCATTCTGCACAAAACGTCCCTAGTCCAGAGAGCAGGAGCATCTGAAGCTTCATGTCCCACGAGAACAAGCAAAGTCATTGTGAAGAGAGGTCTGCGTACGCTGCATTTCTAAGCCGGTGTCCAGACCGTGTGCTCAAGATTGAGAAATGCATGCCGCTGCTTCACGCGCGAACCCGAAACCATTGATCGGGTGTAGCCCCAAGCCCTACTATAGGGGCCTTAACAATTAGAATAGGGTTTGGGGGTGATATTATAGGAGAACTATAGCAAGGAACCCCCCAAATAGTATTGGTAATTATTAACGCCCGCACAGTCCATCATCCATGCGTCCTTGCATTGCTGCAAAGGAGAGTCGGCGATTAGGAACACTGAAAGCATTCCTTGTAGTCACTGGCCCAACCCTGCCTGGCATTGCTAGTACCATCACAACACCACACGTAATCGGTTTGGGGGTTCGGGTTTAGGGCCTAGGGCTTAGGGCCCAGGGTTAGGGTTTTGGGCTTTTGGTCTCCGGTACATGGCATCAACTCAAGGGTCCTAAGGTGGCTCCCAAGTTCCATGGTTTTTGCCAAGACTTGTTCCTGATAGGCAAGGCCTCGTGTAATGGCAAATGGTCTGTACCGTACTTATTGGGGAAGGCTTTGCATGCCCGATTGTAAGCCGTTGCACCTTTCCTTGGATTCGGTAAGTTGCGTTTGCAACTACCCCATACTGCTCGGCCTTGTATTCAATGCAGGGTTTTGGGACTCATACTTCAGCTTGCAGGGACTAAAGGTGATACAGTTCCTGTTTGCTCCGACCACCGCATTTTATCCACCCAATACACGAACAGAGCCCCTGTCCCGCCATTCGCATTGTGCAGCCCACGAGAGGTCTGAACAGTAAGTAAGGTCCTCTAATGGTACTTACAAGAAAGTACTTTATATTTAACAGCCTAGTTAACATATCAAGGCCTTGTTCTAAAACCTGCACTTGTTCTCAACCGGATAATCCGAGCTTCAAGTCAAGAAACATTGGATGAGCTGACGGCTGCATTCTGACCATGATGCTGGGGACAACGTCCCGAGTCATGTAGGTAATCGTGCTGATCGTAAGATTTTTCTTCTTCCTCAATCATGCCCATTGCTAGATCGTGATGCAGGTGTTGATTGCGGAGCGTGACAGCAGTAAGACTTGGGGGCACAAGCAGGCTACACTTAACCATTGTGTGAGTGTTGCCAAATGCTCATAAACCTCATGAGGCCCAATCCGACAAAGATCCGATCTAGCACAAATACGTCAAGATTCTTTTCCTATGCGGTCAACTTGTAGCTTCAGTTTAACATGTACCCCTCAACCCCATTTACAAGCAAGCATAAAGGCCCCTATTTTTCACACGTTTCACAAACTATCAAGTCCACGAGTGGACCACAATCCAGAATGCTCAACCGCGAAGCTGCACCGTAAGTAAGGCCAAGAGCTCTCGAGCCTTACACCTTCCAAGTTACAGCAACACGTCTATATCCGATTCTGATTACTCATGTTACTCGAACCTTATTGCACCCCCCTAACACTGATGACTTGTCAATGTAAACCCGCCTACCAGCCTAAACCCTAAACTTCCTAAACCCTGAACCCCAAATCCTCCAACTGGCTCCACCTACCAGGTATTCCGACTGTAGCAAGAAGGAAAAGGGCCCTCAAAAGAAAAAGAACTCCAAAACCTCTACCTAGACCCTCAAAGTTAGGTAAAAAAATGGCCCAAAACCTGTAAAAGGCCATTATTCTACATACTTTTGGGGTCCAGGTAGTGAACTCCTCAGGTCGCCACAGGCCTCACGGACGCTCTGGGGAGCGAGATTTTTGGAGGCTTCGCTCGCGAAGTTCGGGGCTTTGTGGTGAGAGGTGTGAGGGTTTAGGGGGTTAGGGTTTACCCTAAGGCCCCAACGTAGTTCCATTTTTGGGGTTCATATATAGAATCCTATAAGAGGGGATTACCTCATAAGATTGTACATATGAACCCCGAAAAGGAACTACTATGGGGCCTTATGGTAGGGTTTAGGGCTGTAGGCTTGGAACGGTCGGATCTGGGGAGCTGGTGCTTTCTTTTGTGGGGGATTTCACGTTCTTGGAATGTTTGGGTTTAGGGTTTAGGGTTTAGGGTTTGGGGCTCGAAGCTTTCAGGGTTCAGGGTGTTCGAGAATCATTCGAAGTCAGTGATATCGTTCTGTGTTTGGCCTGGTTCGGAGAAGAGGTGCGACACATCCGGGCGGGATTCACACAAGCCTGTGCAAAAATGGGTCTTCGGACTAGTGACTGCAGGGCTTTTGGGGGTTGAGACGGTTTAGAGTTTTGCACTTCATTGGCCGGAGGACATTTGGGTTTGCGGCCTCAGGATCTGCAAGGCTGAAGGGTTGTTGGTGTTGGCATGTCAAGGCTGTGGGCCTCTATTAAACCTCATTTTACTCAAACATGATACTCGATCACGGGAACTCAACTATGACTATCAACCCACTGCCCCCCAAATATGAAGCTCGATTTCTTAAACGCAAGAATGATCTCGCCGGTACACTTGAGGCCCCGTTTTCAGCCCTCCAAGAGTCACAGAGAGAGAGAGAGAGAGAGAGAGAGAGAGAGTCAGCGAGAGCGTAGCAGTACTGGGAATCCCCCCCTCAATAGTCAACACCCCCGTGCCTGGGGCTGCAAACAATCGAGACGGAGGGGGGGGAGGGGTTTCTTAAAATGAAGTCAACATTATCCACTTTGCGGTGACACCTACAAATACCGACATTCCAGAGCAATGGTAGGTATCCCAAAGACAGCATCGAACGCCCACTCATCACGCATCGCGAACTCTTAGCTCGAGATGTATTGTTGTAGGGAGGGGGGGGGGGGTATATGACCACTGGGTAATTGGACTCCTTAAGGGGAAGGCCCATCCTGCAACTTGTTAGGGTTGTGTGTTTAGGATTTAGAGTCAACGCCGTGTTCGACTGCCTCGACGCAGGAGCTGCCCCTCAATCGTCTGGATCTCTGGTGCCGCCGCGGGGCTCAACCTTTGTTTGGGTTCCTCCTCTTTGCACCAGGTCTGGGGGGTGGTTTTGGAAGTGAGAGTATAACTGCCCCTACGTCGTATGCAACTTCTCAAACATGCTTGGGATGGTGGAGAGTACCACAACCACCCGCACAGAAAACACGAATAAGCATGAGTACATAAAGACCAGAGATGAGAAAGGCAGGAGAACATACTATGGTCTCCTTAGGATTTATTCCTATTTTTGTTCACATAAAACCCAAGAGACTATTAAGAAAATTATTATGGTTCAAAGGGAGATATAGCATAATCGCTTCCGTGTGGTCCCTGCCCCTGACACGAAACCCCTAATAGGCCCTCACAACTTCTACTCAGCGAATGAAAGTGACACTTTAATTTCCGAGCCCTAAGAAATGGAGACTGTACTCCTTATAAGAGTCACCTCAGACCACATAGCGGATGGTGATTTTTGTCGTTGCGTACATTCCGCTGGTCCATAAAACCCCGAAGTTAAGTGGGAGTTTCCGAAAACAGCGGACCCTAGAATAGTACCCTACATAGAAGGGATGCCTACAAAATCAGTTTCCCCTAATTTTCGGAAACTCCCAAGTGAGGCCGGAGCCCAGTTTGGAGCTCATCCGAAGCTCCTCTGCGGTCGCTTGGCCTTTCGAGGGTGGTCGGTTTGGGGTTCGGGGTTTCGGTTTTAGGCTTGGGATATCAGGTCGGAGGGTCAGTCCTGGCAGCCAGCAAGCCCGGGTTCCAAAAAAATAAGCTTGGGATATCTCATGAAGACCTTGGGTCCAGTTTGCCGGCATACAACCAAAACCCCGGCTGAAAATGGCTCCCAAGCCCGGATGCAACAGCGGATATCTGTTTGGGTTTGGAATGGCTTCGATTTACTCGTAGGGCTTTGGGCCTTCGGTGCTGTTTTGGATAGGGGGTTTAGTTTGGCGCGGCGTTGTTTCGACCAGATATTCTGTTTGTGATAGTTCAAAATTCATGAGGAGATGTATTACATGTAGCATAGCGTCTCGCATTGAAGCTACAAATAGCAAAACGATTGACTGATGATTTTCCTGTGTCGGTCAGGTATAAAACGGAATCCTGATCACCACTTATGCAGGCTCCCACACTATATGGGAGTTTTCGAGAATTAGGGCTGCCTTGCTTTGGGGTCCTTATTTTCAGGATCCTACTGTTTAGGCTACTATATTAGGGTCCCCTATTTTTGGAAACTCCTGTATGTGTACGCACAGGGCCTGATCTCCGACAGAGCCCTTCTCTGATTTCTGCTGAAAGTACGGAAGCCTAGTTGCTATGGTCCGGAACCTGGGAATTTGCATGAAGTCTCCGAAGGAGCTTGTGGATGCTTCGGTTACAGCTCTCTGTATGCTTGTTGAACCTGAAACCAACAACCCGAAGGCCCTTAAGCCCCAACTGCGAAGCACCAAGTTGTAGCACTCTGAAGGGCTGAACCCTAAGCCCTACAGCTGCAAGCCTTAGGCCCCAAACCACTCTGAGAAGAACATTGTGTCTGCGAAGTCTACTACATAAAAGACGTTTTAGAAACAAACATATATGTAGAGATAATATGGACTTCGTGGCTGGCAGCAAAGACTGGCGCTCAGTTCGTCCAAGGCATCTGCTGCCTCATCCAGCTGTCTGGCACTGAGGGGATTAGGGGTTGAGAGCTTAGAGTCTAGGGCTTACATAGGGTTTGGGGGCACTTATATACGTCTTTGACTATGGTGGTTAGAGGGATACCGTCGCATTGCTTCTGCTCGAGGGCTGACAACATCACAGCCATTCCAATACGTGTTAAGGAGGGAACAGACGACGTCGTGAACCGTATCACTGCAGCTCAGGACCCTGCACCCTGACACCACAACCCGTAGTAGGCGGCTAAGCAGGTGCAGGCACCAACAACCGCAAAGCAAGCAAAAACGAAAAAATAAACTACGTCTGGAAACGCAATGCCCTGAAGCCCAGCTGTTCCAATCTCAGCCCTGACTCAGACTCGGTAATCTGGAGCCCAGAGGCCGCAAGCCCCAAACACCTTTATATCATAAGGCCCAAAACCCTTGCCCTATCAAAGCGACTCGGCGTAGTCCAATTGTTGATCTAGGGCCAAGTGTCCGGCTTTCTGACAACCAATACCTCGCCTGAAAGGCTACAGCGCATGGAATCATTACCAGAACCTAGTAGTACAGGAGGTAACCTTTGACCTTTTTTGGGTAGTATAGTCCGCCTATAATCCTATATAACCACAAACATTATAACTAACCTTTAGTTACCCATGATAATTACCCGACAAGTAGTATAAGCAATTGTAATGGAAATAGTGAGCCGTGAGCTCTGAACACCAAATCATGCCTGAGGCCGGATCGAGGAATACATCCGTGCGCAGGAGCAGCAGCAGTGCGACGACCCGAGCTCTCGTAGACAGGTTTAGGGTTAGAAGCTGCCCCCACCCTGTAATAGTGGTTTATTAGGAATATAATAGGGCCCTAATATAATCCTTATAGTCACTATTACAGGATGGGGGCAACTTCTAAGGTGTAGGGCTTAGGGTTTAGGGTTTGTTGCATTTGAGGGCTCGAGAGTTCGTTTGGCTGCCGGCCTGAGAGATACTCGGTGAACGCAGCATACATTACAAAGTCCTACCCATGACTTATCAGCCCTTGCAAAATCCCAAACTCTAGAACCCTGATATTCCAAAAAGCCATTAAGCATGTAATTTCAAGATAACCCCCAAACCCTCCAAGGAAAACACCCCGAACCTTAACCCGTAAACCCTTAACAAACCCAACCCCTTCAACCCTAATTTCCAAAACCCCTAAACCCCCTAAACACCCTCAACCCCAAAATCCGAAGCCCCTTAAACCTTAAACCCCAAACCCTAAAACCACGTTGAAGGGAAATTTGCCAAATACACCTCAAACTCCCCTAAACACAAGACAGCTCATCTGCTGAGGTCCGAGGTCACCTGTCACCGCGCAGGCCTCGCCGCCTTTCTCAGAGGCGGAGGCCGCGTTGAGCTGTGTTTTTTTCGCTGTATTCTCAGTTGGTGAATGGAAGCGTTTTTGGGGTTTAGGCGTTTAGGGGTTATTAGGTGTTATTAGGTCACACGCATCGGCCTCAGTACGGGCTTAAAAGGAGGTTACTAGTGTTTAGGGTTTTCTTGTGAGGTTTAAAGCAATTTGATTCTGATGGAGGTCTTGAAGGGGTCATAGAAGGATTTCTCGGGCTGGGGCTCTGTGCTGGGGGTTTCGGGTTTGACCCTCAGTCCGTGCTGAAAAGGTTGCTTTCCGGGGGGCCGGGGGGGGGGGGTTATTCATAAGGGATTCATTCGATCTTCGATCAGGGTTTAAGTTGTTTGGTGTTTTCGGTTTAGGGTTTTTCCGTGCGCTGAGGGTTTTGCTTATAGGGCTTAGGAGGGTGTGATTAGGTGTTGCCTTCAAGGGGAGGAGCTATATCAGTCTGGCGTCGTTAGACGGTCTATATATATATATATAGATAGATAGATAGATAGATAGATAGACCGTATAACGACGCCAGAATGATATATAAATATATACATATTATATATATATATAGATAGATAGATAGATAGATAGGTGCTTTGAGAGAAATAAATAATTGATGAGATTCAGGGTGCAGGGTTCAGCGACTTGCATATCGAGGGCTTTCGATTCCGGGCTTTGCATATCTTACCTATAGGGAACCGTGTGCAACATGTATCTGTAGGCGACTGGTACCGCTTCCAAAGCTGCATGCTCTGGCTCCCTTTAAAGTACCCTAAGGGTCCATGTACCCAAATAGTATATACTTTGGCCTTAAAGTAGTCCCTATATAGGTACTTTCGGGCCAAAGTGTATGCTATTTAGGTAATTACATGGACCCTTAGGGGTAGAACCAGAACCCTAGAGCCGAAATCCCTGCACCCAAGCTACTACGCGAAATCCTTATAAACCCTTAAGACCCTAAACGCTGGGTTTCTCCGAACCTGTCTCCACTTGAAGATGGATCAGCTTCAGCATTACTCACAGTTTCTATCGCCAAAACTTAAACATAGGTCTCACTATCAACCAACGACCCGACAGGGAGCGCCGCAACCCTTAAATTCCTAGTTACAGCCCTCAAACCAAACCATAAAGCCCTAAACCCTAAGACCCTGGCACCCGAAACCGAAGCCTGGAATGCTGGCCAGGGCTCAGTAGAGATGACCCTCTTCGAGCTCCCAGAGGCTGGGGCTCACGTGGCTTTAAAGGGGATACGGGTTTGTGGTTTAAGGTACAGCCGGGCTTTTACGACTCATGGCAGTAAGGTTCAGGGTCTAGGGTATTCATAGTATGCTTTCATCGATTTAAAGCCACTTCTTTCGTAGGTTTCTTCATATGTGGAGGAGCTCAGATTTCTGGGTTTTCCTGCCTGGGTGGCTTCTTTCTGAAGGCTTTATGGTTCCGGCTACAGTGTGCGATTTATTCGGGCTGCGGCCTGCATGCGTGCATACGTACGTACATGCATACATGCTTGCTTACTTCCTTATATTCTTGCTGACTTGCTTTAGACACTTTCCCTCCGCCTTCCAAAATGTCCGAAGCACCCCGCCCAGCCAACTGGAACGCAAGGGACATAATTAGTTCGTTGTCTGGCTAAGTCGCAACGTATCTCTTGAAATCAAGTGCTCCTCAGACATACGCATATACCTGCATGATATTCATCGTCGCGCGTCATGCAACTATACTAAGTAATTTGCAACAAGAGAGTTTGTACTCATTAGCCCCACCGGCTAGATCTTTGATGGTGGTGTCAGGCCGAAGACGAGGAACCCCATCGGCGAGAGGAAGAGGAGGAAGAGCAGCAGGAGGAGCAAAGAGTCGTAGGGGTCATGGGCTCGAGGCAAGAAGGTCCAGCTGTCCAGCTCTTACCCGGCTTTGGGCCTTAGGTTCTTGGGGGTTAAGGGAAAAGGTTTTAGGGTTTAGGGTCAGGGTTGAGAGGTTTCGGGGGTTTGCGCAGTGCAGTGAAAAGTTGAGGGCTTACAGCCCAATCGCTGGCATTTTGACATATTGTGAAACATGTTCAACACTCTGAGACCGATTGTGAGATCGTTTGCTTTGAGCCCCAGTTCAGGCCTAAGTGGAGCCCACCAAGACAGAAGGTGAGGTCCCAGTAGTCGTGCGAGTCACGAACGAGGACCGGAGCGTAGAGGAAAGCGAAGCTACGAATCCTAGCACACTCTCCTAGCCGGTAAGACTTGACTATGCCATCAGCTCTGAACTCTACATCCAGATCTTCAACCCTGAGATGCGGGTTCGGGTGTAGGCCTTAGGGACCGCAGGTTTAGGATTTAGGCAGCTTCCTGGAAACCAGGCATCCTGTGCCAAAACACCGTGCCTTGGGTTCTTCATGAGGCCTTTGCTTGTGATTTGAGAAATCCTCCTCGGGTGGAACTCAGGAGGCCGTGCCAATGCCTGCCACAGAGGAAGGGGACGTGCCTCTCCTCAAAAGCTTTCGAGCATGGGATATCAGCTATAACTGTTTAACCTTACTTTAGAGAAATTCTGTATTGATCTTATCCTTCAAGGCCGGTTACCCCCCAAAGTTCGTCAGTCCATGCACTTGCCGCACGTATTGTTTCAGCTTTGGGGCTGGGGCCCTAAACGCTTAGGGCTTGGGGCAACACGTAGAACCCTTGGCCCTTGACAGCGACTTACGGCCCCCTTCGGCCCCCTTCACCCGCAACACTGTCGTGGGCTTGGCGATCATCTGGAATCCCTGGTTTCAGAAGGCCTGAGTTGAGGGTTTATACCTAGACCCCCCAAGTTCCCTGTAATATGCCCCAAATACCACCATAAGGGCTCTATTAGAGGGTACTTGGGGTGTGCTGGTCGGGTTCAGGGTTAGTGCATGGCTAGGGTCCTACCGGTAAGTAAAGGCTACATGTGATCGGTATTTCGGTGACTGGATCCCAGGGGGGGCGACCTCCAGACCACCCCCAGACAAGCGCAGTCCCAATTGCAGAAACTCTAAACCCTCATACCTTAAACCACCGTCGCACCCTAGAACCTTACCCCCTTAACCCTGGGACCCCAAACCAGCGAGTGCCACAGTTTATTCTAGGAGTCAGAAGGACCCAATAAAGGGTCTGGGACGGTAGAACTATATAAGCCCTATAAAATTATAAACCCCGAGAGATCCCCAAACCTAAGTCGTTGTGGTGCATACACAAGCTTTTGTACTTGGGCCCTTAGGATTGGGCTTCAGAGACTCAAGGCACACCCTCACCCGAACACACACCCTCGAAGCCAACAGTTTTTGATGTAGTGAAATTTTACGAATTGGGGGGGGGGTAGGGCTCAAGGATTTCGGGTTCAGGGTTTATCGTAACAAGGGGTTTGAGGATAGGTATCAGGTTTCTGCATTGATTCTGTCTGGGTGGTGTGTCGGGGTTAGGAATGAAGCGGAGGGTGCGGAGTATGCAGGGACTCTGTCCGTTAGCAGAAACCCCAATGGTCCAAGTACCTAATTATCATATACTCTCGCACTATACTATCCTGAGTCCGAGTACCTGATCATAGGGTCCTTTGACCCTTAGGGGAAAAGGTTTGGATGCCTCCTGAAAATCGCCGGCTCCTCGCCCAAACGCCGTCGAAAAGGGAAAAGGGTTCAGGGTTTAGGGTCTCGGTTTTTGGGTTTAGGGTTTAGGGTGTCAAATAGTTGGCAGCCTGAAGAGTCCTTCCATCCTCGCGATTGATTTAGCGATGCATCAACCATCTAAAATGAATGATAAGCAACACCAAAGCCCAGTTCCAGTTTGTGTAAATGCTCATAGCACAAAAAGTTCCATCAGGGCCCTCTACCTGGTGCTTACTAGCGAATGGGGACGATGACTAGGGATTATGTAGGGACTACTATAGGGACCCATTCCCCCAAAACCCTAAACCCTAAACCCTTATAGAATCTCTATAGAATCCCTATAGATCCCTGTAAAGGGTCCCTCCCGACTAAGCACGCGGGAGTCCTTTCGAGAGCCTTTTCTGGGTGGTCCTTTTTGCGGCGCCAGCTCCCGAGGCTTCTGGCGAAGAAGGGAACTCTGTGGCCGTGTGCTTGTTCGATCCCGAGGCCTCATCGAAGGTTTGGGAGTTTCCGAAAATTAGGGGTACCGTATCTTGGGGTCCTTATATAAGGATCCTACTATTTAGGCTGCTATATTAGGGTCCCCTATTTTCGGAAACTCCCATCTAGATTGGGCCTACCAGGACACTCGAAGGGCCCTTTAATGGAAGCCTTATGTCCATTATAGTGGGTATCCGGGGTAATTATAGGGGGGGGTTAGGTAGGGTTCAGGGCTTAGGGTTTGATGTAGATTTGTTGCTTCACTTCGGGCGGAATTGTGGGATTTTGTTTCAAGCTTTTGTTGGGTTCAGGGTCGCAGAAGGGTTCAGGTGTTTGAGTCTTTTGGCGTTAGAGTCAGTTAGAGGGTCCAGGGTAGCTTTTCGTGGGCTTTTCCTTGCATTATAGCATCATCAAGGGTGCTACTAGTCAGGCACTATACTGCGGGGGTCCTTAATTTTGAAGCTTTTTCGTCGAGCGTTCTTGGTTGTTTCAGGGTTGTAGGGTTTGTCATGTCGCCTCGCGGGGGAAGACCGCTTCAGGGATCAGGACAAGATCCCGAAAGATCTCCTACACTCTAGACGGGACAGGCTGTCATTGGGTTGCTCGCCCTGATAAAGACTAGCAAAACCGCTCAAAATCTTAGACCTTCGATTAGACCTTTGATATCCTTTGATGCTCGAACCCGAATCCTATCAAACCCTGAAAACCGCATTAACCTTTGCAGAACCAATCCAACCAAAACCCGACACCTTTGACCCTAGAAGCATGCGACGATTGGTTGAGCTCTTGGCAACAAGAGGGGTCTTAGAGAAAGAGCCCAAAGCGATTCTACACAAACTTGAGTCCCGTGGGAGACAAAAGAGCAAAGTTGTCGGATTCTGTTTGGGCCTTGGCCTTGTTTCCCCTCAGCTGCTCATGCTCAACAGCCTTGAAAAAGTTCTGTGCCTTAGGCACTTTCACCGGCAGTCACAGCCGAGAGGCCCGAAAAGCACCCAGAAATTTGGAATTCCGTAAAGCCTGAACCCTCAACCGCCTCAACCCCACTTCCAAAACCCCCAAGCTTAAAGCCGTCTTGGAGCTACCCTGCAATGCTGGCCTCGTCCTTGCTAAGTAATGTAGGAACCTGATTAAGAAACCCTGGTCCCATAACCTCAAAATAGTAGGATTCATATAAGGAGCCCAAATAAAGGCCCAAGGTTTCTTAAGCAGGTTCCTACATTACTATCGTACCCTTATTATAGATCCCTTATAGTAACCTCTATAGACTCCTTTAAAGGAACCCGAATAAAAGCCCTAGGTTTCTAAAGCGGTTCCTACATCAAGCCTTATAAACCCTAAATAGAACCCTTATAGATCCCTTTAAGGACCCCTTTTCTTAAGCAGGTTCCTACATTCCCTCCATCTACCCTCTATTAAACCCTGGCCCTAAATGCCCATTATTTGGGGCCATATACCCCTATTTGAGGGCACAAGGAGGTTCCTACATTAGGAGGGAAGAAAGTCTCACCATGACCCTTCGGCTTTGGTCCGTCGCGGCCGCCGAGCTCATCGTGCGGGCTTTGGGCTCCGAGGGTGAGGCTTGGTCCCTAACCCCAAACCCTCTGTATATATATATATATATATAGGAATAGTGGAAGATCGACATATTCGAGTGGCTTGAAGTTAGTGTTGTATTCGCTGTGTCGGAAACGGGTCGATCTTCATGAAGTTTCAGCGGGACTAGGAGTACTGAGTGGCACCTAGTCCTGCTAGACTCCTTGAACTTGTGTACTGATCTAGAGTAGTACTGTGCTGTCCTTGTGCACTGCCTTTAGCCCTTATCAGTATGCAATCCCCTGGGCTGCCTTACGACAACTTGTGCTTCCGTACTGTCACCGTTTGTGTATTGCTATCTTGTTGTAGCAAGTACGTGAGGCAGTCAGGGGTCTTTTCGGATACACAGTGCTGCTGGATCGCACAGTGTCATCTTACCAAGCTCACGTGTTACCTGCCATGCAGTCGCCAGACTCGCCATGCGGGAGCCCAAAAAAGATATATATATATATATGTATCCTATATATATATAAACACGAAGCCCTAAACCCTAAGCCGTTTCAGGGGCCGACGTGAAGGCCGAGGTTTGTTTTGTCAAGGGCAGCATTAGGTTTCAGTTCAGACTTGTTTGATGATCTAATCTAGTTCACCGAATACATGCTTTCAGCTCAAGACCCTTTGTAATTAGAGTTTCATGGTTTGGGGTTTGTAAGGCACCTGAAGGGTTTGGGGCATACAACCCCCAGGTTCAGCGTTGTGGTGTATAGCGGCCTCGAAAATCTGACGTGAAGGCCCGCAAGCACGTTTGTAGCATAAGCTTTGCTGTAGCATGGCTGCATTCCTTTTTCCCTGCATCGCAGAGCTTTGCGGTCAAGATGGCGGCCATATATCTGCGGTGGAATAGATTCATTCCCCTGGAGTTGGCGTCTGTACAAACAAGCACCTAATGGGTTTTGAGAAAGCAGAAGGTGCGTTGGAGTCCTTCTGGTGGTTTCAAGGTTGACTGTAATCTTTATCGTTACTCCTGATCGGTACCTTGTGTCGTTCGTGAGCGGATGTCGGACTGATCAACACATGTCAGGCGAACCTGTCTGGCACGATCCGAGAATCTGGCGGCCTTGCCAAAACGTTTTCCATTGACAGACGGAAGTACTTCAGAGCAGTCCTTCTAACCGGCTCATCTAGAAAATCCGGGTAGTTCAAAGCAGCCCCTCTGGAAGGCAACGCCGCTGATGTACGCTGCCAAGCATGGCTATGTGCAAGCGGTTGAGTCGCTAGTGGAGCACCGCGATCCTTTGGCCCGTGTTAGTATATATAGAATAGGGGGTCGATAATTTCCTGTGTCAGACGTTTCGCCATGTCATTGGTAATCCTTAGCACAGTTATATGAGCATATAGACTCTGTTGCTGTATAATCTGTATAATCCCAGCCAGATTTCGACTCGATACCCAGGAACCTCAAGCTTTTGAGCGACTGCTGTTCGTCAGCGACAGAGTTTAGGGAGGCCAGTTGTACTGGCCCTTGCCAATACCCTTGTACTTCTTCTTTGGGCCATATCCGCATGATTCCCCATTCGGTATAATGATTGTGGCCTACGCTGTAAACAACACACCCTTGTTCTAGAACCCTAGGCTCCAAACCCTGGACGCTGTTTTAGACTGACACTCCAAATCCCCAGCACCCTTACAGTAACCACACATCCCTAAATCGGTATCTCCATGCTTCTTAAAGGCTATACCCCTGAAGTGCCGATTTCCTAGGCTTATACCTAGGAAGGTCATGTTTCTCAACACCTAAGCGAACCTGACGGTACCCTATAGTGGGTTACACACGGCTTCTAGGATATCCTCAAACTCCAAGCCCGAAACCCGAACATCCCGAAAGTCGAAACCCTCTGCGAACCAAGAGACCTCGTCTGGCTCGTCCGAGTTGAGTGCGTAAATGAGGCCCCGCTGGAGCAAGAGGACGGCGACGGCTTCACAGCGCTGATGTGGGCCGCCAGATTCGGCCATCCGCAGGCCGAAGTCACCTTTTATTTCAGTAGTTTAGGATTTATACGGGTATAGGGTGGTATAGGGGTTGAGGTTTTGGGGCCTTGGAGTTGTTCGGGTTTAGGGCGTAGGGATTTTGGGATCTAGGGCTTAGGGTTTACAGCGTTTGGGGTTTCAGGGTTTATGTTTAAGGATTCAGGTCTTTTGCCGTGATTTCCTAAGTGCTTTGGAAAGTCGGCGGTGCTTGATAATTCGTGGTCCTCACACTGGGATGGTTTCTTGAGCTTCGTTGTGCTGAGGTAGTTCCCATTGTTGGGTAGCGCAGGTTTTATGCAATGGCTTGAAAGGGGCAGCTTGTCAAGCTGGCTCTTAGCATGCTTTAGGTGTGCTAGTCACTATAGTCTCTCCAGTTGTCCACCTTACAGCTAGTAATTCGTCCTCAGACTCAACTATTATAAGCCTCAGCCTAACTCTCTCCCCCGACAAGTCGTTTGAGGTGGTCGAGACCCTTTTGGAGCATGGTGCCCGGATGGAGGCCCAGAGCCCAAGTGGGTGGACTTCACTGAGCCTGGCTGTGTCTTTCGACCATCCTGAGGTGGTCCATGCTCTCCTTAGGGCACATCCCCTCCATGACCCCTGGGCCTTAGACCCCCACACCGGCGCTCCTCTCTGGACGGAGATCAAGAATGAGACGCTTCGTGGCTGGTGGGAGGAGCAGATGAGCGTCTCTAGCCTGGTCATGCAGAGCGCCCTTTGCTGGGAGACCTACGCCGCGCTTTGCGGCGGCATTCTTGCAGCGATTGCTCTCGTGGCGGCCCAGGGTGGTATCGACAAATCACTGTGGCATCGGGTAGTCTACCGCCCTCTCCATGACACCCACTCCATGGCTGTGGAAGACTTCCGCCAAGGAGCCCGGCTAATCGTAGCCAAAGCGATTCAGCCGAAAGTCCAGGGAGCCATGCTCAAATCCTACCGGCTCCTCGAAGTTTGCAGCAATGTCGTATTTGTCTTCGGCACGATGATGCTGCAGAAGTGGTGGGTCTTCTTTCTACCGGTGACCTTTGTGTCCTTCCTGGGCCCTGCCGTCTTCCAGTGGCCCTTAGCCAAGCTCAGCCGTAGCCCTGCGTTGGCCATCGCTGTGACTCGATGGGAAGTCGGTTTAGGGGTTTAGGGTTTAGGGGTTTAGGGGTTTAGGGGTTTAGGGGTTTAGGGTTTAGGGTTTAGGGGTTTAAGGGTTTAGGGGTTTAGGGTTTAGGGTTTAGGGGTTTAGGGGTTTAGGGTTGTTCGTTTTCATCGAAAGGGGATGCGGGTGTTGCAATCTCGCTGAACCAAAATCAAAGCCCCTTATCTTCGAGTGGTTAATCCCGTCCCCAAAAAATCAACACCCCTAGAAAACTCATTGGGCGGATCCTCCCGAAATCATCCCTGCCCTTTAAAACCTGCTCTGAATCAGGGGGGAGGGTTTCGAGGCTCCAAGTACCCTCAGAGCACCGCAAGAGCGAAACCAACAGCAAAAGCAAGAGCAAAAGCAAGAGCAGGAGATAGAGCCAGAGCAGGAGCGAGGGACCATCAGCAAGAGCAGCAGCAAGAGCAAGAGCGGGAGTAAGAGCAAGAGCAGGAGCAAACGCGGGAGCAACAGGAGAGCCAGATCAGGAGCAAGAGCACGACCCGTCAAAAGTTTCGGCAGAGATAAAATACACCCTAATCAAAAAATCTCTTTCCGAGTTTCTATTTGGGGGGTGGGGCTCACCCCCGTTTAATTTTGGGGGGAAGGGATTATCAACAAATCCAGACACAGGTTTTAAGACTGGTTTTTAGAGGGCTTTTCGCACGTTTTAGCGGCCCCTGGATATATTCCAAGGTACGGGGCCCCAGTGGCGCCCTGATTGCCCTCGTCCGACTGGGAACCCTACTGGCGCTCTGGGTCTGCAACTGGGCTCCTATGAACCCCCTCCTCGGGCAGCTGGGCAAATTTGGGAGCTTCGGGTACTTTATTTTTGGGGTCCTTGTAATAAGGATCCTACTATTTAGGGTACTATCTTAGGGCCCCTATTTTCGGAAACTCCCATTAGGGGTTTAGGCTACAGGAATTACGGGCCGTATTGTTTGTTGGCGATGAGGCGTTCAGTTGTTTGGGCTCTTGGCCACGAAAGAACTATAGTTACACGAGCATGTTCAGCAGGATCTGGCCACCTTGCCGTGCACGGCAGCCTTAAGACCGTCCCCAGATGTTTTGAGTCAAAGCAAACCCTAAGACCTTATGCTGGACTTGATCCTGCAAGTCGGAAGTCTCCTCCACTAAACCCTATATGTGGGCTAGAGCTTTGGCCTCAAAATCCGAAAGCCCCGTCAGACAATGAAAGAGATCTCAACATAAAACAGCTTAAAACCCTAGATGCAGGCAAGTCATGTTGAAGTGGAGCTCGGCGTGGGCTCAGCAATCCCTACTTGAAGAGCTTCCTGTGGACAGGCAGAACCTCACCGGTCTACAGGAGCTCCTTGCTTGACTAACCATGGGAGTTTCCGAAACTAGGGGACCCCAATATAGTACCCTAAGTAGTAGGATCCTTATTATAAGGACCCCAAAATAAGATACCCCTGGAGGAGCTAAGGAGCCAGGGATGATGATAATCCCTATGAAGTACGGAGCTAAAGAGCCAAGGGAACCGCAAAGCCACTGGTTAGTTGAGCTCCCACAAGAACTTGGTAGCTGAGTAGGTAATCTTTGGGCAGTATATAGAATCCGACCGTAATGGAAAAGGGTAACCTTTTTCAGGCTTGGGTACTCAGCCTCTAAGAGAAGGAAACAAGAATTCCAACAATAAGACTTGAATAATTTGGACAGCACGACTACCTTCAAGGGATGCTTGCCTAGTGAGTATATAGATTCTGAGGGTACCTTCTGGTCATCCTAGGAGAAGGGGGAGTTCTTTGATTGATTGTAAAACGTGTAGTGTCTTGTCGCTAGCTACGGTATAGGATTTAGGGTTGGGTTCTGGAGATGAGGGTTTTTGATCTAGGAGTTTGCTGTTGGAATTTCGGTTCTGGAAAGTTATGAAGTGTGCAGCTGGGGATGTTTTAGGTCCAGTTCTGACCCTATAGTGCCTGAAGTCAACCACCACCACCGCCCCCATGCCATTGCCAAACTAAACCCTAACCCTGAACCCTAAACCGGATGACATAACAGCTTCAACACCCTAAGCCTTAACCCTCAACCCTAAACCGGATGACAGAAATAATGCAAGGCCCTAAAGCCCACTGCTGCTCGCCACCGACTGCACTGCAAGGACGACCTCTCCTCTCTGCATCTCAACGTCACGGCCACGCAGGGTGCGACTGCGGCGATCCTCAGGAGGCCCAGTTCAGAGAGGATCTATGCTATACTATAGGGGCCTGCATACTAATGTTACTCTGGGGTTCCTTGTTAAAACAATGGTAATTAGAGTATACCCCGAGAACCTATTCTAAATATTTTGGAACTTATATCCCTTGGAGATTCATGGGTATAGTGGTAACTGGGTTTTAAGTAACTATACTTAAGTTATAACCCATACTTGGAAACTTACAACCCCATATATAACTACCCAGTAGGTTCCTTTGGGTTCCTTTGATAAGCTAGCCATCGATTCGGGATTGTTTGAAATTTCCCTATAGTGCTGAATAGAGAGCCCTGATCACAACAGGTTTTGGGGACTGTTGAAATCGACACCTAGAAAGGTCTTTTTAGGGTTGTTGTTCGGGGTTTGGGAATTTAGGGTTTAGGGGAGAACGCTCTCTCCCGTCACATGCATCGGCCGCAATACGGAGTCAAACAACAGAGTTTAGGGAGTTATGCAGTTTTTGAACGTTTCCTTTGGGGTCGAGTCCTCACCTTTCAGCGCCACGGAACCGATTTTAAGATATTTTGGGCTCGATCTTTTAGTCTGCGACTGTCACGTCTTTACATACATGTGCGATCGGCAGCAGCTTGTTTTTGCATCGGAACTAGCATCCTTTTTTGTCCTCGTCTCGTCCTCGGCAGTCGGTTCTCTCGGTCTTTTTCATGCTTGATCGCTTCAGGTCGATATGGCAGGCTACCCGGGCCGCGGTCTGAGTATTTGCCTTAGCTGTGAGCTCGCTTTTTAATTTTTCTTTTTTTTTCCACGCGAGATCCGCTCTACTTCTTCCCTTACACCACTATTCGCGACGAGCCTCAGTTCGAGTCTTTGCCTCGGTCCTGATCGTGCTTCACGTTCGAATCCCGGCTTTAACTGCTACTCAGGTGCCCGGCGTGGTGGTCCAGGGATTGCGCGGAGGAGGCTAGGGAACGACACAAGCCGACGACGGAATAAGCTTGTGCGAGCAGGTTCATCGTCGCGAGCTGGCCCTGTTACAGCATGTGGGAGAAGGCCAGTTCGGTAATGAATTTAATACGTCATCCACCACATTGCCAGGAGACAAGATCTACCAACTCTACGAGACGGCCGGAACAAGTGCAGTTCTCAATCATGGATTTTTATGTTTCTGACCTGAGGTCCTGAACAGCTATCCTACCACCTCCGGGGACCCATTCATCCATGGCATGGAACTCGTCATAGAGTTCCGGCTAAGGCCAGCAAGTCGGTAAATGTTTGCATTCAGTAACTTTCTTTCCTCTGCAGGCAGATGGAATACTGGGCCTCGGTCGTGGAGGTTACGGTGCTAGGGCCTTGGTCGTAGGACCTCCGGCTCGGTATTTCGTGCAAGTCTTCGTTCGCGCAGGCAGGATCTGTCCAAGGGAGGAATGTCCCACATGCTGCCGGAGCTCATGTGGGGAAGCAGTCAGAGTGCCTGGTGAACTGGCGAGATGGGGCGTAGTGTTCAGGGTTTAAGGGTAAGTAGGGGTTGGAAGATTTACCAGTCGTATTTCAATCAGGCTCCTTAGTAAAAAGAGAGAATGTATCCCCAAATCCTCTTCTAACGATTGACGTGGGGTTGAGGGGTTCAGAATTGGGATACTGGGTTCCCTGCCTCTCTGCAAGATCTAAGGACCGATGCCCCTCTGAGCTACAGTCGAGTAGGTTCTTATTCAGAGTTCAAGCCTCATGATGGTGCCGGGCCAGTGCAGGCGGTGTAGACAGTGCTTCCTGAGCCAGAGAGAGTGAGAGAGAGAGAGAGAGAAACGGCAAAGGCAAGACTTTGAACCCCAAACTCGAATCTCCGCGAGCCACGGTGAGGAAAAACGGGCCCGAACCAAGAGATCTTCAAGCTCTAGTCTGAAACCCTGCAGAAGGCTGGACCTTGATTTCATCATGAAGTTCTTCCTCTTCGTCACCGGCGCCCTCTTGGCCGCCTACCTGGCATCGCTCATCTTTCAGCTGATGTACACTGCCCGAGAGCAGTTCGCCCTTTCAGAGGCATCGAGTCCAGGGCTTGGTTTTTGTTTGATAATTCGGGTGGGCTGTCGAAATTGCAGGGCTTATGAGGCCTATTACTATTGGGTTTACGGTTTTAGGTTCGGGGCCTCGTAGGGTTTAGGGTTTTGGGGTGCGCCGAGAGCTGCCGCGGTTGAGACCGAGGCTTTACTGAGCAATCTGCGAAGAGTTCGGAAGGGATTTTTATGTAGGGCCTAGGGCAAGTGTTTTAAACAATTCAGGAACATCTTGAATCAGAACAAGAGACTGAATTAGAAGCGCAAAAGTCTACGAGTGAAGAGTCTTGAGCTCTCCAGGCACTACGAGCAGTTGTATTAAGATCACCAGGTTAGACCTCTAGGGTTCTAGGGCCTCGAGGGGTCAGAAATGAAAGGGTCAGCATTCGATCTGCCGAGTGTTTGGCTTACATGTTTTCGATTTGAACAAAAATGTGTAACAATTTGAATTTCTAGCATATGCTACGGTTACAGGGAGTTTTTAGTGGCACTGGCTGTTATTGCTATTGCCGGTTATGTTTCTGATTGTTCTTGGCCGCCAGGGCTTTGCCACTTTACTGGTGTGCTTGTCGTGACAGTTCTTGTTTCTCTCAGCCATAAACCTCACACCAGAACACGGGGGCAGTTGTAGTAGTGAGTAGTCAACGACGCTCCCCAAGCCGTTTGCTTTTGTAACTGCCTTGGGCGCTAGTCACATGCCGTTGGTGACGCCAACTTTGCTGAGCGACACCTAGTAGTTCAGACCACCCCGTTCGATCCGAGGCCACCTCAAACAAGATTTGTTGGGAACCGTCTTATGATTCACGCGCCCTTCGAACAAGTAGTGGTCGCTACAAAAGTCTTACAAATGGTCATTGCCAAGGCAAGCACCACCTCTTCGGTCCACTTATGTCGCCTTCTCCCCGACCGGAACGGTTCCCCCCACGTTTGTGGCTCTAGGAAGCGGTCAAACGAAAGACTGCGGGCGGGGTGGCCTTGTGGCCTTCGCAAGATGTGCCCCAATAACTTAAGCTGGTGTAACCCGACTTCATCACTAAGCAAGGTTTCGTTCACTTTGGCTCGTACAGCTTCGTTGGAGGTCCTTGCGACTCCAATTTGCATGGCTCCTCATGTGGTGGGTATGTTAGCAATGGAACGTAGACACTTGTCGCGCAAGGCGTCGATACTGTGTAGTTGCGTTTCCGTTAGCCACAATGTGGACATATTATTTAGCAGCTTGGATACTGCTTAGATCGGGTTTTGCCTGGCTTTTGTGAGAGGACGACGAGCCCACTTCCCCAGAGGAGGAACGGGAGCTGATACGAAGGGTTCTGCGATCGGAGCCCGAGAGCCCCCTGGTAGCAAGCAAGAGGTGAGGGCTTTCTGTGTTCAGAGGATTTTATCAGGGTTCTATTCGGGTTCCTTTCATTGGGGGGTTCTATAGGGAGTTAGTGTATATATGGCCTTCTTGATCAATAAGCCGTCTGTGTTTGAGGGCCGTAATGGTAGGATCCGATCCGTGTCAACACCCCTATGAGGGGGAGGGGGATTTATTAATCAGGTGTCTGATACATCTATCTATAAATATATATATATATATATGTTTATGTGAATATAGAAGTGTATATACATATTACTACAGTTATAGAGATATAGATCATTCTTTGTTCCACTTGTGACGGACTCAGCAGCTAAGGTTGCACCGGCCCGACAGCAGAACGGACCCAACCCCCCTCTAGCCGAAACAGGTGCATCACAACACGTTTCAGGGTTTCGGGGTTTACTAGAGCCAGAATGACGTCTCCTAAGAAAAAACGAAAATGAGCATCGAAGCAATGAAGGTTCGGGGCACCTTATGGCGCAGTTCCATTAAGGCACTCCTGAGTATTCTGGTTGCCATATTGACGCAACAAAGCACAACTCCAGAAAGAACTTAGAAGTACGTCTGGGCAACTTGTGCCCACAAAAGCAGTGCTCGGGCCATCGGTGTGTGCTGGTCTGTATGCCCATCAACCATGGCAGTATCATGATGTGTCTGCTTTGCGATGCTTTGTAAGAAGCGCATTCCATAGCAACCGGGCCATAGAGGCTGCAAAGTCAGAACTCTTCCGGAGTTCTAAGGACGCACTCCTCCAGCTATGGGCAGTTGCAACAGTAAGTATCTTGAGGCCCTGAGCAGCACCTTCCGGACCGATTAGCCATTGCCGAGGTGATGGTTGGCCGCTTGAGGTGGCACCCGAGGCAGTTGATGGGTGTGCTAAGCCATGCTCGCGATCGAATGATGACTAATGTTTTATACGTTGCTTGTCGGGCAAGTCAAAAGTAAGTCTGCTGGACCTTAGGGGTTTTGTCAAAACTGCGCCAGTGTAGACCCCATACAGTGAAACAGTACTATGCAGCCCAGAGCCATTCCAGATCAACACAGTCTCCAAACCCCGAAACCTTCAAGCCCTGTAGCTTGGAATTTGGTCAGGATTTCTTCCAAGGCTCGATCATCGTCTACATCCTTTGATTGTTTGGGTTTAAGATTTCGGATGGAGGTTTCATGGGCTCAAGGGTTTTCGCGGGTTTCGGGGCGACCGAATTCCAGCAACTGAGAAATCTGCACATGCATCAAAGAATGGGCATCCCCACAATAAGGGATCGGTCTCTTTGCTGGGTCTCTCTTTTTTTGAATTCCCACATGCCCAGGAGGCCTGCAACATGTCCATGGACAGCACCTATGCCAGGCTGGAAACTCGCTCACTTTCTGCTACGCAAGCATCGTTTCCTCAGATTTTGTAGCACCCCAAATGCGACGCTTTTAAGTTCACGGCCTTTAGAAATTCTGGTGGAGCTCATGCAGTATGCCCAGCCCCGCGAATATTTGGGAAAGGAAATTAAAGCTCCGAGAATCCCAGTCTTGTTTCAAAGTCGGGTTTTAAAAGCCCTGTATATGCTTACTGCTTCTTAAGCCTTATGTATAGTACGCAAAGTCCAGTAACCCACCACAGAGGTTTCTGGGCTTCTTGGGGAAAGGTTGCGGAGGTCTCCGGAAGCCTAAACCTCCGCAACCGCCCCTGTAAGCCTTTCAACTGCATGAGTCTGTCTATCCCCTATGTGGGCAGTTCCCCAAAGTAGGGCCGTTTTTAGGGTCCTTTGCATAGGGGTGCCGGGCCCTGACGTAGAGAACTACCCATGTCAAGCTTGTAAGGATCTTTATACACTCAGTAATATTTCGAATTTGGACAGGATGTCCCTGTACCTCATGGACATGCTTTTCGCGCCTGGCAAGCCAAAAAAAGGTTCGGTTTGAGATTTATGGGGCGTCGTGTTTGGGGGTTCAGGGTTCGGTGTTTGGGGTTGAGGGATGTTGAGGGTATTTATTGGGTGGGACCAAACCTCATCCGTCATTGCTTGCGAATGGAGACAGTTGGAGAGTAGAGGATGACATTGAAATGCCAGGCTCACATTGTAGGCTAAACCGACCCTTCGACTCGTCATCATGCCGTTTGCGATTGGGTGTAACGTTGAACTGTTGTTGGTGGTGTTGATGTGGCGATGGTGGTGTCTGGTCCTTTTCGTTGCAGGTGCGTAGTGGTAGGCACAGCCGAATGCCCTGAAGTCTTCGTACCATATGATCAAGGCTTGGTATAGGGCCTTGAACGTATCATGGAGTGTATGGAGGATGCATCGTAGTTCCTTTTTTGGGGTTACCCCAACAGGATTCTAAATATGAGCCCCCCAAGAGGAACTATAATTACTATGGAGCCTCTAGGTAAGGTAATAATTACCCTAAGCCCTAAACCCTAAACCGCACTATTGTGAGCGTCGAAACCGTACTATTATAGACACCCTGGAAAAGCGTGCTGAGGACATGAACACCATCTTCACGCTGGTCGCCTCGCGAAACTTCAAGCCCCTCCGAGTGGATCCTGTTTTGGTAAAGGGGTAACCCCAGAAAGTTGCAGCGTAAACTTAGGATGATTCATGCTGGGATTGTCTATACTGTACTTCAAGGGCATGAGGCTTATGATGCTCCAACTTTCTGTCTTCTACTGTATCTAAACTTTCTGTCTTCTACTGTATCTAAGTCGGAGCCCATTTCTGAAGGGATCCTCCGTTTGTGGTTTGGCCTTCATGGACTTTGGTTTTGGTTCTCTAAGAAATGCAGGGGCCATGAACCCCATAACCCTAAGCCGAACCCTAAACATTCGATCAGCAGGGTGTAGCGGACAAGCTGCGTTTTTTGTTGCGAGATGACTTGCAGGTTGAGGACCCCAAGTAAGGTGGAGGGAGGCTCTTGCTTCAAGATGAAATGGGAGTTTCCGGAAGTCAGGGGTACCTCATTTTGGGGTCCTTGTAATAAGGATCCTACTATTTAGGGTACTATATGAGGGTCCCTTGTTTTCGGAAATCCCAAAATCATTTCTCTTCAAAGCTCGGCCTCAGCAATCGGGATCGAAGAACGAAAGCACACATACATCTTAGCCCACAAGGCGCGACAAAGCCTCACATGCCGAAGACAAGATGAGCTGATCACAGGAGCCCTGTTCACAAGGATGATTCCCTTACTAATCCCATCTATGAAACCCTAATTGCGACCCTTGTAAGACCCTCAGGTTTGCGTCGGCCCTGACGGCGATTGTCTTCCGGACCGTTTTTCAGGAACGGGGTGGTGCTCTGGGTTCCTTGAAGAAGAAAGGTCCGTCCGAGCCAAATCCTACAACCCCACCACAAACCCTAAACCTTGAACCCCAAAGCCCCGAAGCCCACCCCCCAACCCCCAAACCCTGTCGACACCTAACCCCTGAAACCGCCAAATCCTTAACTCTGAAAACAAAGCCCTAAACCCTCAAAGGAACCCTAAACCCTTGTAACTTGTTAAAAGCAGCAAGCAGCTTGTAGTAGGTGAACGTAAAACCTCTCCGAAAGCCTTGTGGAGTTTTCGAGGAGCTTGTTTACGGCAGCCCGGTGAAAATCCGCGAAGCGATCGCGGCGAGCGTCACCCGAGGCGATTTGTTTTTATGTTTTGGGTTTTGGGTTTATAAGGTGTATAAGGTTTATAGGGTTTAGGGTCTTGGGTAGTGTTTAGGGTTCCAGTTTCGGGGGGAAGGGAACCGGTGGCTTTGCTGCTCGAGGGGTGTGGGTGTCTCCGCTTCGGGCTGGAGGGCGGTCGCTGGGTTTGGAGGTAGGGTTTAGGGTTTACCCTAATGCTCCTGGACCCTCGAAGTGAGATCCCAAACCCTAGCCCCCAAAGCCGAACCCCTCCCCCAGAGATCCCATGACCCTCTTAGGAGCCTTAGGGTAGGGTTCATTAGGCGACAGGAGTGAAGGTGCTCAGCGGATTTTAGAAAGAGGCCCGGCCTGCTGGGTTTATGCACTCATGGAGTTGAAGCAGTATGTAGCCTCACGGTGTAAGGAAGGTAGTGGATGGCTTTACGCAGAGGTTTGAGTCTTTAGCAAAAGCTTGGGCTTGGGGTTTAGGATTTGAAGTGTTCGGTTTTGGCTGCTTCTTTTGGGAATCATTGGTGCCGTGACTGTAAAAAACGCCAATTCCACGAAGAGTTGATAGATGGAACTATCAGACGTAAAGTTCTACACGGATATGATGCAGATAAACTTACATACTTGTTCAATTAAGCATAACTTTCCCGATTGCGACTGGGTTAGACATACTCTGTTCAAAACACATGTCAAAAAGATGGTATGAAAGGCTCAGGAGGGTATATGCTGATTGGATGATTGTAAAGAAAATGATATTCGTAGTAAGATAAACGATTTTGGTTATCATCAAGTTGCAGAGATACATTTATTCGGGACTTAAATAAATTCTTAGAGATCTTGGGAATAAACATGAGTTTGCCTTAATCGATTAAACAACCTAGCCAGCATAGCTACAGTGCAATAATAATACACAAGCGGTTACATCGTATATTCACAGCATAGTTATAGCATATGAGACAATCCGAGAAGAGTAAGCTTTGATTTAACCCTTAGCCCTAAACACTGAACCAAATTACATGAGAAGACCATTCCCGTTTTGGGCTATCGCACTTGGATACATAGGGGTATTGGGGTTCTGGAGTGTGAATAGGATTTTTCATATCGTGTATCTTAGATTTCGGCGGATGGTGCCATATACCCAAACTGGCAATGGTCACCTCTGACTCATATAGGAGCTTCATTTTTTCTAATGATTAAGGCCACTACATTAAGCCTTTAAAGCTTTATGAGATCGAGGCATCATGCGCAACGACCTGCTGAACCTCCTCAACGAAGAGACGCCTCGACCTAGTTCAGGGTGGTAGAACCCTAAAGTCCGGTATTCTGATAGGGTTTATAACGGGTTTCGAGGTTTAGTGGTTTAAAGCCTAAGGTTTAAGGGTTTAGGGTTGGGGTTTAGGAGTTCAGGGTTTAGGGTCAGCAATTCAGTTGCCCAAATAATGGGCTACTGGATTAAATATTACATGGTTAAATAGCAACCTACTATTTCAGAAATTGGAGCCCTAGGGATAGGTTTACATCACTGCGTCGCCAGTGGAGGCGGCGAAGCTGATCGCGGAAAGCTGAACCAAAAGCCTCAAAACTTCTAAACCCCCAAATCCTATGAAGACCTTGCTAAAGCAGTTCGCACCCCATACCAATGGCGCAGAAATACATATCCTCGTCGACAAATCTCTATAAGCACCTGCAACCTGCAAAGACAAGCAGCGCACGAGGAAGGGTTTCGAGGGAGTCTTGAGCCTGGCTTTGACCTCCTACTCCTTCAACTACTGTGCTCCGCGGCTCCGTCACCAGCAACCTTTCTAGGGTAATTTGTGGAATTATATATGGATTTAGGTTCAAGTCTTGTTGAGTTAGTTCAGGGTTTATTGTTTGAGTTGAATTTTCTCCCAGATGCGAGAACTTGTCACCGGTCCCGGCTGGACGCCGTCCAAATCGCGAACCCACGTGGCTTAGCAAATCCCTAAATTTTTGCTTTCTTGGGCCCGCGAGGATCCTGAAAGGCACCCGAGCTCAGTAAATAAACTCCGACATCCAAAAAAAGCGATTGCAATCCCGATGGCCAAGCAAAGCCCTAAAAGTCCATGATATAGGGGCTTAACTTAATAATTAATTATGCACGCTACTTTGGGTGGCTCCTAGTATACCCTAAAGCCTTGTTCTAATTGAATACCTATACTATTTTGGGGGTTCCTCATTATTATAGTACAATGGGCTCTAAAACCCTGTTCTAATTTTTCAGGCCCCGACATCAAGCCCCCCATAATACCCCTTATAGTAACCCCTATAGGATCCATTTTAAGGGAACCCTAAGCGACTCTCAGGTTCTGACCCCGGGCCAGGGATTCACGCAACTCTTCAGCATCGCGCTGAGCGCGTACAGCGTGGCGAGCTTCCTGTACGAGCAGGTCGACCTGAATCTGGCTGAGGAGGCCAGTTCACGAGCTTTTTTGGAGATTGGGTCAGGAGTTAAGGGTGTAAAAGGGTTTAGAGCACGACCAGCACCGTAATTAAGCACCACCACCCCCGTCACCACCGCCACCACCACCACCAACACCACCACCACCCGCAGTATTGATCACAATCATGAATACCGACACAGTCGAGCTTAGCACGGATTTGTGTTGATAGGTCTTCTGGGCACGAAATCTCGGATGTCGGTTTGGGCTGTTGATGCGATCCTCGAGCTTGGCGAAGTAATTCTGGACACACGAGGATCCGAGGTCCAGTTCTTTTGAGGAAATTGAAAGCCTGGGGATCTAAATAGTGTTTAGGATCCTGTTTGTTAATTAAGCTGTGTACAAGAAATAAAGTCCTCAGCAACCTACCATACCGTTTCCTGGGCTTTCAAGACTAGGCAAAACTGGTTGCGTGAAGATACTTCGCGCTGCAGGTTCCTGGGGTTCGGTTCCTTTTGTTGCTTTGGGCCGGTGCGTTGCTTGCTGTTAGCTGCATGTATAGGAAAGACATACAATGTGCGGACTGTATAATTCTATAATTCCAACCAGCGCTGTACAACACCGTCCAGTCTAAGCAGTAAAAGCGTAAACCCTCCCAGGCTTGCAGCGCGGTCGCCCTAAATCCTGGCTGCAGCCAACATGTGGACTTATGTAAGACTTACTAAGAACTGTGTAGCCGCTGTAGCCAGTTCGTTGCGGCGCTCGTCCCGCAAGACATATAGTTTGCACCTAATTTCAGCTACACCTTGCAGCCCAACGGCATGAACTCTTCAACTCGCCATCTTGCAAACCTAAACTAAGTAACTAGCCTCAAGAAGACGAGCTCAAAACCCTAATCTATCCTCAAACCCTCCAGAAACCTAAACCCAACCTGCGGCCTTCACACAAAATCGCCAAGAAGTCTCAGGAGGACCAAGAAGACTCCACTGACCCAGGGCAAGTGCTGACCTGACAGCAGCGGCTGAAGAACGGCGTCACAGCATGCAGTCTGGGCCTGCAGGAGTAATCTTTCAGCTCCAGACTCGTTTTCAGTGTTCCTTGAGGGTTGTCAAAATTAGGATCCCATTTTGGATCCTTTATATGATACGGCACCTACTATTTAGGGTACCCAAGAAGGGACATTAATTTTGACAACCACCCATATTGCTGTCTTCACATATCCCTACACCCGGGAACTGTCTGGAACTCTCCATTCCTCGCGCTCGCCTGTCAAAGCTGTTGATAAAATTTAACCGGCTTCAAGGAACTGCCAACCCCAAATCCCAACTCAAAGAGTCCTAAGTCCCAGGCAACAGTACAAAGCAAAGTAATTATTCATTCCTGTTGGTGTTAATGTGACAGTGTTGCTGTTTTGACTATAGTTGTCCATAGTATGGTTTTGAAGTTGTACTTCTGGTCCTCATGATTCTAGGAGCCTTGAAGTAAGCCCGCGACCAGCGCCTTGTCTCCTGAAATTGCTTTCGCCGAAGCTAGCAGACGTCAAGGCTCGACTTACTGTGCTCTCTCGTTACACCAGGAAGCATTAAGGGTCAGGACGTCCCGCACGATTGCAGAAGTTGGATATGGATTCTATCGACAGCTTCCGAGAGCGGATTTTGCACGTCTTCGTTGTTTTTGCTGCTGTTCGTGTCGCTTCCCTCTGTTTTTGTGATCCCTTCGACTGTCGCTGCTCGCCATGGCTGTGCAGCTTGCTGACTTCTTTGCTCGGGCCTCTCGACTGCAAGGGGAGCGGCACAGCTTCTTCCCATCATCTATATGGGTGGTTGTCAAAATGATGGTCCCTTTCTGGGTCTTGAATATAATACGGCACCTAATAGTTAGGGTACCCAAAGAGGCACCATAATTTTGACAACTACCCATATAGCAATGGTTTAGGGTTATATCAAGCTGGCTGTAAGGGTCTCACCATATGTATCACTACGCGGGGCTTACATGAGGTCAGGCTTTATGTTTTCGGATGGTTAGCGAGAGTACGTAACAATCCCTGGATATAAATGGTGAGTCTATAGTTAGGGCTAGGGTGTCCTGGAAGGGCAGCTATAGAAAACCCTTCAGACACGCAGAGATTACTTACGCACAGGTCGCTGCTTCGTCTTCATGCTTTGTGCTGCAAACCCAAAACCCTGAACCCTAAAAGCCTAAAGCTTTGCCCCAGTCGTAGCCCCTGAACTTGGATCCCTAAACCTTGGATCCCCCAAGCCTCGAACCCGGAACCCGAATAAGGCCTAAAGCCCCGGAGGTTCAGACCTAAGACCTTATGAAATTTATCCCCAAGCCCATAAAGCCCTAAACCCTTAAAGCCCCAATCACCAAGGCCGGGGAAAAGGAGTCCTTTGAGCTCTCAAAGCCGAAACAGAGCAGCTCCTTTCAGGTGTCTGAGCCTTTGGGCCTCAACAAGCCCTACATGCGCAACGCTGTCGCCCACGTCAACTTGTCCGACGAGGAGAACCGAGCATGATTTCTCCGGGCTCTTCACTTTGGAGCCTCCTGGGGTTTAGGGTTTAGGGATTCTAGGGTTAGGGTACGATTGGGTCTTGTTCTTCGCTTGAAACAGAACCCACTTAACCCTAAACCGTCAAGCCAACGTCTGCACCGACACAGAACTGGTTTGTCGCAGACACTATTCGTCTGAGGGGCTCAGGGTTTAAGGTTCCACAGCTCAGTGCTTGCGCATATATATATATATATTTATTTATTTATTTATTCATTTATTTAATTGTTTATTTATTCATTTGTTATTCATTTACAGAGAGAGAGAGAGAGATGCACATATATCTATCTGCTATCTATGGAAAAAGACAGAGAGAGAGAGAGAGAGAGAGAGAGAGAGAGAGATAGAGAGAAAGCGAGAGTTTCAGGAGCAACTTGTGCATTTAGGGGTCAGGGTAAAGGGCTTAAGCCTGAGGCTCGTGGTTCTTGAGTTGGCAAACCCTGGAGCTCCAATCCTGAATCTCAGAGTACACCCGAAACCCACATTTTCGGGTTTAGCGGTTTAGGGTTTAGGGGTTTGGAGTTTAGGGTTTAGGGTTGATTGATTCTTCAGTGGTCATAGTTGAGACCGATCGCTCGCGATGCAAGGGCGCAGTTTTCTGAGGATCTAAATAGAGTTCCCAGCCCGTTTCCACTTAACGAAGGCTGCCTATATCTCATGACTCATGGTCTATGTAACAGAAAGTATGTAACAGAAAGCAGTGATGGCTACCGTGATCGTAGTGGCCAAGGTCGGATTGCCAATATTTTACTGTATGTAGGGGTAGATAAATAGATGATAGACAGGTAGAAGCAGAGAGAGAGAGAGAGAGAGAGAGCGAGAGAAAGCAACAATGAGAAAAATAGACAAAGAGATAGTTAGGTGGGTATGTAGATGGTAATTAGACAGATAGATAGAGGTAGATTAGACATATAGATAGAGTAGATGGATAGATGGACCAGTAGCTAGTTAGATAGACAGACGTAGATAGGTTTATGATGCGCTTAAGGGGTATTCTGGCTCTCTGGGAATCTTCTCGTTCTGGTAGAAGCTGAGGAGATGCGTGACATCCCGAACCCTTGGAACGAGATGCAGATACATGTTAGCTTCAAGCATCTCGCCTCAAAGCTTTCGGGCTGCAGGGTTCTTTTTCCTTGAAACTGGTACTCCTAAACCTTGAGCCTCGAAGTGTTACAAAGATATATGCCTAGGCCTTGTCCGCCCGAGATGTTTGACTTCCGCACATCCTCTGCACTCGAAGGCAGATCAGAGTCAGAGTGTAAGGTTAGAACTGAGGCATCCCAGAAATCAGCATCTCCCAACACTGAATTGTAGAATGTGGGTGGGGGGAGGGGGGCACTGGCAGGCTTGAACGCTTCAGCCCTGGTCCCAAGGTGCGCAGAAGCTCTCGCATTCCTGGGCTTGGGCGCCGGGGCTTTTCTCTTCAGGCTGGCAGCAGTCTTCTCAGCTTGCAAGCAATGGCCATGCATCATGGGGTTCAAGGGTTGGGCGCAAGAAAGCAGGCACCCTGAAAGCAATGGTCCTACATACGTAATAATCATTCATAGGGAGGAGAACGCGTGGTGACCCTATAGCCGCCATGAAGTCCAGTCGAGTGCTCCTGGTTACGGTACCCCGGGAAAAACAGGCCTGAACAAAACCCAAGCCACTAAAGGTTATTACACTTGACAGAACGAGAGCCGTTAACCCTTACACCTCCCAACGCGCAAGACTTTTGACTTTTGAGTCATGAAGGCTGCCTTCACTACACCCTAAACCCATCTTATTCGTCCTGAACACTGTAGCCAGGCGGTCGCCCACGCCGATCCGTCGGGCTGGACAATGTGCCTTTCTCGGTATCTTGGCCGTGAAGTATCAGCAGGGTTTATTCGGGGTTAGAAGTATCGTTCGGACAAAGGTAGTATTTGGAGTCTCGGCTGGGAGATAACACAAGAAGTCATCGTCTGGGAGTATCCCCCAAAAAAGCTGATGTTTGGGGTGAAACTGAAATGTGAAAACGTGCCACTGCAGGTTTAATCATTGCCTGGCTGATTTGATTTTGCTCTAGTTTGGATGCCCTAAACCCAAAACCTTAGACCATTACGGCCTATTTTGTTGTTGATGTCTCGGTCTTGTGGATGTTGAGGGCTTTTAAGGTTTGTCGGGGCCTTTGGGGTCGAGCGCTAGGGTTTGTATTGGGTGTAGGGTTCAGGGTTTAGGGTTCAGGTTTAAGGATTGGGTGTAGTGTTTGGGTTCCCCCTGCCCAGTTGAAAAAGAAGCGCCCCAAGAGTTTTAGGTTTCAAGGCGTCGTTGTCCCTGACGATCGAATTATCGGTGTTGCAGGCTTGAAATCCGAGTCTTGCTGCACTCTCTTTCGGATTCCCTTCTTTCAACTTCGGCTTCCTTCAGCCTTCTGCGTCAATCCGATGCTTCTTCTTCAGACGTCCGGCCCCAGCCAGTGACTCAAAAGAAAGGGCTTCAGGGCCCCGGGTTGGAGCCTTACCCTTGGCCCACCGTCCTGAGCATCCCAGGTGGCCTCCTCGGCGCGGGGCCCGTGGGGTGACCTGAAGCGACTTATGAGTCCCCAAAACCCCCAATCACAAAAGCCTACCTGGACCCCCAAAGTCTGTAGAACAATAGCCTTTTATTGGTATTGGGCCATTATCTCACCTGCTTTTGCGGGGGTTTCGGTAGCTCTAAACTTATGAGGGGGGCCCCAATATAGCACCCTAAATAGTCAGATCCTTATTATAAGCACCCCAAAATAAGGTACCCCTATCTTTCGGAAGCCTCCATATACACCTCTTGGCGTAGCCCTTATAGTAACCCTAGTACCCTTATAGTAACCGTAGTAACCCTTTAAAGGACTGCAGGATACGTGGTCAGGCTTGTGGCAGCTTGGCTGTTCAGGGAAGGGCTCTCAGTCCAAAGCTCTCGGATCCTTTCCTTTAAAGGGTTACTATAAGGGTACTATAAGGGTTACTATAAGGGCTACTATAAGAGTGTATATGGGAGTTTCCGAAAATGGGGGCTACCTTATTTGGGGGTCCTTACGATAGGGCTCGTACTATTTAGGGTACTAAATTAGGGTGGTTGTCAAAATTATGTTCCCTTGTTGGGGTCCCTGATATAGTACGGCACATTATATTTAGGGTACCCAAAAAGTGGACGACCACCCATATAGCTTTCGGCTGTGGGTCGGCTTTAGCTTTGTCCAGTGTCGGGTGACGCAACGGGCTGTTCCGAAAGGTTGCGTGATCTCTCGGTGTCGCCATTTGGGATAGGGATTAGGGCTTTTTGGATTCGAGAGACATGCCCGGGTTGCACCTGAAATCTTGGTGACAAGCTGGATTCAGGTTGGTGAACTTCAAGCTTTGAAGCCTGCTTGACTCGAACTAGCCAGACTCCGGCGCATTTGACACTTGCCCACTGTTCTGGCATGATTTCGTGCAGGGATCGCGGGAATCTCGGCATGAATGCGTAACCCACACCGTGGTCTGTAGCGTGGCAACCGGCAGCCGCACTTCAGCCACGGCAGACGGAGAACTCTTTGGGCTGATTGAACTCCCGGATATCCAAATTCTTACGGTCCCGGAAGTGTGCGGATCGTGTGGGCAAAGCTATCTCTTTGCAAGAATTATTCTCTGTTGCCGTTTTACTAAAAGCATGCCCTTCTAACTGCTCAGGCGCATTCCTCTTTGACACGTTCTTGCTGAGAAGCACCCGCTTTGCTGTCATGTTTCTGAATAGGCTGCAGATTGCAGATGGCAGACACTGTCTGGAAACGGTTGATTCACTTGATTTTCCACCGTAGCAAGCATCTTATCAGAGCGGTCTTGATAGCTTCTTCAGAACTGAAGTGAAGCCCCAAGGTTTTTGCACGGGCCCTTCTGAGAGAGAGCACCCACAAGCATCCTCGTTGCACACTTTGGGCCCAGGTATTTGATGTGGAACGGCAAAGCTCGAAGCTTGAATCACGAGGACATCTACGACCGCGCGTATCGGTGCCGGTCGCCTGATGCAGTCGAACTTCCGGCTTTAGGAGTTTCGGGTGGATTAAGCGTTTGGGACGAGATGTTGGTGATCTTTTCTGACTTCCGTGATTCTGAGGTTTGCCGTGGGGATGGGATGGGAAGTAAAAGGAGCTCCTACTCTTTTGGAATTCTTCAGTATCGGTACCCAGACCCTCTAGATGTCGCAGACCAGATATTTAGTACTCCTACTACTAGTCCTTAGGGCTCTTGAGTATGAAGGATATTGCAAATACTATACCCGTACGACTGCAACTTAATCAAGCCTCAAGCTCCAGGCAGTGGCGCCGAAGCCCTTTTTAGTGTTTTCGGGTTCCGGGGGTTCTTGGGGTAAGATGATCACATCCCACGGCTGACTATGAACCCTTTTCTTCCCCGTGCCCATGCAGGTACTTCCTTTGGTAAACCTCAACACCAGATCCACCGTCAACCCTACAAACGCCTGATCCTATATAGCAGCATATGATAGTAATCCAAAAGTCGAAACCCCCCAACACCCTAAATCCGAAACCCTAATCAGTGAATCCCTACTCCGGTTAAGTTACCCTAAACCCTAACCCAAAACCCTAAACCGTCGGTTAAGGTACAACAGGAACCAGCTGCGCATTGACGGTGTCTTCGAGGGGAGCGCTTACCTTGGCCTCATCGGAGGCCTACACAGCCCATAGAGTGTGTTTAGGGTTTAATCAAGGTTTTGGGTTTAGGGTTTAGGGTGGTGGTTGGGCTAGCATGTCTGGTTAGTGTTCAGGGCTCTAAACTTTTGCAAAGCTTCACAGCCCCTCCAGCCAAACCCGAAGCATTTGCACAGGCTTGCTCTCGACGCGCAGCGTCATGGGAATGATCGCAGATGCCGGTGCTTTGGATTATTTCAGGCCCTCAAGAAGTTAAACTCCACCGGGGTCGCCAGGTGACAAACATGTCAGGTGTGCTACAACGTCGGAATCTAGAGAATTTGAATAGGCCTGGATGCAAACTCCTATTTACCTGAACTTTAAACCCTCAACCCTAATTGCCTTTAAGAGATCCCTTTAAGTCCTCTTAGGTTCCCTTCATAGGATCCCTTTACGTCCTCCTATATAAGGGGTTTGAGATGGTACGGGTCTTGGGGGTTTCATCTCCTTCTCACCCCTTGTCTTGGAGGTTGGCAGTAAGATAGGGTTTCTGATTGAGAGTGTGAGATAGGGTTTCGGATTTAGAGTGTAAGATAGGGTTTGGGATTTAGGGTGCAGGGACCTGCAGGAAGATAATGATAATTGGCAGCTTGTTTCAGCCGTAAGAACATCAGCACCACGGCTTTCCGCATCACCCAGAGTAGTGACACACACCTTGAGCTTTGAGCCCAATTCCTGGAGTGCAAGACCCTTCCGGGTACTCATGCTCTCCGCGGATCTATGTTGGCAATGATCTGGGTTGGCCAGATGGTCCTGTCTTCAAGGAAGAAGTGTGTGCAGGCAGCGAATAGGCCCACATGAACAAAACTCTGCACCCAAGACACTAACCACAGAAGTCTTCTCTCATCCAGAACTTGCGCTGATAACCGCTGAACGGGTCCAAGCATAAAATTCCTAAACAAGGCTTGCCTTCAGCCACGTACTTCACTTATGCGTCAGATGCTTCAGAGGGTCTGGGTTTTGAAGTAGTAATATGGGGGCCGAAACAATTAATTACCAATTACCAATACTCTTTTGGGGGTTCCTCATTATAAGTATAGTATAATATAACCCCGAAGCCCTATTCTACTTATTAAGGCCCTTGCATTAGTCAGTTCTCCAAGGCTTGGTGTCCACGGCTGGTTTGGTTGGCGCCGTTGCTTGGACGGTGTCTGGGCTTTGAAGGATGAGAGGGGGGTATGTACAGTTGCAGAAGGATAGAAGGCTAGGGATGCTGTTTCAGTTATGTCCTGGCCTCCCCTTTCGCACTCATGCCGAATGTTTGTTTTTGATCTGTGAAGTGCTCAAACGGGCATACATGGCACAGCTTACGATGCATCCAGCACAGTGTACAATTCAAGGATTGCAGACTGAGATCTTCTTGTGCCTAGAGCAAAAGGTTTGAAGTGCGCCTCGCTGCATGGTTGAGTGCTGTCATCGACAGCATAAATCTCTGCCGAGTTAGAGGTCGCCTTCCCCAAATTCGAGATCTATAAGTTCTACAGGTTATGGACGCCCAAAACCACGGCGCAAGCTCCGCGGGCAATGTGAACACAGTGAGATATGGAGCAATGGATGTAAACCAGCCGATAGTGAATGGTGTCGTTCCGGGAGAGCAGCAATTGGGTGAAAGGAGGGAAGTTGGAAACAGTGTGAGGGAAAACCCGAACGTAAGTGACCTACCTCTTCCTGAGCCTGCTCAACCTCCTGAAGGAACGAGTGCCGCTACCGAACGTCTTGCCCAGGAAGAAGTTCATCCGCCTTATGACTTAGGTGCGAATCCTGGTGATGTTCAGGCTCTTCTACCTCCAGCTCCAATGCCGTCGGTGCCTGTAAGGACACATGCGATAAATGAGGGATCACCGGTTGGCTCAGCTGTTCATCGTCAGGAATACTTCTCCGCTGAGTCAAGGTCTTCGGTGAGTCCAGAGCAGCACCAGAGTGTGAGATGGTTTTCAAGGGTTACGGAGTTCTTGAGGACTACTGCGAGTAGAAGTGTGACAGGTGTGGATCGCATGCTTGACAACTTGGGTCTTCAACATGTACATGTTACGAGTTCTTTCGGTGGACAAGCGGGAGGAAGGGAGTTCGCGAGATCAACAATGACTACTATGGAAACGTCTCCTCCTCAGGAACTTCCTAGTGGTCGAACTCCACCGAGGGCACCTCCAGTACCTCCTTCGTGGTCAGGGCCGGAAGGGAGAGAGCAGCAATCGCTGTTCACTCGGGAGCAGATAGAACGACTTCGTCAAGCGAGAAGAGACCACCCGTTGCTGTATGGACAGACGTCAGAGGTTGGGAGCGAGAACTCTTCTCGCCTCCAAGCGGAGGTTCAGCGACAGATGGAGGAATATGCTTTGCGGTACCAGGACCAAGTGCGAGGCTTGCAGCAAGAAGTGGAGCAGTTGAGGCGTGAGAGAAGCGAGTGGAACCAACAACGGGGAGCTACGAGCGTGATAGGAAATCTACCTGTTCAGCCTCCAGGAAATCTACCTGTTCAGCCTCCAGGAAATCTACCTGTTCAGCCTCAAGGAAATCTACCTGTTCAGCCGCACGGAAATCTACCTGTTCAGCCTCCAGGAAATCTACCTGTTCAGCCTCCAGGAAATCTACCTGTTCAGCCGCAAGGAAATCTACCTGTTCAGCCTCCAGGAAATCTACCTGTTCAGCCTCCAGGAAATCTACCTGTTCAGCCGCAAGGAAATCTACCTGTTCAGCCTCCAGGAAATCTACCTGTTCAGCCGCACGGAAATCTACCTGTTCAGCCTCCAGGAAATCTACCTGTTCAGCCTCCAGGAAATCTACCCGTTCAGCCCCCAGGAAATCTATGCGCACAGGGTCCAGGTGATCTACTTCAAGGTTCTAGCGTTCCGGTACCACCAGTCCTACCACCAAGGCCTCCGCAGCAGGAATGTGTTCCACCAGTTGAGTCTCAAGGGCGTCATCAGTCTTCGCAGAGTACGCAGGAACAAAGAGCGACGACTGGGGCATCCACGGCGTCACAATGGCTAGGCTCGAGCAGTCAGCCTGATCAGATGGCGTTGCTTGCGGGTGGTATGGCTCAGCTGCAGCAGGCAATGATCAAACAGCTAGGGACGGACAAGGGTGAGGACAAATCTCCAGAAACAGTGAAGCCAGGAGTTACAGCACTCCCCACGTTGCCACCGGTGCGGGCAGAAACCAGCTCGATTGACATCGCAGATTGGATCGAGATGCTCGGCGCCCCGATGGCGGATCTCTCTGATGGGTCAGCTACTTGGTGGAAACTGGTGCGGGAAAAGGCCACAATGTCCTATGCCGAGTGGTCCAATGCGGGGCCAATGGAGAAGCTCTCGATCGCTCCAAAAGGGACGAGTCTCTTGAGGATGGCCGTTGGGGCAGGGTAAACAGCAGGGCTGCTTCGATGATAATGCTGGCTTTGCATGAGAGCGTGAGGACCGAAATGGTGGCAAGGAGACTGACGGGATCGACGGCATCTCTACTTTTCAGGTTGATGACGTTGTACCAACCTGGAGGTGAAGCTGAGCGAACAAGGATCCTGAATAGTCTTCAGAGCCCACCTGAGGAGTCGGAGCCCCAAAGGGCAGTGGAGTCACTTCGGGCTTGGGAACGATGGCTACGTCGATGTCGAGAACTCAGCTTGGCCACTCCGGATCCAACAATCCTCTCGCGGGGCTTGAGCGCGATGGTGAAGAAGGTAGTGGACAGGAATCCTGATATGGGCTTCCGCACCAACCTCATTCGATCTACGCTACAGGTGGACACTCGGCCCTCATACGAATCCATCGACACGTACTACAAGCACTTGATGGCTGAGTGTGAGGCTTTGGCAGTATCTTCATCGACTATGACAACGACTTCGCTGCCGTCGCCTACTACCTCAACTCCTGCGGTTCCCAAAGGTGAACCAAAGATAAAACCAATGAAGCCAGAGCCAAAGTCTACTCCTTCAAGGCCGCCTACCCCTCCACCAAGGACAGCTATGCAACAAGCCACGTCCACTACCACAACTGAGGACAAACCCGAGCTTGGCAAGAAGGATGTTCCGTGCAAGTACTTTGGACGCACGTACAAGGGCTGCGCGAGGGCGGGCAAATGCCCGTTCAAGCACAGTTGGGAAGGTCTTGAAGCGGAAAAAGCAACGAGGTGCCTGGCATGTGGAGGCAAACACATGGCGAAGGACTGCATCAACAAGAAGCAAGGTGGATCACCAACCGCCCAAGGAACTCCAAAGGCATCTCCCGCACCTAAGGCCTCTCCGGACCCTTCAACGACCCAGAGCACATCATCTACTACCTCAAGTAAGACTGTACGGATTGAAGAGCCTGCGACTACGAGCTCGGGAACTTCGAGTAATGTGGGCCCTACGGACTTGAAGGAAGTTCTGGCAGATGTGGGCAAGATCCTGAAGGCGATGAGTGCTACGACGTTGAAGAGAGCTACGGTGGCAAAGGATGGATTGATGGAACGAATTCAGACAATGGCTGCCCGGGTGTGTGGTGAAGGTGAAGGTGATGAGTCTATGAAAGGCCTACTGGACAGCGGGGCGAGCCACGCGATGCGGACTGCCGACCAGGAGGAGTACGACCGAGGACTTCCCGTCAAGGTGACGTTGGCCGGTGAAGAGGAACGTGTACTACGGCAAAATCATCAAGGAACTGTCCTGGTTCCTGAATCCTCTTCTACGTCTACGCAACCGATAGTGCCATTGGGAGCGCTGGTCCAGGACTTGGGTTGCACTCTGCAGTGGAAGAAGGGAAGCTTCAAACTTCGTCACCCGGAAAGGGGCTACGTGAAGGTCAACATTGCAAACAACTGTCCTGAGGTGTCTATCAAGGAAGCCAACCGCCTCATTAAAGAACTGGAAACCTTCCAGCTGGCGCAGTTGAATTCGCAGGTTGCCAACTTGACTGCTAAGCTCGAGGTGATGCAGAAAGAAGAGACCAAGGCCTGGGATGAGCTCCTCAAGGAGTACATGGAAGGAGGATGTCAAAGCGTTCTTCAAAGGGCCATTATGCTGTGTCCGTTTACAAAGGACCTTCCCTCAGACGTCCAAGCGATGATGGTCACGGACTTCGAGGTTGATGCCGGGGCCAAGTATCTCAAGGAACTACCTTTGAGAAGGAAGAAGAGAAGGGCATTGCTGGCGTCGAAGGATTGGGTTGTATGTTTGTTTATGGGACAAGGTCAAGAAGGAGATTCCTTCGTCAAAACTATGAGCAAAGGTGGCAAGGTGACCCTCAATGTGGACCTCAAGGACTCCAAGCTGTGGGACCTCAACGGCAACTCCTCGGTGTATAAGCTCTTGATATGGGCCGCTGCCAATGGAAGGATTGCTGACATTATTGGTTCCCCGCCGGAGACCACATGGACTACAAGCACAACGGTGGACCGGAAGCAACGATCAACCCGGTTAAGGACCAAGGACTTTCCAAATGGTGTCCCCGAACTTTCTGTACTACAACAGCACCGCCTTGAAAAGGAGACGGCCTGCGCAGCTAAACAGCTTCTACTCTGGACAATGGCTATGCTCAAGGGCAGAAGAAATGTGGGATTCCTCATTGAGTACCCAAACGAACTCACACCCCAGGAACAAGATGGTGATTTCCTTTCTTTCTGGAAAACGGAGATGTGGAAGTCCTTCAAGTCTGTTTCGGGCATGGGCGTCGCCACCTTCTACCAAGGAGCTTTTGGCCACCAGTCATTGAGACCTACTACGTTGGGAACTACATACCCTTCGCTTGTGGAGCTGGATGGTGAGTTTGACGCAAGGGATGGATGTGTACCTACATCTCTACTTGGAAGAGCTACTATGAGAAGGTGGTCTACTGAGTTCAAGGAGTTGGTCTCCCATGCCATTCTGGACTACGTTCCAGGAGGAGTTGCCAGTGAAGAGGAAAGTGCAGAATGCGGAGCGAGGTTGAGTAAGTTGACCAAGGATCAACGTGAAGCTTGGCGACAACATCTACTACAAGATCACCAGCCGTATCGAGCCGACTGTTCGGTGTGCTTGAATGCTCAGGCAACAGGCTATCAACATCGACGACGGAAGCATCCCCAACTTTACTCGCTGGCACTTGACCTTGCAGGGCCATACAAATCAATATGCTCGTTTGTAGGGTTGGATCCGCGGGGGCTGGATCAGTGGGCTTGGCAAAAACCAAAGTTATCAAAATCAGAAGTCAACCTGAACAAAGACTTATTGGATACGTTACGACACGGTAGGTTTGTCCAGAATTAATGTAACTGGAGATTTGCAGACACTGAAAATTGTTGAGAAAACCATGAAAAAATGTAGTATTATTTCTGTCCAAGCCGGTGTGTGAACAGAGCAACCGGAAGCTGTGCCATTCCAGTGACTCCTTGCACCGACATTGGCACGTCGGGCAAGGTCACACTAGATGGCTGGCCTTTGTGTCCCCAAGCAAGGAAACTTGATGGCTCTTCGGGTGAGAGCCCGGCAACACCAACAGGTTTTCGCAAGGCTGAGGACGTCTGTGCAAGAGCCGGCAGAAGCTGCAAAGGTGTGACTCCCAAATTGTCAACAAGAAATTGTTCCTCAAGTGTGTTCACTTGTGCCATGCCACTGACCCCTTGCACCGACATGGGCACATCGGGCAAGGTCACAGTGGATGGCATCTATTGTTTCCTCACACTGCTCAGAACAACCTGTCAACTTAAACAGGTTGCTGCAAGGTTGAGGAAATCTTGAGTCAGCATGGCATTGCTTGGCAAGGTTGACGATTCGAATTGAGGAAATCTTGAGGAATCCTCCTCAAGTGGGGCAAAGAAGGCAAGAACGACGTCCAAGGCCCTGATTTGCCGGCGCATACTCATTCACTGAAAGAGCCATATCAATTCTGTTCCTCCAAGTGTGTTCACTGAGACAGCCACATCGACATAAGGCTGCAAGCAAATCAGACTTGTGTCTCAATTGTTATGCAACCTTCTCATCAGTCATCGCACTGTTTTACCTGTGTTGCTGCATGGCCTGCTGTTGCTGTTGTGTCACAGCATTCACACCCCAAAAACCAGTCACAGCAGATTGGCTTGAATAATAAAAAGCATGCAGCTCAGTAAGCTATGAAACGTATTTTGGCTGACGAAGCGGATCGTCACAATAGATTCCGGACAATCTGCGCAACTGCTTCCCCGAACATCGAAGTGTATTCCCCACTAGCCTGTACATCTGCTGGCACACCGGTGAAACGGCCGTCTTCGCCTCGGTTTACCAGACCAATGAAAGCATTATGATCTGGTTTGGGCCTGGCCAGGTTCTCAAAATGAAACCCAGGCAAATGCCACAGTTGCAAGGGCTTCACTGACTTTCCGTTAAAGGCACCCATGTAGGTGCAAGTCTTTTCGAAGCCACAAAAGGATAGAACTGTTTTGACACACTCGAGGTGCGGCATACAGGAGCTGAGGGGCTGTTCCACCACAGGGCAGCACTCACATGCCCATCCCAGGAAAATCCCAAGTGAGCAAACAAGGGCCTGACAATTTCCCTGCAATACAAAGTCCCGCTCAGTCCATGCGCCTTCCCAGCCGTTGCTTTCAGCACGTTGGGAACGAAATGAGCACATAATGACAAAAGAAGAGCACGGAGTGCCCCACCAATGCAAAGCCTTCTTCTCACACGCTGTGGCTGCATCCAGAAACAAACGCAACCCTTTCGCTAGCAACATGTTGTGTTCGTCATTGTAGAGTATGTCAAAGCTGCACCCACGGAGACCGGATTCGATCAATTTCTTCGAAAGTTTGGCGCTCCCTGCATAGTATTCAATGTATTGCAGCAACCCCGCACATTGATGGGGTCCCACATCGATTGAAGCTGCTTCAATCTTGGCTCTGTTGTCATAGCTACGGCTAATGATGCACATCAGCTGACACTCGATGGTTCGGTTCTTCAATGCGGGATAAGCCAATCCAATCAGCCCATGCCATTTCATGGCCACTCTGCCCACATTGAAGTCCTGGTCGTAGCGCAAGAAATTTTGCACCAAAATCCTTGCAACCATGAGCCTGTGACACCAAGGCTCTGTGGACCTGGCCAGCAAGATCAATTGAGGATGATGATAAGTTTATGTAGTATTACATTAATTAATGAAAAATTCAAATTATAACAAAATCTGTGACCCATAACACTTTGAACAGACTCCGGCCTTGGGGAGAAAGACAAGGAAGCAAACGGAAGGAAATGCGAACATTGCAATCGCGATGTTTGCTCGAAGACGTCCTCTACCCAAGTGTCAAACCGATCATCAATTTCATCAGTTCCTGTAACTGTATCGGTAAAATTCAAGGCAGGAAGAGTACACGGGCGCTCCACTGATCTACCTCCCAACTCAAATGACTCTGCAGCATTCTTTTTCCTTTTGCATTTCTTGCGTGCTGGCTTCACAGGCCCAGCACTACCACTGAAGACCAGCGATGATCCCAGCACATGCTGGCACGGCCACTGGAAATTGGACATGTTGGTGATTCACTGACATCAATACATTGATTTGTTGTCCCACATAACTTTAAACCATACCTCTGGTCCAACTTGAGCAACAAATGGATTCAATGCTTGCCTGGCATATCAAGCACATTCCACAAACTAACAGGACACAATGTCAGGAAGGCTTGTTTTTGCTGATCGCTTTCTCCCCGAGCAATCTGCAGCATAACTATGGTGAGACTTCATGATTCATGTCATGTCATCTTCAATTGCACACTTCAGGCATTCAGCAACTGTAATTGCAACGTAACTGTAAAGACTCAATCACAGAATGAACAGCAACTGCGCACAAGCTGAAGCCAAAATTGTGAATCGAACATGTTGCCGCTATGACAGCAGGAGCAGATTCACACACATTGGACTCGGCTGGATGAACTCACTCCCTGTGACTTCTTGAATCGACCGAAGACTTGAAGCTAAGAACACGATACTTGCATACATGACATTGACAGCAATCTGCTACCTGCTGACATGTTTTCCCCTGTGATGTATTTATCACAAAAAAACTGAAGAGGCTACTTGGCATACTTTGTAGGCGAAGGCATTGCGTCGATAATCGGGGCAAGGCGTTCCAGGACAGCCTCAGGGATAGTACCAGGCTGACAATGAGGCGGCAGTTGCCTTTCGGGTTTGGCCTTCTCCCACTCTGTCCATGCCCAGCGATGCACTTGAGCCAGTGCTTGCTTCCAGTCTGATCTGTCGTTAGCAAAGCTTTTGCTGCAAGACTTTTTCCCCTCACTTGACACATACTGTTTTGTCATGATCTCGGCTTTGAAGCGATGATCGTTGAAGCTGAGACGCAACTTGAAGTCTTCGGGTGGATCCAACTCCGACAGGAAGTCGGGAGTGTTATTCAAGTGTGGACCATGCTCGCGCGGAGCACGTTGCGATGCCTGGCCACGATGTGCAGCATCATCAAGGACCTGCTCAGGGGCTGATCCGCTCGAGGACGAGGCCTGTGCCATTCCACTGTCCCTTGGCCCGGATATTGGATCCGGCAAGGTCCCATTGGATGGCTGTGCTTGCACTTTTGTTTCCTCGTGTGCGACCCCGGCACCACCAAGCACAGAGTGTGGACGGGAAGCATCGACACAGGGCTCCTCCGCCGGGGGGGCGGGCTCTCCTTCACCAGTGTGTGGACTGGGAGGATGGGCGCAAGGCTCCGGTGAGGGGGCGGGCTCTCTTGGACTGGGAGCATGGACACAAGGCTCTGCCGGCAATGAATCAGGAGTTGTTCGATCGTCCATGACATTCATGTCCAACAGCTGGCTTTCCAACTCCTCTTTGAGTTCAGAGATATCTGGATCTTCTTCCACTGCTGGTCCGGGCATTTGTTCGAGCACCTGCTCCTTGCGTTTTCGTGACGCTGCTTGCCTGCGAGCCAGCCCTTGCAAGCCCAAAGCTGTGCCTCTTCCAAACCCATTGCCTTTTCCACGGCCTTTGCCTTTTCCTTTGCCCTTGCCTTTGCATTTTGCTTTGGCACACGGTTTTGACTTTGCTTTGGCTTTTGCCACAGCTCTCCTCGCTCTTTTGGCCTGCAATCGAATCACAATTGAGTCACAATTGAGTCACATTTGAATCACAACAATTGAGTCTAAGCCTAGCTCAGAAACTCACTGGAAGGTCTTGCCAGGGTGCCTTTTGTTCTGCAACCTTCTCATCCCACATGTTTTGCCAACGTTGTTGCTCGGCCTGCTGTTCCTGTCGCATCAGGGCTTTCTCCAAGTCCTGGAAATCCTGTTTATCTGAGGGCTCCATGTTGTCCAACAATGCTGATAGAAAACCATCAGGCATATCTGCATCAGGAGCCTTCTGAGTGTCTGACTCTGCAGCTTCACGGCAAGCTTCTGCAAACTCTTCTCCGAAACACTCCTGACACTGTTTCAACAACTCCTTCTTGGAATTCTTGTGGGGTTGTGTCACATTCAAGTAGTCCGCCATCAATGTCAACTCCGCAAAGGTCCTTTTGTGCCCGGAGCGCAAAGTGTTTTGCACAAGTGGTTCCCAACCACACGTGGCTTTGAAATAGAGTCCTGCCTGTGTTGACAATTTCGGAGTGGCTTCACATGCTTCCCATTCCTCAGGGTTGTGAAGGAACTGCCATGAGCAACCGGCCTCCACTTGCAACTGCCAGCCCGAGCACCTGCCGCCCTCATGAACTTCGGACAACCGCCATGCCAACACTGCCCATTTGAAGGATCCCAGAACAATGTAGGTCTCTTCCACATTGCGCAAAGTAATGATTTGCCCAAACTGGGCAAACACAGCCCACAAGCCGTCCTCAGGAACATGTTGTTCTTAGAACAGAGCTATTCAATCACAGACCGCTACTTTGCTGATTCACCCCAGGCCTTCAATTTCACGTTCTGCGTGCTCAAGTTGTTCTGCGAATAGTAGCGCAGGAAGGACCATGATGCTGCAGAAACAATCAATTGTTGTTCAGAAATGGTGTCCCACGTTTTGGTTGCTAGGACTTTCGACATTTCCTTGGGGAGCTTGTGATGTGCGGCAACAAATTCTGGATTGGCTCTGAAATCATCCTTGGCCTTGTGCCAGTACCTCAGGAACTTCTCTCTGCTCAACTTGGCAGGGTGAGCCATGCCCCGACACTCCAATATGTCGGAGTTGGTCAGCAGCTGCTGGATACATGTCCCCGTGAGTTTTTGGTGTGCTTTCGGACCTGTGGCTGTTCGTAAGAGTTGGTGACAATCCTCGACGATCTTGCTGTCCGGAAATGTGGCTGTGAGAAAGCGCAACAAATCTAGTCCTGCTTGGTAATTCAAACGCCAGCCAACTGACTGAAACTGAAGGGCAGTGTAGCGCATGCAAGGATCAAAAGTCAACCTGAGATCTGCACTCAGCATGCGAGCCTTAGGCGCGCCACTGCATTCCAGGCTTTGCAAGCAAAGCCAATCTGTCTTCATCAGTTTCATGGCATTGATGGCATGGGGAGAAGGACCACTCAGCACTTGGGTGTAACACTCCGGAGGGGAGCCATACTTGGAAAATGTTGCACACCGATTCGCCAGCATCTCCAAGCCATAATCCATGACTTTCGTTATGAATGTTTCAGACTCCTGGACCCAAAACAGCAAATCATCCCAAGTCTCTTCGGAAACCATGATTGCCGCAATTCCTCTCAAACTCCAGTGCTGGTTCCAGCTAGTGCTCATGACCTGTGTCTCGGTCAAAGCGTCCTCGACAGTTTTGATCTCGTGGAGTTGTGCACTGTAGTAGTCCCAGCAAGGCTCCTGCAGCCGTGCAATAATGTGTGCGTTCTCCCAAGTCACCCATGAATGGCCCAGATAGGCCAGTTTCAGTCCTTTAGCTTCTTTGAAACACAATTGAGGTTGGTTGATGTCATCCGGACCTTGCTCGGAACGAAGGTACCACTCCAAAACCATTCGGGAGGCCGTAAACTCGGACAGATTTTCCGCAGCAGCCTCATTCCACGAAAACCACCGAGACGGTTTCGTGCATCCCCCCTTGACTTTCCAGGATCTCATTTTTTCCGGAAGCGCGGTCCAGACATCGTGGTCTGAGGCTCCCCTCATGTTAAACTCGAAAGCAATGCGAGTCTTGTACTTGTCGAAGATTTCGCTTTCCTGGCTGAGGTACAACTAGAATTGTATTGGTTAAACAAATACTGACTATATTATTATATGAATTGTACAATATTGAGAATTGGAAAAGCCTGGCCTCGTTGTTGGACTGCAGAAAACTTTCGAGTGCGTCCTGTTTCTCTGCAAAGAAGCCGCCAGAGCCGAAGGGCTTGTAGTTCAGGGTCCACATGAACGTCGTTAGGAGGACATTTTTGTGGAGTTGTCCTCTGAGCGGCCCCTTGATATCCCTATGCAGGCGATGGATTTTGTCGTAACTGTAATGTACGAGCAAGTTCTGGTCCAAGGAAAATGCGTTGGCGGCACACCCGATGCTGCCTTGATCCATCAATATGTGCAACATCGGAATCATGTCTGCAGACTGTGCGTCAAAACTCATACTGTGCACTGTGGCTGGATCCTCTGTACGGATGACTTCCCATTCTGCACCACGAAAAGTTGCTTGGTCTCCCGGGTTCAATGGGGCCAACATGGACAGCAGCTGAGAGTCCGGCTGGAAATCGGTTATTTGCAACCCGGCGATTTTGAAGCACTGACTGCTGACAGCCTGGAAAAACTTCAGGGTCGAAAGTCTCTCAATTTCTCGACGTGCCGCCAAACGTTCGACTTCCGGCATAAGGTCATATTGTCCCGGGCGAAGGATTTTGGCCGAGTTCACAAATTGAGCAGTGGCATGGGCAAAACAATTGGCAGAACTGTTGTAAAAAAGACTCACAAGCCAATCTTTCGTGCTGTGGTGGGAAGAATCAGTAACCATGGTCAGCTTCCGAACATTGAGAAATGACAAGGAGCTTTCTTGCTTGTACAAGCTCAGCATCTTCCGCTGCCACAGAGAAACAGAGCCAGGCCTGACACCGCCATCTCTGTCCGTCTCTCTGATCTCAGCCAACTTCATCATCGAGACCTTTGTGTTGCGTGCTTGTTCAATGAAGTCCCAAATCCGGTAAACGGACATTTTCCGGCGAGGGTCTTCTCCATCATCAGCAGACCTGCGAGCAATGCAACTGCAACTTCATAACTTAACTCACTTGACAAATTGATTTCAAATGAAATGATGCCCCCGGACTCCTGAATGCAGAAATCAACCTTACCCAACAGCCAACCTCCTTCCTCGCCCTGACAGTCGTCGTGAAGGAACTGCTCTCTCCAACGCTTGGTTTGCCTCTACATGCTCCAAAATGCTGTGGGCCATAGCTCCATGCAAAATCTGGAAGACAGTGGCTCGCAATTGTTGCAGAGCAGCCAAGCTATGGTTTTTCCAGGGTGACATGTTTCTGGATCGACGGACCTTCGCAGCATTGAGGACAAAAGCGAGCACATCCAAAAACAGAAGTTCTCCCTGCCAAGGGCCTGACAGTACAGCTTCTGAGTACATGTTGCCCCAAACCTTTCTCCAAGACTCCAGAACTGAAGCATGTAGTGAGGAAAGAAAGTCTTGCACTCCCAAGACCATTCCATTGGGCTGCAACATGAGGACATGGTTCCCAGCAGTGCCATGCACATCGATGCTCAAGCCATGCTGTCCAGCCGCGTATGCCTGGGTTGTAGCCTCTGCTGAGATTTTCCGGAACATATCCCAGAGGTAGGTCGACTTGGCTGCAGTTTGGCTTTTGTCCAGTAGCTTTGCAAAGAACATCATCAGCAGCATGGTACTGGCACAATTGCAATTCAACATACTTGTCCTGAACCAGGGCCACTTTTGCCAAGTATTTGAGTATGTGTGTGCATACATGTACTGTCAAGGATATCATAATTTAAGGTTCGTGGCCTGAGGTTCATTGAACGATAATGCAAATCTTTCTCTGTCAGGATATCCTCGGACAAGCAAAGGTCTTTCAGTGTTTTGGCATGTTTCGTCAGAGCGTTTTGCTCGCCATTCTCCATAAGCTTGTCCATGACATATTGCAGATCCCAGTACAGCTGGGAATCATCAGGATTGCGATATGCCACCGGGCCAAAAGCCACAGCAAGACCTTCCATGACCAAAGAGTCTGCATTTGCGGGCACATGCTGGAAACATGGCTCAGCCATGGTCACATATTATGTGTACTGTAACTTTGCGATTTGAAATGTCAAAGTCCTATTGCACAAATGTTGAGCCATGTAATTTTACAGTTCACACATTGCCTTAACGTGGGGGGAAATGTCCCTCTTATTATTTAGGTGGAACATCCCAGGCGAAATTGAAGCTACAGAAACATGACAAAATGTCTGCACCGAACAGAGAACAACCACATGAGAACTTGTGAAGCTATTGGCCATGAGTGCAATTGCAATTTTTTTCGCCCTTGTTCCGCGAACCCCTCACGGACTTGAAGACAGCCTTGTGTCGGAACTGAAATGAGCCGCAATCGGCAATGCAGCATCCAGTAATCGTCATCAGTGCAACAGCCATTGGCGTGCTTTGGGCTCCCTGTGAAAATTGTATTTAGGATTGAATTGGTTGTCACTTTAATGTGCCATCCATACCCATGCAAGACAATGAAATGCTGTGCAACTGCTGAATTGATCTACTGAGTTACTGCCACTCAAGCAAAAATTGTATTGGGTTCAGTGTTCTCCAGGATCTCGAAGCCATGGTCGGCCTCCTGACCATTGCGATTTCCCTCATCCACGTCCATCGGCTCCGGAATCGAGCAACGTAGTGGGCAACGACTTCCCGGTCTGGTGTTTGTCGATTCCGCCCAGCGCAGGATGCAGTCTTCGTGAAACCAATGCCCGCAGTGGAGCCGGAGCAAGACTTGTTCCCCCTCATCCATGGTGTCCTGGCAACCAAAACAAATTGTCAAATGAGGACATCACAACACTCACAAGGTCTACACTGGAGATGGAGCTGAAGCAAGCAACACTCGTGGGATCCATTCCGTCCTGGCAAATGAGACATATGGGAAGCTCAATGGCCTCTGACTCTGCTTGGATCTCTTGCTGGTCCTGCTGAACTGTTCCAGCTGCAAGGGTGGCTGGGGGTCCGGCTGCTGCATCGGGAGCGGGTGGATGCTCGCGGGGTGTTGCTGCCACAACTGGTTCAACCACAGCATGCTCCAATGTCTCGGGCTCAATTGTGGGAGGGTTGGCTGGAGGCACAACATGATCAGGGGATGCGGGGGGCATCGCTGGCATTGCTTTGCTCAAAGTATGCATAGCCTTGGGAGCCACAGCAGGGGATGTGCTTGTTGATGGTTCTGCCGAAGGCATTGTTGGCATTGCTGCATGGCCGGCCTGCTTGGGCGGAGGGGGCACCCGGGGTGCTGCAGGGGCTGCGGGCTGAGGTGGCCCAGACGTTGCTCGCACAGGTGGGACCCGGATCGGGGCAGGTGTGACAGCCTTGGCATGTGCCGGCAGAGGCGCCTTTGCCGGTGCAGGTGGTGGGCTTGCAGTTGCACTTACTGCCACAGGTGCTGGGCGGGCACGTGCTGGCGGCATTGTTGCTTTCGCCCCTGCCTGCAAAATCATGCCAACGTCACCTGAGGTTGGAGCTTTCGCAAAACAGATGCTGACAGGCTTCATGAATGAGTCCTGCCAGCCCAGAGGGCGAGCAATCTCCTCTATTGCAGCGTCTGTCAAATTCAGGGGCAGCTTCGAGGCCAACTGTTCCATGAACTGTGGTTCGCACCGTCGGACACGATTGAATGCCGTTTGGAACCGCATGTGCAAGTCTTCGTAGGATATCACACCTGCACAGCCAAAGATGAAGTCTCAATTGAATGTTCTTATGAATAATAAAGCTGAAAAAACCGACCAGACGAACAACCCGTAATGGCATGATCATTCACTGACCCAAAATGACATTTCCTCTATAGTGTCCTGGCAATAACATCTGACAAGTCACGGAGATAAGAGAGCCGGCTACTTGGCCTGAGCCTCGTCAGCATCCACAGAAGTACCAAGAGTCCCCTTTGGCTCAATTGACTGAGGTACCCAGCCTCAGCGTTCATAGCATCTTCTCATCATGTTAGACAAATTGTCAAATGCACAAACAAAAACAAGTGACACAAATGGGAATTCCTGTCCCGCCTCCAGCTCACCGTACAATTTCTCCAAGCTGGCCACAAGCCTTGTCCTTGGAAGACCTTTCAATACTGTTGTGCTCCCTGTGATTGTGGCATCCTCCCCCTTGTTGTAAACATAGCCGACTGTGGGTGGTGGGAGGGGCTGCACAGGATGAGCAGGAACTGTCACAGGGCCCTGAGGCACTTCATTTCCCGAGCCCGATGCTGATGGAACTTCCGGAACCACCTGCTGATGTTGTGCTGTGGCCCTGTCGGATTCCTCCTCCTCTTCCTGTTCCGAATCGTCATCCACCTCATTCACCTGGGGGGGGGAGAATCCTGGCATCATATTCATCTGGGCATTCATCATCGGATTGCCCTGCATCGCAGCAGCCGGGTTTGCCGAACCGTGCATGGGCATCGACATATTATTCTGCATGCCAGTGCATGGGTGCATCATGGGCATGTTCATACCCGGGTTCATGCCCATCAATGTGCCGGGGTTCATGGTCATGTAAGGATGAGCTGGAAACATCATTGGGGGCATGGTCGGCTGCATCTGGCCTGTCATGACCATGTGCTGTCCATTGCCATTCCTGGAATCCGCAAGACGGGCCCGCTTGTGGCGTCGGTGAATAAGCCCTGCCATGGCTTCTGCAACTACAGGCAATTGGTGTTCCTGTAGCAATGGTACTTCAAACCGAACCCTTGAGCAATTCAGGCAAACACAATTGACAATTCAAAGTTGAAGCAACACTGCAGGACATACAGCTGACTACAGTACAGAAAGCTCCGAAAAGCACAGAGCTTCTTATTTGTTGCAGCCATTCCGAGCCGTGTTGGTCCACACAGTATTAGCAGAAACAAGCGAGCTAGTAAACATTGTCCTTGTACCACTGCCGAATCTCACTTTTGGTTTTGCCCGACCCTTTCTGGCCCGGGTGTGAACATTGCGAAATTGAATTTGACTGAAAGCAGTCAGCCAAGAGAGTCCTCACTTGTTGCCATGTTGACCGTGAATCGGAAATGTCAATCTCCAAGTCACAGAGCACCTGCAGATCCTCCAGCACGTAGTGACCTCAGTGGGGCAGCAACACTTTATTATGGTTATGTGTTATGATTTAACAAACAACACAGCGGTTTTGTTCAAAGGACAAACACATCAGGATGATTGCTCTGAAGGCACTGACACAATGCCACCTCAATTGAAATGAATCAGCTGTCAGAAGTGTATCATCATCGTCAGAATTGTTTGCTGGCACATCATGGGGTGACGGAGCTATGAGAGCCGCCAACATGGTCTTGGCTTTGAAGACAAGCAATCGATGAGACCAGGCCAATGGCAGGTCACACTGCAACAAATGTAACAAGCAATCACTGACTTGGTTTCCTTCCACCTCCGGCCAAGTAGGCGGTAGAGCCTGCACTGCTTCCAAAGCCCATTGCTGTTCTTCAGCCAAAGTCATGTTTCTGCCTTGAGCCAAGATATGCACAAATCATGGAGGACATCACATGGCCTGACCTCGCTGACAGTGGTGGCAAAGCAATTGAACAAGTAACATCCCAAAGAACCGCACTGGAATTTTGACATGAATGTCACAATCGTGCTTGCCCCTATGCAAAAAAAGCCAACATAATCTATACACATGGCAAAGGAAGAAGCTGTTATTGAGCACGGTGCTGCTGCAATTCTGCAATACAGCACAAGTAGTGAATTCAACTTGCTTGATCCTTTATACAGTTGTTCAAAATTTGTCACTTGTGCTTGTCATTCCTTTGGCTCTTCCTCTTTTTGGACTCGTTGTTCTTATGTTTCAGAAGCTGCAACTTGAATTTAGTGTGCACACCATCGCCACTGGCCATTGGCAACTGAGATTCAGACCGGGTTGGACTCAGAGCCAAATCCCCTGAAGAGCTCGAGGCAGCTGCTGCTGCTGTTGCTGCTGGAAGAACCAAGTCCGGAGCATCAGAAGCGATCACATTCGGATTCGGCAAGAGCAAAGCTGCATTGGAATCTGAAGGCAATGGAGGCAATGGAATCTCTGAACTCAATTGCATTGACTGCACAGCACCTGCCATTTTTGCGTCCACTGACTCCTCTCCTTGAAGACTTGTGTAACTGGCACCCTCCGCGTTCAGGTTGGCCTCCGGGTTCGGGTTGACCTCACCCGGGTTGGCCTCTGCCGTGGAGTCAACCAGCGCAGACGGGTAGGACTCATTCCAATCATGCCAGCCGCCTTTCCACTTCCACCAGGAGTCTTTTGGATTATCCCAGGAGTTTGCCTCCCAGGAGTCGCAAGGATATGTCATCTTCTGGTGTTTGCTCTTTTGCTGAATCGGACGGTCGTTGTCTTCTTCCATGTCCACTGGAGTGTCCTGACTTGACTGGATGGCAACTCCTTCTGTTTGATCGTAGTTCTGCCAGCCACGACCTGCCCAATCCGTAGTCTCATGTGGTGTGGGGTCTTCGCTGCTTTGGCTTGGGGCTTCCCAAGTCCGCTTGTTGCGTGCACCCGACTCAGCCTCATGCCAGACCTGTGCTCCAGGCGGAAGCTTGACCCATCCATTGACATGAACCCACATGTTTGATGTCCAGGATGGCAAAAGGAAATATGAGCTACACAGCCACCACAATGTTGACCTGGTCTTGTTCGACAATTGAGAACATGAAATGTTAGACAGCCAGCACAATGTTCATGCAATTCACAGAGTTGAGCCAAAATGTTCGGGCAATGCAAACAATTGTCCTGCTCACACAACACAGCAACCAATATGGACTTTGTTTGAAAAAGGGAAATTGCCATTTTCATGACTGTGCCCATGCAAAGAAATTAAGACTCACCCATGCAACCAATGCATTTCAACACAGACATTCTTGCATTGTGGGCCAATTTGGAGACATTCGAAATGCAAGCTTCCATGCAAAGATTTGCTCCACCCATGCAAAAACTCTTGTTCCAATGCATTTTCCCACAGACATTCTTGCATTACCGGCGAATTTTGAAACATCCCAAATGGTAGCTTCCATGCAAAGATTTAGTCCCACCCATGCAACCAATGCATTTCAACACAGACATTCTTGCATTGTGGGCCAATTTGGAGACATTCGAAATGCAAGCTTCCATGCAAAGATTTGCTCCACCCATACAAAAACTCTTGTTCCAATGCATTTTCACACAGACATTCTTGCATTACAGGCGAATTTTGAAACATCCCAAATGGTAGCTTCCATGCAAAGATTTCGCTCCACCCATGCAAAAACTTTTGTTCCAATGCATTTTCCCACAGACATTCTTGCATTACGGGCGAATTTTGAAACATCCCAAATGCAAGCTTCCATGCAAAGATTTAGTCCCACCCATGCAACCAATGCATTTTAACACAGACATTCTTGCATTGTGGGCCAATTTGGAGACATTCGAAATGCAAGCTTCCATGCAAAGGTTTTGCTCCACCCATACAAAAACTCTTGTTCCAATGCATTTTTACACAGACATTCTTGCATTACGGGCGAATTTTGAAACATCCCAAATGCAAGCTTCCATGCAAAGATTTAGTCCCACCCATGCAACCAATGCATTTTAACACAGACATTCTTGCATTGTGGGCCAATTTGGAGACATTCGAAATGCAAGCTTCCATGCAAAGATTTCGCTCCACCCATGCAAAAACTTTTGTTCCAATGCATTTTCCCACAGACATTCTTGCATTACAGGCGAATTTTGAAACATCCCAAATGCAAGCTTCCATGCAAAGATTTAGCCCACCCATGCAACCAATGCATTTTAACACAGACATTCTTGCATTGTGGGCCAATTTGGAGACATTCGAAATGCAAGCTTCCATGCAAAGGTTTTGCTCCACCCATACAAAAACTCTTGTTCCAATGCATTTTTACACAGACATGCTTGCATTACGGGCGAATTTTGAAACATCCCAAATGCAAGCTTCCATGCAAAGATTTCGCTCAACCCATGCAAAAACTCTTGTTCCAATGCATTTTCCCACAGACATTCTTGCATTACAGGCGAATTTTGAAACATCCCAAATGGTAGCTTCCATGCAAAGATTTCGCTCCACCCATGCAAAAACTCTTGTTCCAATGCATTTTCCCACAGACATTCTTGCATTACCGGCGAATTTTGAAACATCTCAAATGCTAGCTTCCATGCAAAGATTCCGCTCCACCCATGCAAAAACCTTTGTTCCAATGCATTTTCCCACAGACATTCTTGCATTACCGGCGAATTTTGAAACATCTCAAATGGTAGCTTCCATGCAAAGATTCCGCTACACCCATGCAAAAACCTTTGTTCCAATGCATTTTCCCACAGACATTCTTGCATTACCGGCGAATTTTGAGACATCCCAAATGCAAGGAATTGTGGATACATTTCAAGCCACCATGCATTTGAAACAGTGAACTCTTGTTTCTGCTCAATCTTCCACTTGAGAGCAAATGCAAGGCAAATGCAGTCATCAAAGAGAACCTGTGAAAAGCCCCAGCTCTTCTCTGTCCAGATGCACATCAATGAACGATCTCTTCAGATACTCGCGCGCGAATGCGCGCGGGCGCGCGCGCACATGCGCGCATGAGTAGATTGAAAGTGCAACAGCAATTGTGTTCCAAATTGACAATTCTCAGCTTGTTCATCAGTGAAATACAGTCTAAAATTGTTCCCTTAACAGGTTTCTATACATTTTTGATGAACTTTTGATGAACTTTTGATGAACTTTTGATGAACTTTTGAGAACTTTTGAGAACTTTTGATATTTTCGACGGTTTGATGACATTTTGATGACATTTTGATGAACTTTTGATGAACTTTTGAGAACTTTTGATGACTTTTTGATATTTTCGAGGTTGACAGAAATGTAGTTTTTGCTATTTTGGAAGGTGACAGAAATGTAATTCCAATGCTTGCAGCTTCTGGCTCCGGTTTCCATTGGTAGCTTCGAGTTTGCCTGCCTGCCACAGGACGTGAATTGATTGTATTGGTGATGGCTATATACAAAGTCGATGCATTCAGGGGTGGCTTGACTCAAATGTTTCTAGGGGTTCGTATTGGTAGCGGAGCTTTGGTCTTTTTTTCCAGAGGATACCTTCCTCCCTTGCTACACAATTTCGTGTACTTCTGGACCAAACTGTTTGGAGAGAATGATTACGTTTGCATTCAGAAGTGGCTTGACTCAGGTGTTTCTAGGGGTTTGTGTTGGTAGCGGAGCTTTGGTCTTGCATGCAAATTGGTATCGGAGCCATTGGTAGCTGAGCTTTCATGCAAAGAAGCTGACTGCAAAATGCATTGGTTTCAGAATTGAAACCAGAATTGAAGCAGAACACGTGCTTTTAAGAGTGTTTGGCAATCTGCCAGTCCTTCTGGAATGATGCAAATGCATCTCTGCCGACAACGATGTGCACATTTGAGACAGGTTCAGCGAGAATGTAAATGCATTGAACACTTCCTCGAAATGCATTTCTGGCGGGCCGATGTTGCATTGAAATAAAATTGGTGCACACTTCTTCTGAACTACAAATGTATTGCAAGCAAACCGAAATGACAGATGAAATGCATTCTGTTGTGCTGGAACTGTTGTCAAACTGCACTTCGAGATGCTGTCTGGCACATGTTGAATGCATGCTGCATCTGCATTCTGTGAGCTGGAAATGCATTTGAAATGAAAGTTTGGACGTCCGTTTTGGATCCGAAATGCATTGCAAGCAAACCCAAATGACAGACGAAATGCATCCAGCTGTGCTGGAACTGTTGTCAAAATGCACTTTGAGATGCTGTCTGGCACATGTTGAATGCATCCAGCATCTGCATTCTGTGAGCTGGAAATGCATTTGAAATGAAAGTTTGGACGTCCGTTTTGGATCCGAAATGCATTGCAAGCAAACCGAAATGACAGACGAAATGCATCCAGCTGTGCTGGAACTGTTGTGAAAATGCACTTTGAGATGCTGTCTGTCACATGTTGAATGCATCCAGCATCTGCATTCTGTGAGCTGGAAATCCATTTGAAATGAAGGTTTGGACGTCCGTTTTGGATCCGAAATGCATTGCAAGCAAACCCAAATGACAGACGAAATGCATCCAGCTGTGCTGGAACTGTTGTCAAAATGCACTTTGAGATGCTGTCTGGCACATGTTGAATGCATCCAGCATCTGCATTCTGTGAGCTGGAAATGCATTTGAAATGAAAGTTTGGACGTCCGTTTTGGATCCGAAATGCATTGCAAGCAAACCGAAATGACAGACGAAATGCATCCAGTTGTGCTGGAACTGTTGTCAAAATGCACTTTGACATCCTGTCTTGCAGGTGTTGAATACATCAAATATTGGTTGGAATTATGACAAATGTATTTGGTCACAGCCGAGACCACCATCACAACTCCTTCATCCACTTGTCAGTTGTAATTCAGAACGAGACAAGGATAGGACTGAGACTCTTTCTCCGAACACAGTCATCATGGAACCACATGACTGTGCAATGCAACACCACGTCTGCTGCTTTCTTCAACTTGTCTGCAAGGTGGAACATGACAGTGAAGCTCACATGCAACTCTCAATGGGCATCTGCACAATTGTTTTGGTCACGAATCAGGCAGCTGGCTGAATTGATCGAATTACAAATTGAGAATCATTGCTGTGCAAGCATTGCCAATATTGCAGCATGGAGGACAAGCCCCATCAGCTGCGAGGCGGAAGGATTGAGTTTCATGAGCGCTTTGAAGTTGTAGACCTTATCCTCCCAGTCTTGTTTTCTTTCTCCAAGCATTGGGCGTGGAACCAGGCAGCTCATCAAGTCAAAACCGACACAGCCATAAAGTGGAGCCGAGTCATCGATCAATCGCTTGTTCATCCGCCAAAGTTTGGCCAGTCGGCGTTCCTGGGCAGCTGCCTCATCGCCCATGTTGCAGCTCGACTTGCTACAAAGAGTGCTCCTCCTCTTGAACCAAAACACTGCAGGAACATTGTGATATTGCGAGTGATGACATTGACATGAAGCACACCGATGACAAAAACATCAAACAGAACAAGCCAGCATCCACTGAAAATCATGTTTGGAATTGTCACAACATGCTGTACATTCAATCTGTTTTGCTGGGGGCCGGCCCACTGACGATTTGCATCATCTCCTTAGTACAAGTGCGGGCGCATTTAGGAAAAGACACACACACACACACACCCAGCTCCACAATGCAAATCTGTGTGCAGGGCTTGTCTGTCTATCACACAAAGCTCTGGATAACAGGGATTTACAAATCACAAGCACTGGCAAAGATGTGAAGCCTTGCAACACAAAGAGATGTTTTGCCAGCAATGCCACAAGATGCCAGCAGAATCAGTGAAACGGAATCAATCCTCATCACCTTCTCCATTTAATTCACCACGTTGTTGGGAATCAGCTGTGGACCTCCGTCTGACGTCGTCAAGGGTGGTACGCCTTATATCCGTCTCGTTGTACCAATCCACTATGCACAGTGTGCAATAATGGACTTGGTGTCCCCATTTTGTTCTCATGCAAGGTTGATCGTGCATCTCACAATTGAACAAACAGCTTCCTCCACAATCGCGATGACCACCGGGAGACAAAGAAGCTCCTGCTCGGTGTGGACAAAATCGGTTCCCCATTGCAATGGGCGAACCAGCAGCAGCAAGTAGCCCTATTGCAAAGAAGCTTCACTGACTCACTTGACAAATAGTAATGCTGCGAATCAGCACAGACCGACAGGTGACAGTGTCCTATTTAACATTCTGAGAGCACTCAACTGGTCTCCGATCAAGCATGGCACATCTTCCTGAAGAATTGTACACATCACAGACTTTTTGACAAACACGCACACACTCTCTCTGGAACTGTTCTCCTGGTCTGGTCCACACTGCGAAAGCAAGTGACTGAAAAGAAACATTGAAGTGTTTTGGAAACCTCTGCAAGGTCCAAGTTCATTCACTCAGATGAACATCAGATTGAACTTCATCTCGTTGAGATGCTGTGTCACAGCTGACAATTGCTTCCAATTGTGTGACACGATTCCGTAAGGAAATAATGGCTTCATCAGTGCTTGTGATGAACTCACTCAGCAATCGCCAAAATTGTGGGTTGTTGCCAAATTCAACAAAGCCCGGGCTATTCGATGACACAGCTGATGACTCAGACGCAGGAGATTCTGTCGCCACCTCCGCCAAGACCCGCAGAAGAGCGTCGGCACGCTCTGCTCTCCTCTCCAGAACCCTCTCCACTGAATGTTGCGACATGCTGTGCTCACTAAATAGGACTGGCAATACGCTTGAAGCCACAAACCTGCAGAATGGTTCAATTCCACTCACATACCAAAGCATTACCGGCAGGTCAAGAAATTTGAACAGGAGACTATACACTGCATTATTTATTGGGACACAATGAAAAAAAAAACCAATAAGCCAGACTTAATAATCATGCAGAACGGCCTCCCAAACTAACCCAAGGGCCGCCACGGTGTGGGTTCCCACACTCATTGTGGAAGCACTGCCAGCAAGCACATTAGCTCATTGTCCTGCTCAGGTTGCACCCCCAACCTGTTGGCCACAGCAGTGCTGTGCTTATTAGCACAGGCCCTGGGTGCCCCACACCCGGCCAGCGGTGTGAAAGGGTGACTGGAGCGGGTGGTCACCCCTCTTGGTAGGGCCAGACTTCTGCTGCCGAGCTGCACGACTATTAACTCGAACACATCTGCAGACATGCACAATTTGCCGAACTACACTGTTCTGCCAATTCTGTTTTGCACACACAGACATTCATCAGTGGCAGTGAAACCTTGTCAATCTAAGGATTACTACGAACAATTCTCACAACATGACCTGTGGCATAGCTTGTCACCGGAAAGTAGTATGGCAGATGAATCTCACATTGTACAAGATGGAATGTGTCCGGCTTCAGCCACCTGTGGTGAATAGTCCAGAGCTCTGTTGCAATCTTGTACTTGACTCGGTCGATCAAGTCAGTACTCGAAACCACCAAGTGACTCGAATATCCTTGGAAATTGTTCACCCAATCAGGATCCATAACAATATCCACCCGAAAGTTTTGTGCGGCAAAGGTCAGACCCGCTTCTGCAGCCTTTCGCTTTCGCTGTTTCAACATGGCTTCAGTCATGTCATGTGATACTTCGAAAACTATTGTGAAACTGCATTCTGAGCCTGACAGCTCCCAAGACAATTTGCCAACATGCATCCGGGTTTGACAGTCTGAACTAGGCTTGGCTGCTTAGGACACGGCGAAGAAGAGCTTCTGGGTGTCCAGGTCGGAAGAAGCCTGCAGGACAATTGCACTCATTACCTTGAAGGAGAGCTGTGCCATTCCAGATGATGCTCTTTGCACTGACACTGTTTAGTCAGGCAAAGTCCCACTGGATGACTGCCCATACTGTTTCCTCTTGTGATGCTCTGATGGTTTTTGGAGCAATCTCAACAGCACCATCAGATTCTCTAGAGGAACTGACAACATGTGAAACAAACCCAGACAGAGGTCCACACCACCAATCTTGCAGGACTTGAATAGACTTAGACAGCAGATCAAATGCAATATATGAATCAAACACAACAGTTGTGAGTTCTGGGCCCCGGCCAAGTGCTCTTCTCAAGCTGGTTCGCCTCAGACCACAGCAGGAGCTAAATGTTGCTGAAGTGTTTCCACAATTGGGGAGTGTAACACAATTGAGTCAAGTCTTCTCAGCCAAGGCCAAGCAAAAACTGGGGGACTTCATTTCCAGACTTGTCAGTCCCAGTCAGTGAAACTCAATTGTCGTTCAATTGTCATTGTTCACTTGCAGTCGTCTGGCTTCTTCCCGCCAGAGCCGCCATCCATCATCTAAATCTGTCTCATCCACACTGTCACGATCTGTGTCAGGCTCTTCCTCCGGACGATGTGCACGTAGCTCTCTCTCAGCCGCACTGTCAGGATCTGATGCAGGCTCTTCCCGCGGTTCATCTGGAGGAAAAACACGCCGACCGCGCGTGCCAGGAATGTGCAGAATCTGATGGGTCGGGCGGGTCAGGGAAAAGTGCTCGTTCCGATGGAAATAGCTGCGACGACTTGCATGGATGATATATGAAGCAAACTCTACCCCGTACTCTTGTGCTTCGTCCCACATGTTGCTCTGGAGCACAACCCAGCTGTCGGCTCTTTCCAGCCTTCGAACATAATCGATATTCCTCTGAGAGTGAACGAGTGTCCTGAGGCAGTGCCGCATCCACCTCCTGACCAGCTCCGGTTCACTCATAACCCAGCATCTGCGAGCACGACGGCAAGTTGTCCGAAAATTGCAAAGGCAGTCCACAGTGAGCAACTCGTGAGTCACATGAAGCCAATAGTAACCATCTTGCAAATTCACTAGATGGTGTACCGACATTGCACCCTCTTGTTTGTTCATATCGTCATGGCGGTCAAGGCGGTTGATTCGCCATCGCACTGGTTGCCACGGATACTCGTGCCTCCAAAGAGGACGATTGACATCATAATGCAAAACATGATCGATCAATATGGGGCGTTCCTGTGGCAAAATTGGCGGATTGTTTGCCCTGAGTCGTCTCATGCGCTCCTCCTCCCAGCCGGACAAAACGTAACCATTGAGATTCGTCCTGTAAAAATGCCTGTTTCTTCTGTTCACTTGCAGTCTCTCCGGCGTGTCGGATCGGTTGGACTCGGACCACGGGGGGAGTGGGCTTCGAGGGCTGCTGGATCTGCTCCTGGAAAAGCGACGCCAATTGAAATTATCATAATTAAACGGCGGCGGCAACGGCGGCTGCAAGGGCGAATTGCTCCGGCTACGGCCCCTTTGCATGATTCTGCTGTTTCCTTGAAACTGTCCAGCCCATTGTCACTGGAGCTATCCGCTGACTCAATCAACGATTGAGTTGCTACTGTTCAAGATCCTTCCTTGCTCCAGATGTAGAACCGTCCAGTTCTCAGCGCTTCACAATTGATCTGAGACACGACAATTGTGACACAATTCATGGACATGCAATTCATTTCCACAAGCATCACTGGACAAAGGACAATTTCGGCAATAGCTCAGGTTTCCCACAGCTTTTTCCCCCAATCGAAACTTGCTGGAATCTTCTGGAACCTGCAATTGCAGCTAGTGATCTGCAAATGGCAGAATAATTACTAATTCAAATTTGTCCTGTGCGAATCACATCGGTGAAACATCAGTGCTTGACCGGCAACTGGCTTTTGCAGGTTGCAGATTCCTCTGACACACTGCCTTTGGACTCCGCCAAAACCACATCATCACATTTGCAGTCGTGCGAGATCATCTCCAAGCGCTTGTAGTCCCATGCCGGCAGGTAGCTTTCAAAGTGGAACAGCATGCAGCTGAGGCACCTTTTTTCGTCCACATAGCACTGAAGGGATTCCACATAGCCCTCCTTCTTGGGATTCGACATGATCGTCAATCAAAATTTCAAACCAAATTGATCTTGGGGGACAATGGCTGCAGCTGAAGCAAGACAATTCTAACAGCAGGCAAACCATTCCAAGACTGGATGTAAGAGGCTTTCACTGAAGACTGAGGCGGCTGCATGGTGATGGTTCTCTTTGTCGCAAACAACCTGACAGAATTGAAGAATTGTTCATTTCTTGGCTTGGCTTTCAACCGCAACATGTGCCATGCCAGTTGCCCACTCATGCACTGACACAGATTTGTCAGGCAAAGTTTCACTGGATGACTTTGCTGTGCCCATGACACTGTTTCCTTTTGCACTCTGATGGTTCATAGAGTTGTACAGCACCATCAGGTTTTTATAAGGAATCTGCAAGTCAAGCAAACTCTCAATTAATTGTGTACAACACTGTCACTTCATTGTGCACGAAACTGTCATCACAATAAATCAATTGTGTGTTTTGAGTCACAGAGGCAGAGGTAGGCGCATTGTCAGTGTCAGTGACCTAATTGGCAAAAGGACTCGACACCGATTCGAGGAGTCAGAGTTTCAGGCCGGATCGTGCTCGTCCTCGGATTCAGAGGACTGTTCCAACAGCATGTGTAAGTATTCGTTCTCTGAGTCTGATGTTTCGTCACACACTTCATGTCTGTACATTGGCTCATCATCACTCATTGCATGGGCTTCGTCTTCGTCCTCATCCTCTATATCCTCATTTTCGGGAACTTTGTCTTCCTCTGGGTCTTCATCCTCTAGATCCTCATCTGCTTTACAATGATAAGGGTCCAGTGACTCCTCAGACTCTGACGACTGCATCAGAACCTCGTCCAACTTCAGAGCCATTGCTTCCAATTCTGCCCGCATTTTTTTGTTTGGGCAAGAGTTCTCAGGGGTCCAATCCCGAAAAGTAAGGAGCTCCTCCACGTTTGAGAACGGTTGTGTGTAGCCAGTGGCTCTCGAAAGCATGAAAACAGAGGAAAACCACCCATGCAAGAATCCGATCATCGTCAAATCTTGTGAAACTGGTGGCTCGGCACATTGTAGAAGCCACTGGATCTTCCTGTAATGCTTCCTGCAGATCTGATCCGCCTCCTTCTGCAACTTCTTCGAGGCTATAAATTCCGGAGACCATACCCAAAGAAGCCCCTCAACCAGGTCTCCAAGTTTCTCTTCGCCCCAAGGATAGGCTCTGCGAAATCCAGGCAGAAGCAACTCCAACGCCATTGTGTATAACGCATTCCCAGGATCATGCGGTTGCCCATTGTAGTACAGGCAGCCTCCGTGAGATATGTGTTTTCGAAATTGTGATGGGTAGTCAGCCAAGCCCTGGAACACACTCCGAAACCTGCGCTGAAGTTGGCCTGAATCTGCTCTCAAAAGATCAATCATCTGGGCCACAAATATTGTTGCCGACCGCACTTCACGTGGATCCACATACAGGTTCTCCAGGACATTGCTACAGTCACGGCAACAATTGAAGTAGTGCCGAATTGGCGTTTCAGCTGATTTCTGGTACCACTGGGATTTCCTCCAGTATGAATGAGGCAGGCAACGCTTGCAAAAAGGACACTCCATCGCCACCAGGAAAAGTCACATGCGAAAAAATGCTATTTGCGTTTGGCCTCAGCAGCCACCTCTCAATTCTAAAATGCTGCAATTGTGACAATTGAGACTCAATTGTGAAAGTGTTCATCCAGTAGCATGGGAATCCAAAGTGTAACTACTGTTCGGAGCAGTTCTGAACTTTGACACCAACAGCTGCAAAAACATGAATCTATGACCAGACGACTGACTAACACAACATTTTCATCGACAACTCACCAGTGAGATCGATGTCACTGCCTCCTGCAACTCGAGGAACTCCAGCACCTGAGCACATTGGAAGCTGTATGATATGATATTATATTATGTGTTTCTGTGTGTGTGTGTGTGTGCTTGGGTGATAGCATGAATTAACTTCAAACTGACTGACACGGAATTGTCAGAGTCTGTGTGAGTCGAGGAGAATGAACCAATCAGAAGAGCTGGAATCAGCTGAGTAGATTCACTCAACCAAATCACCAGCTGAGTATGGTACTTAGTGTACGAGCACCAGAAAGTGCCATGGATGAAAGCTCAACATCTCATTGGAGCTTTCAGCTCAGTCAGCCGGGCAGTCAGCTCACTTCAAGTCGGGTCGAACAGTTCCAGTGGCGGCCGCTCTGTCGAAGCGGATGGCGGGTGTGGCTGGGACATTTCGTTTCCTGTAGCCAGCACAAGCTCACTACTTCACCACATTTGAGTTTAAGGACTTGCACTGTCCCCGAACAAGGACAAGTTGCCCACACATTGTCTCAGCCAGCTCGTACTCTGTTGTCTCTCACCATGGCGCATCAGCATGTTCATCCTTGGCACTACAGATATTGATTGATTCATGTGAGTCTGAGTCTTAAAGGGATGTAATGGTGCACAATGAACCAATGAACAGTTCAAGCGGCATGAGCTTGACCTGGCGCTGCAATGGGAAATCGTGATGGGTGGCCAGTGGAAGAACTTGTCCTTGAGATCCTCAGGGATATAGTAGTCCGCCAAGATCTCCAGCCTCAACTGTTTCATATAAACAATACAACACTGTAAACTGCATGCAAATCCCTGCCAGGCTGCATCACAGGGTCTCTGTCGATGGTAGGGGCTACTTCTTCATCGGGCTCCTCTTCTTCCTCCTCTTCCGACTCCTGGTCGATTTGCTCCTGCTCAGCCTTGTAGGGCTCCGACTTCTCAGGAAGACTCGGATTCCACGCTGTGAGGTCCGCCAGCGCACCGGCAGGTGCCAGTGGAACACTGTGCTCAAGTGTTGACATGAATTGAAGTTCCACAAGTTTTGGCTGCAGCCTCTCCCACACAGCATTCGCCAAACTCGACACCATGTTCTCAATTGAAGATCGAGCTGAACTGTTGCTCGGCAGTGCAGCACCACCACCTAGGAATGTCTGAAAGCATTCCCCAACAGCCATCTCACATGCCGTCATCATCGGAAGTGTTGGGTTTGCTGGCGCCGGCGGAGGAAAGGCAGGTTGAACTGGATGTGTTGCTGCCAGACGTGCATCCCTTGGATGTAACGGACGAGACTTGGGCGGATCTTTCGGTTCCGGCACACCCTCTGGAGAATCAACCTCAACCACTGGCGGCTTTGGCGGCTTTGCAGCCGGCTTTTTCGGCTTTGCAGGCATGGTTTTCGTAAGAGGTGCTGGCTTTGTTTTTGCCGTTGCCCCTACTTCTGCTGATGCCAATTTTTTTGCTGGCGGTCTTGCTTTTGGTGGTGCTCCTGCTTTTGGTCCTGCCCCTGGCTTGTCTGTTGATGCTGTTGCGCTGGCTTTTGTTTTTTTTGCTGGTGATGCTTTTGGATCATTGGTCCACTCTGGAGCGGGCACTGGTGGCCTGGCAAAAGCCGGAGTAGCAGAACTGGAGGATGCAGGATCACCACCCCCTCTTGTGGCGTCATCGACATCTGTCTCCGGGATCTCAAGCGGAGCAGTTCGTGCTCTTTTGGCATCTGGCAGCACCTCAAATGCTTTGCATTGAAGACGACACACACACACACACACTCAATTGAGGATGTCAATTGTGACTGAAATGTTATTATTTATTCTTGAAGCTGAAGCGAAAATGTAGTGTTGCTCCCAGCTGCTGCTGCTGCAGCAGTTCCTCTTGACTTCGTCTTCTGATTTCGCTTCTGAAGCTTCTGAAATGTCCTGGAAGGTAGGTCCACGGGATGTTCCTGCTTGTCCTTGACCATTCTTGTTTTCAAGTTCCTGAGTCAAAGTGGTACGTGTTGGCACTACAGGGCAGACTGCAAATCAAATCAATGCGGAATTCGAGTCCAGGCACATCTGAATGGAAGCCCAATCATTCTGATTTGCAAATTGGTCGGTCCATGTGGTCCAAGCATTTTGCAATGCTGCCCCCCATTCATGCGACGACCAACCAATGGACGGCAGGAGATGCTTCTGCTTCCTGATGCACACTTTGGCAGAACCATGGATTGCATTTAAATATTTACATATTACAACCTCAAAACAACATTCGAAAATCTGAAGCTGCTCAGCGACACGTCATGGCCATTGGCGAAGTCGATAATGTGCTGTTGATCGGCAGCGATGGCTCTGTAATCTTCCTTTCTGTGCTTCTGGACTAAAGTGTCCAACCATGCGACGCATTCGATGCCACAGACCTGCACTGACAGCTGATATACTTACAAAAACTAGACAATTGAGTGTCACCTGGACCAATGAGTCAGTTCAGCACAGCGACTTGGAAGAGAGCCATGACCAACGCAATCATGGCACACGTCCTGTGCCATCCCGCCGAACAGCAGATCCTGACAATTGAAGGACCACATAGGAGGGTTATAATTATCCTAGTCCCTGAACCTAAAAAAAACCTCCAAGACCTTCAGCATTCAAAGACTCGAGAAGCCTGAGCAACTTGTCGGGAAAATTGAGGATGAAGTGGAGCGTCTTGAGCGCTGCGGGATGACTATACACCTCGGTCATTAGGGTGAATTCTTATTAAAATTAAAATTAATTATTATACAACTCGATTCATGAAGCAACACCTGTTCGACCAGGCACCTGTTCCATGATATGCTGGTATAGGCCACATTCTCTGCCAAACCTTCCTCCTTGGGCCTCCCTTGGCTTCCATCCATGACTGTCACTGTCACTGCCCTCAATTGTCAATTGAGTGAAACTGAAATGAATGAAAAATGTACAAATGTCATGAAGCTTCGACACGTGCATTTGCACCTGCAAGCGAACCTCCCATTTGTTAGAAAAGTTACTTTCCTTGTCCAACCTCTCCAACAAGTCTGCCATCTGAGGTGATGGACGATTTCCATGGGCGGCAACCCCATAACCAACGATCACCACTCTCTTCGGCCAAACGTAGGTTTTGCCGCCCAAAACTGACCTCGAAGTGTTGGAGCAGAAAGCAGCTGTCGAAGAGCTCGGGTTGTCAATAGAGCTCACATCGTCATCAGTAGCATCAATAGCCGGTTCGTGGTCTCTTGTTTCTCTCGGGGTCCTTCCACTTGCGTCCCCAATCGTCCGAGTCGTCTTCTTCTTTGCCCCGCCCCAAGTCACCGGAACTTTTCGTTGAGGCGTCTGCGGCTTTCTTGCTGCCGTAGTTCCCGACATCGAATTGGCTGTATGCTATCCCCAAGCTTTGATTGTGCCTCGAATGAACACGGAATTGTAATGATGAAAGTTTAAGCGCCAAAAAAAAGGGCTGCATCAATCTTTGCCAAAGTGCTCTCTAACGTTCTTGTTACAGGCTGACAGAATCCAGGCTTCTGGTTTCTGGATGCCGTCTCTTCCCCGTTTGAAAGCTCTCCTCAAATGTTGTTGCATTGAAACAATGACATGTCAGGTAGCAAATTATTCTCAATTGGAAATTGTCTGAAATGTACTGCAGGTGTCACAAGATCAACAGCCTTTCTCGGGCAGAGCAAATAGAGCAAGTAGATTGCTTGCTGTGCTTTCCGGAGATCCTGGCCCTGCTCCTCGAGACACAATTCCTCAGGGAGATGCTGGAGGGCCACACTCGACATAGCACAACTTGAGCCAGAACTGCAGCATTAGGTTACAAGGGGCTCACAATCAATCACCAAGCAAGCTGACACACACACACACACACACTCACTGAGCCTTCCGCGCAAATATCACTCACATGCCTTCTGAAACGACTTCACCTGGCAAAATGCAAATTTCATGCCAGCCCTGCCCCCCCCCCGGCTCTGTCAAAACATGCCAGGCAGACCACTTGAGCCAGAACTGCAGCATTAGGTTACAAGGGGCTCACAATCAATCACCAAGCAAGCTGACACACACACACACACACACACACACTCACTGAGCCTTCCGCGCAAATATCACTCACATGCCTTCTGAAACGACTTCACCTGGCAAAATGCAAATTTCATGCCAGCCCTGCCCCCCCCCCGGCTCTGTCAAAACATGCCAGGCAGACCTTGCCATTGATGCTACCACAATAGTTATACTACCGCAAATCATGCTACCACAATTAGCGCTACCACAATTGTTGCTACCACAATTGACAAATTGATGCTACCAGAACTGATGCTACCAGAATTGATGCCACTGCAAAATCGAATCAACCAAGCCAAGCAATGCCATGCTGACTACCACAGTTGCTGCTACCAGAACTGATGGTATCAGAATTGATGCCACCGCAAAATCGAATCAGATGCCACCGCAACAATCGAAGCAATCAAGCCATGCAATGCCATGCTGACTACCACCATTGACATTGATTGATGCTACCAGAATTGATGCCACTGCAGCATCGAATCAACCAAGCCAAGCAATGCCATGCTGACTACCACAATTGATTGATGCTACCAGAATTGATGCCACTGCAGAATCGAATCAACCAAGCCAAGCAATGCCATGCCGACACAGTAACGGCCTCCCCAGCGTCTTTGCAAACACGAGTGTGCTCTGACAGTCATGCGGACTGGAGACTTCTTTAAATGCCACCCCCATTCGGCCAAGATGGGGTCACCCTGCTGAGTATGCGCCGTCTTTGCCCTATGCGGAGCGCTGAAATCCGATTGCCTTGCATACCGGCCCGCAAGAGGACAGGTCATGCTCGTCATCGAGTGCACCGGAATCGCTGCGCAACGCGCCGGTTACTGAAGACCTGTCAATGAGGCACAGCATAAGATGCCATGCGGGGCCATGCCGGCAAGCAGCAGTGATCGAAGTTAATATTTCGACCGTGGTGTGGGTACGTGGCATAGTATTTATTAATAGTAGCGAGGCCTTCCCTGCAATCTGTGTGCATTTCACCCCGCGGCGGACACACCACCTGGCTGGACAGGCGAGCAGCACACAGAGTAAATCCCCAGCGCCCGGCCAGCGACGCTGTCCCGCACGGATCAAGGACCCATTGCTCACGTGGTCCGAGCCCGACTGGAGCGGTCTCTAAGACCACTCTGAGCTTGGGCGTGCAGGATGGGTAGGGCGAGTCGAACCAAGCCAAGCAAGCCAAGCAAGCCAAGCAAGCCAACCAAGCAACCAAGCCAACCAAGCAGTGGCACGTGACAAAGGACCACGTTTCAGCTTCCAACACATCCGGCTTGGACAGAAGCGAACACCATCGCTCAATACATCCGGCTTGGACAAATGCAAAAATGTTTGGCAAAAAAGGGTTTCCTCACGCTGGCTTCCCAGTGTGCTTTAAAATGTTTTGGTCAACGGCCGTGCCCCCGGCACTGAAATTCCTAATAAAATACATAAATAAGCTAATACTACAACAGCTTGAAACCTTAAATCGGTATATTGAACTGCACTATTGAGGAAATTGGTTTTGGCCTTCAAACCCCCCTGATCCAGCCCCCAAGGATCCAACCCTCAAAACGAGTGTGTGGATATTTCCTATGAAACAGCTTAGAATCACATTTTTTGTTAAGGATCTACGTTCAGTATAGGATTGGTGTTGCCATCATGATTCTCAGCGGCCTCGTCCTGTCCTCTTTGGCCTTCCCTAGCCAGATCCCGGGCTGCAAAGCGGAAGGGGGAGAGGACTCTGCCGCAGAGGCGATGAACGATGGCGAGACCGAGGCGCCGAGGCCTAAACCCCAAGGCCTAATGTAGGGCCTTAATAATTAGAATAGGGTTTGGGGGGTATATCACAATATATAACTATAATAGTAAGAGAAAAACCTTCTAATGATTAAGGCTCCTATATTCAACCTCAAGGCCTATCACCCCCGAACCCTAAACTCTGAACCTTGAACCCTGAACCTTAGACCTTCAGACCTTATACGCGAACCCTGAGCCCCAAGTTCTATAGAACCTAAACCCTTCGCCCTGAACCTATAGATCTTAAACCCTAGAAACCCTCAGCCCTATAGATCTTAAACCCTAAACCCTACAGACCCTATACAGACCCTGAACCCTTCGCCCTGAAGCTGTACTATAGACCGAAACCCTATAAACCGTCAGCCCTATACTAAAGCCGAGTCACTGGCAGCCACTAATTCCTTCTTGTCCTGCCCTACTGCTGCCGCTGCCCTGCCTGTTGGTGGAGCGCGTAAGCGCTAGACTTCAAAAAGCTAAAGGCTTAGGTTCAATTCCGACACCGCTCCGATCGATCCCATCCGATTCCCGACCCGATTCCCGATCTTGTTGTGAGGTTGGTTGTCCACGTACAGATCTTAAACCCCAAACCCTAAACCCTATAGACCCTAACTAAGCCTATAGACCCTAAACCGTAAACCCTCCCTAAACCTATAGACTCTAAACCCTAAACTCTGAAACCTTTCGACCCTAAATCCTAAACCCGCCCTAATCCTATAGACCCTAAACCCTAAACCCTCCCTAAACCTATAGACTCTAGACCCTTTAGACCCTATACACCCTATACCGTAGACCCTATAGAGACCCTAAACCCTAAACCCTGAAGAGGCCTCGGCAGAGGCGCAGCCCGAAGAGTTGCCACCGGAGGCTCGCGAGGCGATCGTGTGGCACATGATTCGTTACTGGGCTCTTGTTAAGGAGTTTAGGGGTTAAGGAGTTTAGGGTTTAGGAATTTAGGGTAAGCAGTGTAGGCTTTAGGGTTAAGGAGTTTAGGGTTTAGTGTTAAGTTCAAGTTACCTTAATAAGGAAACCACTTGATTTACTGTAGATCCCTAGTATGCCATCTTAAATTAAATCCCTTGACAAGAACCCAGGCTACAGCTTCGAGCGGCCCATGTGCGTCGCAGCGATTGAGTTCGCCACAATCATGATCCTTGAAGTGTCCTATGCTTGGCGTCCGGAGGAATGTGGAGCGGCGCTCATGGTCGTTGCAGCAGTAAGCCTGGTCCTCACAGCGATGACTACCATCTTGCTTTCCAGACGGTGGATCACCCCGTCGATCATGTTCTTCGGTGCCGCTCTAACCGGATGGTTTGGTGTCCTTCTGATTTTCGACTGGGGAGCCAGGGGCACCTTCGGCGCGATCACTCTTCTTGTTGCAGACGGCATCGTCTATGGTTCGGCCAGCGTGGCTAATGGGATTGCCGAGGGTTGGGCCAGTCGGGCAACAACACCGGGAACAGGATACAGTAACGAAGTCTATCGCTCGAGGATGCTGGTCGGGATTTATACGAGCCGCTTTATCGCTCCGATCTTTTCCCGTTTCCTTGTTGACTTCGGAGGCCGCAATGTCTACGCGGGGTTGCAGCTCTTCCTGTGCACGCTGGGAACGATCAGTGTGTACCGCACCGTCATCTTGGTATGGCGAGGCAAGGTGAAATGATATGTCGTATCCGTCGTATCCGGCATGAGGATCTTCTGAGTATGAACCAGCTACCACTGCCGCCATCGATGAATCACGATGCCAGTCGGAAAATTGACCTTGGTGCTGTGCGGCACAGGGATTGCCTGGGAGGAAGTGGTGGTAGTCGTCCGTCGTCGTCGTAGTAGTAGTGGCAGTAGTAGCAGTAGCAGTAGCAGTAGCAGTAGCAGCAGCAGTGGCAGTAATGGCAGCACCAGCAACAGCAGCGGTAGCAGTAGCAGAAGCACTTTGCTGGTGTGCTTTATTAGTAGTGCTTACTACGGTGTTTGAGTGGTACGTACTGCTAAAGCACAATCGCATTTCTAGCCCCTAAACCCGGTTAAGTTTAGGGCCTATACTTGGGGCGCTTCGAGCCTGAACTGTGAAGCACTTAGCGCGTCCCTAGCTTGCCACCAATAACCCGACGACCTAAAAGGCCACGGAGTTCGATTCGGAAGGTTTGAAAACAATACAGCACCAAATCTCAGCAATACTGATGGAAATGTAAGTTTGCCCCTCTTGTTTCAGGATACCAAGGCATCTGGGGATGGCTTGCGGACTTCTGCGACCTCACAAGAAAAGAACACCAACAGAGCACAGCAGCAGAAGTCGCCGCCAACACAAATGCGAATGTGCACACAGAGACCTTGTCATGCATAATGAGAACAAGCGGTTCTCATTTCCAAGCAGTAGCTAGTAGACCGACATGCAAAGAACGCTCCAGTCTGTGAATCACCTGCAGAGCAAACACCGAGAGGAAAGCCAAAGTCACAACGACATGAGGCACAAGACAATTTGTGGGTTGCTCAAGCTCCGAAACGGGCTCAACCATTCCAACGCAGAAAGTTTGTAGTCTATTTGCATAATCCTTAGCACCCCATTAAAGGCACCCTTATAACCCCAGACCCTAGTACGAAATGCTATCCGCTCTCCAGGATCACCACGAGAGGCTCTTCCTTGAAAGATGGCTCGGTTCCATGGATGTTCTTTTGAAGTCGACTCTTGGCTGGGGTTTAGAGCTAAGGGTTTAGGGTTTAGGGTTGACCCTTGGCTATTTATTGAAGAGTGGTCTGGTGTAGCTAATTCTATGTGAGTGTGTTATCCTGATCCCTGTCTTACGTGTGTTCATACAACACCTTGTGCGTGCATTGCAAGTGTCCATGCGGGCATTATACTTGGAGTGACCATCGAACCCCAACAGCTCAGTTCGTTGGGATTTGAACCCTCATGACGCACCCAACGCGGCAAGTTTCTCTTGAGGAGGTTCGCTCATTCCGCAGCAAGACAGTCGGATTCCTGGTAACTTCGGGATGAAGTATAGAAGTTAGAAGGGGCCCCCACCCTGTAATAGTGGTATCATAGGAGTATAATAGGGCCCTAATATAATCCTTACAGTCACTATTACAGGGTGGGGGCAGCTTCAAATATAGAAGCCTCTATGGATCCTTGTAAGAAGCTTGTGCAGGGACTTAGCTTCAGTAGGGTCCTGGGAAGACGATGTAAGTTTGAGGATCTCGCATGCACGTATGGGATCCTTTTCGTGTTTCGTTCTTTCGTTGACCCCTGCTGACTGTGTCTGTGAGCCCCAAGGGTGGTTGCATACATCGCTTCTACAGCCCACACAGATTCGGTTTAAACTGCAAGATAGGTCTGCGCATTGCATTTTCCAGACCAGCAGTTGGGTAGATTGGTGCATACCTGCATAAGTAGACCCGTACATACACTATCAGACAGAGGCCTAGGAATGAACGAAAATGAAACGACGAGCACCGGTACTGTGTAAATGTATATACACGAACACACATGCATGTATGCAAGAGCATTCGGAGAACCACACTGCAAACTTCTAAGGGTCCATGGAAAGGGCTGCAAGGCCAAAGTATGTACTGCTTAGGTACATGGAGGTTTCCGAAAAGGGGCCCTAAATAGTAGGATCCTTTATTACAAGGACCCCAAAGAAAGGTATCCCTAGTTTTCGAAAACTCCCACATGGACCTTAAGGATGTACCGACTCTAACCCCTGAACCCTGTATCGACCTAGTCGCATCGGCTGTCTCCCTCGTAGGGAGACAGGTCTGGTTGAAAAGGAACTAACTAAACCCTTAGACCCTGTACATCGCTGCAACACGGAAGCCTGGAGACTTACCGGTGTGTGGAGCACATGAACACATGTTCAATGCTTGCTTGCATAGATCGCATGCGTAAATTCTATATGTACCTGACCTACATGCCCAACTCAGCCCTGTCAGCGATGGTACATGAGGACGTCCCAGCACAGTCCGGCCGTGCAGCACCCGGAGATCGTCTCTGTGACTCGAGATGCAGTTGAGAGGTGAGTTCTGTGATTCAAGCATTTCCCATTGAAGTGTAGGGCACTAAGTTTCGGGGTTGGAGTTTTCAGGGCTTATAGGCGCCGAATCTTAGGCTTGCCGGGCGTGTCCTCTCGGAAGACAGGGTCTGTTCCACTGAGAAAGGTTTGCCTACACTATCTAAGCGTCAGCCCATGTACCCTAGTGAATAACTTAAGACTTACACCTTCAGGGCGTTCCTCTGCAGGTACCTTAATGAGCTATGTGGGAGAATGCCAGGCTCATGGGGGTTGTAGGCTTTAGGGTCTCAGGTTTCACGGTACGTGAACCCTAAGGCCTGGGTTCAGTGGCGAGTTCTGAGTTCTTGTTTTGCTCGCCTTGCTTGCTTCTTCGGATCCCAATAGCTACATGTGGGCGGTTGTCAAAATTAGGATCCCCTTTTGGGTACCCTAAATATTAGTTGCCGTATGATAACAGGGGCCCAAAAAGGGACCCAATTTTGAAAACCACCCATGTGTAGTTCTAGCATATTGTATTCTTAAGCTGTGCAGGGTCAGCAATCAGAGCTGATCCGGTGGTTTAGTAGATGTTTTCGATATTTACACGGCCCTGTACAAACCCTTCCTAAAGCCCAGACTAAATCAAATTACGTAAAGCCACAAAAAAGACGTTTGTCAAAGCCGAAATCCCCACAAAGCCCTCATACACCCGTGCAGAACTAAAACAATAAGGCCTTGGCGAAGATCCTAATCTTCGCGGTGGACGGCGACGCTTCGGAAGAGACAGGGACGCCGACGCTGAATTGAAAGTTTTGGGGTGGAGGGTCTAGAAACCCTGAAACGCTAAAAGCCCTAAACCCTGAAACCCTGAACCCTGAAACCCTAAACCCTAAAGCCTTAAACCCCGAAACCCTAAAAGATGCCCAACTCCGAGCACTTCATCCTGAAGCAGGAATTACTCCAACGCTCCAGCTCCTAAGTCCCAAACCGTTGAACACTGGGTTTAAGGAATAGGGTCTAGGGATTTACAGGGGTTCAGGGTTTAGGGGTTTAGGGATTCATAGTGGTTTAGGGGTTTAGGGTTTGGGGGTTTATAGTGGTTTAGGGGTTTATAGTAGTGTAGTGGTTTAGGGGTTTAGGGGTTTAGTGGTTTTTAGGGTTTAGGCGTTTACGGGCTTAAAGCTTCGCGAACCAACAGAAGCCCACAACGCAGCGAAAAGACTCAAACTATCCTTGACGCTGCTGGACTGCCCCGCCTCTTTCTTTCGATCAAGGGGGATAAGGAGGGACCCTTAATGGGGACCCCCACCCTATAGTGGGCTATATAATGGGTATATAGTGGCTATTTTATGGGTACATACTTTCCCCTTTGAATTGAGGTACCTAGCACGGTCGCGGTCTATGTAGGGTTGAGAATGTCGGTGCATATCCGGGCCAAAGCCCCATCAAGCCTGTTATGCTTTGAATTGAATCCGCCAAACTCCTCGCCATAGCCAGTTTAGACTTAAACTCGCCACCCCGTTAAGTACTAAACATCTTGGGGAAAAGTATTTTTCCCCTAAACATCTTGGGGAAAAAATATGTTTTCCCCAAGTTGTTTAGACTTAAACTCGAAACCCCGTTAAGTTTGCAAGCCCTAAGCCCTGATCCGATTTCACCCTGAAACCTGTGACACGAAACCTAAACCCTATAGTCGAAACCCTGAGCCCTGAAACCCTAAGCCTTAAACCCTATAGCCGAAATCCTGAAGCCTGAAACCCTAAACTGAAAAACCCTATAGTTGAAATTCTTAATCCTCAAAGCCTAAACCCTATATAGTCGAAACTCTGAACCCCAAAAGACCCTAAAATCTAAGCCCTATAGCCGAAACCCTAAACCCTAAACCCTCCCCCAAAAAAAACTCGCAAACCCTATAGCCGGAACTTAAAAGGCCCTAAACCCTGAACCCTACAGTCGAAACCCTGAACCCTAAATCCTACAGCCAAAACCCTGAACCTCAAAAAACGCTAAACCCTGAACCCTAATAGACCCCTTTAGCCGAAACCCTGAACCCTGAAAACGCTAAACCCTGAACTCCACAGTCGATACCCTGAACCCGTAGCCCAAGAAACAAGCCGAGGAGGCCAACACCCTCACTGGCAGAGGTCGAGCTTCGCGTGGGATTGCGCCGTATTTGGGCGGCAAGGGTCCTTAATAACAAGGCTACTGTAGGGTTCCTTCAAAGGGGTTTATAAGGGCTACAATAAGGGATCTATTAAGGTACTATAATATAGGGGCCGTCATAAGTACCTGCACTAATTACTTTGGGGGCTCCTTATTAAAATGCTAGTATAATGGGCCCCAGAACCCTATTCTAATTATTAAGGAGCCTATGTTTCCTCAAGTCTGCGCAGGGTCTTGGAAGGGCTATGGGTGTTCTTACAGGGGATTGCCTCAAGGTTTTATAGGTCTCCATAGGATTTAGGATTCATAGTTCGGGGGAAGCTGTTCAGAGTCAGGCTTCTGACTTCCACGGCTGAATGTTTGGGAGCATGGATCTTGATTTGGAGTTGTTGAGCTTTGTGCGTAGAGCTAGCACCTGTAGGGCTCCAAAATCACAATGAGCAACAACAACAGCAACACCAACAACAACAGCAGCAGCAACAGCAACAGCAACAGCAACAGCAACAGCAACAGCAACAGCAACAGCAGCAGCAGCAGCAGCAGCAGCAGCAGCAGCAACAACCACAACGACAACGACAACAGCAACAGCAACAGCAACAGCAACAGCAACAGCAACAGCAACAGCAGCAGCAGCAGCAACAACAACAACAACAACAACAACAACTACTACTACTACAACCACAACAATGCCAACAACAGCAACAACGACAACAACAGTAACACCAACGGCAACGACACCAACATCAACAGCAATAGCATTACCACCACCAACAACAACAAAACAAGAGTTCGCTCCGGGGGCTCGTGTTTAGGATGATTCAGGAGAGAGTACGGCTCGCGGTTAGTATCTTGCGGGTCGGAGTTTGGGGTGTAGTGAGAGGTTTGAGCGCGAGGGTTCGCAGGTTTTGAGTGTCAGGGACTGGGAGCAAGGGCTCAACTAAATTACGGCAAGGGGATTCGAGATGTGAGGTAGGGTCATTGGCATGTGGGCTTGAGGCATTCGGGACTTGCTCTTTGGGGTGTTCACTCAGAGGTTAAGGATAGGATACTTACTGTAGGAGAGGTGTTGATTATACAGCCTCAGAACTGAAGTCTCCTCCCAAACAACCATAAAGCCTGAACCTGAACCTGCAGGCCCTAAAATACGCGTGGGACCTGCAAACATGCTTAGATTTACCCTTGATGGTCCCAGTACCTAGAATAACCAAAAACTCCGCAGAACACTGACTTCGAGTTACTGTGTTGCGCAGCACACACATACACCAACACACGCAGGCATGCACCTAGTCACTAGTCATTGAGTACTTGATCTTCTAGGGTAAGCCCCAAGTCCCCGAACTCCAAGCCGAGGTCTTTTCCAGCCAGACGCCAAAGCCGCGTCGCCGGCGCTGTCTCCAACGAACTCTCGCAGCCACTTTCCTGTCGATACGGTTTCAGAGTTTGGTGTTTAAGGTTTAAGGGAGAGTTTCGAGCTTGGAAATGTCGTAAACTCGCAGCTTAGAGTACAACCGACATGCTGCGCATCGATGTGACCGGCTTAGCTATCCCTAGTCGAGAGTTTTCTCAAGGGTTCGAGGTTATGGGTTTAGGGTTTGGGATTTAGGGGTTCAGGGCTGAGGTTTAGTACCCAGAGACTGCAAGATCCCTTAATTAAGGAATATGCCTTAAATTTTAGTAGGACCCCTAATATGATTCAAGGAATATTCCTTAATTAAGGGATATATTGGAGTCTCTGCGTAGGCTACCAGGCCCCAGACCGGAGCCTGAGTGGGCCAGAGCTGAGCTCTCCTGGCGCCATCTGTCGGGGGCAGTCCCCTTAAACCCTAAACCCCTTGAACCCATCCTTAAAACAAACCCTGAACCCTAAACCCCTAAACCCCTAAACCCCTGAACCCCAAACCCCTAAACTCCGTGTGCATCCATCCATTGGGAAAGCGCTTTTCAAGAGGAGAAGTCGTATGAGCCACACGAAGATTCCTCCTGGAACCCTTCAAACCTTGAAGGCCCATTCGGTTTAGGGTTTTAGGATTTAGGGTTTAGGGTTCAGGCCCATCATCAATACCCTAAAGACTCTCAAGACCCCTGTGAGACCAGCTTTGAAACCGTAATACTGTCAGCACTGAGCAAAAAACGCGTTGTAAAAAGCACAAGGCCTTTGAAGGCACTGGTCAACTCTGAACCCTTTTTGAATCCCAAGTAGAGGCGGCTCAGCTTTTGGGCCTGGGCTTTTCGGATGGGGTAGGACTTGATCCTAAAAGCCTAGACCTAACAGTTAACATCAAAGCCCAATTAGGCTCTTAGCACACTAAACCCTGCACCCAAGCTGAAAAAGCAACTGGACGCTTGCTTTGAATGATTCAGAGGAACCGTACGTAGTAAGTTGCAAACCCTAAACCTTTACCATAAAGTTGGAATGAAAGTCCGAAACTCTAAACCTTAAACCCTCAGAACCTTAAACCCTCAAGTTGTGCAAAACACCTTGAATCCTAAACCCTAAACCTTCAGAACCTTAAACCCTAAAGTTGTGCAAAAAACTTAAACCCTAAACCCTAAACCTTCAGAACCCTGAACCCTACAGTTGCGAAGACAACCCTGGAGTAAAAACCCTAAAGTCAAAGCCAGAAAGTTGGAATGTGATTATCCTAAACCCTTTATGGTATTTTTTTAGGTATCCTACCCTGAAACCATATTGCAACTTTCTGGAGTTCATTTAAACCCTCAGATGATGCTGCGGTCACGGTGGCCTGCTCAGCCGGACACCGTCTCGTCTCGGACCTGCAGGCAAGAAGTATCTGCATACATACATATAATATAGATATACATACGTAAATTTAAGACATATATATATATATATATACACATAATATGTATATATATATATATATATATTTATTTATACATTTATATGTATATATACATATATAATGACAAATCTATACACACATGTTATGCTTTTCAATGAGCTGTACATGATGTTGAAAAAAGCTGTACTGTTTTGAAGGAAGTGCACATTTTTGGCTCAAGATCTATCTTCTTCTTCAAGGAAGTATGTTTAAACAGCAGCTGTACGCACTGTTGTAACGGAAGTGAGTGGCCTGCTTCATCAACAGGAAACCATACCGACAGCATGGCCTCAGAAGGTTTGATGAAGGGGTTTTGCTACACTAGTCAGCGTGCTTCTGAACCCTAAACCCCTAAACCCTAAACCTTAAACTTATCCCTTACCGAGAGGAAAAAGGCGCTAACAAAAAAAACAAAGATATCCCTAAACCCTGCCCCAAGCTTATCTTGGGGTCCCCTTTCTGTCTGAAGATCTGGTCTGAAGAGCTCGAATCCCTTCATGGGGAGTTGACTGTACATCCGCTTACGGTTTAGGGATTGGGGTTTGTAATGTAGGGTTTAGAGTGCTCTAGGGTTTTGTAGGGTTCGTAGTGTTGGGTTTAGGGTTTTGTGGGTTTTGGGTTTAGGTTTTGTATGGTAGGGCATTGTAGGGTTTAGGGTTTGCGGTGTGGGTCTTGGTTTTAGGTTTCGTGGTGTAGGATTTAGGGTTTTGGAGTTGTGGTGCCACGTAGGGTTGAGGGTGGTGTGGGGTTTAGGGTTTTGGGTTCAGGGTTTTGAATTTAGGGGTGATTCTGGTGTCTCGTGTTGGGGTTTCGGGACGCATGGGCAAACTACTCGAATCGCAAACAGCTTCCGTGTACCTGCTGCCTACCACTTGCAAGCCTGCAGGTGAACAATTCCTGCGACTTCTGTGCGATGCTCAGTGTCACAGATGTGGTACGGTTGATGATATAAATCCTGCATTGCCTTAAGGGCCCTAAACTATGGGAACTATGGTATATTCCTTATTATGGGTCATGCAGGATTTATATCATCAACAGTAGCAGCAGTTCTTCGATCTTCTTCCGTGATTTGGGAATTTCCGAAAACTAGGGGTACCTTATTTGGGGGTCCTTATAATAAGGATCCTACTATTTAGGGTACTATATTAGGGTCCCCTATTTTCGGAAACTCGCATGTTCGTGGGGGGGTTTGGCGGAGAGCCGAGGCGCCCTGATGGCTCCTGCTCGGCTAGTCTCGGAGGCCTCAAAAGGTGGGATGAAGGTTTAGGGTTTAGGGGTTTAGGGGTTTCGGGTTTAGGGTTTAGGGGTTTAGGGTTTAGGGTTTAGGTAGGATTAAGGATCCCATATATAAGGACTCTTATTTGGGAATATCCCACCTACCTTCATCCCACCTTTTGAGGCCTCTTATAGTCAATCACCGTTCCTACAAAAATGCCACTGTCTCTCTGGAACGACTCATAATTACTCCTTCTGCGATGACGACACCAACGGCTAGAAAGACCAGAACGAGGAATACACCATTACTATAGGGGCTTAAACAATCACGAAAACTATTTTGAGGGGTTCCTTATGATAATTGCTGTGATATTCCATGATTTCCCCCCAAACCCTATTCTAATTGCTAAGGCCCCTATACTATACCTCTCAGTCATAAAGCCGAAGCGTCCCTAGCACGAGCTATTGAGTGCATCACAAGACCAGCCAAAGCCAAGGAATGCAGACCACATAGTTCACTGATAGGGGCCTTAATAATAGAATAGGGCTTGGGGGTATATCATAATTATGGCACATGCGATAAGGAACCCCTACATAGATTCACTCGCAGCAGCCCAAGCATGTAAGCACCGCAGAGAAAAGTCAGAAACAACTATGAACATCAGCCATCAACATCTCATCATCATTTTGACTTGATACCTTGCCCCTGACACCTCAGGCGCCGGCATTCAGCTGAAGTGCCCTGCGTTGCCTCCACTTCACGAATACTTCTGAAATTATGTCGAGATTCTTGTTTGAAAGGGCGTTGCGCTGTTTGGACGCGCACCCCCCTTCACCCTAAAATCTGACAAACCGTCACCCTGTAACACCTGTAATCCCAAAGTTAGAGGCTCTCAGGTAACATGTTGGTTTATCCTTATACAAACCACAACTTTTGGTCTCATCATAGAAGAACGACTTTGCACTATGCTGGTGTGTAGGATCTATTGCGCACTAGGGTTTAGCCCACCCCAAGCTAGAATCCGCTGGAACCCTCAACTCAAACCCGAAACTGTACTGAACCCTAATACAAACCTTAAACCCCTAAAAGCTTAGGGGCCCTAAGGGTCCAAGTACCCAATAATCATATACTCTCCAGAATCCTAACCTGCATAACTACTATCCTAAAACCGAGTACCTAATTATTGGGTCCTTTGGACCCTTGGGGTTAGGGGCCCTAAAGTTGGGTCTCTGAGGCTACGAGCATCGGACTCACTTCCGCTGCGCGCGTTGCGACTTCGACCTCTGCTCCCGATGCTGGGAGGACCTTGGGGTTTAGGGTTTAGGGTTTAGGGTTAGTTTAGGGGCCCCCTTTGGGGTTTGGGGTTGCGCCGGGGCCCTTTGGAGTTTAGGGTTTAGGGTTGGGGCCCTTGGGGGTTTGGAGTTGGGGCCCTTTGGGGTTTGGGGTTGGGGCCCTTTGGGGTTTGGAGTTGGGGCCCTTTGGGGTTTAGGGTTTAGGGGCCCTTCGCGGTTTAGGGTTTCGGGGCCCTTTGGGGTTTGGGTTGGGGCTTGAGCTCTAGTAAACCCATGAAGCCCCTCCGCTCAAACTCACAATGTAGATACCTGGTTCAGAAACCTCGGGTCTTTAATCGGGGTTCTTTATCTGAATCCTTGTACTTTGGAGTCATGGGACCAGGGCTTCTCAATCAGGTTCCTACATACTCGGGCCTTTATAGTTTTGTTTGTGGAGGGCTGTTGGGCTCGATGTCTGGAAGGGTAGGGTGATGGCACAGGGAGCGTGGTGGTGTTTTGCTGTTGAGGGTTCTTCAAGGATTCAGTGGTGTTGGAGGTCAAGTCTCGTGTCAGGCGGCTTAGGGATTTCTCCTTTATTTTGGGTCGGGGCTTCAGGGTTAGGACTGAATATAGCTAGAGGTTCCGTATCATAGCTTTACTTGCGTGTATACAACACAACCCGACTGTAATTATTGGTTAAGGCCCCGAATTGATTACATCAGGTGCCTTCGTCACTAGGGTCCAGACGCCTCACGACCTCACTGCCAAGTTGCCCAACCCTACTCGGCTAGATGCTGCCACCGCCAACAGCGCTTCAGTCATGCCCACAAATTAACATCAAGCTCCCGCGCAACGGCAGTGCTTTTCGGAGCTTTTGTGTGTTCGGCTCGGGTGCCATTTCTTTGTGTCTCTTAGATGTTTATGAGGGTTGCATATCTTGCCCTTGCTGTGTCAGCTCTTGGTTAGGACTTGTTGCTTTGCAGAGGGCTTTGGACCCTAGTTTTTTTGTAGGATGTTTTGACAGCCTGCTTCTCTGCATTTTGGGTGCTTCAGCAGTAAAATCTTTCCACACCTTGAAAGCAGCGACACAAAAACCGCAAGCCCTAACCTAAACCACAGCTAGTGTCATTGATTCACCATCAGTTTTTCTTGAGGAGAGACGACGTGATGAGATGAAAACAGGCGCATTTGCGGTTGCTTGGGGATGAGGAGTAGTGAGTAGTGTAGGGCTGGGATGGCAAAGGTACACACCCTAAGCCAGGGTGAGGGCGTGGGGCCAAGAGTTTGGGTTGTACAGTAAGCCTTAGCAACTTAAAAAGCTTTGAACGAAGGTTTCGGTTTTAAGGTCCACGGTGTTGTTTCAGGGCTTTGGGGGGATGTAGTCCAGGTTCAGACAGGTCCCGAGTTTCCAGATGAGGCAGTGGGCATTCGGGGGTATCAGTCAAGACCCCAGAGAACCTCCACAGGGTTCTTCTACTCTAGAGAGTCCGGGTTTTGCGTTTGTTCAATTGGTCAAGCTATTTTGTTTTATTCGTATTCTTCTTATCATTATGGATCTTCATTTTGTGTATGAAATGGAGGTAGTTGGGCTCCAGGTATTAACGATCAGTTAGCGGTTAGGGTGTAGGCGTTTGGGTGTAGAACTTTGCGGTACAACCCAGGAAGGAACAGAAGCGGCAACCGACCACACACCTGTTCACTTCCAGTTCGACCCAAGTGGTCTCGAAGGCCAAGTCGGAGCGCTAGCCAGAGCTTGCGCGTACGTCCTGCAACAGGAACAGTATCCCTAAGGGTCCATGTACCCAAGTAGTATATACTTTGGGCCCAAAGTAATTACTAATATACGGACTACTTTCAGGCCAATGTATATACTATTATATGAGTACATGGACCCTTAGGGTATAAGGCGAGTGGGGCCTGGAGGCCATCGTCAGATGGTCCCAGCACGTTTTTCGCGTGGCGGGAGACCGTTCGCTTTTGGACGTGGCTTACATCCAGCTCCTTGGGAGATGGGGCAGCTCGTCTGTACTCAGGTACGTTCAAGAAGGTGCAGTGCTGCTCCCTGAAAAATCCTCCGACGCCGTCAGCCTTCACGTCAGCCAGCCTAGCCCTGTACCCTTGCGTAGCGCAAGACCCTCGCTTGGTAGACAGGCCCCCGAGGTAGGCCGTGAGTCTTGGGTCACTTTGTGTGGCAAGTGGTGGTACGGCACAAGCTCTACCCGTAGAAACCCCACGATGCCAGAACACGAAAATTTTGTTCAGGGTTCAGAGGTTTTGGTCTTGATGAGTAGCCCTCCAGGATGTAAAGTGGGGACCTGCGTCTGTGAACCGATGTATATGAACATGTGTAATTGGAAGTCCCCGGCCCGGCCACATATCGATGGCAGACTTGTCATGAGACTGGAAGAAGTGGTTTGACGTTTATTCATGGCAATATCGTCGAGGGTGAATAGATCAGGGTTTGGGTAAGGTTAACGGCAAACCTTCAACTAAACCCTCAAACTCTAACCTGTACACGGTCCCTAGACGTTTGTACTTTGAGCTATATAAGGGCCTTGGCTCCTTTGTCGTACTCTAGATTTTAAGTGATTCGGATCCTTTTGAAACTGACCTCACTTGTCAGTGCGCCCTAGGGGTTGCCCTGGCCATCATCGGCCGCCATCGGAGCAGCAGCAAGACTGCCGTTGCCCTAAGCGACTCGGCAAGCAGTTGGCAGTTCCCTAACACTCCGAGTAGCCCAAACTAGGTACAGGTGGTCTTCGGGTTGGGAGTCTACGGCGGTATACTCCCAAGATCGAACTCGATAATCATCAATGCCCACCGCTTATCGGCTAGATTTCTTCTCCGGTGGAAGAGCAGCCATATTCGTGCGCACGACTTGGTTTCTTAAAGCACCCGTCTGAAGTTTACAGCCACTGAGCAGTGCACCTCCCGAATTTACAGGTCGAACAGGGCTTCGGGAAAAAAGCCTACAGCTTCCGAAAGCCCCAAGACTCCAAGCCTCTGAAGTCCCACTCTCTTCAACTCTTGGATTTGGATTGGGTATTGCCCCACTCAGTAACAGTTGGATAATATTCATAACATAGATATATTAGGACCTTAATAGTAGCCCTATTATGCACTGTTACTGTATGGGAGCAGTACCCAGGATTTGGACACCCAGGCCGGAGCACTCCCAGGCCAAAGCCCTGATAGAGACCTTAATACCCATGAGGGTAGTTGTCAAAATTAGGGTCCCTTTTTTGGTACCCTAAATATTAAGTGTCATAATATATAAAGGACCCAAAAAGGTACCCTAATCTGCACAAATACTTGTGAGACCCTTAAGAAGAAGCCCGACAGCCCCGCCTTCCCTGAACCCCTGATGCTGATCTCGAACAAATCGAACCCCTTGGGTCCACCCTGAACCAAAAGAGTCGGTTCAAGCTGCCCGAACCAAAAACGAAGCCGAAATACCGCCCGAGGGGACATGGTTGTGGCACAGCCGTTGGCCGGTCGTGCGCAGGACGCGATTTGAGAGTTCAAGTTTTCCGGGGTTAAGGGGCCTACAGCCCAGGTGAGGGTACGAAGAAGGCTATGTGGCGCTGATCGCGGTAATCCTCCTTTAGTAGGCTTTGTTCAAAGCCCTATGAAGTTATCACCGAGTCTTCGAATCCTCCAACTCGAAGCCCGATCCCAAACTGGAACGGCGCATTTGGGTAGAGTCTACCTAGTCTGTAGAACTCTCTATGACTTGGACTATAAGCGGATGCTGGTGCTGCTTTCTCAGTCCCTACATACTATACCCGAAAGATAAATGCATGCCCGATGCCTCTATGTAGGTGACACCCATGAAGCCTGAAGCACTGGAACCCTAAATAACTTACCTTTTTGGAATGGTTTCCTCCGTGTGCCAGAGGTGCAGCCGACACCTTGTGCACGACAGTCGATCAAGCTTCAATCAGAATTGATGCAAGCATTGTTGCACTCAACATGTTCTTCTTGGATGAGTTGAAGTTGCCGGACTGGCCCCATTGATCCACATCAGCACAATGTTGATGACGTTCCTGTTCCGGGCATTCCATGGAGTCAATGCTACGGTTGAAATCGACGGCTACAGGGGGCGAAAGGTAAGACCCTTGTAGAACCCGTATAGAGTCCTCAGCCTTCCAGACAAATGCAGAGCCCTTCTAAAAACAGAACACGCCCCTCGAGCCCTAAGCCTCTTGCCATGGATCCAAGCGGAGAACGGCATTCACCTCTCTTCTGCCGAGTTGGTGACACTCGGACCGTTAAGGTTCGCAGAGCCATTCTCAATGTCAAGAAGAAAGCATTCGGGGACGGACGTCAGGTCGAGGCTGATGATGATGCGGAGGAGGACACGAAACTCGTCATTCATGACCTCGAGTGCCTCAACGAAATCGAGGCCCTCCTGGAGCCGTGATTTGCTGGCCTTCCGCGAGAGCCCTCACTGCCGGGCTTACGTCGTCGGGTTTTGATACGAGGCACAAAACATCGTAGCATCGGGCTTGTGGTGGCGACGCGGAAGGTCCGAGTGGTCTATCGGGCCTGGACTCAAGGTATGAGAAAAGCAGGTACCCTTGCTGAGTTTCCTGCTCTGGCCTGCTCTCAGTCGCAGGCGCCAGACTTGAATATCTATATGTATATGTATTTGTTTCAAGTATATTTCTATATATACATATGCTCGACAGACCATGCCGTTGTGACATGGCAGGTGTAGTGATCTGCAGCTGTTGACTCCCAGGGTCCTATTCGTCACTCGTTGTTTCAAGGTATAAGTAGGTGCCCCTCTTCCCTAAACCTTAACCCCAAAATAAGAGGCTTTCATGAGACCCTTACCCCTTACAGAGCCCGAAATCCTTGTGTTACCCTATGTAGGTCGCTTCTGTGGCTCCCCATGAACCACCCAGTATAAAGGGAACCCTACCACAGTCTAGGAACCCCGAATCCTTAAACCCCTAAACCCCTAGACCCCTAAACCCTAAACCACTAAACCCCTAAACCCCTCATTAAATTAAACCCCAATCCCTAAGCCCCTATGTAAGCCCTCCTCGACGCTCGCGCTCTCTCGCGCGCGAGGAGCTGCGCGGGGACCTCCAACGCCTGAGGCGCGAGGCCACGGGGCTCACAGAGTCGCTGGTGCCAGAGGCAGGGGCTCTACTGCTTTGTGGATTTTAGATATTTAGGGTTAAGGGATTTTTGACATTTAGGATTTAGGGATTTCGAAATCAAGGATTTAGGTGTTTTGAAATTTAGGATTTAGGGATGTTGAAATTTAAAATTTCATAGGGATTGTAAAATCTGGCGCTTCGTGGTTTTAAAGTCTCTAGGGGTTTAAAATTTAGGGAGTTTGGAAACTTAGGGTTTCGTGGTGTCAGAGCTTTCGATTTCGGGATTCAGGGTTGAGGGTTTCATGGTGTAAGGGTCAAGGATTTACGTTTTTTTGCAATTATAGGTTTATGGTTGTAACTTGTTATTTGATTTTGTTGTTTCTTGTTGTTTCTATTTGTTTGTTTTTTGGGCATACTTGGCACATCGTGGTTTCTTGTAGTTCTTGTTGTTGGTAGAGGGATGTTTTCAGGTGTTCCGGCATTTGCACACACAGGTTTTTCGGGGCAGAGGGCTGGCTCATGTATGGTTCAGGGCATTCGTGAGGCTAATTTAGAGGCCAAGAATTGAAATATGGTTTGGGGGTATATTATATTTTTGCTGTAATAAGGAAACCCTACTACGGAACCCTCAAAACCCTATTCTAACTAGTAAGGCCCCTACATTAGATGTGCTTAGGTTCCTTGCATAATATAAGGTTAGGGTTTGCAAGACTCGCCCTCAGTGCCTCAGGACGTGTGTTTGACAGCTTTTTTTTTGGTAGAGCTGGCATGTACAACAAGCCGGTCTGGAACCCTACGATCAATGCCGTACAAACCCCACACAGGCCACACCAAAATTCCCTAATCCTTATTAAGCCATCTTAAACCAAACCTGAATCACCGAACTCATAAACCTAAACTTTCTAAACCCAAATAAACCCCTTAGCGGAACACTGCCCCTTCCGACCGTCTTGCAGACTCTTCCTCGTTACACGGCGCTGCTGGAGAAACGTTTCGAGGACGGCACCGAAGCGAGCCCAAGCTTCTGGAAGGTCTGAATAGATTCGGTGTTTACGAGCCCTGAGGGTCCATGTACCAATGTAGGGACTACTCTAAGGCCAAAGTATGTACTATTTGGGTACATGGACCCTTGGGGCGAGTGTTCCGTAATGATAGGGTTCAGTTCTGTAGGGTTCACAGAAGTGTTAAGTTAAAGGGTCAAAAGGATCCAACAATCAGATATTTGGGCTTAGGATCTAGGTTCCTGAGTAGTACCCCTTTGCCTTTTTTGGGGGTTCCGCTAGTAAACACCGACTAGTAGGCAAAAGGGTACCCTTGCCACAAAGGGTCTACTCAGGAACCTAGGTGGGTAATATTTGGGGGGCAAGATGTGACTACATTGTATGTCGACCCTAGGGTGGTGTCATTTTACAGTGTCCCTTCCAATGTTCTGAAAAGTGTGCCTTGATAAGGGTTCTTGTAAGGGCTTACAGGGTTTTGTAAGGGCTAAAAACGTAGGAATCGGAATAAGTAGTAGTCGTAAATAGCAAGCCATCATGGCTGCTCTACAGTTACCATAATGTGCCCAAAACCCTACACTGATCATTAAGGCCGCCCCTTTACATAAACACAAACTATGAAGGTTTTGGGGTTTAGGGTGTCAGCGGGGTTTCATTTCTGAGGGCTCTGGACGGGGTTTAGGTGTTGGGACGTCTGAGGGCTAGGGATTTGCTGGCTGAGGGGTTTAGACTCTGTTGTAGAGTGTCCGGTCAGGTCCCTGCTTCAGAAATGACGATACACGAGACAGCTATGCAGTTTTGTAACTGCATTGCTTGTCGAAGCTGCAATGGCCTTGCCGGCGAGTACGGCCGTAGCAATCGTTTCTGTGTATATACATACATATAGTCATGTGTATATATATATATATATATATATATATATATATATATTATATATGTATATATATGACGATATGTATGCATGTATCTATGCGTGCTAACTTATCTGTTGTGGTATTCATATGTATGTCAGCATTGTTCCGTGCATATATTGCAATACCATGTGCGAGAGAGAGAGAGAGAGAGAGAGAGAGAGAGAGAGAGAGAGAGAGAGAGAGAGAGAGAGAGAGAGAGAGAGGGTGTGTGTGTGTGTAAAGTCTTGTATGCATGAAGTGCTCTGCCCCAGACCTAGTCGTAACACCTTCTCTCACTAACACGCTAGAAATCACAAAGGCAGCCGTGTGGAAGCTTCGACAACCCATGAAACCTGGACATAACCTTAAACTTTACATGTGTACACCCTCACAGAATCCCGTGGCTTCAGGATTTAGGGCTTCCAGGTTTAGGGTAGCGGCTGGCCCGCAGAACCGGATAAAGCCACTCATAAATCCAGTCAGCCCGAGGTACGGACACTCATGCACACACACACACACACACACACACACACACACAAACACGCGCACGCACACAAACCCTGTAAAATCTGCTAAACCCAATACCCCAAAACGCGGCAGCCTACTAATCCTTAATTGCTGTAGACCCCCCCCCCCCTCCATGTCTGCTTCAGTCCTCCACCGCCGCCGTGCTGGGCAGTGCCGATGTGCCCGAAAGCCTTGCACCATCCTTCGCGTTCAGTTCTTTCTCCGTTAGGTTGGGGTTTGGAGGTTTAAGACTTTGAGGATTCAGGTTTGGAGTTGAGGGTTTGGGTTCAGGGCTTTAGATCAGGGACACAAAAGGGACAGAAGCATAAGCATTTTATAAGGATATCCCTACCTTATTGGGCTTCATTATAAGGGGGTTTACATGGGATATCCCCATCCTATTTTTTGCTTATGTGCTGTTTTGGGTCCCTTTTGGAGTTTTACTGAGCTTTGCACGTCGGATTCTGTCCGTAATGCAGCACAAAGTGCTTGCCTCGAAAACAAAGTTGACGATCCTGCCTGGAAGATATTCGAAGGATCGGGGAAGCCGGGTTTAGGTTCTGCATATCTTTGCATGGATATATGATACAGATGTGCCTTGGGTGGGGTTCTGCCACTGATAGTACTTATCCTACCACCACAAAGTCCCTGGTCGTTCGCTTGCCTGAGATTTGGGCCTACATACAGAGGTCTGGGGAGTTGGCAATCACATCCCTAGTAGACCCTATTAGGGTTGCGAAAAAGGACCCAAACATAAGCTTTTGAGTGGAACATCCCTACCTCATTGCTTTGATTAGAAAGGGACTTATGGGATGACTCTGGTTGGCTATGGTTTAAGTACCGTTTTGGGTCCCTACCTACTGTACACTACACGATGCCCATGTCGTACTCCATACCAAGCTTTCTCAAGGACGTGAAACTGCTGCATTATGTTGTTTTTGCGTTTGCGGGTTTAGGTCGGGTAGTCGCGATGCTTGTTCGCATAGGTTTGCGCCGGGTGGCACGTGTCCTTTTTGGGATGCTGGGTTTCGTTTGTGGTGCTGACTTTTACGACTTCGGGTCTTGGCGATTCGGATTCAGAGTAAACCATAAACCCCTAAACCCTAAACCGTTTGCAGCTCCAGGGGGGACCCCCAGGACCCGACGGGTCCTAAGTACCTTCTTGGGGGGATACTTACCCAAACCGGCAGTGCAATTCCTACTACAGCAATGATGTTTAACCCGTACTTTCTGCTACACAGCTACTTAGAGCCCCTTTAGGGATGAAGCTTTCGGGTTTTAGGGGTGAGGGCACGGGGTGTCTGGACCTTCGAAATAGTGATTTTACACCCCCCCCCCCCTCCCCCCAACTTGAAGGTTTGGCCAGGACAAGTAATCTTTTCGCGGAGTGCTCCGAATAAACTGCGAATGAATATACTAGCTGATCGAGATAAACTCTGATACACAGTAGGTTGCGGCGTCTTTCCGATTTAGGGTGCACGTCTCGATTAGGCCCCAAACCTAAACCCTAAACCCTAAACCCTAAACCGTGTCACTCAGGCATTGGGCAGTGATGCGACTTTTGGTCCCAACGGCTTGTGCGATGCGCCGAAGCTTGGACGAAAGCGTCGTACATACCGCTCCCAGTTGAGGTTTCCTATGCACATAGGACTTAGAGTCAGAACTATACCCTCGGATGGTTCAAGTGGTGATGTTGAGAAGGCTTATGATAGCGAAGAAACGTCATGCTAGCGAATCTTTTCGTGTTTTTAGGATGGAGCCCAGCGGCTGCATCCTCCGCAGCATATGGGAGTTTCCAAACTTAGGGGTACCTTATTTTGGGGTCCTTATAATATGGATCCTGCTATGTAGGGTACTATATTAGGGTCCCCTAAAATCCGGAAACTCCCATATCAGCACAGTACACCACCAATAGAGATTGCTCGTTTCAGGACGACGATTTCGAGCACTGGCAATACGGAGATGACTAGTACGACGGAGGGGCCTCCTCATCTTTCTTCTCCGTTTCCTATTATGTACTACTAAGAGGGTTTCCATCAGGATAAGTATTACTAGTGGTGCTGTTCTTAGTCGGTGTCGGAGTCAGAGTCGACGCCGTGTACTTTATTCAGTGTGGTGTGTTAGTCACTTGTGGTGTGTTTGTTTGTGTAATCGTAACCGTGTCTGTGGTGATGTTGATCGTGTAATCGCAACTGTGACTATGGCGATGTTGATCAAATGCCATACATGGTTACAAGGGTGAATAGGTCCCCTTGGAAGTACATGTGAACCCTCCTTCACCATGATGATCGCACAAGGAGCTTGGAACCAGAAGAGGAGGTGGCAGATGCAGAAGAGGCGCGACCTGGGGGCATCCCCCCGTTCTGATTGTGTTTCCCCTAACACCTTATGCACGCTAAGCCCTGGCTTCAGACTCTAAAACTCTAAACCCTGCAACTCTTCAGGGTTTGGATGTAGGAGACTCCTCAATGACCATAGCACATGAGAAGTTCAGATTTCCAGGTCGCCAGGTGTAGTTCACGAATTGCCTCCACATTGGGAAATCTAAGAAGCTTAGTGGATGTGCGGCTTCAAAGCTTTACGGGCCCGAGGCCGAGGTTAGCTTGGATACTATTAGTTACCCTAAGGCCCCAAAGTAGTTCCTTGTTGGGGTTCATACATAGAATCCTACTATAATGTAATCCCAAAAAGGAACTACTATGGAGCCTGAAGGTAGTGTCTATTGGTTAGTGTGTCAGGAGCCTGCAACGCAAAACTACCCTAAACCCTAAACCCCTAAACCCTAAACCCTTTTCAACCTCCAATCCTTAACCTGGCAGTCACTGATTTGGCTGCCGCCATAGACCGGCATATTTCAGCTACCCTAAGGCTCCATGTACCCATATAATGGATACTTAAGCCTAAACGTTCACATAAAGGGACCACTTTAAGGTTTAAGTACACGGAGCCTTTGGGCTTTAGCTTCATGAGAAGAGGTTGGATCACTGTATCGATGCCTTAAATCCGAAAACCTCGACCGAAGCCTTGGCTTGCTTGTACCAGGCTACTCGAGCCTTAAAACAACATGTCGCAGCCTTTGTCGAGCTCAAGCTGCTAAGTCAGTCGAAAGGTCAGCTGTAGCATCCCTCTGCTGAGATGCCGCGATCCGTGACGAGCTCCGGGACGAATAGCCAAGGCAACAGCTATCGCTCCTACTCGGACGGGTCCTACTCCTACAGCAACAGCTACAACTCGAACGGCTCATCCCAGAGTGCCAGCTACTACTATTCGAACACTGGAAGTGGCCATGGCTTCTACAGCTCAAACTCAGGTTGCCGAGTGGCACTTTGGGATGCTTTCGAACTCCTTTACGGCTTTCAAAGGGGTTTCTTAGTCCTAGGGCCCTGGGGCCCTAAATCTACAACCCAGGTTCTTCCAGCGGCCAGTACTCCTCGCATACGAACTATGGCACCGGGACGACTACGACACGCAGTAAGTGAGCGGCAACGGCCTGGCAGCCGTGACTTGGGCGTTCAGCGTCTGGGTGCCCGAAAGGATCTAAGTACTTCCACAGAGCAGCGTCGTATACAGAAACGCGGCTATCGCGGTATGTAGGTATTCAGGATCCTTTGGGTAAGTGGTGCCGTCCACAGGGATATGCACTGCCGGGGGTGAAGAGCAGTGGCAGTTTCGTCGAAGCCCCGTGCCAAGAAGTGCAGGTGGCATGGAGGCACATTGGATCGCAGCTGAAAGCAGCATTCTGTTCATTTTCGCGCGCAGGGCATGGGGCGGGTTAAAGCGCAAACATTAAAGAAAGCCATGCAAACTGACTCGTTGGTTCCTCACTCTACAAGACAAACACCGAAACCAAAGCAGAGCCCGGTACCCACAAGCCCTAAGTCGGAGAGGCTTGAGAGGAACCCATGCCAGGGTCGATCAAAGCGCTAGTGACGCCTTAGACAGGGAGCCCCGCACCATCGTGTTGAAGCCGCACTGGGTTATGTCGGCGCTACATGGCGCTACAGCATAAGCTGTTATATTGCTTGCCGAAAGAAAGACGCTTTCGAGAGCCCTGCGCAAACCGCGACCCTAAACCAAAGCCCAGAAGGCTAATTAGAGACTGAAGCCTGCAACCTTGAACCTTGATAAGGCCCTGATACAAGACCCGTCTTCGAGCACTCCATAGCAGCCTATAGTTATATATGGGGGTTTCCGAACATAGGGGTACCTTATTTTGGGATCCTTATAATAAGGATCCTACTATTTAGGGTACTATATTAGGGACCCCTATTTTCGGAAACTCCCACATTAAGCGCCACCACACCCTCGTATATACATACAGAAACCCTACACATCATCCAATCCCTTCAAAGAGAGAGATCCCAGACAGCTGTGAGCAAATGCGAACCCGAAACGTCCTGATGAACCTTGCGCCCTAATGTAGGCGCCTTAATAATTAGACTCTTTTTTTTTTTTTTATTTTTTTTTGGGGGGGGGTCGTTATTGTAGTTACACCATAATATACCCCCCGAGCCCTACTCGACTTATTTATTCGGCGCCTACATTAGAAGAGAGCCAAAAGAGGAGAGCATCCTCCTTGTGGCGAAGTGCGATGCTGTGCTCAGCGCTTTGGTGGAGCTTTCGGGAGGTGCGTCAGGGATTGTTGGTGAGATCTTGGAGCTTCTAAGCGTTGGGATGTTTGCTTGACTTAGATTAACAGTGCGGTGAGAACGGACAGTAGGATGACGCACATTTTGCTGTTGTCTATTTCGGGGCTGGTTTTGTAGATGTGCGAAACCATGGAAAAGTCTTCTTTTTTCAGGATCACGTGGGTGGGGAACTCAGGGGTTGCGGTTCGGGAGTGGGTAGTATGGAGGTTTTCGGGTTTTGCTTTGAGGGGTTTAGGAAGGTTGGGAGTTCGGGGCGCTCAAATCTAAACCCCTACACCCTAGACCCTAAGTTTAGGGCTGAGGCTTCAGATTGCACCTGTCGATTGAGCAGGTGCCGCCCAGGGTCTCTTCAGCGAGGTCTGGCGCGACGAAGAGCAGTGCGAGGCAGGAAGCCTTGATAGTGCAACCGGATCCACGTGCTTGAACGGGAGACGACTCTGAACTTCTACACACCCATGATCGCCATTCCTCCATGGAAACCATGCTTTCTACTGTGTCGTTATTGCCGATCCTTAAGATCTAACATTTCCCGGCTCTGAAGCCTAAGCTTAAGTCTCCGACGGTCACAGCTAGCAAGAAGCCGATGTGTGTTGTTATTATTTTCATTTCGATGTTGGTTCCTGTTCTCTCGGCCCCCTTAGCTGCAACCTCATGTGGAAGTCCCAAAACATACACCCAAGCTACATACGTGTGTATATACATAGTGTGTTTATACAATATGTGTACATATATGTACAATTACATGTATTTATGTTAATTTACAGAGAGAATTGTATATATAAATATATATATATTTATATTTATATTTATATTTATATATATTATATATATATATATATATATATATATATATATTTATATTTATATATATATATATATATTTATATTTATATATATATATATATATATATATATATATTTGTATATATATGTATATATGTATATATGTATATATTACATATACACACGCATACATACATACATACATACATACCCTAGAGGTCCAAGCCTTGACAACGTGCTGTGCCAGGCCATTCTGATGCGCTTCGCCGCAGCGTGGGACGAGCGATATGCAGCCCCAGCCCCTCGAACATCCCCTCGGGTTTAGGGTTTAGGGTTCAGGGTTCAGGGTTCAGGGTTGCTTGCTTGGAGGAAACTTCGATGGACCACAGATGCAGTTTCCGGCATCGTATATAGAATCTGTAGAACCCGATTTTTCTGAGCGGGTCACGGATGCAAGTTCCAGTATATAGAATCCTTATTTTCTGAGCTATGGGGAGGTAGTCAGCATCTTTATAATCACCGCAGTTCCTGGTACAGCCACCCTATGTTTCAGCACGAAAGGCGAGGCCATGCATTGAAGTTTGACGATCTCAGTCCAGCATAAAGGTCTGAGTGATGCGGGTTGGGTTTTGGTGCTTACTCAAGATTACATAGGGAATTCATGTTGTAATGAATTCTTCAGAATCCCCCCCCCCCCCCCCCCCGCCCCCGCAACACTGCATGAAGCCTTCAACCCAGGTTCAACCCGGAACGATGCGTGACAGGCTGAACCCTACGGCCCATGTTCCCATGTCGTATATACTTCCGCCCATAGAACCCTTTATAAAGGTCTGAGTACATCAACACTTACCAATACTATTTTGGTGTTCCTTACTTTGATTTTCACTATAGTATAATGAGCCCCAAAACCCTATTCTAATTGTTAAGGCCCCTTTATTAGATGGCTGCTTCAGGGAACCTTCAGCTGATGAACTTGAAACCCACGTGCCATACGGAAGACGACCCCAGCCACCCGAACCCCAAGCCTGAACCTAACCATCTCGGTTCAGGGTTTAGGGTTTAGGGGTAATTCGAACAGGGTTTTGCGATAAACTATGCTGTATTCCTACAGTGACTTTAAGGGCATAGTATGTACTACTTGCAGACCCTGCTATTGCAAGACTTGTCCCTTAGACCCTCATCACGCTGCCACGGAAAGTTATGGTTTGGGGTACCCCGCAAACCCTAAGCCCTAAACGCAAACCCTAAACCCTAAACTCTAATCCCTAAGCCCTGAGGTCCAGCGGCTCTTTGCCGCCAGCGCTGATGCCCAAGCAGCTGCCTGGGGTTGCATCCAGCGGGCTTTGCAGCTGAGCTTTGCAAGAGCAAAAAGTTTTTAGGGTTCAGGGTCCCTTTCAAAGGGGTTTAGGGTCCTTTTCGAAAGGGTTTTGGGTTTAGGGTTTTAGGGTTTAGGGTTTTAGGTCCCAAAAAGGGACCATCCTCCAAAATTTGAGATTTCGGGTGTTAGGTTTAGAGTAGCAGCCAACCTTTGCTAAGCCGTGATGTGGGGGATGGATCCCCACAGACCCAAACCTTACAGCCCTAAAGCTTACATATAAACACTAAACCTACAGGCATAATGCCATGAGGTCGTTGTGTTGGATGTTGACGGCTTAGGTTTCAAGCTGCAGACATGGGGGCTCAGGCTCAGACAATCTCGGACACTCCAGGATTAGGATCAATCTTTACCCTCAGCTCCCCTGTTGGGTACTTTCTTTGCATGCGCTTACAAGCTGCCTTCAGAAGGTAGTTGACTCCTGACCCTCCCGGCGGTGTCGGCCAAGCTCCACAGCCCTGCGCAAACTCGGAACCCACAAAGTCCTGAAACCCTTGAAGCTTTAAAACCTACCTTTTTAAGGACTTATATAAGGAAATCGTAATAAGGAACCCTGAAAAGGTAGGTTATTCCGGGTTAAGGTAGGCCCTGAACCTACAACCATGGTGAATTGAACCCTCAATCTTCAACCCTGTAGGGCCCTAACACCAAGGCTCTTGAACTTGCTGGATGCCGTGCCTTGGACAGATTTCGGGCCTTTGAGCGATAAGGGGGTTTCCGAAAGTAGGGGACCCTAATATGATACCCTAAATAGTAGGATCCTTATTATAAAGACCCCCAGAATAAGGTACCCCTATTTTCGGAAACTCCCATAAAGAGCCCAAACCCCTAAACCCCTAAACCGGCCCAGAGGGCTCATAATTATGTAGAACCATTATGGAATTTGGTCCCCTAAAACCATGATTAAGATGGGCTCATAATGATGTAGAATCATTATGGAAGTGGGTCCCCTAAAGCCATGATTAAGATGTGTTTTTTGGCCTTCGTTCCACAATGGTAGAGTATGTGGACCCTCTTGGCGGGCTCTAGGCTGAGGCTTGCAGGAGAAAGGCTCGGCTTCTACCTATGTGAGGCAATTGCAAAAGGGCTTACGGTTTTTCAGTGGCTGACAAAGAGAGGGAACAGGGTTTTGGGGTTGTTGCAGGGGTTGGGTTTTTGGAGCTGGGGTCCAAGGATCCAATTGTACCTTAGAAGGGGCCCCCACCCTGTAATAGTGGTATAATAGGAATATAATAGGGCCCGAATATAATCCTTATAGTCAATATTACAGGGTGGGGGCAGCTTCTAAAGTGTACCTGCCGTTTTAGTGCCTGGTGTATCCATCGTGTTCAGCATGACACCGTTATGGGGGACCTAAGCCCAAAGCAGAAGCCTCTAGACCAGAGTTCGGGGTTGCTTGATCATCGTCCTAATCCCCACCCTAAACCCTACCTATAGTCCCCATTGTAGTTCCTTTTTTTGGTTAACCAGAAATTCTATTATAAGATCCTAACCATAAAATTGGTTAACCAAAAAAAGGGAACTACAATGGAGACTATAGGTAGACGCCTGATCCTACAAGCCAGCTTGGGCTTCCTTTGAAAAAGGCTTGAAGGGCATCTTGCCGTTTATAAACCCAGATTTGTAACACTGAGTTGGTAAGCCCTACACCGCAAATCCTAAACTCTAAACTCTACAATCCTAAGCTCCTAAAGGTCCCACAATTTGCTCATCGAAACGCTATTTGAACCCTAGACCACGACCCAATAAAACCAAAAGCCCGAAAGGAAATCCTTCAGTCCTTAAACCCTTCAACACCCTCAGCCCTAAGACCCTTTATAGGAATCCTTTTGGGCTTTGAGAAAAGGGGCCCTTAAAGGAGGTCTCACAGGAACTCTTCAAGGATCTTAGGTGTTCCCTAAAGCTTCGTAAGAGCCAGGCGGAGTCTCCGGAAGAGTCCATCGAAGTGGAGACACAGCACAACTACAAGCGCCCGGGCTCAGGACAGTTCGTTGAGTAAGTTTAATACACCGCTACATATGTTCATGCTTGCATGTATATGTTTGTACATATATATATATATATATATATATATAGATATCTACACATATGTGTGTATATACATACGGGTCCACCTCGAAATCCACACCTTACTGTGTACACATATGACATACAATGCATATGAATACATGTAGGTATACATGTGTGGTTCGCTATCAGCTCTTTTATTTTCGCATCTGCCTGTGAAACTTCGTTTGTTTGTTGAATTGAATGCATTTGAATTTTGTTGAAATGAACCCAATTAAAGATCTTATGCTTATACTGAGATAGTCTATATACATGTTTATGTTTCAGTTCCCGGAGGATTGTCTAAGAATGTTATGAGGGTCCATTCTCAAGCCCAGTCTAAGCGGACCCCAGAGCCCCACCGCAAGTAGTTTAGGCTTGGGCTTGATGGGTCAGGTGGCTTCAGAGTCTAAGCTAAACCCTAGACCCATCTTTGCTATATAGAAACCCTGCTTTCATTGTGTAGGTATGAAAGATCTTTTGGGCAGACAGATACCCCGGACACTCCGTAATGTTTTTTGAATCCCCGAGCGCACAGTGAACGCGTGAGTTTCGAGACACTGACTCTCGGAGCCCTACACCCGAAAAGCCCGAACCCTTGAAGTCCCGGTAATATAGGTGCCGAAAGAATTGTCAATACTGTTTTCGGTGGTTTTCCAGTATAATTTGAGGAAAATCGGCCCGCAAACCCTAGGTTAATTATTAATAAGACCCCTATATTAGGCCCCAGCTTCGCCCAGGTGTCATCAGAATGTGGTCTTCAAGGTCATGTGCCGCTCTGCTTCCCGGTTGCGTCTGACCTTCGATGGGCAGTGCCATTCCAACGACCAGGCCGGGGCATCCTATAGTCTCCATTGTAGTTCCTTGTTTTGGTTAACCAGTTTTATGGTTAGGATCTTATAATGGAGTTTCTGGTTAACCCAAAAAAAGGAACTACAATGGAGACTATAGGCATTCTGTAAGGATTCCATGAGGGCTTCCTGTTGGTTCCAGGAGAGTTGCATACGGGGTTTCGCATACTACCGGCTGGTACTACCCTTGCTACACCCGATCTACAATGCGAGCTTCTTGAATTTACTAGACCTTTACATTTCGTAAGGGTTCCGTGAGCCCAAAAGCCTATAAACCTTAAACCCCCAGCCATAATCAAAGCACGCAGCAACACAGGCTTACCCTTAGACCCGCTTCGGATTCAGTACATACTACACGCTCCAAACAGGCCCCAAGAACCTAAACCCTGACAACTTAAACTCCAGACATCCGAACCCCAAACCACCTCCTAAACCCTGAACCCTAAACCCCAAGCTCCGACACTGACACCTGCTGCTGCTGAAGAGGACACGCTCTCGATTTTTGCGGATGCCAAGCTCAGTCGCGTCCTTGCCGCAAAAGCGCAGAAGCCGAAGATTTCGCAGTAGTTTACCTATAGTCTCCATTGTAGTTCCTTTTTTGGTTAACCAATTTTATGGTTAGGATCTTATAGACCAAAAAAAAGGAACTACAATGGAGACTATATGTAGGGCATATCGGGTTTTGGGCTTCAGGGCTTTGGGGTAGGGGGGGTTCAGGGGTTCAGGGGGTTGGGGGTTTCTGGTTTAGGGTTTACGGGGTGGGGCTCGAAGGAGGTTACCTACTGAGTTCAATAATGTGGAGGCCTTAATAATTAGCTATACTATTTTGAAACTTTGGGGGGGTTCCTTAATATGAGTTCAGTACAATGGACCTCGAAACCCTATTAGAATGGTTAAGGCCCCTATATTAATAGCTCTTCACACTTGTTTCAGTCTCGTCATGTCTGGAGATGCCAAGTAGACAAAGGACAGCTACCTGGGGTCGAACAGTCCATGCATGCTACGTGAGACCTGGTTATTCGGAGTGTCAGGGATTGCGTCTCCAAACCCTCAACCTCCAGACCCCTGAATCCCTTAACCCTAAACCCTAAACGGGGCCTTTTCAACCTGCTAAACCCTTGATGAGGCTCATTGAAGGGATACTACTCTTAGCTCGCTTGACTCCAGAGCAGACCCTGTGTGAGGGCTTTCAAGCCATTACGGTACTGGTTCGCGTTTACAGCAGGGTGTGGGGCCAGGGGTGTAGGGTTCAGAGCTGGTTTAGATAGACTCGTTTAGACTACAGGTTCGGGTGTGGGGTGTTGTGTTTTGGGTCCAGGGTGATTCTGTCTTCTCTTCCCCCAAATGGGTCCTGGAGCCCGAACTGTTTTAACCCCCTGCTCTTGAGAGGGATCGCCGCATGGGGGTGCGAAGGAGGCACTCCAAAGAGTCATGAGCCGAAACACAAACACGCCCAGAGTCGAATCCTTACACCCTACTGCCCAAATCCGTAAGCCTCAAATCTCTGCACCTTACTGCCCAAATCCATAAGCCTGAAGTCAATACACCTTACTGCCCAAATCCATAAGCCTTAAATCCCGACACCTTACTGCCCGAATCCAGAAGCCTTAAAGCCAAAATCTCAAACCCCGAAACTAAGAAACCGCAAGTATATAAATCGTGGACCCGACCCTGGACGCTAAACCTCCCTAGACCCCCCCGATTCACGCCCTAGGAGCCACATTTACATGGAAGTTACTGGGTTTCGCTCAGCGTAAGGCTGTGTGTGAAGAATTTAAGTAACGGTAACCCTGTATGATGTAGAGTATAGATCATTCAGCTCCCAAGGAAAGGCAAGAGAACCTAGTTCCTAACCCCCGAACTTCAAACCCTACCTGGGGATCCGAAAACCTGCTGCCTCAAGGGTTATACCCTATAACCGAAGGCTCGCAACCTGCTATTTTGTGGGTTTGAGGTTGCCAGTAAAACCTCAGCCCTCACCCTAAACCCTAATCCCCGAAACCCCTAAACCCCCAAACCTAAACCCTAAACCCCTAAACCCGTAAACCCTAAAGCACTAAACCCCTAAATCCCTAAACCACTAAACCCCTAAACCCTAAACCGCTGAACCCCTAAACCCCTAGACCTAAACCCTAAACCACTAAACCCTAAACCCTAAACCCCTAAACCCTAGACCTGAAACCCCTAAACCCTAAACCCCGAAACCCCTAAACCTGAACCCTAAACTAAACCTAAACCCTAAACCCCTAAACCCGTAAACCCTAAAGCACTAAACCCCTAAATCCCTAAACCACTAAACCCCTAAACCCTAAACCGCTGAACCCCTAAACCCCTAGACCTAAACCCTAAACCACTAAACCCTAAACCCTAAACCCCTAAACCCTAGACCTGAAACCCCTAAACCCTAAACCCCGAAACCCCTAAACCTGAACCCTAAACTAAACCTAAACCCTAAACCCCTAAACCCGTAAACCCTAAAGCACTAAACCCCTAAATCCCTAAACCACTAAACCCCTAAACCCTAAACCGCTGAACCCCTAAACCCCTAGACCTAAACCCTAAACCACTAAACCCTAAACCCTAAACCCCTAAACCCTAAACCCCTAAACCCTAGACCTGAAACCCCTAAACCCTAAACCCCGAAACCCCTAAACCTGAACCCTAAACTAAACCTAAACCCTAAACCCCTAAACCCGTAAACCCTAAAGCACTAAACCCCTAAATCCCTAAACCACTAAACCCCTAAACCCTAAACCGCTGAACCCCTAAACCCCTAGACCTAAACCCTAAACCACTAAACCCTAAACCCTAAACCCCTAAACCCTAAACCCCTAAACCCTAGACCTGAAACCCCTAAACCCTAAACCCCGAAACCCCTAAACCTGAACCCTAAACTAAACCTAAACCCTAAACCTAAAACCCTAAACCCCTAAACAACCCTAAACCCGCTGAACCCTAGACCTGAAACCCAAGAACAACGGTCAGGAAAGCTGGCAGCCTGCTCGGGGAAGCAGCCTGGTTTTGGCTCGGCTCCTGCCTTAGACGCTGTACTGGGAGTTAGGATTAAGGGAACCCTTGGGGATGAAGACCATCTTAATAAGGTCCCTTAAAATTAAGAGAGCCAGAAGTAGGGTTCAGAAGGGGTGCGCTTTAAGGGGGTCTCTCAAATAATACTACCTGTGTACTTCTAGGCTTCAGGGTTTGGAGTTTGGCGTTTCAGGTACAGGTATGAGTCAGGGAGTATTTAGGGTTTGGGCTTCATATGTAACATATGGTTTCATAGAAGGTTTCACGAGGCTTTACCGCGTTTCAGAAGGGTCTCGTTCAGAAGCCCGGAGCCTTCAAATTACCATCGGGTGTGGTGGTAGATTATGGTATCAGTATATGGGAGTTTCCGAAAATCGGGGAATTGTGTAATACCCTAAGTAGTAGGATCCCTATTATAAGGACCCCCAAATAAGGTACCCCTTGTTTTCGGAAACTCCCATATCTGGGCTCTACGGAAATCTTGTTTCTGACGCTTCAGACCTCTATTACCCTAAGGGCCCATGTACTCATATAGTATATACATTGGCCTTAATGTAGTCCCTATATAGGTACTTTGGAGCCCATGTATCTCTATATGGGTACATGGACCCTTAGGGTTATAGAACCACAAGGAGTTAAAGCGACAGTATACTTACGACTGGCATCGGCCATCGCAGAAGCATTGAGACCACGAGAGCCACGATCATGACAGCGACCATGTCACGAGGTGAGGAATCCTTCGCTCCATGCCCATATACATAATATATATATGTATATATATATATATATATACTTGTATGTATATATATATATGTATATCCATATATATATATATATATATTCATTTATTTATTCATTTATTTATTTATTTATGTAATTATTTATATATTGTACTATATACATACACATATTCTACAGGCGTATACTAGGCGTTTTTGTGTGTGAATTGGTGGTCCAGTGGTGTTTGTTTGGGGATAGTAGCAAAGGAGTATAGACTACTGGGCACCTTACTATAGGGGCCTTAGAAATTACCTATGGCTCTTTAAAGGGATCCTTAAAGGGGTCTATAGGGCATCTACAGCAGGGTTCTATATTAGGGGCCTTAGAAATACTCATACTATTTTGGGTGTTTGTTGTATAATTGTCGTTCGATGGGCCCCAAAACCCTATTCTGATTATTAGGGCCCCTATATTATATGGCCTGGTCCCGGATGTGTGGTATTCTTCCGGCCTGAAAGGCTCGAATAGGGATTTCTGGCGGCAAATTGGAACTATAACCTTAACTGTAGGGGTGGTAGCTTTTTCGACTCATTCCATGCTCTGTGTGAATCAGAATGTTTGTATCGGGTTTGATTTTGAGACTCTCCCCATGTTTGGAAGCTCCCACATCTTAGTCGAAGTCGACGGACGGGACCCAGCCCGAAGTGCCTCCGATGGCCAAGGAGTCCTCTATGGAGGAACTGCTGGCCAAAAACCGTTGAACGAACGGTAGTTTGTGATCCGTTTTGTGGAGTTCTGACAGAGTAAACAGCAGAAATACTAATTGTAGATGTAGGGATGTAGGTAGTCCCTGTGCAGTTTTACCACTCAACGCTATTCAGAGCTAAGGCCCCCATCTTAGGCCTCACGGCATACACAATGCCCATAGCCGTCAGGTGGTCCAAGTGTACGGCAACTCTGCTTGGTTTGTTTGGCGATCGGGCAGCGACCGGCGAAGAAGTGATCGCGATGCTGGCTATTGGGGGCCGCCCGGCTGGGAATTCATTTGCGTAGAACTGCTGTGCTTCAATCGGAATGGCTGTTTTTCTTTGCATCCTACTGCTACCCGCCAGCGTATCATGCATAGAAGCTGCTTCCGATGCGGTGTAGCCTCTAGCAACACAGACGCAAGAAACGAACCTGTCCCAAATGCTCTGAGATCCCGTGATGGGCTCCGTGCTAAGGCTGCAAAGAAACGGGTTTAGGCCCAAGACAACAGCAACACTGACTCCCATGAAAGATGGCACGGCTGCGGTGGTAGAGCAGTGGTTTGCATACTACGAGGTGGCGCATGGTGGTTGATGTTGCTGCGACCTCAGTGAGCTCCAGCTCGAGTTGAAAGCTGAAGGTTTACGGATTGGAGCCAGGGATCAAGTGGATGGTTTCGCCTTACGTTTGTGCTTTTTGGACTTGGGCTGAGCTTAGAGCCTTGTGTCTTTGAGCGCAGCAGCAGAAGCTTGAGGTGAGTCCTCTGCGTGCTGTAAAGTTTCGTGCTTCGTCTTTGGACGGTTGTCTGTTTCGTCTTTGGACCTTTGTCTGTCGCCGGCTTAAGTTTGAATACATACTGCCCTAAACCCCTAATCCTAAACTTTAAACTTCATCCAGCAGCTTCTTGTCATTGAGGGTTCTGAGTGGATCCTTGCCGGCCGTTTCTTCAAAGTGGTACTTTGGGGCGAGGGCTCCTTTCAGGAAAAGTCTCTGGGAGTTTGGAGAATGTGTGAGTCGTTTGGGGTTGCAAGGTGTAGTGTTCTAAGTGGTAGCTTGTCACCTGCCACGCTCATTCACAGTTCCAGTTTTCTTTAAGGCATCAATCCGATCCCTTGCGCTCTTGTTGTGCTGTGCTCGTGTCTCGTACGACTCGTGTATGTTTGTTCCTACGAGCTAGAGTGGGACTATCCGTGGCAGTTTCGACTACTACTACTACTACTACTACTACTACTACTGCTGCTGCTCCTGCTACTACTACTATTACTACTACTACTACTACTACTACTACTACTACTACTACTACTACTACTACTACTACTACTACTACTACTACTACTACTACTACTAGTACTACTACTACTACTACTACTACTACTACTACTACTACTACTACTACTACTACTACTACTACTACCACTACTACCACTACGACGACGACGAGTACTACTACTGCTACTGCTACTGCTACTGCTACTGCTACTGCTACTACTACTACTACTACTACTACTACTACTACTACTACTACTACTACTACTACTACTACTACTACTACTACTACTACTACTACTATTACTATACGAGACCGCGACGACCATGACGACGTCTCCTGCGACTACTACAGCCAGAGGACTGCTGCTGCTGCTCCGACTCCCTGGGGCGACGACAGCGACGACGACCTACTGATACTGTTACTTATACTCTTCAAGGTAGGGCTTTGGGACATTTTATATTTTCCTTTATTGGGCTTAAGAGGATCTTATTTACTAATATTTTTCAAAGGCTTTAAAAGCCCCACCTAGTCTTCCTGCGGCCACTAGACGCACCACTACCAATACCATGGCGACTGCCACTCTCGGTTCTAAGAAGTTCTGCGACCGAAGCTGTCTTTCCACTATTGTTTTGGGATCGCCAACCCTAGCAGCCCTAGCAGAACTGTCGGCTCAGGTCCAATGCCAGGCAGATGGATATGTTTGAGCTCTTTTGTGCTTGGGTCTTGCCTTCTGGCTCTTGTAGCGTTTTAAGCATTTCACATAAGAAGTCCCATACGCTTTAACAAGCATCTTCAGCCACTAATCCTTAAACCCTGCCCTAAGCCCTCCTGAATTTAGATGGTTTCAGGCTTGATACTGCGGGGTATCGGCTTCTGATAGAGTTTCGATTTAGGGGCTACGTTTGTGTCATCTCGGCTGACGCAAAAGGGCAGGGACAAGTTCAGGCTGCAGTTTCCGCTGGGCACGAGAAAGATCTGCTGTTGGGTCTGGTTGACGCGGGCCTCTAGCCTAGGCTGCCGCAAAGCTCGCCAAGGTTTTTTCACTTATGCAAGCGGAGTTTGATTTAGGGTCCTGCATACAATACAGTGGCTGAGGTTGGGGTCGTTCGTAAAGTCCGACTGGCTTGGTTGTCTCGCCGGCGCAAGATCTGCATCCGTATCATACACAACCATAGCTCCCTAAATGCCGAAATATGCCCGGCTGTCGGAGCACGATGTTTTTTTGTTGTTTGTTTTTCCGTCGTCGTCAGTGTTTGTGCAACTGGCTGCTGCAATAGAAGCAGCAGCTCTCTAAACCCGAAACTCAAGCAGCCAGAGCCATCCCACACACACAAGGGTAGTTGTCAAAATTAAGGTCCCTTTTTGGGTACCCTAAATAATAGGTGCCGTATTATAATAGGGACCCCAAAAGGGTATACAATTTTGACATCCACCCACAAAAAACGAGCATCATCAGGGGAGGCGGACGGAGCACCATCGCCGGCTCCTTGCTGAACCGTTCATCCTAAACATGCAGACTTACCTCGGGAATGATTGGGTGCACCCTTACTATGGTTTTTGCGCATGGGAGCGTGTGTCGGGTACCTTCTTCTGCAAGGAGTGAGTTTTTTAGGGTTTAGGGTTTCAACAAAACTTCGACGACTCGAAGTCATCATCAATGTCGAAAATGCACAGCCACAAACCGTCAACATCCTGCCCGGATCGCGCAATGCAATGACATACCAGGCACCAAAAGTGCGACAACAAAGGAGCCAACCACCAGAATCAATAAACACCAAGACCCCATACCCACAGGAGCCAACGATGATATAGGGGCCTAACTACCAAGACTATTTGGGGGGGTTCTTTATTAATTATACTTATAGTTTTGTTGCCCCCCAAACCCTATTCTAATTATGAACTGTACTAATCACTTCTGAGACATACCTCGGGGCTGTCTTGGAAGGTGATACTTGGTGATAGCCGGTAACCGTTGTGATTTCGGCTTCGAGGTTTGCTCCCATCAACCTAACCCAAGCCCTTAACCCTAAATCTCAAACCCCAAACCCTAAACCCTAAAACCCACACCCTAAACCCCAAGCCCTAAACCCTATGAACCCTAGACCCCAGCCCTTAGCCCAAGCCCAAACCGTCAGGCGCAGAAGGAGGCCAAAGCTCGGGAGTCTCTCGTGGCTCGGCTGGTGAGATCTATGTGGGTAGTTGTCGAATATTATGGCCCCTTTTTGGGTTCCATGGGTTCCTTAAATATTAGGTGCCGCATTATAATAAGGACTCAAAAAGGGACCATAATTTTGACAACCACCCATGTGCGGCCATGGTTTTGGAGTTTTAGGGCTTTGGGGTTTTAGGGTTTAGGGCCATGATTTTGTCTTGTTTTTAGGGTTTGGGGGTGTAGGGTTTAGAGTGGGGTTTGGAGATGTTGTTATTCTGGGGGATGTTGTAGTAGACATGCGGTCGAACAGGACGTTCCTAGCCCCCCCTAAAAAGTACTCCGAATATGGATGCTGGACCCACACCCTGAACACACACACACACATACACACACACACACGCAGGAGAATGCCAGGAAAAATGAGGCGCACCGACCTTATAGTACCTTTCAAACGAGCCAACCCTGTTCCCTGAACCTTAATCCAATCCTAAACTCAAAACCCCCCTAAACCCTGAACCCTCTAAGCCCGAGATGAGGCCCCACCTTCTAAGGAACCCTTACAAGCCTTACAGTATCCTTTAAACGAGCCCCAAAATCCTATAAACCCGAAACCCTATAAGCCCATATAAGCCCTAAACCCATAGGCCCCCCCCCTTCAACGGAGCCTTTATAGGACCCTTTAAAGGAATCCCCCCAGAAACCCAAAAACAAAGCCTAAACCCTAAACCCTAAACCCCAAACCCTAAACCCTAAACCCTAAACCCTAAACCCTAAACCCCAAGGCTCCCCTCCTTCGGCTCCTACGCGGTCTTCCCAGCGCCTCGGCACCCCGTCGCTCGGCCTTGGCCTCACTGCTTTTGGCCGTGGCGGGCACGGAAAGCTGCAGGCGCCCGGGGGATATGGGTGGTTTAGGGTTTAGGGTTTAGGGTTAGGGGCTTAAAAAGTACCTATAGTATTTTTGGGAGTTCTACAAGGGCCTCAAGAAGTACCTATAATATTTTGGGAGCTCCTTATTATAATTATAGTCGGCGCAAGATCCTAATTAGTTTAATTGTTTCGGTCCTTATAGTATCTTCAATTGGGTCGGGCCCGTAAAGGGATGGGTTTCTAGAACGGTAATTACTATGAATGGGTTTTCCTGCCAGTTCTCTAAATGAGGGTCTCTAGGATTGAGGTAGTTTTGACTCTATATGACGGTCCGTTCTAATTAGGGTCCTTCTTTTGAGGGTGCCATACTAGTTGTGGGACCAAAACAGGACCCTTGAGAGAATTGCCCACATGTGAACAAGATTGCAGATTTTGCTGTGCTTGTTGTTTATGGGAAATTGGGGTTTTAGCGTTCGCGGTTTAGGAGGTTTTGGGTCAAAAATGGGTGTCGCGTCAGGGCTGAAGAGGGTTTTGATCTCAGCAGTTTCGTAAGGATCCATACGGGTTTGGAGGTTTTTTTCTGAGGTGTTCAGGCTTTGGCACTCAGAGTTTCCGTCTCAGTATGTTTTATTTCAGAGTATGGCGGGGGTTATTGCAGCTCACGTTGTCGCTTTCTCGGTTTCGATTTGTCGATTGAAAGCCTCGACCCGAAGCCGCTTAACCCCTAACTATAGTCTCCTTGGGAATCACGCTGTAATAACACACAAGGGGACATTAAACATGAAATTTTTATTATGGTTGTAAGGAATGGAATGCTGTAGTTTTGTTGCTATAAGGCACGAGGGGATATTAGACACAATATTTTTCTTATGGTTGCAAGGGAGGTATATCTACATTCGGAGCCGCTAAATCATTCGACCCTAAACTGGGTTGCGTCTTGTGGCAAGGGTCCAGGTACTTTGATGCGAAGCCCCAGAGCACAATTATTGTGTCCTTCCGACCACTAAAACCATGATAATCCTCTATTTTGGAGCCCCTTAGAGGGCAAACGAAGCCCTTATACAGGGCTTATGCCCCCTAAACCCCTCGACCCCAAAGATCCTACCAGTCTCCATTGTAGTTCCTTTTTGGGGTCACCTCACAGGATCCTTCTTATATATGTGTAAACCAAAAAAAGGAACTACAATGGAGACTATAGGTAGACCCTAAACCCTAAACTAAAAGATCTGGAAGGATGGCTGCTGACTGCTTGAATGCAATCCGAACCTCGGCCTGGTCGCAGCTTTAGGATCCACGTTTTAGGGTTTAGGGTTTAGTTTTAGGGTTTGGGGTTAAGGATGTAGGGTTTAGGGTATGTTTAGGCTGTAAGATCGAGGGTATTTTTGGGCTTCGGGTGCTGGCTTCGGAAATTGGGTTTCGTGGTTTAGGGTCTAGGCTGTAGGATGTAACGTAGACTGTAGACTTCATTCCAACTCTTACTAACCTGCAGCCCCAAGCCTATCTGTCAGACCTTCTTAGCGAACTCCCAACACGGGTGGCTCGTGTACTTGATGAGCAACGGATTGCCTGACGTGGTGCTCACCACAGTCGATTCCTGATCTGCCCGAAACAGAGATGGAACCAGACCCCAAACCCTATGGCAGGCGGCCTTAAAAGATACCAGTACTATTTTGGGGGTCCTTATATTTTTTTGGTATAATATACCCAAAAAATCTATTCTGATTTATGAAGGCGCCTACATTACCTGAGCTGCTCTCTGCTTCTGGCCCTACAGCGTGAGACCTGATTTTCTCGATACGTTGTTGTGCGGAACGCGCCCTGTGGCGCCGGCAAACGGTCGCGAGGTTCATAGTTTGTGGTTCCTTTCGTACCGATACCGCCACGGCTGACCTGTGCATATGCTTGTAACTGCTCGCTTGGATTCCATGTTTTTCTCACGACTTCCAAACTTTGTATGTGCACTACCTGTATTGGAGCTATCAACTCTAAACCCTGAAGTCTGAACGCTTCTTCTGAGTTTAGTGCTTAGGTTTTGCGGTAGACTCTCAACCGTAAACACCCTATAGTAGGAGGCTCGAGCAGTTCGTCTTAACGGACAGTATATGGCAAACCCGAAATATACTTAAAATGGAGAGTCCATTTTTAAGAGCTACTGGCTTTAGACCTTATCAGGTATGGGGTTCAGGGTTTTGCAGGGTTTCAGGTTCGCTCCCAGTGCAATATGCTAGAGCTTCGGGGTTGGGGTAAGTGTATTTTCATACCGAGACAGGGTACTACCCTAAGGCCCCAAAGTAGTTCCTTTTTGGGGTTCATATAAAGAATGCTATAATGTACTCCCAAAAAGGAACTACTACGGAGCCTCTAGGTAGAACCCTGAATCCTAAGCCCCTAAATCCTAAGCCCAAGGCCACTTGCAACCCCTGACCTGGAGCGATGGCGCCATCGCTTCTTGGGTTTGGACTCCATTTCTTCAGCCTGCGTCTTGCGTGGTTCGGGGCTCACCTACGTAGGTACTAGTACCTACTTACTTTGGGGTCGAAAGTCTATAAGTAGAGCCTACCCCCTTAGAGGCTAGAGCCCAATTTGGAGAACCAGGTTTAGGATTAGGTTGGCATTTCAGGGCTATGGGGCGGTGCGCGGAGTTCCGAACCCAAAAACCTTGAACCCTAAACAAACAGTGCAGAGCTTGATGCATAAACTTCCCTTGTCTTCGCAGGCCTGAGTTTTCGCATCTCCATTACAATCGTTTTTGAGGTAGGTTAGCTTTTCAATCACGGGGTCTAGATTTCAGTACAACCCTACGACGAAGGGCCTTTAATCTTTGTGGCTTTCATGCCGCTCGATCGGGTAGTGCCCCCACTCTGTAACAGCTAGGTAGATGTAGTTAGATAGTACCTACAGACCTACAGCCCTTAATGTGACCCCTAACTTAGACTGTTACATGTTACAGCAGTGTGTGGGGGGTACGAGCTTCCGGACTCAGGGAACTTGCGGGTTGCTTCGCATGGTCTCTTGGGCCCTAAGCTGCCAGGGCTGCAAAGCTTTGTAGTGTACTGCTTAGGGTTTAGGGCTTGGGGCTTGCATTCCACTCTCCTTTTTTTCCGCCTAGAGTTTAAGCTTCTGTGTCTAGGATTTGCTAGCTTGAGGTCCAGGTTTCAGGTTCTAAGGGCTTCAGGTTTAGCCGAGACATATCTGAGACCGAGGGACGGCACTTGCCATACCATAGAATCACAGAAGCTGCCAGCCCTACGCTAAAACCTGGATCGTGCTTCAGAAAAGTTAACTCCAACTCTAGGGGTCCATGCCGCCGCATCGTCTTATTTCCCCTCTTGATTTCCTCGTTGCTTTTGCTTGGTCTGTTGGTTACCTAACAACCCCTCCAGCAGAAACTTAACACTCCTTGCGCCTCGGCGTAGCTTCCGAAACTGAAACCTCTAAGCCTAAAACCAGCATCCCAGTTCAGGGGGTCTGCACAGATTCGTCGAGCAAGTCCGATTGTAGCAGAAGAGATACGGTTTATGGAATAAATAGGCTTTAGTATCCAGGGTACAAGTCTTGGGTTTTAGGGTTTTTCTTTGAGCTGAGTCGCAGCGCCCTTCCTCTGCCGTTCCCCTTTCTTTCTGCCCTTCCCCCTGACCTCAGGGTTTAGGGTTTAGGGCTTTAAGGTTTAAGGTTCTGGGGTTAGGGTTTAGGGTCCAATCAGAGTGACATACCCAAACGCCCCATAGTAGTTCCTTATTGGGATTACCTTATAGGATTCTATATAAGAACCCCAAAAAGGAACTGCTTTGGGGCCTCAGGGTAGGCCCTAAACCGTTTCGCTTGCCTTGCTGGGACCCCCTCTCGAACGGTCTCTGCCGTCACGATGCCTTGACTGCCGTGCCATGACTCTGCAAGCATATAAAACCTAAACCCTCAACCCCTAAACCCTGAACCCTAAGCCCTAACCCCAAACCCCAAACCCGAAACCCTAAACTCAAAGAAACTTCAAACCCAAAGCCCCACAACCCTAAACCGGAACTACAATCGGGCTGTGATGGCTAGACTAGTGCAGTCGCAAAAAGGCCCTCAACAAAAAAAACGGAACTACAGAGCTCTGCGCCGGCATCTCTGCCCCTCGGTGACATAAAGGGAACTCCAGAAAGTTGGAATATGGTTTCATGGTAGGATACCTTATAATTTACCATAGAAGGGCTAGGATAATCATATTCCAACTTTCTGGCTTCTACCTTAGATCCTCAAACAGTCTCCCAAACACCACATGCCGGACACAAAAATCGAACCCTCAAAGTTTAAACCCCAACGCGCGAAGCCCTCTAAAGCCATAGGGTTTAGGGTTTGGCGGTTTAGGGTTTAGGGTAATATGTAGGTAGCTGTTGGATCTAGCATCCTACTTGTTTTACTATCTAGGTGCCGAAGATCCTTTGGGTACTATAGGGGCCTTAATAATTAGAATATGGTTTGGGGATATATTATATACTATAATATTACATGAAGGCCCCCCCCCCCCCAAACAAAAAAAAAAACCGCTATCCAAATTATTAAGCCGCCTCAACCCGAAACCCTCCACTAAGGCTTGTCTCCGGCGCTTGGGTCACCTCGCATCTGGAACGCCTGGCGGTGCACCCGCGTTGGCCGCGGCGGATGGGACGCAAAGTCTTCCTTTCTGATAGAGTCGAAGAGAGGAGGTCTCACTAATTACAGTTAGCATAATGTCCACTCTAGCATCGGCCAGAAATACTTACATAGGTATATATGCGGTCATATAGCCTGCCATTCGGCAAGTGAACCTAACCCGAAAGCCGCCCCAAAGTCGGGCTACCTGCCAGGTTGTGACGCTGCAGCTTTCTTGCGATCCGGCTCTCGTAGCTTTCGACAGGCACGATTCCGTTCACAAGTTGTCCCCTGTTTTTGTTTGTCTTGGGGGTCCACGTGGAGCTGTAATCAGATTTCATTCGGCTTCGGTATCTTGCATTCTCGATGCTCACTTTAGTCAAGACATTCAAGAAGGCTTTAAGTTCAAGCTTCCAACCGTTGAGCTAAGTTAATTAAGCTGCATACTGTTTATTCATTAATTAATGATATAAAGAAATGTGAATTAACATTTGAGAATATTAAGAATAAAGATCTGTTTCAATGTTGAGGATGTGTGTAACCTGGAGATCTGCAATTCGGACTTTGTCGTTTTGGTGCTTCATGACAGCGATTTCAATGCACTTGCGGGTTTCTACATAGGGTTCATGGGAAGTTCCGATGTTTTGGGTTCCGCGTCTCGGTCTTTATGGTGCAAGGTTATCGTTTGTGTCCACTTGTGAAGCCAAGATATGGGTTAGATTCAGCGGTTTGCGACGGAAAGGGCGCTATGCTTGATCAGAGACGTGTCTTTCTGTAGACGTTCGCATGAAGTTTAGCTTGGATCCCTCGGATGCTTGGAGCCGAGGCTTGCGGAGCAGGGGATACAGAAGAAGAGCTCCGTGTGTTTGTACGTCAGGACATAAACGTCGATTCATGGAGGTCTTTTTGAAGGCTTTATGTCAAAGTGTAAACTGTATGGGTACGTGGACCGTGGAGGTACGCAAGTGCAAAATTCAAGGGTCGATCTAGCAGATCTAGCATTCAGTGGAGTTGGCGAAGGGCCGAACAGAGAAGGACTTGAAGATGGAGCAGAACCTTCAGAACTATGAGGATGCCGACGTCGCCCACAAGGATCAGGAGAATCCAAGAAGAGACTGGAGGGGACAATCTCTTGAGGAGATTGCTCGGTTGACAAGAAGCCACACTAACACTAAGGAGTTGGCACGGCGGCAGGGCACTGGAAGGTCTGAGAGCAAAGAAGCAACAAACTTCTCAGAAGGAAACATGTCCTCCATGGGATGCTGGAGGAGATCCAATACCTTTCACACGAGGTTTTGTTTAAAAAAGGGTTAAGGGTACATCGACCCCTCAGTGCAAGAGAGGGAGGCACTGGGGGCAGCCATTCTATCTCCGAACCCTAACCTAGCAAGCACGGAAGGCCAGCACAAATCAAGCTATCTTCGTGATCCAACTTCTTGGCCTCTGTTCCAGCCCCAAGCCCAGAAAAATCGAACGCACGTCCTTATTTTGGGGTCCTTATAAGGATCCTACTATTTAGAGTACTATATTAGGGTCCCCCATTCTGGACCCCTGAATCTCGGTACCGTTCGGTTGGAGAACTTGTGGCATGGTAAGGATCCCCAAAGTAGTTCCTTTCTGGGGTTCATATATAGAGTCCTATAAGGTAATCCCAAAAAGGAACTACTTTGGGGCCTATGGGTAGACTAAACCGTGGACAGCATGTATATCTAGAAAATCCGTTAAATCCTTTAGAACAAGATGAGGCCCAGAATCACCATGTAACTCCCTACTTTATGAGGGCCCAAACCCAAAGGACCTTACAACTGTGTACTTGGATTCAGGATGGTAACCTTGTAGGTATTGTAGGTGAGTATTTGGGAAGTACTGTTGCGCACTTGGACCCTTAGGGCCTTCGGATCACAGCCCTGAGTACCACGGCCGCACCTGATAATCCCAAGCAATCATCTTCAGGACGTTGGCCAGGCGAGCAACAGAGGCCTTCCCAAAGTTCTACCTTGTCAATCGGTGCTATGGGGTCCTTACAGTTTCATTCAATTGGGTTACCCTAAACCCTAAACCCTAAACCCAGAGCCGTGATTTGGGAGGTTCTGGTTGCTAGGTCTTCCAGAATCCTGGTTCTGCTTTTTGAGATTGGGCTCTCCTGAGTAGCATCTAGAAGGTACCCTTACTTGTCCTATAAATGGGTGACTGGGTGGGAGTATTGCAGATGCAGGGTTTCGAGGTTAAGGCAGATGGCAGGCTCGTTACAATTGTTGTTTAGCGTGAGGGTATCGAGCAGGATCGGGTAGCATGGGCTTTTTGAGCGTCTCAATACAGAGTATTCAAACTGTGACCCGTAGGATTAGTTGTACTCTGTTCTACCGCAACAGCGCTATTCCAGTCAACATAGCCTGCGAGTCTTCGAGCTTGGGGATCGAACTGGTCTCGCTTTCTGTGGCACTGTTCCTGAGTTAACCGGGAGTGTGCCTTGAATTCCCAGATTAAGTTAAACCATTCGAAAGTGTCTTAAGAGAAGTGTATGATATCACTAAATGTTTCTACACGCGTAAAGTGCTTGGAAGCCCCGGTTTGTGACTTCATGTGTTGTGTTTTGCTTCTATGGCCGTTTCGAATGGCTGGCAAGGAACTGGTGGGTGGGTGCAAGAACAGCCCAGTTTGGTCATGCATTGAACTACGGGGCACCCGAATCGAAAGGCCTTATATACCGCCCTTCGGGTTGGGTTTAGGCTTGTGCTTCAAGTCGGTATGACTGCCTGGACATTGATTGGATTTGTGCCGCATGTGTGTCTGTGTGTCTTCCAGGACTGACCTGCTCTTGTACCACCTTACTTATAGAGTCTTCGTGCAACGTGCAGGGCGATTGGAAGAAGACCCGTCTCTAGGTAAGCGTGTGCTCAAGGAACGCACACCCTAAACCCTAAACCCCTAAACCCTAAACCCCGACGGAGAGTCTATGTGTTGCTTACGATGAACGAGATGGCTACGAAGCTGGGCGAGCATAGAGCTGTTCCAGCTCGCATTCGCATGTACTGTATGTCTGTTGCAATAAACCCAGCCTTAAACTTAAATCCTGAAATCCTGAAACCTCTAAGCCCCTTAAGACCTAAACCCGTAAACCCTTAAGCCCCTTAGGACCTAAACCCGTAAACCCTTAAGCCCCTTAAGACCTAACCCGTAAACCCTTCAGCCCCTTAAGAGCTAAACCCGTAAACCCTGAGCTCTTGGCCGCAGATGCCCTGCTTCGTGACTGCGCGCGGGGCTGCTTTGCTTCGCGATGCATCTGTGGCCGTGGCGCTGGAGGAGGTAAGGATTGCAGTCGAGGGTTTAAGGATGGATTTTGTTTAGGGTTTAGGGTTATAGGGTTATGTTCAGGAATATTCCTTTATGGATTTGCCTGTTCACTGTTTTGGGTTGAGGGGTTTAGGGTTGCAGGGCTGTGAGAGGCCTCTGGGTTGAGGGTTTGGGATCTTACGCTCAGGATCTACAGTCTATCGGGAATCGTAGGGCTTTTTGTGTATTCCGGCTGTAGCTCCGGATGTTTGGCCTTGCGAAAGGATCGAAGCCACAGTTCTTTTACGCTGCAACTCATGTCCTAGGCTTCTAAGATTCTAACTTGACACATGCTGCAGAGACTGAGACTGTACAAGCCATAATGGTAACTGCTCTTAGAAAAGATCCACAATTCCTAGAAAAGGCAGGAGTCTGTCCACCAGCCGTCACTCCTACGATAGACACAACATTCGGTACCTGCACGCGTTGAAAGTGTCCTGTGGGTCGCAACCGCTATTTTTAACCCGCAAACCTATAATCCTTCAACCCTGAAATCCCGACACCCTAAAACCTTCATTAAATTTTTTTAAAAAATTTTCAGGGCGTGAACAGGGCCAAAATCTCAAAACCTATAAGGCCCTCAAAGCCCAAAACAAACAAGACCTCAAGCCCAAGACCCCAACACCTTAAATTTCCAGGCCATGGTCGGCACCGAAACACTGGAGGAGGGAGCCAGGGTTTAGGGTGTTTGCTTTGGGGTTCAGTGTGTGGGTGCTATACGGTATACGGTTGAAGCTTCGTTTGCTGGTCGCGACAGTAAGGGGTTCTCAAAGACTCATGCAGTCCCTAGCAGTATGATGTGTGGCGATTCTTATGCGATTTTCCACAATGCTGCAGGGGCTTCTTGCAGGGTGTTAGGATTCAGAGATGGCTGCCTAGGAAATATGGAACTTAAAGGATGCGAACATATGCATGAGCTGCTGCATCTAACCTTTGAAGTTCATGGCGCGTAGTATAGGCAATCACTCCGGATGGTCTAGGGTTTGCGATCGAGGCTTCAGGGCTTACGTAGGGGTTGGAAGAATTCATGTATGATCCTGCCGCAGCCCCTGTATATATATTTCCGCAGTATAACAATGCAAAAATCCTCATCGCCGTCGTCATCGTCATGATCAGTGGTATCATCAACCTCCTCATCATCATCGTCATCATCATCACTGCCGTGATCATCACAACTGTCGTCATAATCATCATAATCGTCACACTCATGTGCTTATTTCTGCTATTACTATTGTTGGTATGATTGTGGTTATCACTGATCTCATTAGTTTTCATGTTTTGGCTTCTTCTTCTTCCTAGTCATCCTGGGTTTAATAGCAGTCACTTCATTTCCTCATTATTCTTGTCACAGTCATCATGCTCAGCTCGTAGGCGACAATCATCGGCGAATGAAATCTCCCAATAGGTGAGTGTGTTCAGCCCTGCTAACATGCAACGCATGTGAGGTACTCCGAAAACTTTTGGACCCGGCAATCCGTGTTCAATGGAGAGAGCCCTGTGCCCGTCCAGTGTGGGTCAGTGTTCAGGTAGGTATTAGCAAGAAACTTCTACACGGCCAAAATGCCGAAACATGCCGATGGAGATCTGTGGAAGCCCCCTTAACCCATAAACCCGGCATGCTAAAGGCCCCACTCAGAATCTGTGGAGAGGTCCCCTGTGCTGTTCGCATTCTTCTGGGGAGAAGCACACCCAAGAACGGCTGTGCTTCCCTCGGCTGTTGCTAATTTTACCGGATCTGCCCTGCGAGCACTCCCGCTTTTATTGAGGCTTTAGACTGCAATGACATATGGTTTGTCTTACCTTAGGGCTGCAGCTGCCTGAATGATAGCTTAATCTCGGTAATCTCGGTACATATTAATAAGGGTGAGTCTGGAACACTTAGAACCACTTAGAGTGACCACGGAGGAGGACGTTTTTCAAGACCAGCTCAGTCAGCCTAGGCGTCCATGTACCTATATCTTATATACTTTGGCCTTGGAATACTTAGTTTGGAACCGCACAGGTCCACCGAGGATTATGGTCAGCAAGTCTCCTACTGTCCAGGCTGGTGAACAGGGAGGACACTGTCCAGCGCATCCGTCTTGACCCATCCACAAGCCGGACCGTCCTCACGTCGAGATAACCTGGGTTCGTCCACCACACAGGGAGTTTGGGTTTGGGTTCCAGGATTTGCAAGCCAAGCATATCCCCAGTCAGAGTTATCCAACGCGGTGGTGATGGGAGAAGTTTGCTGACGACTCACAGTTCGGAAATAGATCTGCTCTATCTACATTTACCCAAGCCACGCCAAGCTCTCTGCACCCTCTCTCCTCCCTGCAACCCAAAGCCCTACAAAATATGACCCCAAGTCCAGTAGCTGCTGTGGACGCGCCGATGTTTCAGTTGAAGTTTAGGGCTAGAAACCTCAGAAACCTAACCCGGCAATCCTACCTCTACCTGCCAAGCCCCAACCCTACTGTACCTGCTGAATCCCAACTCCCAAAGCCACAGGAATTTAGCATGACGGAGCTGACTAAATACCGTTGAATTACCTCGGAACCTTAGCCTCCAAACCCTAAGACCCTAAAACTCCAAAGCCCGCACCCTCGAACTTGATTGTCCTTTAACTCAGTATGGCTGTGCTCGCCGAGGTGGTGTACTGCTAGGCCTCGTTGGCGCAGATGGCGGTGATTGGCCGGGGCCCTTCTCTGTGTAATTTGGTTTAAGGGTTTCGGGGTTTGGAGTTTCGAGCGTTATAGTTTCGGGGTCGAGGCTTGAATCCTCCAAGCCCCAAACTCGAAGCCCAAAGCCAGAATCGAGGGATTTCAGAGTGGCTTACACTTCCTTGTCCAACGGCAGCGTGTTCTGCATTTGCCAGTCATTGAGTTGCTCAAGATTTTTGTATGGTAGTAGATTTAGATTACATTGTATACATCATCTTGTACTGAAACATCTGCTCTGCCTGATCTAGATGGATACCTGGACCCTTGAGGTTATCTTATGTTAGTTTTTGCTAGGTGCTTTTGTAAGTTGCAAGCAGAGCCTCCTTCTTGGCCTCTGTTTGGGTCGGTGAAGATCGGAGGATCTGCGTTGGCTGCCTTGTCCTTGGGGGTTGCTTTGCATGATACGACTTCCGGGGGATACTCAAGTAGAAGCTAGAAAGTCGGCGTCCTGTTCGTGATGCCGGTCAAGTGACCTGCAGCAGCGATACATGTTCAACTGTCTGGAGTAATGGAGTGTTCGCTCCCCCTCAGGCGGGCGGAGTGGCCCCAAACAGAATTTAGTCTATGACTATGACCAAATTTGGGCTTAGGTAGGATAAACCCCGACCCGAACCCCTCAAGCCCTACAGTGCTGAGGTGGCAGCAGCTGAACGAAGAGCCGCTGCCCTTTCTATTGCCCGGGCAAGCGCTGACCCTCACATTGAGGCCCTGTTCGGAGCCCGAATGCGGAAGTTTCTGATGGTCCTAGAGATGCGATTTAGGCATTAGGGGCTGTACTAGAGCAGCCTGTGTTCTGAAACGCGTATGTATATATATATATATATATGTATTAGATAATATAATTACATACATATGCAGTCTCCACCGTATCGTTGAGTGTAGAATCCCTCACTGCCTCATGGCCTCATCTGCATGTTCACTATTCCATCTTATCCCGCCCCTACGTTGCAAGCGTAAGTTCCCCCGCAGCGTCATGCTCAGCCAAGCCACCTAGTCCCAGAATAAAACCCTAAACTCTAAACCTAATCCCTAGTCCCCCAGTTCCGGAATAAGAATTATATAAACCTTCAGTCGGAGACCCCCCCTAAACCCTACACCCTACCTTAACTCGCCCGGCATCGCGCTCTTCTGTCCCAGAGTCGTGACGTGTGAAGACACAGAATCCCCAAAGCCATGCAAAAGACGCAACACCAGGCCTCAAAACCTGAAACCTTCAGCCGGAATCCTACATCCTAGCCTACATCTCGGAATTCTAAACCCAAACCTAAATCCTGAAAGCCTCGTCTCCAAAAGCCCAGAAGCCTCATGCGTCTTAGCCTAGCTTTCGAGGCCAAAATAACTACTGTTGATGATATAAATCCTGCATTACCTTAAGGGCCCTAAACTATGGGAATTATGGTATATTCCTTATTATGGGTAATGCAGGATTTATATCATCAACCGTACCTATACTATTTTGGGTCTCCTTCTTATGGTATTTATAGTATTAGTGGGCCCCAAAACCCTATTCTACGGCCCCTACATCCTTAAATCCACTATAGTACCCCATTATCGCATCCCTTAAAGGAACCCTTTTAAATTAAAGGACGCCTATTCTAATCCTCTAGGCCGTTACATTAGGCATAATATACCTCAAAAACCCTAAACCGCAAAGCCCCAAACCCCTGAACCCCAAAAGCCTAAACTCTAAACCTCTAAGAGACGGATTCTGCGGCGGCCCTTAGTGCAATCCTCTTAAGAGGGAGACCTGTCGCTGCGGAGAAAGGTCATTGCATGTTAAAAAAACCAACCTCTGATTGCTAAAGTAGGTAGTATTATTAGGAAGACCCCTTAAAGGGTACCCCTTCTGAACCCCACTTCTGGCTCTCTTAAAAGGGGCTTTATTGAGAGGGTCTATATCCCCAAGGGTCCCCCTAATCCAAACTCCCACTACATGAGCCGAGCCCCGGAGGCCTTGCCCGCAGATGGATCTGCTCTTACTCGAGCTCTCCCGGGAGCCGGGGAAGTTCTCAGGACCCTGGTTAGGGTTTTGGGGTTTTGGTTTTGGGGTTTAGGTGTTTAGGGTTTAGGGTTTTTTTGGGGGTTTCCGGGTTTAGGGTTCAGGGTTTTGGGGTTCAGGGTTTAAGGGTTTCTCAGGACCCTTGGAGGTCTGGAGTTTAAGGGCTTTTGAGCCCTAGACCCTTCAGGGTTTGAGGCTTTAGGGCTTATAGCGCACCGGGGACAGTTTGGAAGATTTCGGTCTTCAAGCCCAAGCCCTATAGACTACTATAGACAAACACAACCTACACCAGGTATGGCATGTGGCTTAGAAGGGGCCCCCACCCTGTAATAGTGACTCTAAGGATTATATTAGGGCCCTACTATATTCCTATTATACCACTATTACAGGGTGGGGGCCCCTTCTAACATATGGCTTGGGTTCCATTTAGAAGCTTTAATACTTGGAACAGGTGGTTTATTGCGTGGAACCAACTATAGGGTCAGTGAGGAGGCTTCGTATTGCTAATTAATCAGGCCCCTATAGCAAGGCTAGTTGCGACTCTTGGGCCAAAACGGGTGTGCTTCCGGGTTTAAGAGGCTGGTTGAGGTTCTTGCGTGCCATCACTTCTTTGTGGGCCTGTGTTGGCGTCCTCATTCGCAACAGAAACGCTTGGGTCTGGGTCTAGTTGCTTGGGGTTTAGGGTTTCAGACGTTTTGCGGTTCGTATTGCGACTTGAGGCACTTGGCACGGCGCAGGAGCAGTAATGAACGACTTTACTACGAAGAAGCCTTAACGGTTGTCTCTGAGTTTCAGACAATTAGGGGGTTGGATTCAGGGTTCAACGCTTCGGAGTTTTGCATTTCGCTTCGTGTGTAACCCAGTAGTCCATTGTATGCCTCGTTCCATGTGTTCGACATGGTTGACGAACTGGCCACAGAAGCAACGTGGCAAGTATGTGCAGAGGCTGAAAACAACGAGTCGCAAATAAATGAAAAGAGTTGGAAGCGCTAATAGTAATGTGAGGGCCCAATGACTGTAACAGGGTGTTAGGCCGTGGCGTATACTCGAGTAGACTCCTCGTATGATATAGCATGCTAGACTAATGCGACTGAGAAGGATGTTACGGTTGATGATATGAATCCTGCATTACCCATAATAAGGAATATGCCACAATTCCCATTGTTTAGGGTCCTTAAGGTAATGCAGGATTCATATGTCATATCATCAACCGTAGCAGTGATTAGTCCGACCCCTCAGCACACCCGAGGCCTCGGCACCGGATGCTGCAGACATTACCTAGGCTCCAAAGTAGTTCCTTTTCGGGGGATCATATTTAGAATCCTATAATGTAACCCCAAAAAGGAAATACTACGGAGCCTCTAGGTAAGACCTGCTAAATGCAAGAAATCCCCAACCGTCGCCAAACCCCAAAGCATAGAAGTTGCGCACGTGAACTTGCTCTAGCCTCGTTGGCCCACGTTTTCCATTTCTATCCACCCATCTATCTATGTTACTTTTGCTTGATTATAGCTATACATACACACCTATTCTAACCCCAACACAGCCCAAATTAGACACAGTTTTCGGATTCAAATGTCGCCGTATTTTTGTTGTGGAGTGTTGTCGCAATTCTACCAGACCGTAAAGGGAAGGAAAAGCTCAGACCCATGCTAGGCATAGTCTAATCTGCTACACTATACTGTTCATGAATGATGCTAAATCTATCCTACTATCTATCTTCCTTTCTATCTACACATATACATATTAATCCATACTATACTACAATATGCCAGCTGCGTCTGATCGTCTGATCTTTTGAGGACGGCAAGCCGGTCCAGTGTTGGAGGTGCAGAGAACAGGGCTTAAACCAAGGATTTCCTGTAAGAGTTGCTACTGTGGAGGATGTAGGGTTTCGGGCTTAGGGCTGCTATGGAAGGTTCAGAGTTTAGGGCTGCGACTATGGAGGGTTTAGGGTCTTGAGGCCCAAACAATTACCAGTATTATTCCTTAGGGTTCCTTACTACTCCAAGTATACTATAGAGGAGCCAAGCGAGAACCCCTAAACCCTAGGCCTAAACCCCAAACCCTACGCCGTGTATCTGACAACGGCCCTAAGCTGTTTGACTTTGGCCTTCAAGCTTATGGGTAGAAGTTGTCGTTGGCACAAGTTGTTCTTGTCTATGTTCTTCTCCTGTCCCGACATGCCAAAACCGCATCGGTTTTCGGCTTGCCAGACCTGCGGTGCAGAAGAGGATTTAGGCTGTAAGGTCTTGGTGTCCTTGAGAACGTTTACAGTAAGGCTTGGGTTTTAGGGTTCGGGGTTCCAGGTTGTGCGGGGTTCAGGACGGATGCATGATCAATTCTCAGGTCAGGATGTGCGGTTGCGATGCAGGTGCGTACATGTTGACGTTTGCAGCATTTCGACTGGTTTGTACCCGGCCTGCAACGGAAGAGAAAGGAGTCCGAACACGCCCCTGCACTGTAATGATTCGTCCTTTCGACCGCGGGCAGCGAACGACGGCAACACTTTCAATGGCATTTGGTGGTTTACGAGCCTTACATAGTGGTCCGGTTCATAAAGAATACAGCCAATTGTAGTCCTTGTATCACTATACTAGAGTACACCCCGCAACCTGATTCTAGTTCTTTCAGGCTTCCCATATTCAGCCCACAGCCCTATAAGGTCTAGGTGGGGTTCGTGAACAGCCGTGATCCTTTTCTACACACTCACGAGGCAAGATAAGCATCCCAAAATCCCACCCCGCCTCCAAAGCCTTGAGGGTTTTTGGTTTTTGGGGGGGTGACTGGACCGTTTTAGGATTCCATGCTGCTGTAGCAGGGTGTGTAGAGACCGAGACTCAGACACTCTTGAAGTTGGGACTACTTGTTCACACTACATGAGTCGTTCTTCAAAATTCGAGGTCCCCTCTTGAAGGTTCTGAGAACGAGGGCCCTATAAGTAAGAATCTACAATGGGCATCTCGTCATTGTTTCAGAAATACACTCTTTAATTCGCACCATTTTTTTGAATCCTATTTGAAACGCCAAAATCGATGGAAGAGTCATACTAAGCACCAGCGCCTACTGACACTGTAGTTCTCTGGGTACCTACCGTAGGCACAGCTTCCGCTTCGCCTGCCTCGGCTTCGGTTGCGCCTGGCTCGTGGTGCGACCGTGGCGCTGTCTGCACCGACAGACGCGGTGCAGTTCTTACAAGGGCTACAAAGGGCTACAACGGGTCATGTTCTGCTGTTTTCTGAGTTACTGAGTTTCGGCGTAAATCCTAGACCCTCGCCAAAAATCCTAAACATTTACAAAATTGTTGGGTTCAGAACTCGTACGAAACGTCATGAACTAGGTGTTGTACTGGGGTAGCCGGTGATTTCAAAAAAGACTGTCGTATTTTCAGAATCTGGGATTTCAGGTTTGCGTGTTGGAAATCAGGAAAGTTGCGGATCATAGAAAGAAAACAACCCTGTGGCTCCACCTGCATCACTCCCCGTGGCAACCCGCTGTAAGCAGCACTAGATTCAGGTGCCGGGCACAGCCTTGTCGGCAGCCAGGACGTTGTGTTGTTCGAGATAGTGTCCAGAGTTAAGGATTTACCTGGGGTCTCCAGTGTAGTGCCTTTTTGGGGTTATCTCATAGGATCCTGAACATAAAACTGGTTAAACCAACAAAAGGTACTACAATGGAGACTAGAGATAGAGATGGCAAAATATTTGCAGACTTTCGGGTTAGTGACTTTTTCCGGGGCTGAAGGTTTTCAGCATGTGCACTGGAGACATTGCAACAGCACCATTCCCCAAAGCTCGTGCATGCATTCCTCAACTGAAGCTAAAGCAAGTGAAGACGCTTGGAACATGCAACGACATGAACTTGACACTCGCATCGTGCAGCCATTTCGGTAACGAAAGCCCGCACATACTCAACCACTTGTGATCAGCAAAGGGGACTCACATGTTCACTTCGTAACATTGGCCTCTGTCTCCCTTCCTCTGTCCCTCTCTCTTTCTCTCTGTTTCTGACTCTCTCTCTCTCTCTCTTTCTGTCGCTCCCTCCCTCTCCGTCTCTCTCCAACTCTCTTTGTCTCTCTCTCTCTCTCTCTCTCCCACTGTCTCTCGCTCCCCCTCTGTCTGTATGAACATCAAAGCGACCTTGCACCAGCATCCAGATGATCTGTCGCCGTAGGACGCTCGTTGATGCCAACCTCCTCCCCTTGAGCCAAGATGTGCCTCGTCAGCAGAAAGATTTGCCCCTTTCCCAGCAATAGTTGTTTTTGCCCATGTCAGGCTGCACCCAAACCCTAAACCCTAAACCCTAAACCCTAAACCTTTAGGTGCTTAAGGTCCAGGGTTCAGGGCGGTTGAAGTGGTTCTCTGCGCCCTCAAGCCTAAACCGCTTCAATCTACGACCCTAAGCGGTCTTGGTCGGTTAAAGTTACTCTAGTTGTGAGAGTTGGGAGGGCCTTGTCAGCTTGATGCCTCAAGGACCATATAAGCCGTAGAACGAACCAAGGCACATAGGGGTTTCATTAACTAGAAGAGGGTCTTGGGGTATGCTCTATACTGTAGCTACATTGGGCTAGAAAGGGATACTAGTACCAGCTAAGCTGACTTCTACATTATAGCATTCCGTACCCTACCCCATGTTTTGTTGTTTTGTTGGGCATCTGAGTCTTGGTCAGTTTCGAAGTGTTTCACAAAAAACACGGCTTGAGGACAACTTGAGCATGTGCAATGTTGATACCGGGAGATATTTCAAGGATCGGTAGAGGGTTTCAGAGCTTAGGGTTTAGGGATCATTTTGCCAAAAGGGTCCAAGGGATGCAATTATGAGATACTTGGGTCTAGTAGGGTAGTAGTGTTCTAGGTTATGAGTTGCGGAGTATTTTTCGGCACCTGGACAGGTGTTTCGTGGTTCTACACAAGGCCCAAGGTCTGCACAGTAGGTATTCGGAACGACAGGCAAGACCTTAAATTGTCACCCTAAACCCGATTTTGTTCCTTTCATCTTTGTGACCCTTTCCGCTCAGGAGGAGTCGAAAGGACATGCCTACAGCAGCTTTGCTGAATCATTCAAGGTCTCCGGTTTAGGTTTTTGTTCGTCGGGGATGTTTAGTCCTGGGGTTTGATATGGGATTCAGCGTCCCAAACCCTCAACCACTACCCTAAATTACCCCATGCCCTAAACCCTAAATACCCTGAAACCTAAACCCTAAATACCCTAAACCCTGCACCCCATGCATCGAGTCCTAAGTGCGGGCGCAGCATCCAAAAGCCTTGATTGAAATTCTCGAAGAGCCCTGCAGCCTGAACTTGAAAAGTCAAAAGCTGATGCCCTTATGGTCCTTAAAATGCTTAGTACCATCATATGGGAGTCCCCGAAAATTGGGGGTACCTTATTTTAGGGGTCCTTTTATTAAGGATCCTAATATCTGGGGTATTTACTATATTAGGCTCCCCTATTTTCGGAAACTCCCATATAGCACCAACACCCTACTGGATTATGAAGGCCTTCTATTAGCCCTAGGAATGGCACCAGTCAGCGCGAGTTTCCAGCTTCGGCGCCCCCTTTTGGCGGCAGCCTGGGTCGAGTGGCTCCAACAACAGGTCGGACCTCTTGTCGATCTAGGGTTATAGGGTTTAGAGTTTTGGAGTTTTAGGGTTTAGTGTTTCGGGTTCAGGGGTTTAGGGCTAGGGCCTTGACAGGTGGGTTTTTCAGGGTCCAGGCTGGGTTTGAGGACGCTTACATCAACATAGATTTTCAACCAGCAATGTATAGGTGTATTATTGGGGTCAAGTGTTGTCGGTTTCTTCTTGATGGCTCACGGCGTGTGCAGGTATGAAGTGCAACTTAGGCAGGGACTGTTTATGATGATTGCCTGGACCCCAAAAGTATGTAGAATAATAGCCTTTTAGGGGAATTGGGCCATTATTTTACATACTTTGGGGGGGGTTAGGTGGTGGTCGATACCAGCTTTTACCGCTACTCAACTTGTTTGGAGCTTTCGGAGCAGTGCAAAACCTGTCGGCCAAAGGACTCACCGGCAGACCGAAACTTTGGCGAGTACTGAACTACCTAGTATAAGTAGAGTAGGTAACCTTTAACTTTTTTGGGTAGTATAGTCCCTATATAATCTCTATATACCCAAAAAGGTTAACCTTTAGTTCCCCATGATACCCGACAAGTAGGACTAGGAGTGTAGAACTGCAGGGACTGACCAGGCACTTACACCTGAGCAGCTCATCAGGCGGACTTAGGGTTTTAGGGTTTTGTGTTTAGGGCTTTGTGTTTAGGGCTTTAGGCTTAGAGCTTTGGGTTTAGGGCTTTGGGTTTTGGGCTTCGACCGCAAGATCAGACAACATCGAGGGTCTAACAGGAATCACAGCGCAGCAAACGAGGGACGATGCAACCCCAGCAACTAGAAGTAGACATGCTTGGATCTACTGCGATATCTGGAAAGGGGACGCTTGAAACAGAGATGAGTGAGGTACCAGCGATGTGCATATATTGTTTTGGTTCCTTCTGCAAAATTCCTTCGAGACTCTTCAGGGCGCCCCTGACGTGGATGCCTTGGTGCGTGATGGCCTAGCAGCTCGGTTGCCAGACGTTCATCAACTGCCCGTGCACTATAGATGTGTCTAGTTCTTGTGCGGCTCGGACGTGCACTGATGGATCTTACTTACGTCCTTACTAACGGGTTGTGTATAAGCGTGCGAACGCGAATTGTTCTCAGTCTTCTTGCCCGTCAAGCAAGCAATCAATAAGTCAATCAGTCAGCCAATCGGTCTGTCAGTCAATCAGTCGACCAGTTGATCAGGCAGTTAGTTGTTGTTTTCAAGCACTACCATCGCTATTTAGTGCTGGTTGTGTCGACGGCCCAAAGCGTCAGCTTGCAGCGATGCTCCAACATCTTGCATGGGTTATTTTAGGGTTTAGGGTAGTTTAGGGTCTGGGTGGTTCTCCAGCGGCATGCACAATGCCATCACGCGCTTTAACCGGATGAGCAACATACAAGCTCCGTACTATTTACAAGCAGGATGAAGAACATGACGAAAGGTTGTCAACGCACATTTCTGCCGTGGTTCGTTCAAAAAAGGCGTTATAAGAAGTACAAGCAGGTGGTGCAGTGTGCCTCTCCTCACTTTCGTACTTTTTGCATCCGCCCGAAAGTTTGAGATGCAGGCACTGTCATGTATGCCATATGTCAGCTTCGACAGCGCCAGAAGAATCAGATCACAATGCTCCGGTCCTCTTCTTGCCTTAGCCGTTGCGAGCAATGGTCTCCAGACTTCGACGAGTGAATCAAGGATACATACTTTGTGGCGGACTCTGCTTGGGGTACATAACAGGGCGCCGGGACGGGTACAACGTCGGAGAATTAAATGGCTACACAAGAGGCGTGAGCTTCGGATACGCTCAGGGGAAGGCAGATGCCGAGAAAGCCGCGGAAGAGATGCAAGCCGCCCAGAAACACAAAGCCGAAGAAGATGAACTAGCGAAAGCACGGAAAGCTCTAATCTGGAAAGTCGTGGCGGGAGGCCTCCTGGCTCTGCCCACTGGCGGCCTCAGTTTGATCCCTGCAGCAGCTTCCACTTTGATGACCTTTCATAGGTACGACGGTCAGAAGCTTTACAACGCAAAAGCTGAGACAGAGAATCCGGAACCAGTTCTCGAAGCCTCTGTGGATGTCATATGCGGTTGGTTTGACAACCTCTTTTTGACTGCTTGCAACTGTTTGTGTCATTGGCGTCAGTAGCACAAGAGGGGCGAAGAACCACGGTGGCTCTGGCGGGCCCAAGATTTGGATGTAAAGCACCTGGTTTATTACCATCGCTGTACGTGCCACACGGGAGCCACGGAAAACCGTGAATGCTGAACACTGTGAGTTTGATGCTACTTCACGTCGACTGTCTGTTTTTCAGACCAGCTTGACGGCAGGAAACCTCGAGCCTAAACCTCAGCCATGAACCCCTGCATACCCGGAAAAGCAAGGTCTAGAGTTGCGGGTTTAGTTTCTGGAGATTCCGGAGCTCGAACACTGAATTGAACAACATGGAGTTGGTCGAACTTCTTGTCCCTTTCCGGATGTTGAACTCTTAAAATTATGCAGGGCTTTTGGACAATTCCGGGTCTGGCCCTCCTTCGTACCTTCCTGGTTCTAGCAATATCCCGGAATCGTCCTTGAAACGTGCCTTGAAAGGCGTTCACAGATGCAGGGGCAAACCTGTCAGCTCCACTTGAAATCACGATTTAGGCATGCAGGCCCTGAGCCGTAGAAACAAAAGGTTTCGTTGTTATGGTTTAGGGTTTAGGGTTTAGACTTTCAACTCGGAGCCCCCCCCCAAAAAATTAGGAAAAGGCCGATTCAAAAGCTAAGGCTTCATGGTTATATTGCTACCCACTTGCCCATCAGCTACGCTTTTTCTTGGCTTTGTCCTCTCATTTAGTTCTATGTTCTTTTGCCACCTTTAGCATTTCCTAAGCCCATTTCCCCGATAATTCACGCCGATTTTTTTCATTTTTTTGTCCCCAACTTTTTACCATCCCCTCATTCGTTTTCTCTCACATCGCACCTCATCCATTATCGAAGGCCGATTCTGAGGACAAGCTACCTAATTCATTCCTTAAATCCTACAAATAACAACGTTCCCAAATTTCAACATCTCCACCTTATGCGTTCCTATATTCTTGAAGTCCTTCCTATATCGTTGTTTTAATGTTTGTTCTTGTTATGATTTATAGCAAGAAAAAACCTATTTTACTACCCATTCTGTCCCCTCATTCGTTCCAATCTTTTAACAACTTTTTAAGCTTCTGGCGCTTCCCGTGTTATAGTTAGTCCTTTTAGCGTAGGTTTTTAAACATCATTACCCCATGCACTGTCATGTTTTTTCAGTGCTTCAGTTATGTTAAAATCAATCTCGTCTAACCGTTCTGAACTACACATATACCTATTTCCGTGCTTTTGAATGTGCAAAATTTTACCGTAGTTGTTCAATAACCGTTGCCTACAGCTTTTCGGATTGCCTTCAGCGTTATAATCATCATCCTCATAGACTTGTTCTTGAAATTTCTCCATGGCTTGTTTAATCGGTATCCAGTGCTCGGTTTTGATTTTTCTCAATCCTTCACAATGAACCAATGACAACAAATTCAACTTGTTAGCCTCTCTTCTATATGGGTTGGTAATCGTTTGTAATTCGTCTATCTTGTCAACTGTTCGACTTTTCTCCTTACATGCAACACATTGATAGGTATAGGAAAAGATTTGACTCGAAATTACATCGGGTAACTTAAGCTCATCAATGACACAATAGTTTTTGTGTTCTTTGTAATCCTTGCATTTACTACAGCATTGTTTTTCATTAGTCACTTCTACTTTGTAGTCCTTCAGGTTAATGATGTCCAAAAACTCATTGATAATCTCTTCCTGTTCAACATCAGTAAATCTCAATGTCATGACTCTCTTAATTTACTAAGGCGTTTTGTCTTTAAGTCTTTTTGTTCAATGATTTTTCTTTGTCTTGGTTCTGCTATTTCTTTCTCGGTTGTTTATCGGGTGTGCTTGAACGACTTCGGCTTGCTCCTCTTTGTAATAACCTCATTGCGTCATTGCTTCCGCTTGCTCTTTCTTCTGGGCTTGCGCTTCTGCTTCTTGACGCCCCTCTTCTCATTAATCCTTGTGTTCGTGTAAATACCCCTTCATCAATAGGTGGCTCGGGTTCTTCATCGTCTTCATCTCCTTCATTTAGCCAATTATACGTATCAATACCCGTTTTTATTGTTTGCCCTAATGCTCTGCCTGTATGATATAAAGCTTTACCTCCCATTTTTGCCACGGTTGCCACATCATCTAATAACTGTCTTTCTGGTGAAGGTTTATCATCGTCGCTTTCCTCATCATCATCGTCTTGTTTTTCAGACGGTGGAACAGAACTATAAGGCGTTCCATTTTGTCTTAACATATATCTGAATGTTTGTGTCATTTTGTTTCTTCTGTTTTTCATTAAATTCTCATAATCTTTAACTTGACTATCATATAACCATTCAACGCCTTCAATTTTGGGAAAATCTGCTTGTATCTTTTTATTAGCTGTATCATCAACGTCATAACCCTCAGTATTTAAATAGTTATTATACATTCCTAAAATAAACAGTTCATCATCTTCATCATCAGTTCTTCTTCTCCTTCTTTTTGGTAGTTTATCCTTTACTAAATTTAATCTCCTATTCATATTACTATATTAGAAAATTATACCCCGAAAGCTTTTTTAACTAATGCTTCTCCACCTTTTGCCGCTACTGCTTTCGCAAATGCTTTTCCTCCTTCTAAAGCTACTTCTCCCACGCTTGACGATAAACTTTGACCTTTACTTTTGCTTTTGTTTCTGAATGCCCATTCACGCCTTCGTTTTTCATACATTTCATCAGATACTGGGTCAGTCCATGAACCTTGAGTCATTTCATCCCGAATTAAACTAAGTAAATATTGTTTGTAATTTTCAACTGTCATTACTTTATTTTTTTCATTGAATTCAATATTTCTCAAGAAAAGTTGATATTTTAGATAATCAACTGTTTGACCATCCCAAAAATCCATATTACCCGAATAATTAATTTCTTCTCTATGTGGTGGTGCTGGTAAAGATGGAGGCGATTGCGGTTGTCTTGCGAATACTTCCTGCCCCTGACTATCAACAAATTCTTCATCGGATGATATTGTATGAACTTCGGCTTTTGGACTCAAAAACGAACTCATTAATGTTTGTGCTCTTTCTTGTAATCTTTGCCCGAAGCTCTGACTGGTTTGTTCTTGTCTTCTTAGTTCTGCTTGTTCTCTCATTGACGTTTCGGCATCCATTCCCGACCCTTGGGCTCTTGCTGTATTAAGTGCTGTTCCGAAATCATCGTTTACGCTTGTGCTACTGCTTCCGGTTTCACCTCCTCTATGTCGTTCCAAATGATAAGTTTGCCCGTTTGTTTGACTCTGTCTTCTTAAAATGGTGTCTCTCATTTGTCTGTCTAATATTCTGTTTTGTTGTTCTTTAAGTAATTCCATAGCATCAGAACCATCAAAGAAACTACCCTGCGGACTGTTTCTAAATCTCGTTGCCTCACGGTTTGGTAGTGGTTGTAACGCTTTTTGGTCATCACTTATTAAACCTACAATCTCCTCAAATGTTGGACGACGTTTTAACCCAAAACGCTGGTAAGGATTATTAAGTTCAAATCTTGCTGTTCGTGATACTGTTGTCATTTAATAATATTATTAATTTAGATTATAATATTATTAAACAAACTTAAGTTTTTTTAATTCTTCAATTCGTTTTTCCATGTGCTCTTTTGTTGCATGTGGTAAATTCGGCCTATGCAACTCATTCATTAACCTGTCCATTTCTAACTGATAATTTGCTCTCTTATTGCTTGCTAACAATTCATTACGTCGCAATATGCTCCCTTCTTGTGTTTCTCTTAATTTCATATGATGTTTGAGATGTTCTAAATATCTGGTATCGGTCAACTCAAAGGGACTATACTGTTTTGTTGAAGTGCTCAACTTAAACCCTTTAACATCGTCAGGATGCTGTTTTTTAACATATTTACGTGAAAATCTTTTACTAAACATTATATTAATATATAGATAATTTTTTATCTTTTCTTTTTGCGAAGGTCTCCCGAAAACATATTAGCACATAAGCTATTAACCTTTTCCCTTTTCTTGTTTAAATATTCTTGATGTAAAATATTATAATTATCCATTATTTGTTCATAAGGCGTTTTCATTATTACAGGTTGTTGAGGTTCTTTTATTATCCTTGGTTTAACTTCATTAACAAACGTTGGCGTTTCATGTATAACTTCATTTTGTGTTGTTTGAATTGGAACGGCTTTAACTTTTGATTTTGCTTTCGGTTTAGGTTTAATTGGTTTGTCTTCGAGGTTACTACATTTGTGACTATATCTTAACGTCTTCAACGTTAAATTTGCTCCGCAATCTTTACAATTTACCCTTTTGTTTTTTAGTATATCCGTTTTATTTTTAAACTGTGGCTCTTCATTTGCGTTCTCTTCTTGTTTGACTTCGTTTTTAATGCTCTCTTGCGTTGTTGCTTCATTAATCTCTGGTGTTACTTCTTGCGTTGCTTCTTCAATAATATTTTTGTTGGTGTCTTCTTCAATAACTGTCTCGGGTGTTTCAGACATATATAATTATTCTATATTATTTCTATAATTATTATAAATAGAAATAAATTAGATAAGGTTAAAGCCTTTTTGCTTGCTCATTGAGTTTATAAATTTACGAAGAGGAGCGTAAAACTCACGGGTGCGTTGTGCAAGTTGACCGTTTTACCGCGTGCGTCAGTAATTCTAAATCTCATTCGTTTTAGTGACCTGTTTGAAACATCAATCCAGTCATTAACTAACGGTGCATTTGTGCTCACAGTAACACCGCCTACATTAAACATCATATTAACTTTCTTTATTATACTATTACTATACCCATCAGGTGCAGAATAATGAAAATCGCTTAACTCAGTGCATACGATAAATAATGAATTAAACGGGTTTAAGTTCATCAATCCGCTCGTCCAAGTTGTAGAGGTTGGTTTCTGTTCTTCATAATTACCCACAATACTATTAACACTCATAGGGTCAAAAATATTATTACCTTGCCATATGGCTAATTCTTGTAGTTCTTTATCAGTTGGAACTTTAAAGCTATACGTATTATCTGTAATATTTAATATCATTCTTCGTTGGTCGCTGTCATAGCTTGAGGTGAAAAGGTTAGAAGGAAGACTGGCATTTATTGCTTCTGTATTTAATAACGTTGATATTCTACCTACTAACTGAGACGCGAAGAAAACTTGATTTTTTAAATCAATCGTTAGATAAGCTTCAACTAACCCGCTTGAGGTGTTATAAACTATAACATATAAAAACTGAAAAAATCCTTCTGGCGTTGTATAATACGATTGTGGTATAACTTCATCCATGACATACATAACCGTATTAGGGTGAGTTTCTAAATTTTCATTCATTTGAATAACAAAATCGCTACTGCTATCGCTTTGGGGTAATCTCCTTTGACTATCCACATATACTTTATTGTAAGTTAATTTACGATTGCTTAACATTATAAATTTATTGAGATAATTTTATAATTTATAATATAAATAAATGGCTACAGCAGGTTTAAGAATTGCAGAAGTTCTACAAAATTTAGCAAGAACAAGAAGAACGACAAATCAATTAACAAGAGAAGCACAAGCTTTAAGAAATTATCGTGAAGAAGCAGATAATATAGATGATAACTTTTTACAATCCTTTCAAGCAAGATTAAGACATAATCAACAGTTTAACCCGTTAAAAGATTTTATAAAAGAACACATTGATAACAATGAGAAGAAAAAGAAACGATTATTAACAAGGTCAGAAGATTTTAACGCACACTTTAACAACAAACAGTTATTACAAAATCCTAAATATAGAGAGGTTGTTAATGTAGAAAACAAGAATTATATTGATGATGTCGAAGGTTTAAAAACGGCTTACGCTAATAACACAGGATTATTTAGGTCAGGTAATACTTTATATATTTCAGGAACAGGTGGTAAATCAGGAATAGGGGCAAAGGTAAATGACGTATTCAGTGATATTTTTTTAATTCCTACTCATAATTTACAATTTTCTGATAAATATAGAGATGTAGTGAATGAATTAGAGAAAAACCCCGATGTTACACGTCTTGTTGGACATTCTTTATCGGGTAGTGTAATACAAGAGATAAATAACCGTAATAATCAAAAATATATTACCACTACCTATAACGCTCCGTTTGTTGCTTTTGGTGAAAGAGGCGGTAAAAATCCACATCATTTAAGATTTCGTAATACGAACGATGTTATTAGTATTTTAGATAGGGACGCTATTCAAGTAGAAAGCGGAACTGCTAACCCAGTTAAAGCACATAAAATTGATAATTTCAGAACACAGGGAACGTTTGAAGTGGGAGTAGACGACGGGGCAGCGGTTCAACAACAAATACAACGTCAAAACTGGAATAAATAATTAAACATATTCATATTCTAAAGATTTTAATTTATATATTTGCCCGTTATTCATGTAATAATTCCAGTTTGTTATATCTTCTTCTTCAGTCTTTTTAAAAACCCTTAAACGGAACTCAGTATATCCATCACCTTTTATATGTATAATCTCTTTATACAATACATCGTCAACTTCATATTTTATTGATGTTTTGATAGGAAAATTATTAATATTAATTCTATTAATAAAAAAGTTGTCACTATCAAATTCAAAACACAATTTGATTTTTCTGTAAAACATTTTACTTATTATATATTGCTTACATTTAGGAATATTATGATAAGCATTATAAGCAATATGTACAATACCATAAGTATAAAAGGGAAATAAAAACCCTACTGTTGCACCCACGAATAAACTTTCCATTACCGTATTAAGGTAATACATGTTTAAATATAAGTTATAATATAGTAATGAATAAATCAAGGTATAGACCAGAAAAGGAGTTGATATTAACAAATAATAAAAATACATTAACAAATTTACTTAACAAAGATATTAAGAAAAAAGATTATGAAAGCATAAGAGAAATTGTTGAAGAAAAGCAAGAAGTAATTTATCAAAATAATAAAGAAAATAAAGTTAAGAAAATATTGCCGTCGTCAGAAGCTAATATCAATAAAAAGAAATATAAGAAATAAAATTATCTAATTAAATTTATATAATAATGGATAACATAGTTGCAGAAGCTAATGATGTAATGTCACCCGCCTTAGACTTTGGATTACCTAAAACCGCTCAATATGTTCAAGACCGCCGACACGTTAATTATTTCCCATCAGGTAGCAATATATACACATCCGCGACAGGGAATAAAAATATCAGGTTTTATATTACTGGAGAAGATGGAACGTATTTAGATTTATCAAGTATTCGCATGTTTGCTAATTTACAGAATGACGAAACAGATGAGAGGAAATTTTTACGGCCATTATCAGGATTACACGGGTTCTTTTCTCGTTATAGATGCACCGTAGGCGGTCAGTTAGTTCAAGACATTGACCAATACAATAGACATTGTGAATTATATAATAGTTTTAAATCAGTAGAAACCCGACATATGGATGATATTGAAAGTAGCGCTAACCCTCGTTGGGACGATGATTGGCGTCATAAATACGCTAATGGATTAGACCAATTTGTAAGAGTTAATAATGCTGACGATAATGTTGTTAGAACAGGGGCAGAATTACCAACGGGAGGAGATGCTAAAGATTACACCGATCACAATAAATGGGGAAAAATTGCTAATCGTTATACTCGTCATTCAGTTAGTGGTATTCGTGGCGGTGGTGAATATGTTCGTCTCGGACATTCATTTAAGGACGGTTTCTTAGAGTCAGGGTATTATTTGCCAGTTCGCTATGCCCCGTTAGAGATTGAGATAACTATCGTTTCTGATGCTGAAGAACCAGTTATTAAAGGTGTAAATTCCGCGAGTGCTACGACTATCGGAGGAGACCGCGGAGGAGCTTATTTTACTGAAGGTGACACTTCTATATTATGGCAATTGAATAACATTATCCTAAGAGCTGAGGTTGTCACCCTTGATAGTTCCGTGAATAACAACATAACGAGTCATTTGTTACAAGGTGGTTCATTGAAAATTGTTTATCCGATGTATCACACAATAACACAAACTTTTAACGCGTCAGGAACCGAAATTAATATGAACGTTGTAAAATCGGCAAGTAAGTTAAACGGTTGCTTTATTACCTTTTACAGAACACAAAAAGGCGGACATTTAGCGAATGGAAAAGAAGACGGTTATTATTTAGCAGATAATTATGTTAATAAACGGTTTAATTATTTTTATAATCCTATGATTAATTCAAGGTTTAATGACCGTGGTTATGGTGCTACAGATGATGACCGCGGTTTTGGTTTTGCTGATAAGAATTATAATATTTCTTGGCAATTGCAAATAGCAAATAAAAAATATCCTGAATTTGAAAGTCAAAGTTTAGCTGAACATATGTATTTTTTACGAAGAATGTTGAATTACATGAATCCAGACCAAGACAGTTGCAGTATTACTTACGAACAATACGCAACGAATAAATTTGTTTTAGGTATTACATTCGAAAAGATGAATGAGGCTAATATGACAGGTATTAATACAAAGATGGGTTCGCTTATGACCGCAAAAATCCGCCCTTTGAAAACTCTAACAGAAAACGAAATGATACATGAGGTGTTTGTGCACATGATATCGGAGGCTGTTGTGGAAATCCGGTCAGATAGTTCAGTAGTTTATGATTAGTTTTGTTTTTATTCAATAAACTATTATAAAGAAATAATACTTTATAATATATTATGGTAATAATCAGCAATAAAAAAGATTTTTCCAATGGCAAAATATATTGCATTAGAAATTATGAAACCGATGATATATACATAGGCAGTAGTTGTCAAAAACTATGTAAGCGGTTTCAAGCCCATAAAACAAGCATGAACAGCCCCAGAGACGGAAATATGTTATTATATCAAAAAATGAGAGAGTATGGAATACATCAATTCTACATAGAGCTATTGGAAGAGTTTCCATGTGATAGTATTGAACAATTAAGAAAGCGTGAGGGAGAAATGATAAGAGAATTAAAACCATCATTAAATAAGCGAGTTGAAGGTAGAACAATCAAAGAATGGATGGAAGACAATAAAAAAATAATTATAGATAAAAACAAACTATATTATGAAAAGAACAAAGACCAAATTAATGAGCGAAAGAAACAATACATGCAAGAAAACAACGAATATTTTAAGTCAAAAAAGAAACAGAACTATGAAGAACATAGAGAAATTCTCAAAGAGAAAGCAAAGGACTATTATTATCAAAACAAAGCAACACAAAAAGAGAAACATAAACTTTATTATGAAACAAACAAAACGAAACTCATACAAAAACAATCTATAATAGTTGAATGTCCCTGCGGTGTGAAAGTTACACAAGGTCATAAATCAAGACATCTAAAATCAAAACACCATCAAGCCTATGAACAATCACTTAATCAAAATGACGATTAATATTAATATTATTTTTCTATATAATATTAATATTAATGAGTAATAACCAGTCAATTACATTAGACGGTTCAAGTGTAGTTTATGCTACCGAGTTTATTAAAGTAAGTGAAACAGGAACGTCGTCAATACAGCAAGATTTCGCAACTAAAATATACGTAGATAATGAAATATCTAATATTAATATTCAAGCAGGAGGAATAACACAGGGACAATTGGACACACAATTAGCTCCGATAATAGCACAAAATGCAGGTCAAGATTTAGTAATAACTGATATTAATAATAATTTAACTAATAATTTTCAGACTACGACACAATTAAATTCAAATTTTTATAATAAAACACAGGTAGATGATGCCGTCGCAGTAGTAGATGGTAAAGCACTTGTTAATTTTAATGCTATAAATGCTATTAATACTAATTTAACTAATAATTATAAAAATAATACACAGTTAAATAACGACTATTACACGAAGACCCAAATTGATTCTAATAATTGGATTGATGCAACAGCATTAGCACCATACGCAACAACGGCAACACTAACAACAAATTATCAAACTAATAGTCAGTTAGCAGTCAACTATTACAATAGAGGCGAGGTTGACGGATTAATAGCAGGAGTAAGCGGAGGTGGTGGTGTTAGTAATCCCATTGAATTAGTAGATGCCAATACAAGTATTGAAAGATATGTTAATTCTACAAAAGCTAACACATCATTAGATTTAAGAACTGACCAAGAAGCAATAAGATTAGTTTTAGGAGGTGCAAATGATGGAGATACTGATACATATGTTGAATGTAATAATAATACAGGTGTCACAATGTTTCATAAACCGTTATGGTTAAAATCAAATATTAATATGGATGGTTCATTAATGAATGTATTTAATAACGATGGATTTACATTTTTTAAATCCACAACAGACGCGAGTAATGTTTTAACCGTGAAAAATTCACAAGGATATATTAAAATGCATTCATTTAATATTAACGCTTATAATACATCAAATGATAGTCAATCATTATTGTTATTGAACACGGCAACCGCAGGCGGTGCGGTATACTGTAATAATTTAGGAATTGGTGCTATTGCTGGTGGTGCTACGAGATTGAACGTCGCGGGTGGTGGAAGTGCTAATTTTAGTGGCAATTGTAATTTTAATGGTTCTGATAATACATTTAATAATAATATTTTAATAAATTCAAGGGGAAGAATATATCAACAATCAAACGCCAATTTTTCATTAAATCATATTGCAACAATAGAGCAGAATTTTTGTATTCAAAGTAATAGAAGCATAGACCCGACGCCATCAGATATATTTATAAATTTAAATGATACTAATAACATAACAATGAATAAACCGACAGTATTCAATGATATAGTTAATACTGTTGGTAAATTAACAAGTGAGGGAGAATTTGAAGTGGATGTTAATGTATCAGGAACACCAGAGTTTAGAGTTGCTAATGATATTATATATATGTATGGCACTAAATTTCAAATTACAAATACAACAGCAGTAGGGAGTGTTGAAAGGATTTATATGAGAAATAACGATTTAGACGGTGAAATTTATTTACAAATACAAAGCAAGGATGTTTTAAAAGTTGATGATGGCGGCATTGATATTATCGGTGATATCTCATATTCTGGCTCAATTGGGCCTTCATCTGATAAACGTCTTAAAGAAGACATAAAAGAATTAGAAACCAAAAAGGCAGTAGAATTAGTAAAGAACATAAAACCCAAAACATATAAATTTATTGATAAAGAAAAATACGGCGATAGGTCTTGTTGTGGCTTTATTGCTAATGAGATGATGGATTATAAAGGGTTTCCGGAAGAATGGAGCAACATAGTTAGAGAAGGAAGAGACGGATATTTAAAGTTTGACTATTCTATGACTACTCCTTTGCTTTGGTCTGCCTTACAATATGCATTAAACGAAATAGACGAATTAAAGAAAGAAGTAAAACAACTATCTCGGTCATCGTCCCCAAAACCTAAAGCTAAAGCAAAAGCCAAACCAAAAGCTAAAAGTAAAAATTAATTTTATCTAAAATATTAATATAATATGGGGAATATTTTTAACAAGAAAAATAATAATGAAAATTGTTATATAACCGAAATAAATAACATTAATGAAGATACATTAGATATAAGTAACATTGATAAATTACAAATTAAAGTTTTAAAAGAAATGATTAAAGATATTAAAGAAGTAAAAGAAAAGAAGAGTGATAAAATTATGTATCATTTACCCGCAATAAATTTATGTAGCAACTCATTATTTTAATTAATAATATTATAAACAAATAATATTATTAATCTTCTTCTTCCCCATCAATAATAAAAGCTTTTTCAAAGCGAACGTAAAACATCTTGTTAATATCTTTACTGTTCATATTTATATAGAAAAATGAATATGGGGCATCATTTACGGCTTGTTGATACATCTCATACAACGTCTTTTTATCTACGAGAGCACTGTTTTCTTCTAAAAAGCTATTAACTTCAGTCATATTTTTGAGTTTAAATATATACAAGGAACTCGCATTTAATCTAATAATCGGAGCCGTTGATGAATATTTTTGTAGTGATAAAATACAACTTACCGCTTGATGTCTTCCCCTTGTAAATAAACCATGCAACATATTAGAATATCTAATAAATTTTGGGTCGTCGCTGTGGTCATCTATTATAATACATATACTAAATAAATCTTTTTCTTTGTTGTTCTTTTGAAACTCTATAACCTTCTTTTGTCTCTCTAAGATTTTTTGCAAGTCAGAAGGATTAAACCCTTCAAAATACAAATCTTCTTTTGTGTCATCTACTTTCATTACTTCTTTCTGATATTTTTTGACTTCATAAAAGGCAGGGTCACTATGAACACTGGGCGAGAAAATATATAGTCTTTCAAAAGAACCACGGTAAATATTTAATAAAAGGTTTTGGATAAGAACGGTTTTGCCTCCAGTGCTTGATGCTACAACAATTGAGCGGAAGGGTAATTTAGGTGTCATTTCATATTTACTCTGTTTATATTTATATTCGGGTATGTTTATCGGTTTTATATATGGAACGTCGGACATTATTATTAATACATAGAATATTTTATAATTTATTATATATGTGTGATTATGAAAACTATATAGAGACTATAAATGAAATAGAGAAATTAGATGAAGTAATAAAAATACCGAGATACAGAATGTGTTGCCGTAGTTTGTTAGAGTTCTTGAAAGCCGTTTGTTATTATCTTAAGAATATTAAAAAATCCAAATAGTATTAATGGATAAAGAAAGCGATGAAGGTATTGTAATAAAACCCAAAACTATAAAATGCATTCCTTGCAAATTTAGGAAAAATTCTTATAAGAAAAACAAGAAGAAAACAATTAATAACGATGGGATAACAGTTATTGAAGAAAACGTAGATAGCACAACATTTAAATTTGGTAGAGGAACAACCCCAGATATTCAACCGAGAACATTAACATTAGAAGACAAGTTAGAAGAATTGAATGAAAAACTGTTACGTCTTCAAAAAGAAATAGAAGAACTTAAGAGAAATACATTTAATAGTATAGACTAATATTAAAGGAATGTTTTTATTATATAACTACACAAGAAAACGTGTCAGCGTTTTCGGTATTAGTTTTAAAGAAACAAGTTTCTTTAAAACTGACACAAGAAAACGTGTCAGCGTTTTCGGTATTATGTTTAAAGAAAAGCATTTCTTTAAACATGACAGGGCACCATTGCCAGCTTTTGGAAGAAGGAGAAAACCCCATTACAGTAGCCCCATTGTTTCACGTTGGACGAGCTTATTGAAAGGGAAGTAAATGAGGAACATCCAATAGCAACTCATAAGCAGTTGCTTAATTAGTTTGTCGCTTTTGAACCCCTATAGATTTTAATAATAATAAAGTCTATTATTATTAGTATCAAGGTTTAAAGGGTAGAACACGTAATAACGTATATGACCGAAGGTAAGGTAAGCACGACTGAGATTTATAACACTGTTATAGAAAATCACAATATGACACAATTAAAAATTAATGAGATTTTAGGACTGGTTAAACAGTTAGCAAAGGATAACATTAAGAAACCAAGCACTTATGAAAAGAGCACAACCTCAAAACCAACCGATAAGGTTGAATGGGAAAAGAAGAGAAAAACCTATATGGAGAGATTAAACAAGAAAGAGATAAAAACACCAAAAGAAGAAACCCTAAAATACTATGAAATTGAGTTTAACAAGGAAAACGAAAAGTATGAATGTAAAACACCAGCTACAAGTAGTGAATGAAAACATAATTATTAATATATTTTATTAATAATTATGTTTGTTGTTTGATATTCTTATAAATCTTACATGATAATATATTTTCAGCTTGTTGTTCCATTATATCAAATATTTCTTCGTTGATATCATGCTTGAAAAATTTATAATCATAAAGCTGACATCTGGTGTTTTTTCTTGAATAGGTAAATATCTATAACAATTTCAAGTATAATATAAACTTCACTATAGAATTTTTTATTGTGAACATAAAAGTCGCCAAAACGAGCAATGTGTTTATTAAAGTAGTCAATGCAAAAGTGTATATCATGAAAATTTTCATATATGGTTTTAATATGAATCATTTTTTGAGTAGTTATATATTTACGAAAAATATTTGGGCTTACTCTAAAATCAAAACAACAACGTTTTATTTCTTTTTGTGTTAAGTCTAATGGATACATCCGAGAAAACAAATAAAGGTCATCATAAACATCATTGTCAATAATATCATAACAAGTTAGGAATTCCTTAATATTGTCATTGACATTATCAGGAAAGCCTAAGTCAAGGGTTTTTAACTTTTGACAATTAGGACAATTGAAAAAACACGTAGTCATCTTACTAAAATAATAAGGTGTTTTATCTTTAAGTCGGTTTTTAAGTCGTTTTATATCAGTTCTTCTTTTCTCTACTCTTTATATGAGTTTAAGCAAGGAAGAAATATTAAGCAATATATATTATGATTTAGAACGCGGTTATGGCAGTGTTCAGAATTTGTATAAAGAAGCTAATAAAGATGGTGCGGGTGTCAGTCTTGAATTTGTTAAGGATTGGGTTAAAAAACAACCTAACAAGCAAAAGCAGGGATATAAAAATTATAATAGTTATTCTGCACCTTTTAGCAGGTTTGAATATCAAATAGACATAATGGATATGCAAAGCTTAATGAGAGACACAAAAACAACAGATACGTTAAGATATGCTTTATTATGTATTGATATTTTTAGCAAAAAAATTCATGTAGTTCCGTTGAAAAGTAAAGACGGTAATGATGTATATGATGCAGTTTTAGAATGTTTCAAAACGTTAGGACATCCAATTAGTATTTATTCAGACGATGAAGGCAGTTTTAATTCTAAAAAACTCCAAGACTATTTTAAAGGCGAAGGTATTAATCATATAGTGACATTGACACACGCTAACGTAGCGGAGAGAGCGATAAGAACCATTAAGAAAATGATAGGCGACAGAGCCGAATTTACTAAAAATAGCTGGTCTGAAATGTTGAAGCCGGTCTTAAAGAAATACAATTCTACTATGGTTCATTCGAGCACCGGATACACACCAAATAAAGCACATCAAGACGACAACGAAGTAAATGTAAAAGCTAATTTAGTAATGAAGGAACAATATTTAAGAAAGTATCCTAAAATAGAAGAAGGGGATAAAGTGAAAGTGTATGACAAAGGGAAAGGTAATTATAGTTCGCGCAAGGAGACAAGGAGCAAATGGAGCAGTCAGACATACACAGTAAACAGTGTAAATAGAGACATAACATTAAACAAATATTATATATTAGAAGGTAAAACTAAAAAGTATAACAGGCATGAGTTATTATTAGTGGATTAAGAACGCGGGAAACTCGTTTAAAGACGTGATAACATGTAATAGTAACATGGTAGCCAACAATAAAAAAACTGTTCTTAATTTTATCACAAAAAACCCTTATCCTAAATATGTTGATGTAGTTGAAATATTATTGAACAATCAAAAAGAGCATCATGAAAATCAAGAACTTGCTATGCATTATCTTAATTTATACTCTGAATATGGAAGACTAAATCATGACTGGATGAAAGAAATTTATGAGAACATATTAGATAAAGACATTATAAAAACAAATGGTGAGAATATCTATGAAAGAGGCGGTGCTTTTGTTATGCAATGTAATTATTATACTTTACTTGAAGTTTTAAAATATATGTTTAAAACTAATAACTTGGATAATGAAAAAAGATTAAAAATATTATATTGTATCAAGGAACAAGTCAGTAAATGCTGGGACGGTGTGGGTGAATGGAGACACTGATATACACCGCGGTAAAACGGTTTAAAGACTTAATGCCTTATAGATTAACTGGATGACAAGCTTTTTTGTGAATAATGGCAAAAAGTCAGTGATAGACGACGAATTATTTGATATTCTATGGAATTCGGTAGAAGATGCGGGAAGCTTTACCACAGACACCGAGAAAGAAGAAGAACCCACGAGGGAACAAAAGCGTAAGGCATTAAACGACAGTAATAACACGAAAAACAAGGAAAACGGATATTTCAGAGACTATTATCAAAGAAATCTTAAGGTCGGTTGGACATGTGATAGATGCGGTGCATGTATAAGCACAAAGGCAAACAAATCCCGCCATTATCTAACTCAAAAGTGTAAGGCACGACAGTTAGAAAAAAGACAAGATGAAGCAAGAGACAAGATTCTAAAATCAATAATGTTTGGGCATGCACCAATCAAATAAATATTGATAATTAATTTTATCAATATCTATTTTTTTTTTTTACTTTATGCTATAAAACCCATATGGTAAACTTTCTATGTTATTTAAGTAATACCTTTTATTATCATAACTGCTTAGGGCTTGTTTTGTTTGTTTTATGCTATATATCTGATGATTTTTTGAACGTATGCTGTTAAATGTTACGCTGTTATCTATACATTCATTGTTTAAGGTGTCTTCGTATCTTTTATAATTGAATTCTTTCTTAACTTTATGTTTTACTATGCCTTTGCTTTTCTTTTCTTCCTTCTGTTCATTATGTATTTTGAACGCATAAGATTTAGGCTTTAATCCTATGAAGCTTGTTATGATCTTGCCGTCGCATTCATCCTTGAACTTTCCTAAAACTTTCTTGTTTTTCGGGTCATAGCATTTATGATTTTTATCATAACCGCTAAAGTCCATGTGATTACTTATTTCTTGGAAGTCTGCATATATATCATCTGTTTTAGTATGTATGACGAAGCTGTCAGTATCAGTATATATTAATCTAATGTTTTCTTTGTATTTCTTTTTAAGAACGTCATAATAAAACGAATACATATGTAACTTGGATAAGTCTAAAATACACATACCCGCATATATTGGTTTGTTTAATGTTACTGTATGTTTTAGCTTTTCAACTCCTACGAGGTTTTCATTAATTATATGTCTATGTTTAAATGTAGGACTATTGACACATTTTTGATAACGTTTAGGTGTATTAACTAATTCAAAATCTATATGATTCCTTACGTTTTCCATCGTTTTACCATACACCGCGTTATTCATTAATTTATACATATCTTTTTCAAAATCTGATGTTGCTTGTTTTCTTTTGTTAGTGTTAAAATCAATCCATGGTTTTAACCATGTCTTCTGTTTAAAAGATATTGTTCTCCAAACGCGTTTGATTTTCAAGCCTTGCTTGAGATAATACTGTAAAATCTTAACATGACATACATATCTCTGTTTATCATATACATTTAAAATTAGCTTGTTTGTTTTTTCATCTGTAGGCTCTTTATTGTGATTATATGATTTATATATTTCCTTCTGTGTTTCCGATAACATGTCTGCGGTAACATTCATTATTTGCGGTGCTAATGGATAATCCTTATGTTTCTCATGGATTTCGTCGGGATACTCTAAATCAACATCTACAATAAAACCAAGAGAACCATCAGTATAATTAATTATTTCTTCTTCTGTTAGGGGTTTTTCTTCAAATTTAATATCTTTGTATGGTAACTTTTGACACATGGCTAAACCGTATAAGTTATTAGCATCTAAATAAGTAATATATGATGATTCCTTAGATTTATCATAATCTTCACCCATGTATTTATTGTTTGCGTCTGCTTTTCTTAATGATGTTTGACACATTCCCCCGCGAAGCCCTTTTTCAAACATTTTATAAATCTCTTCATCTTGAACGAGTTGTAAGCAAACGCCTGTCTTTAAAAGCATCGCGTCCCAACTAAAATTAGGTAATGTATAATAATGTGCTGGGTCTAAGCCGTAATCTTCTAAACATTTAGTTCTAAAATTTTCAAAGACGTCTGTTAATAAAAACACATCGGTTTGTAAATATAAGTCGTGGTATTCCCCTAAGTCTTTTATGTTAAAATGTTTCCATATGTGTTTTGCTCTGTCATATTCTTTTTGTTCTATATTTTGTTCTGTAAGTTGGCTATAAAAATCTTCTATTGATGGTAAGGATGTTTCTTTAAATTTGTTAAAATCTGTGAAGTAATCATAAGGATATACACCCTTATCTGTTAATAAGTCTAAATCTTCATCTGATTTTATGTATTTGCTCGTTTTGCTGAACTTGAAGTTTTCTGTCCAATTGTCGCGCTTATCGTTTTCTTCATATTTTGTTAGCTTAACAAGCTTATCTAAGGAAGAAGATAAGAAACTGAACGTATCTTTAAACTCAAGCTCTTTAAGACAAAAGGTAATAAACTTTTCGCTGTTTTGTGCAATTACGTTTATTTCATCTTTTTCTGTGTCTAACTTATCTAAGTTGGATATAATTAAATGTGCATCATAATTCTTAAGATTGTGAAAGAAAACTGGGATTTTAAAATCTTTAAAACAATAATCAAGATTACATTTTAAATGTGCTGGTCCTCTATATTGTCCTGTAAAATGACAATGGTCGCGAACCTTCTTTGTTCCTTGTTTTTTATTATCAAAACAACCGTTGCAAATAAAACACCTTTTGGCTTCGTCGTGTTCTTTTTGTTCTTGTTCTGTTAAGTCATTCATGGGTAAAGGATGTTTTATTACATACATTATTTCTTTTCTTATCTCATTCATGGTTTCGCAGAATTTGTTCATGCAATCTTCACCTCTGTATAAGTATGGCTTACATTCATTGGTTATCGAATTAACAACGTTTAGCATAAAACCCGATGGTTTATGTTCCTGATAAGTGCCTTTTATACCTTCATTTGTTTGTGTAGTTAAACATTCAAAATCACCATAAATAACATATGGGCACTTAAGCTTTTTATAGTGGTTCTTGAAGAATGTTTTATCCTTTTCTGGCATCTCTACGCTTTGAATGTTATTTGCCATGCATCCTTTTGTGATATGTTGTGTTAATAAGGTTTCTTTCTGAAAGCCTTTTTGACAATATTGACAATGAAAAAGTTTTCTTTGGTGATTGTTCGTTTGGGCACTCATTAACCTTGAATAGTCCTTTATCAATACATAATGACTTTTATCATCCTTTTCTAAACGTAGTAAATTTACATGACATGTTGGTTTTAATTTTTTTGTTATTCTGTCTGCCCTTATTTTTTGTGTTATCTCGTCTATAACATAAACATTTATTGAAATACTACCTTCATTAATCTCTTCAAAATAATCTATATCATCATTAGAAGCTGGAAAATTAACATCATCCCATTTCAAAAAAGAATCATTGTTTTTTAGCTTATTATAATGATACATTCTTTCGGGATTGTGATTTTTAAAGATGTTGTAAAAATAGCATTGAACGCAATACTTGAAACAATAATCGTCTTCGTTTTTAATGTTGATACATGCCCTTTTTAATAATATCCACCGTGGTAATTCGATATAAGACCCTGCCCTTGTAGGGTCATATTTGTCATAATGGATTGTTATTTTCATTATCTTTTTTATTGTTAATCCTGAACGTTTTAATTGTGAGTTTTCTATTTGTTCTTCAATGTCGCCTGCCATGTTGTTTATGGCTTTGTTTAAATCTTCTTCGTTCAATATATTGTATCTTCTGCTTCTTATTGTGTGTCTTACTTCCGCAGCTTCTGGGTGATTGAATGCGACATCTACCTCTATTAATACTTTCATTTGTTTTTCTTTTTTCAAATAATCATTTAATCTTTCTTTTTGATATTTTAAATACGATAAACCACGATAACCGTTTAAATGAATGTTAGAAATTGAATATGTGTTCGCGTATCTTTTTAATGCTTGTCTTTCGTCTGTGATTGTTGCTTTTCTTCTTATTGCATATGATTTAATAGCTTGTCTCGTTTTTGCTTGTTGTCCTGCTCTATGTAATATCTCATAACGTTTAAAACCCTGTGTATTAGAAATTGATTGTAATTTTTTGGTTAATTTTGATGAAAACGGCTCTTGTTTATTATATCTGTATTCATTACCATTAATTACAACTTTTTTTAATTCTCTATTTCCTCTCTTTGGTATTTTACCGATATCACTGCTTAATACATACTTCATTACATTACTTAACTGGGGTTCTGACGCTTCTGCCATATACCTATAAACTCTAAGGCTGTTCTCTCTTTAAGTCCTTTTGGGTAGCGTTTTTTCTGGGTTTGGGTTGGGTTTTGGCACTGTGGGGAAAGCCACCAAAAAACCCACCATTCCACCGCTGGCAAGGCTGGGAGTGCGAAGCACAATAAATAACCAAATTCCTAAACCATCCCCAAAAAATAAAATCTTTGAAAAAAGGAGCTCTTTTTACGCGACGGGGAAGACAGGCATAAAAAACAAAAAAAAAGATGGGGTGAGCTCCTTTTTTACAATCGTCACTAACCTAAACCAATCCACAACAACCCCGAACGCTAAACCACTAAAACCCTGAACACTAAACCAAGCGGAGGAGGACGCACCGATGCATCGAAGTCGTTGTAGCGAGAGTTGTTGATGAAGAGCGCGACCTGTCATGATTTCCGTCAAAGTTTTCTTTATCTATTAAAAAGTGCATCGGACGAAGTCGGGGACTATTGATTTTATTTTTTCGCGGTCTATCATATTTATTATTTTTAGTATTTTTATTATATTTTGTATGGGATTTACCTATAGTTTTATAGCGACCCGTATTTTTCTAAATACTATATGCTTTGATTTTTTATTTATTGGTTTAGGGGTTTAGGATTAAGGGGAAGCGCAAAGCACTGCACAAACTGCTGCAACTGGTCGCAAATCTGCTGGTGCATCGCTCAGACACCGAAGACTTTTGCACACTCACTCAGTCACAGGCGCACTTGGCAAGTTTGCGATGCTGTTTTGGGTACAATCAATGCGGATTTCTGCATGCATTATGCTGTTTTGGGCATAAATATGCGGATTTGGGCATAATCAATGCGGATTTCTGCATGCATTATGCGGATTTGGGCATCCCATAACAGCGTTCCGCATTGGTCATGTGTGCTTTCTCAGCAATCTATCAGGCATTCATGGTCGTGTCGGGAGCGGGATAGCCACTCGACGGCATAGCTTCCTTCACAGCAATGACGATGTCGAGTGCCTTCTTGAACTCTGTCATGCGAAACTCCCCTACCGTGCTGGTGCAATCGTTGTTTGCCGACTGCACCACATTTTCCTCAATCTTCTTTTTTAGCATCGTCAGCTCCTCAATCATACTATCCACCAAGGCGTAGTTCTCGGAAAAGGAAGCGAGAGCCGAGACTTTTTTCGGATTGTTCGCCTTGTGATGCTCAAGCTGGGCGCGATACTCTTTGAGGTCAGCGATGCTCATTGTGTTCAAGATGTCCTTCAGCTTGGGGGCTGTGGCACTACGCGACTGCACCATCAAGTCATAGCACTTTTTGAAGCCGGTCTCGTCAAGGGCGACGGTGTGCTTTTTCTTCAAGGCATCCTTCTTGACGGGAGCACCTCCACGAAGCGTTGGGCGAAGCTCAAGCTTAGTGTTGGAAACCACACATGACTGAATTGATTCGTAGGCCGTGACCACGCTGTGGCCACAGAATATCATATAATCAACGTCCTTCATTTGACTCTGGAAAGACCCAGCGCGGATGCCCGTCTGTTTCTCAAGAACCGCAGAGAGCTTATCGAAGGTTGCACTTTTGGCATAGTGGTAGACGAACCCTTGAACAGGCGCGTTCTTGTCCAACTGCTTACAGTAGAGCTCGACGTCCCCGACAGTGCACTTGTTCGGCTTGTTCAACTCCTTGAGGTTGATACGGTTAAACTCGGCACACATTGCCTCGACGGTTGGGAAGCTTGTCTGCACGTCGTCGTCTTCTTCAGCTTCGCTTTCATCACTTTCGCCCTGTGAGCTGTCGTCATCAGAGCTTTCGGCATTCGCCTCGGCCTTTGCATAGTCGTATGTGTCGTGCTCAATGATCATCAAGCACATCTTCTCATAGTCCTTTGCCTCGTCGCGAAGGAACTCTTTCATTGTCCTCTCCTTCATCTGCGACGACCAACCAAAAAAGCAACAATCCGTGTCGTTGTAGCCAGCGTTCTTGGACTCACACAGAATGATGACTGGACGCGCAATGTCTAAGTCACCATACGCGCTGACATACTTTGCGACGATTGTCTCCTGTGTGTCCTCGAAGCCCACAAACACGGAGCGGTCACAAGTACCATAGGCCGTACCACCAATGACAATTGGGATTTCCATGCCCTCGTTGTCGTTGTCTGTAGGGCGAGTGTAGTCCATGATTGCCATCAGGTCGGGTTCCTGAAACTTGCCCTCTTGGATGTTCATCAAAAGAAGCTCAAACGCCTTCGTTGGCTTCACCAAAACGTCTTTGAGCTCATCCACGCACTCCTTGTTGAGCACGCGAAAGAGGAACCCCTTCTCGGGGTCAGAGCACTGCCCGACAAACATCTCCATCAACGTAGTAGTCTTTGCCATAGCTTCAACTACCAAAGAGCGCGAACTTTTTGCTTTGCTACAGGTTGGGATTGCTAAAATCCCGTTTGAAAGGAAACATTGCCGTGACCATGTGCATTTAGTGGTTTTTGCTCTCAACATGCTTCAAGCAACTGCACTCGCAAAGCACTCTGTTGTCGTAACCCCTAAACATGCAAGGCGTGCCTTCCGAAGATGTTCGGCTCGTCGTCCAAAAAAGCGGAAGAGGGAGCTTGCCCCTACTATAAGGCTTATTGTTATTCTTGGGTTTTGGGCTTGGGATTTTAGATTGAAAAACCATGCTAAAAGGACTAACTATAACACGGGAAGCCCCAGAAGCTTAAAAAGTTGGTAAAAGACAAGAACGAAGAAGGGGAGAGAATAGACAATAATATAGGTTTATTCTTGCTATAAATCATAACAAGAACAAACATTAAAACAACGATATAGGAAGGACTTCAAGAATATAGGAACGCATAAGGTGGAGATGTTGAAATTTGGGAACGTTGTTATTTGTAGGATTTAAGGAATGAATTAGGTAGCTTGTCCTCAGAATCGGCCTTCGATAATGGATGAGGTGCGATGTGAGAGAAAACGAATGAGGGGATGGTAAAAAGTTGGGGACAAAAAAATGAAAAAAATCGGCGTGAATTATCGGGGAAATGGGCTTAGGAAATGCTAAAGGTGGCAAAAGAACATAGAACTAAATGAGAGGACAAAGCCAAGAAAAAGCGTAGCTGATGGGCAAGTGGGTAGCAATATAACCATGAAGCCTTAGCTTTTGAATCGGCCTTTTCCTAATTTTTTCCCCCCGCCCCGACCCGGTGTCACCGAGACCAGACGATGGAAGTACCCGAACTCGAAACTCATGCAACCCTGAAGCTCGAATCTATATGAGGCGGCAGAAGTCTGCTGCCATTTTCCGGCAGATAAGGCGCGTCGTGGGTGTTGTTCCGCGAATATCAACCAGTGAAACAGTCGCTTGAAGTAGCAGCACTAACGACACTTCGATTGTAGGAACCCCATGTCAGTAAACATGCCCCTGGTTCATGCTTATAATTAATGCAAGAATAACAGGATCTGTGGGACATGTTTGGTTTGCCTGGGCCTCGCAGCTAGGCTTTTCCGGCTTTATTGTATTCACTCGAGTTTTCCCTCAGGTCGTTTTGTTTACGCGTCCTCTTGGGTGATTCGTCAGCTTCAACTATACCACATGCTAAACTTCTTCGGCTACATCCCACGATGGCCAGCAGCACCACCCACCAACAGCACTGCCATCACCACCGCCACCGTAATTGCCAACATCACCCCTGCACCACCAGCAGCCGCAGCGGACAACGACAATGACGATCACGAAGATGGACAGCATACTCTGCTATTGTTAGTGCTCACTAGGTAGCACAACCCTTTAACGTGGCGTTGAGCTTTTGCTTCTAATACCGCAACGACACTTTCACTGGAACGACGGCGATGAATCAGATAACTTTGGCAACCACATCAAAAAGCTGAGGTAGTACGAGCACACCAAGTCTGCAACGAGCAAGAGCAAGCATTACGCACCCTCAGCCAGAAGAGCAAGGCAATTAAACGGGGCAGTACCACAACCGAAACCCTGCAACCTGCGTCAAAACCTTCCAGTGCATCCCCTCTGATTACAAGTATACATAACAAAAACGACGCACGACATATATTACACAAGCACCTCCAAGTCTTCAAGAATCAACACTCTAGACCCTGAAACCCACACAATCAAACACACCTGCAACACTTATAGTATAATGGGCCCCAGAACTCTATTCTAATTCTCAAGGCGCCTATATTACACCCTAACAGGCTGAGTGCATTGCCTTTCATCCCGGAAGCGGCATGGAGTTGGACTTTCAGGACATGAGCTGTCAAATTATCGGTTTAGGGCTTAGGATTCTGGGTTAATGCCTTAATGGTCTGGGTTTAGTCTGCAGGGCTGCAGGGTTGAGGTTTAAGGTTGTGAGGTTCAGGGTGTCAGATTTTGTCTATCGTTGGTCTCAGCTAGTGGATGGAATAGTTGAGGGCTCAGGGTTTCGGTTTTGCAGCTTCAGTGTTTGGAATGCTGCGACCGCAGTTAGACCTGTCATAGCTGTGGAGCTCAAACAAGCGAAGTGCGAAGGTCAGATGCTGCTTGTCTGGAAATGCCTAAGTTGTGCAATGTGTGGGTTCAGGTTAAAGAAATTGCTTGCTACTGTCATGCCACAGATCCTCACAGAAGAACACATGTACTTCTCGAGCCTCAATCGCCTCACCGGACGGCACTACCCATAAGATACTGCGATAGCTAGGATGTAGCATCAAGAACCGGAAAGATGCACACTGTCGACACTGTATTGGGTTACGGTTTAAGGGCTCAGGGAGAGCAAAGTTTAGGCACTGTGGCGCTTCATTCGGCTTTGAGCTCATGTTCATGATATGTCTTGCTCCGTGGCGTGATACGCACTGAAGCACAAACCCTGCAACTGCTATCCCAATCATTTGTAACACTTGTAGCAATCCTCGGGTGTTCTAGATCCGAAGCATTACCTTTGGTTAGTAGGGAATGGAAGAATGGTAGTAATAGTAGTTATAATTGTACCCCATTCCTCCATTCCCTACTAACCAAAGGTAAGAAGCCAACCGCATTTCGGTCGGAGTTTGAGTCAGCTCCTGCTTGGAACCGCGCTGCCCTTTCGCTGGATCATCATCCGCAAAATAGATCTTCCAAGAAGCAATTACTACATGCTACACTACCCAGGTCAGACGAAGATGGCCCATAAACCCCCCAAGCCTAGATCCTAAACCACATGCCCCCCCCAAAATCCTAAACCCGGTTTAGAAGGACGAAAAACTCCCTCCTCATTTGGGCCTTCGGGTACTAGGGGAGAACCGCCAGGCGGGATTGGAGGGCTTTTTGCTATAGGGTTTAGGGTTTGGGGTTTAGGGTTGGGGGGCTTTTGAGGAGTCAACTTTGAGGACTTCGGGCTCCAGAGGTTTTGAGGTTTTGTTTTTGGGGGATTTTGGGCCAGAGTCAGAGCAGCCCCCAGTGTGTCGGCTGAAGGTTTGCATGAAGTTCAGGTGGAGGGAGTTCGGGGTTCCACCGCTGCTCTTCAGAAGATTCTGCAGACTCCGGAACCCTAAACCCTAAACCTGAGACCCTAAGCCCTACATACCCTAAACCTTAAATCAGCCCAGCGCAGCAGGGTGATGCTGGTTGGAGACCACCCGTTTTAGTGGCCGAAGCCTGCGAGGTCATCTTCATTAAAGGTGGATGATACAGCTTGCTGCTTTCCGATGGCAGCAAGTCTTGACAGCCTCAGAGTGGCAAGGTGATTGCGTTGACACGTCCTTGAGTCTTCGATGATGTGATTCCGGTTCCTCAACTCGACGGAGCAGAGCTTCTTGGCGATTGGCAAGCATGAAACCTTCATCTGATCGAGATCGGCGGCGGTTCTGAAATCCTGTGGCGAGGAATGGCCATCAATTGCCGTAGACCTCGAAGATGGACGCCGTGGCTATTGCAAAGGCCACGGCCAGGGCCGAGTAGCGGCGCTTAGGTGAAGGCAAAGGCGATTTGAGGTGTTAGGGTTTTAAGGGAACGGTGTGTTCAAGGATTGAATCTCTCCTAAGCTCTTGCACGTGTTTGGAGAGATTTGGGTCGTTACGGAGCTCGGGGTGGAGGATATGGGTTTTTTGGACTAGCGCACTTGTCTGCTTTTTTCGTCGGTACGACTTCTGTGCAGTCTGGTTGGCGCCGCCGCATTTTCCACACGAAATATTCTGTGATACGGCACAAGGCCCTGACCCCCGAAACCCTATGCCCATGCCTATAGCCTTAGTGAAAGCCTCAAGCCCGTAATCATAGACCCTAAATCCTAAGACCCTCAACCCGAAATTCCGGAACCTATAACTTCCCTTACAAATCCCTTCCACCTGACCCTAAACCCGAAAGCCAAGGACCGTAAACCCTAAGGCCCTGAACCCCTGTAGCTTGGCAAGACGGGGCCCTAAACTGGGTATCGAAGTGGGATAGTTTCTGACTGCCCTCCGAGTTTAATAGAGAGCCCTATTATTAAACAAATCTGGCACTGTTGAAATCGACACCTAGTATATATATATATATATATATATATATATATATATATAGGATTTTTTAATTTACCTGGACTCTCAAGAACCTGCAAAATAGTCAGCTCTAATTTAAGAACGCGGGTTTTAGACTATGCCTGGAAACAGCGTTTTTTCTGCAGTATGGGTACATGGGCTCGTACAGTTTCGGACCACGAGTACATCCACGCAAACAAGGAAAGCAACTACCTCTTGGGGATGTACTCCTTAAGCTGGCTTCGTTAAGATGCATTGTGGGCTCCAGTACATGTATGCAGAAGCAGCTGCGACAATTGCAGCCGTGCTTCCGCACCGAACCTGAAACTAAGCGATGTCGGTGTAAAGGTTCGGTTTCCAGGTTGTTCAGGCCCCTTATAAGGGATTTATGGTTTGCATTGTAGGGCGTTGGGCTTAGCAATTTTGGGATAGAACTTTTGACGGCTTGGCAGAGAATTGAGGGCTGAGGGCTTTCCTAGAGGAAGGAGCGATCCTGTGGCTCTCCCTCATGAATTGAGCCAAGGCTGTGTAATTGAACTCTGTACAGGCCCTTGCAGAAACCTTGAACTGACTTTTGGTTAGTAGGGAATGGAAGAATGGTAGTAGTAGTAGTAGTAGTAGTAGTAGTAGTAGTAGTAGTAGTAGTAGTAGTAGTAGTAGTAGTAGTAGTAGTAGTAGTAGTATTTGTAGTAGTTATAGTTATAATTGTACCCCATTCCTCCATTCCTTACGAACCAAAGGTAAGTTAGGTGATCTGCTTTCTGAGTCCTCGAAACCTGCAGCCCATGCCCTCGAAGAACTACAAAGCCCCCGTATAGAACTCTATCAAATGCAACAGAACATGGTTTAAGGTTCAGAGCTTTAGGGTTTACCTTAACCCTGAATAACCTACCTTTTTAAGGACTTATATACTAATCCGGAGCCCTGAAAAGGTAGGTTATTCAGGGTTAAGGTAGGGCCTATCACCATAGCAGCGACCAAGACGCACATGGAGCTTGCAGCGTTTGTACCCCTCAGGTCTGGTTCACACTGTTGGGCTTAGGGTTTACCTTAACCACCAAAACTTGTTTTTTCCAGGAACTATAGGTAGCTTAGTGGGTGGGGCTCAGGTCTGAGGGCATTTAGAGCTTGGGGCTTAGGGTTTGGGCTGAAGTCTCATGCAGGTCCTCCCTGAAATAGCGCAGAGGTGCCTCGACGAAGGCCTTGGCGGGGGGACAGGTGGGTTTCGGATGTGCAACACTAGGTTCCAGAATAGTACCCTTTCTCCCTTTTTATTTCGGGGCCTCCTCATTAACGCAGAGCAGCAGACAAAACGGTACCCTTATTATAAAGAGCTGTTCAGGAACCTAGAACAAGAGCAGAATCTAGTGGCATGAAGCAATACTCCCAATTCGGCTCTCGCAGTTCCAGTTTTTGGTTGAATCGGTTTGGGCTTCAGGGTGCGAGATTGTTAGGGTCAGGGGTCTCGATGCAAAATACATGGGTAGTTGGCAAGATTATGGTACCTTTTTGGGTACCCTAAACAATAGGTGCCGTATTATAATAGGGACCCAAAAAGGGACCAGACTTTTGACAACCACCCATATACTGTTTGCTCTCGAAAGCGCCTCCTAAGGACGCTGGAGCCCAGGCTGGGCTTAGTTCCGTGCTTATCTATAGTCTCCTTATTAGGAATTCAGTTTCATTTTTGTTCATATTATAAAACTCAAGAGAATATTAAACATGTCATTTTTACTTTTCATTTTTGTTCATATTATAAAACTCAAGAGAAGATTAAAGACATTAATTTTTATCATGGTTCTAGGGGGGTATAGTTATTGCTGGTGGATGTGGACTGGTATATTCTCCCCTTGACGTTCATAGGCCTGGGCTGCTTCTGTGCCAACTAAACTTCAGTGGCCTCACTTACTGCCGACGTTTAATTGTAATAACCTTATGTTAAGTATTATGGCTAGTTCATTCGGTCTTCTGGGTTTTCGCGCATCCACTTTGGCACAGAGGGAGATGGTGAGGGGTTTATTGTAGATGATAAGGACGTGGGTGGTGTGCATGAGTCCACAGGGTTGGCAGGGCGTAAACCCTAAATGACCCTAAAGCCCAAAAAAGACCTCAAGAGCAGCAAACAAGCACAAACGAAGTCTGACCCGAAGCGCGCCGAAACCGAGATCAAGCCGTAAACTTAAAGCTAGGTCCAAATCCGAAACAAGTGCCAACGTGAAACTTCTGAAACCGTAAACAGGACCCTACGGGGACCCTCAATAATCCTACCTTTTTTCAGGACTTTTCTATGCAACTCATAAATGGAAACCTGAAAGGGTAGATTCTGTAGGGTCCCTTTAAACCCTAAACAACCCTCATGACATGGAACCCGTAAAAAGGGTAGTTTCTTTAGGGCCCAGATAAGGCTTAGGGTTTAGGGTTTGGGGTTTAGGGGTTTAGGGTTTAGGGGTTTAGGGGTTTAGGGGTTTAGGGTTTAGGGGTTTAGGGTTTAGGGTTTCTTTAGGGCCCAGATAAGGACCCGAAGTCTTTGCTCAGGTGCGCGGCTTTCTGCGGAGGCCTTGGCCGAGACTCCCCGGCTGCAGAGCGATGTCGGGCACCCGGCCTCTCTTTTTGTTGTGTTTAGGTTTTAGGGTGTAGGGTTTAGAGTGTGTGTGTGTGTGTGTGTCTCTGTGTGTGTGTGTCTGTCTGTGTGTCTCTGTGTATGTGTGTGTGCGTGCGTGTGTGGGGGTGTTTGTTTGCGTTTGTTTTGTTCAAAAGGGCATTTCCGAGTTGTTGAGTTGGCCTTTCTGGTTTATGCGAATTTCAGTTTGTCCTGATTTGGAATTTCAGGGTTTTAGTATCTTAGCCATCTTAGTTGGTTATGCTTGTTCTCAAAGTGTGTCGCTTTGGGGTTTGAGGGTGTCAGGGTTGGCCCTTGTTTGTTTTGTTGAGACAGTTGTGGTGCTTGTGATATGTGTTGATTGGGACTTTGGGCTTTAGAATTTGGTGTGTATGTATATATATATATACATATATATATATATATATATGTATGTATCTGTGTGTATGTGCATATAGATATTCACGCATAGATAAGCATGCATGCATGCATGTGTGCATATATGCCTGTATGCATGGCAGATACACACATAAGCCCATACTTTGAACTTACACATGTGTCTACCTATCTGTCTGTTTGTGTCTATTTGTACCTCTGTGTCTATCCACTATCTATGTATCTATCTACCCACCTACCTATCGATCCATCTGTCTATCCATCGATTTGTTTATCTATCTACCCATCTATCCATCTATCCCTCCAACCCCCAATCCAACTATCCATCCATCCGTCCATCCATCCATCGATCTACCTATGTATCTGTCACTCTGCCTACCTATCTATCTATCTATCTATCTACCCCTCGAGTTGTCTGTATATCTACCTATCTAGCTACCTAGGTTGTGAAACATGAGATCTGGCCTAGCTTGGGTTGTTGGCATATGTAGAGCGAGGCAGCTGCGGTAGGGTTTTCGGGGTTGGGGTTTAGAGTATAAGGTTCAGGGGTGAGGGATGTCATTTGGTTTTATTTCTCAATTTACCGGGCTTTGGAAAGATGAAGTCCTTCCGGGAGTCGGCGCCATCTATCCACTACCGCCGTCCGATTTGAGGCCTTTCGATCGTATATGCGGGTCCTTGCAAACCCTAAACCCATCGAGTTTCTCTGCGGGTTTCGGTACAGTGTGCCGAGACGAAGTGACTTTCGCAGTGTTTAGTTACTCTAGTTTAACTTGTGTGAACTAGCAGTCACGGGTTATGGGGCATTATAAGGCTTTGATGTGGTCGGATGGGTTTGGATGCAGTAGGGTTTTGGTGAGTTTTATCGAGCTTCACAAGCCACCGATAGGTTCCGGTTCCACATGCGTGCTTTATGTCGAGAAAGGGGGGATATACGATATTCGTATCAGGCCTCCTGGCTTCAAGCTTCGAAGCTTCTGTTCAATTGGTGGGTTGGGTTTAGGGTTTAGGATTTGCGGTCATCCGGACAGAGGTTGCGGGAAAACACAAGCTGTCTGATTGCGAAGCACTTGAAGCAAATCCCTGTACAACGTCCTGAATCTGTGTATAGCACCTCGACTTATCAAGGGGTTGGATGACGGGGATCCAAAATTATTGATTATATTATTGTTATTATTGTTATTGTTATTATTATTAGTATTAGTATCAGTATTAGTACTAGTATTAGTATTAGTATTATTATTTGTTATTATTATTACTATTATTATTATTATTATTATTATTATTTTTATTAATTATAGCGCCCTGAGAAGCCAGGAGGATTGAATCGTCGATGTTTAGCCAGCGCGCAACGATTTGATAATTCACTCCATCGAGCTGTGGAATGGTTGCTGTCCGAACGAGGCATCACGGGCTTGGCTGCAGCTGGTTCCGCTGCGGGAAGTCACTTTGCTCTCAAGTCTTGTGCAGGATTTTGTTCAGGAAGGCTTGTTATATCATGAGACCCTAAAAAACCACCTTTGTCTAATATTAGGGTTGGGGCTTCGGAATTTAGGATTCGTTGTTGTGTCGAGTGGGATTGAGGGTCTAATCAGGCGCTCGGGTCCAGGCAGGATTAGGGCTTTGTTATGCGGCTGTCTTCACAGCGCTCACAGGGTGGGGACTGTGAATCTGCGACATCTCTGGACTTAGATCAAAGTTCGTCTTGGATGCAAAAACCATGGCCAGGACTAATGCGCGATACTACCGTTCTGCAGCCCCCGGTGTGTGAGGATATGAGCTTCGTATGCTACACTTGGCTTGCAAATCACGAGAAACCGATAAAAACCGTGTGTGCTGGAACCTCCCAGCGAGCCTGTCGCCGCGATCCATTCAGCTTTTAGGGTAGGGTCCGATTTAATTTAGGGGCTTAGCCGCCGATAGCATCCCTCAAATTCACAGCTTCGGTTCAGAGTTGCAGAGTTTCAACATGCGGGTCAAAGTCTACCAGATCGGCTGGGATTCCTGCAGGCATTCAATCGGATCAGTTATATGAGGAGACGAGGTGTTTATTATTGTATTGCTAATACTCCAGACACGACTGACAAGATCTTATGCTTCAGCGCTTCGGGGTTGTCGGGCTCGGGGTTTAGAGTTTAGAACTTAGGAGTTTGGGGTTGTAGGGCGTGGAGTTTAGGGTCTCCAACCCCTAAACCCTACATCCTCACCCCAAACCCTAAACTCACAACAGGGAACCCCAAAAAGGAAGGTGTTATAGTGTCCAGGTAGGGCTTAGGGTTTTGGGGATGTAGGGTTCGGTGTTTCAGGGATGGAGCGTCGTGGCTTCGAGAGCCAGGCCAGAGCCGAATCACGAAGTCGCCGCATCAGTGCACAGACGCCACAAACGGCTTTAGGATTTGGGGTTTAGGGGTTTAGGGTTCAGGGTTTGGGGTTTAGGGTTTAGGGGTTCAGGATTTATAGGGCTTGGGGCTTACAGGGTTTAGGGTTTAAGGTTTGGAGCTTATAGGGTTTAGGAGCTTTTGCTTTAAGTTGAAGGCCCCTAGCTGGTCGGTATTCTGGCATCATATATCCGCGAATACATCTCTGATTTTATCCGGTCTTAGTCTTGTCAGGGTGTATGCGGCGGAGCATGTATCCGAATTTATTTTTTCCATGGCCAAACCTGGGCCAGGGGTAAGTAGCTTGTTGAAGCTATGGCTTGAATGCTAGGGGCGTAAGGCTACTGACTATAGAGCTTCCCCGCGGGCCTGCTCATATGTAGCAGGCCCCAAACATGACCAGAAAGACAGGTGCACTGGTTGGCCCCGGAATGGTCCATTCGGTCAGAGCCCTGCCGGACATTTCGACCTGGCCTTTGGCGGATGGTGAGGCGAGAGATGTTTCGGCTAGGGCTTGACGGCCCAGGGTTACGGGCTGAGGGTACGGAGCGTTCTGGGTATGCAACCAACCTCCAAACTTGCAATGGTTTTCTTCTGACTTTGGTGCCTGACTGTTTACAGCTTGGGGCTTTTGTGGCTTAGGGTCTGGGGTTCTACGGTAGGAGTAGGGTGGTTTCTGCTGTATGAGTCTTGCCTGTTTTGGTCTAGGTGCGGCAAAGCACCCTCAGTACTTAGCCGAGGATATTGGGCCAGAAACCATATTTAACAGACCCAGCCTCTAGGCCCCGCTTGGTAGTATGCTTAGGGTCCTTCGGAGATATCGCTGGAGTTCGGGGTTCATGCCTGGCTTCGAAGGGCTCCCCCCCAACCCCCCACCGCCCGCTTTTTAGCGAAGCTAGCTTTCTCGCAGCTGGCATTAGTCCACAAGCAAGGTGCCCTAAAGCCTAAACTCTCCAAACCATTAGAGCGCCCCCCCCGTACTGAGTAACCCTTCCCTGAACAAGCAGAGCCGTGCTGTGGTCTCGAAAGCCCGATTATGAGGCTAACGTAGATCCCTGATTGCCGAACGCTCCTAGCCTGGTTGGGTCATATGGGAGTTTCCGAAAATAGGGGACTCGAATATAGTACCCTAAGTAGTAGGATCCTTATTATAATGACCCCAATACAAGGTACCCCCAATTTTCGGAAACTCCCATATGCAGCAGGGGACTGCTGCTCAATCAAGTCTTAGAGACAAGCCGCACACCCATCACCTAAACATCCCCGGGCCGCAGTCAGCAGTGTTTGCATGTCTCTCTCTCTCTCTCTCTCTCGTTCCCCTCTCTGTGTATATACATATACTCAAAACTACATATATACATATGTATGTATGTATACAAATATAGGTACCGATAGGTATAGGTATAGATTGTATAGACATAGATATAGAGATAGATGAGAGCTATCTACCTACCTACCTATCTATCTATTTATCTATCTATCTATCGTTCTATCTAGCTTGTCATCGGCCCATCGATGCTTTTCTCTAGCTAACTATCTACCTATGCTTGCCCATGCACATATTCTTGTTTTTTTTGCTTTTTTCTATAATGACAGTACGGGAGTATTAGTTCTACTTGTTTCGTCCCCCCCCAACCCCCTCCCACCCAAACGTTACATGCTGTCTATATAGGGACCATACGGTAATATTATTTCTGAGTATTCCGAGCACCGATCTTACATACTATGCTATCATGTGCTTTTCAGTGGAAACACTAAACACTAAACCCTGAAATTAGGCCTAAACCCTAATCTGGGAAAAGCGGTGGAACACGAAACCCCTAAACCCTAAGTGGAAACCCTAAACCCTAAACCGAAAAGTGGAAACCCTGAGCACTAAGCCCTAAACCCTGACATAAAAATTCAGCAGCCGAGCAGGTAAGCTTCATGCTTTTTTCGGGTTCATGCAATCCTCTATCAGCCCCTGAGAGAAAGGGAAAACGGCAGCCAGGGCTCCCAAAAACGGAGCTCCCTTCGCCTTGTCCCTGCGGCTCCACGACGACGGCACCGCCGAGCTGGAAGAAGATCCGGATCGCCAGCGCCTCAAAGAAAGGGCTCCTGTCTCCTCTACTACTGTTATTATAGTTTTATCTATTACGAGTAGTAGCAGTCGTAGTAGTAGTAGTAGTAGTAGTAGTAGTAGTAGTCGTCGTAGTAGTAGAAGTAGTAGTAGTAGTAGGAGTAGCAGTAGTAGTAGTAGTAGTAGTAGTAGTAGTAGTAGTAGTAGTAGTAGTAGTAGTAGTAGTAGTAGTAGTAGTAGTAGTAGTAGTAGTAGTAGTAGTAGTAGTAGTAGTAGTAGTAGTAGTAGTAGTAGTAGTAGTAGTAGTAGTAGTAGTAGTAGTAGTAGTAGTAGTCGTAGTAGAAGAAGTAGCAGTAGCAGTAGCAGTAGCAGTAGCAGTAGCAGTAGTAGTAGTAGTAGTAGTAGTAGTAGTAGTAGTAGTAGTAGTAGTAGTAGGCGGCCCAAGGCAACGGTAAAGAGTTCCATTATCGAGGGCTCTTTTGCGATTTAGGAGTTCCGGAATTTAGGGTTTGAGTTGATAGAAGTCGTAGTGGATCTTTTCTTACACGGGCTCCTTGCTATACTGAAACTGTAATTTGCTCCCCCTATTCAAATTATCAAGGCGCCCTATATTGGCTAGTGAGGAGGGTATCGGTGAGCTTTCTGGGCTTGCAGAGAAGCTTGAATTTGCGGTGCGCGTGGTTATTGCCCCGCTCAAAACTAAATGCAGGTTTAGGGGTTCAGGGTTTAGGTCTAGGTTTTACAGGCATCAGAAGCCGTGCCAGAACCCCAAATTCCAACCCGTTCCCGCAAACATCATGGGAGTCAGAACTTCGAGACATCCTATAAGAGATGGTATCATCATTCAAGCGCCAAAATTTATGAGTTCAGGCCCCGAAGTATAGGTACTCAGCCAAATCTTTAGCTTTACATCCGCAGATTCCTACCCCTTCGAACCTAAAACTGTATGTGTTCTTACACAGTGACAGCCTAAACCCCCAAGCCCCCCCAAACCCTAAACCCTGAACCCAACCGCAGGCCCATTACTCGAAATCTGGCTTCATCTCTGCCATTTATAATTTGGGTTGGGCCCTAAACCCCTATAGAGAGAGCCCTTAAGGGAACCCGTAATGCAAAGAACCTTGAAGGAATAAAGAAAGACCCTCAAGTACTACTATAACACAAGCCCTGACCACATAAAGAAGCAAGTATTCCTGAATCAGCTTCTTCAACCCTAAACCCTAAACCTTCATCACACTTGCTCAGCCCCAAAGCCCCTAAGCAACAGTGAAGCCCTAAGGGCCCCAGTACCCCAATAATCATATGGATCCTCCTATTTAGGGTACGACTTTAGGGTCCCCTATTTTCGGAAACCCCCCATATACTCTCCCAGATATTAACCTACATAGCTACTATCCTAAACCCAAGTAGCTGATTATTGAGTCCTTTAATCCCTTCAGGAAGTGACAATCAGAGTAATAGTGTAGACGCGGTAGGAACATGAATGCTCTTAACATTATAGCAATGTATCTATAATTCGCATACCGTTTCTAACGAAATAATGCAAGAGTGCTTGAAAGCTCAAGGCCCTTCCACGGAGCCGGAAGCCAGCCCAGTGCCGCCCTTGGGTCGTACCCGTGCGGAGGCTCTCTGCAAAGACCAAGTTGACTCTTCCCAAAGGACTTACAGACATGCAATCCTCTTTGGATATTCACGAGTCCTTCAGGTACAGGACCAGAAGGATCCAACTTAGCAACGGCGTCGTTTTGGTCTCCTTCTCGTGACAATACCCCGCCGAAATTCGCCCTCAATGCAGGGTCCTTAATAATTAGAATAGGGTTTTGGGGGCTCCTTATTGCAATTCTACTATATAAAACCCTAAACCCTAAACTGTTGAGGGTATTGGCGTTTGCATGGATTTATGGTTTCTGGACGGCGTGACAGGCCCAAGCCAATAGTGTGGGTAAAGTGCCAAGACACGGGCGCCACGGGGTGCGGCGCATGTCTGTTTTAGGGTTCGTTTGAAGGCTTCCTCTTCGGTTCTTAAGGGTAGGCGGTGTAGAGGGTGTAGAGTAATGCGCTCACCCAAAGCTTGAACCCGAAACATCGCGATCGACTGACAAATGTCAAAACCGCCCACAAGCCGTGAGACTAAAACCCCTGAGCCCTGCTCACTGCACCCCCCCAAAACTCTGAAAGAACCGTTTGCAGATAGAGGTAAGGAGCCCGACAGTCGCCACAGGCACCGTCTCCTACATCTGATGCTCGCAGCACCGTGGAGGTGGGAAGCAAAGCCAGCGAAGATCGACATTTCTGATCTTTAGGGTGTCGTGTTCGAAGTGTTCTGGGTCGAGGGCATAACTTGCTTCCATAAGACCTCGGGCCCAGGTCTGGGATTGAGGGCTAAGGACCAGATACTCGGGATCAAGACCTCCATGGATTGCGGCATTTCCGGGGTTGGTAGTCTTTTGCCAAGACCCTTTCTACAGTTTGCAACATGAAGCCCTTGAGAAAGGACCTATCTTGATCTATACAGCTAGGATACTCTGGGTTTCGGCTTCTGTCTCTGCTGGCGACACGGCTTTTGCCAAACTTGAGTAGTTGGCCACTTCTGGGTCAGTCTGGGTCCTTTTTCCATTCACCCTGGAATGTCGTGGCACGTGCACTCCCTCCATGCAGTGGTGTTTGTGCATGTCACCCTGTGCATGAAACTTCAATATCTCACCGCAGACTATCTAATGATTCTAATGAGTCTGAACATAGCATGAGTCTGAACCTGATACCTTGAACTCCCCATGTACGAGCTTGTTACCCGCTTACCCATCATCTTTGGTACCAGGACCCCGCTTTCACCTAACCTAAACCCAAACCGAAATGGAAACCCAGCATTAAATACGGCAAGTACCCTACACCCTGGAAGCTCCGGTAGGACTTGAAAACTGGACACAACCTTTGAAAGCTTACAAAGGCCCGAATCTGAAACGCTGTGCAGAACCTCTAAACTCTGGAAAATGGAAAACCAGCTGGATTCCTACAACGAGCTAGACAAACAATCCCCTTAGAGCCGATAAAGCCTGAGAAACCTTCGAGAAGGCCTCAAAACTTCAAGCACCCAATCCTTAAGCCCTGAAACACCCACTCCCTGATCCCTAAACCCTAACCCCTGGACCCAACAACCTAACCAACCCTAAGCCCAAAACCCCAAAACCTCAAATCCCTAAACCCTCAACCTCCAAACCCTAACCCCTAAACCCCAAACAACAAACCCTCAAAACCCTAAACCCCTAAACCCTAACCCCTAGACCCTAAACCCTAAAGAGCTTTTAGAACTTCTCGCCAGGTGCCCCTCGAGGTCGCAAATGCCCTGGTGCTCCCAGAGCCCGCCGAGGCTTCTTCTCGGCCATAAGGGATTTTTAGACGGGTTTGAGGGTTTTGGGGTTAGGGTTTGGGGGATTTGAGGGTTTGGGGTTTTGGGCTTAGGGTTAATTAGCTTGCTGGGAATCCTTACTGTAAGATGGTTTGGTTAAAGGAAACTTTCAGTTCTTAGGTGTTTTTTGAACTGGGTGCTTCGTTGAACGGGTTTCGGAAAGGTTCTAGAATAAGGGTTGCTATCAGGGTGAAAAGTATAGGGGCCTTCTTGACAATTGGAGGAGGGGTTCCTTTAAGGGTTGTTTTGAGGAATTCTTTACGGCTTTAGGGCTCCTTCAAAGGTTAAAGGTCTCCCTTCAGGTGTCTACAAGGATTCTCTTTGGGGATTCTTGCAGGGTTGTGGCTCACGTTTAAGAATTGGATCTGTTTCAGGCTCAGGGTTTATGAAAGGTGCCTACAGGGATTTTTTTTCTAGGAGGCTTCTGTAGTTTAAAACCTTGGGTTTACAGGTTTAGAGGGCTTCAGGTTTCGAGCACATTAGGGTTGGGTGTAGGGTTTGCCCTAGCCTAAGCGTCCAAGTCCCAATGTGTTGCAAGGGGACAAATATGACTATAGGCTGACTATAGGCGTGTTGACACTGAGAGTTGTCTTGGACCGTGCATACTAGTGCCTGTACGATCGGAATCCTGCACCTCAGTCCTTCCTACCTATGAAGACGCTCAATCCGAAAGCTTTAGCAAGCCTAAAGCCTGGAAAGGTGGCAAGTTCGGACTTTGTTGGTTGTGTTTAGCTGTTTAGCTTAAATTTGGGGGTTTAGGGTTTAGGGTAGGCTTAGTGGCTCCAGAGTTCGGGAGAAGGCCCTGGAAGGGGTTCGCACGCGAAGCTGAGGGTCATTGGCCTTGGTCGCTTACCTGTCCAAAACCCACTTAAGCCGAAATCTTTTGAGCCTGAAGCCCTAAACCTTACTAAACATCCGAACATGTAATTAACCAGTAAGCCCGAAGCCACAAAACCCTCAATCCCTGGCTAAAGCCTGCATAATATAGAGGCCTCAATTACAACTTTAAAAGGTATAATAATGGGTCCCAAAACCCTCTTCTACTTAGCAAGGCCCCTATGATAAAAGCCCTAAACCCTAAACCCTAAACTAAACCCTGAACCCCCGGCCTTTCGGCACAACTTCTGCGCAGACATGGGAGCCGGCGCTCGGCGAATCTGTCGCCAGGTCCCGAGGTGTTTGCACTTTCGGTTTAAGTGTTTCGGTTTTTGGTTTGATTAGGATTTAGGAGTTTAGGGTATGGGGTTTCAAGATGCTTTTTTGAACGGCCGACCCGACATGCAAAAACGATGTCCGCCTTTGATCATGGCAAAAACTGCTTTCCGTGGCATGTTTGCTGATACGTATCATGATGTATCATGCAGTTTACCAGTTCTATACCAGCTAGTCTACTACAATCCCTAAACCCCATAAACCCCTAAACGCTGCACCTCTAGTCCCCAGGCCGCGAACCCTATAGACCATCAGCCCTACACCCTCAACCCTTAAGCTCCAAACCCTGACTAATCCCAACGCCCGAAGCCCCGGATTTCAGAGTTGACCTCTGTTTTAAACAGCAGCTCATCGGACGAGGCACCCTGTGCAGAGGCAAAAGAGGCTCCCGCAAAGGCTCATCCGGCTGTACCGAAGAAGCAGTGGCATGCTTACCCCTTTGTACTCGGGGCTTGCTGGGTGACCCTGCTGTGCCGAGTCCCGCGGCAGGAAAGACCATGCCAAACCCTAAACACTAAACCCAAAACCCTAAACCCTAAACCGTCGAGCTAGAGGCTGCGGAAGCACCCCGTGCAGGGGCAATAGTGCCGAAGGATCCTGCAGAACCAACGCCTGCTGCGCCGAGTTCTGCGGGGCCAAACTTACCTTGAGTTAGTAGGGAACGGAACATATGGTAGTAATAGTAGTTATAATTGTACCCATTCCTCCATTCTCTACTAACCCAAGGTAAGCAAAGGCGGCAGAGGAGCATCCCAAGGCGTAAGCATCGGCACCGGTGCGAGTGCCTGTCAAAGCAGCCTAACAAGGCCAGGCACCAGCGGAGAAGGCAAAGCCCAAAGGGCCCAACATAATATGGGGGCCTGAATAACTACCTATACTGTTGTTTTTTTGGTGTGTGTGGTCCTTATTATAATTAGAGTGTAATGGGCCCACAAGCCTATTCTCACCATTAAGGCCCTATACTATATCCTTATAACGGGCCGTTTAGTAACCCTGATATAGAGCCCTTTAAAGGAACCCTGTTCTCATTATTAAGGCCCCTATGTTATGGACCCCGCCCCCCCCCCCCGCCCCCGGAGTCGATGCATCATCACTGCAGGGACCTCTCCTCTCTTTGGGCCCGCCAAGAAAGCACCGTAGTCTCATTAGGAATTATTTTTAGTTTTCATATAAAACCCTAAAGAATGTTAAAGAAATTATGTTTCTTATGGTTCTACGAGGGGTATAGAGAAGGCTGCAGCCGGGGCTTTCCGGGTTTAGATGAGTTGCGGATGAGGGCCCTTTTACTAGAGAAATTGCCCCTTTCAAGGCAAGGAACGGGGGCTTATTAATCAGGATGCTACTTTGTGTTTCTTTGCAGGCTGTGGGGGCTTGAAGGCTTTAGACGATTAGATGTTCAACTATACCTCAAAGCACATGGGGTAGTTGTCAAAATTATGGTCCCATTTTGCGTACCTTAAATAATGGGTGCCGTATTACAATAGGGACCCGAAGAGGGACCTTATTTTTGACAACCACCCCCATGTGCATTTGGCTGTCTTAGCCGAGGCTGACTTGTGACTCTTTTGCTTCCATCATGTGAAACCTTCAAGCAATTAGGTGTAAGGTTGGTTGAGTCTGGGCAGCTACAGAGCCCCCGCCCACAATCCCAAAGGCCGAAAGGGCAAAACATGAAACAGCCCCTTGTGCAAACATAACTTCGGGTCCAAACCTGCATGTCTCTTCGTTCTTCACAGCAATCAGAGGGCAGCGGCCAGAGGAGTACCCCACTATACCCCTACTACAGACCCAACTGTCAACCACTACAGCGAACCTCCACTTAAAACCCCTAATCCCCAGACCCCCCCCCCAACACCCGCCCCCCCACCACCGGAAAGCCTAAACCCTTAAACCCTAGACTTGTGATCCCAGCATCCCCTCGCAGAATCAGTTTTGTGGGGTTTGCCAAAAAGCACAAATGATGACTCAGCAAAACAAAGCAATACTCAGCAGAAACAACTGCACGAAGGCCACTCGCACAAGGACTCACGGAAAACAAAAACTACGAAAAAGCAATAGCAAAACAATTAAGAAGCACAATAAAAGCCAGAAGCATTTGCAGCATAAGCTAAGCAACGAAGAAGCAACCACAAAAAACACAACAACAAAAACAGAAAAACAAATCTTACATCACAACAGAACACACTCACATAAAGCAAAAACAAATTAACGTCCATAAACGTAACAAGTAAACAGAGAAAGCAACAACACATGTTTGAGTTGTGAATTGAGTCTGGGTTTTTTCTGCTTTTGAACAGATTGCTGAATCTGTGTTTTTTGCTTTTCCTGTTGAGTATAGGGTTTTGGGGCTGCTTTTTGGTCTGAGTCTTGATCTGTTTGTTCCGGTGCTTTTTTGAACTAATCATCTAAACCATTCTGTGCTGCTGGGATCTCAACCCTAAACCCCCCCCCACCCCCTCCAAACCCTAAACCCTACACCCTAAACGCTAAACCGTAGCGTACTCGGAAGTTTTAGGTCTTGAGCCGGCTCTTCGAGGGGGAAGCCGATGCCTCCGGCGGCCCTTTGAGACCAGGACCTGGACTTAGGGTTGTTTAGGCGGTTTGGGTTTACCTAAACCCCCTCAAAGTAGGTAAAATAATAGCCCAAAACCTATAAAAGGCCATTATTCTCGTTTATGGGGCTTAGCTCAAGTTTAATCATTGCGTTGTCCCAGATGTTTTTTTTTGAGGGGGGGTGCGGGGGGGAGGGTATAGAGGACTGTGGCGTGCACATCGCAGCATATGCTCCGTGCTAAGAGTTCCTCTTCGGTATCCGCGGGGCCCAATGCCCTGTAATTCCGCTGCGGCCTTGATGTCATACAAGAAATTTGCAAGTACGCATCTCCTAAGCTGCACATGTTCCAGAAATAGCATTTACTTGAGAAGTAGCCTTGGAATCGTGATTTGCAACCTGAGCCCAAAACGGAAACCTTCAGACCTCACTCACGTGTAAACAGGAGGAGATAACCCATATGGGTGGTTGTCAAAATTAGGGTCCCTTTTGGGGTCCATATTATAATACGGCACCTATTATTTAGGGCACCCAAAAGGGACCATAATTTTGACAATCACCCATATGACTCAAACTTGAATCCTCCATTGCCATCCGTTTAGGCTTACAGCTTTAGCACTCTTATAATCGGCGGGAAGCCCTTGTAAGTTATAGATTATAAACCTTGCAGGCCTCAGAAGTACAGCCTTAAGGTAAAAGCCAGAAAGTTGTAATATGATTATCCTAAACCCTTTATGGTAAACCTGACTCACAGCTATCATCTCAAACCCTGGAGCCCTCCAACCTTCACCTGATGGACATGTAGGAGTTGCAGGCAACGGCGCCCCGGCGTAGAACTCTGAATGGTAGGATCCCTATCTTCACTTTCGGAAACCCCCCACGTCGGAGGAGATGTGGGCCGCATCATTGCAGTCCAATCAAGGGACCGGCTTCCTCTTCAGGCAGGGTTCCGTTTTTTTGTTGAATTCCGGGCCCTTCTTAACGTATGGGGCCTTGTACGATGGGTCGTAACATTTTCGGGCTTATGGTAGGGTCCCGTATTGATTGAACTTTCCAGATATACCGACACGGATTTGAGTTGTGGAAGTTGTGGACACGGGCTTGATCTTTGCTCTCTAGGGCTTCGGATGTGGAAGGGGAAGCCGTTTTTTTCGGACAATGGCAGCCTTGCCAGAAGAGCGAACAGGAGGTGGGTTCGCGCTACAAACATGCATGTAGGAAGATTTGTAGCTGTAGGTGCATGTCCGGTTAGGTTGGTACATGTATGCTTGCTCGGTTCCTCGTGAACCTTGTTCTCATTCGGCTCTTCCGCTGTGCTCTGGTTGCAGTTCAAGGCCCTGCCAGTCCTCCTTTGACACGGAAGCTCCTAACCCGAGATCACCCGCGATCGATTGATCCAAGCACCCTTAACTATAGACTTGTCTCCTTCTATATTTATGGTGGAGGCTTTAGGTAACCCTGAAACCATCTGAAGCCCAAATCCCATGCCCCAAAACCCTAAACCCGAAACCGTCCCAACCACAAGGGTCTGTGTTTCTTTTACCGAGGCCATGAGGGTTTCCCAACAGGCGGCAACCCCAAGAATTTAGGGTTTAGGGGTTTAGGGTTTGGTCCTTTGGACGCCTATGCTTCTAAAGTCCTGAACACCCCTAAATCGGTAAGTATCCCTGAGGCTATAATCCTTAGTGGCTGAGCAGGCAACCTTGAACCTTTTGGGGTTTTCATAACAATACCATTATTTGAAAGGTTAACCTTTTTTGGGCTAGGGTACTCAGCCCCTAAGAAACACAGTATCCTTGTGTGCCTAAACCCTAAACCCTAAGAAACAAAGTATCCTTGCACTCCATAGCTTTCGGCTGCAGCGTCTGACAGGTGCAAAGCTCTTCTGGGGCAGCTTGGTGGTGGGGCCCCCGAGTTCTTTCCCAAGGGGACCCTTCGAAGGGGCTCTAAAGGGGGCTTCAAGGGGGCTTGAAGAGGCCACGCCTGTTGATGTAACCACCAAACCCTGCACCGTGAACCCTCTCCTCGACGGACGCTTCAACAGACCCAGACTGCTATGCCCGAGGAGTGAAAGCTTAAACCTTCGACCCCCCAGACCTAGCCCCAAAACTTAAGACCCCAGATCCTGAACTCAAACCCCAAACCTCAGACCTAAACCCTAACACCTGAAGCCTCAGCTCGAGTCCTGAACATGTTACCGCGAGGGCCCAATGAAACGGTTTTGTCCATGTTTAGGGTTTAGGGCTTTGAACAGTGTGTACTACTATTCCCCAGCGGCTCGCTTGGGTTGTTCCGAATATTAGGGGTACCTTATTCTGGGGTCCTTACAATAAGGATCCTACTATGTAGAGGTACTAAATTAAGGTCCCCTATTTTCGGAAACTCCCGTATGAGTATACTATCAAACCCTTGTTCTGACTTTTGGACACCTTTTGCTATCTGCTCCGCAGCACGAGTTCTCCTATAATACCAGCTCCAAAAGCCAAGACCAGTAAATCCTAAAACCTAAAACCCTATAGCCGTGTTCAGAAGTTGTGAAAACTATAAGGAGACTTACTTAGAACGACCGGGAGCCACTATAGAACTAGAATAGCCCAAAGCCCCAAACCCTGAGCCTTAAATCCTAACTCTAAACCCGACACCCTTAACCTCAAACCCTAAAACCCTAAAACCTAAACCCTGAAACCCATTACCCTAAACCCAAAACCCTAAAGCCCTAAACCCTAAAACCCCAATTAAACCCTAAAGCCCGAAAGCCCTAAACCTTAAAGCTGAGAGGTACACTTTCCGGGCCCTTGTCCCCACGACTAGCCTACGGCCCGGTCTGCGAAGCTTCCGCTGGACATCCCTGAAAGGCGGGTTTGGGGTTCTAGGGCTTATAGGATATAGGGTATAGGGTTTAGGTTATAGGGTATAGGGTTGAGGTCATAGGGTATAGGGTTTAGGTTGTAGGGTATGGGGTTTAGGGTATAGGTTTTAGGGTATGACGGTATAGGTTTTAGGGTATAGGGTTTAGGTTTTAGGGTATAGGCAGGGTATAGGGTTTAGGGTTTAGTTGTTCAGCGTTCGAGGTTTCGGGTTCCAGGTGTAGGGTTCAGGATTTGGAGCTTAGGGATCAGAGTTTGGGGTTCCGGGTTCTTAGTTCAATGGAGCGCTTGGTTCTTGATGTAGGGTTTAGGGTGCAGGGCTTAGGGTTCGGGGTTTAGAGCCTGTAGTAGTGCGAGAATAGGGACCTTGCAAGTGGTGCGGAGGTTTCATATTAGGGTTTGGGGGTTTATGCAGGGCTGTGAAGGCTTTTTAAAAGCCTTCACAGCCCTAAACCCTACATAAACTTATGTAGGGCTTGTGGTGTATCGGGATTCGGGGTTGATCTAGGGCTTCGGGCTCTCAGGGTGTAGGGCTGGGTTCGTGCAGGCTGTAGGGTGTAGGGTTTCAGGGGGTTGGTGTAGGGCCGGATTTTCGTCTCGGCTTTCTGGGTGTGTGGAGGCGGGGTTATGGGTTATGGGCTAGCCTCGGTCTGTACAGTTTCAGACTTGTGGCTTACATGCTGCGCAGCTCATTCTCCGTTGTTTGTTTGTTGTGTTGTCACCCGTGGTAACTCGCGTTCATGTCTTATCAAGCAGAGACACCGAGATACTAAGACCCCCACTTTCACTTTTGAGGAACCCATCTTCCGACCCTGCGAGTAGCATATGAAAACCTTAAACCCCAAACCTTGTGAACGCCCTCAGCTATGTATCTTCAACCTATGGTGATGATTATGAGCCGGTCAAAGCTTCAACACACCTCTCTCATCATGTGTGTGTATATATATATATATATATATACATATGTACATACATATATATATATATATATATATATATATATAAATGTGTGTGTGTATGCACACCAACTGACGCAAATCCCATCATATGTACGCCCAGATCCTCTTTTGATTATGAAGGCCCCGATCTTGGACGAATGCATGTAAGCCCTGTGTCAGGGGCCTGGCGCGGAAAGCGCCTTTGCTGCCGGCTCTCAGATGGAGCTGAGTGTTGGCTGAGCTCCGAGGCACTTCTTCACAGGGTTCTGGCTAAAGACTCTATTTAAGGTTTAGGGTTCGGGGTTTAGGGTTCAGGGTTTAAGGGCTTAGGGTTAAGCGATGTTATTGCTTAAGGGGTTTGGGGTTTAGGGTTTGTAAGGGTTTAAGGCCCTTAAGTGCAGGCGCTTCAGACTGCAGCTTGTCGTGGTGAACCCTAAACCCTCAACCGAAAGCCTAACTGATACTAGGTAGGCCTTTGGGACATTTTATATTTCCCCTTATTTGGCTTAATAGGACCCTATTTACGAATATTTTTCAGAGGCTTTAAAGGGCCAACCTAGGATACGGACCCGTCCGAGACAGGGACCTCAGGCCTAAACACACCTCGTGGGTTGCCAGTAATAGTACCCTTATTCCCTTTTTGTAGTCCTAGGTTCCTTATAAAGTTACCCAATACCAAAAAGAGACGCCTTGTTATTCTTAGGTTACTGGGTATCCTAGTTAGGGTACGAGAAGGCGTCCACAAAGGTTGTGAACGGTTCCTGGGCTTGCGCATGAACCCTAAAGAACCTTGAGCGGTACTATAGGGGCCTACTGTAAAGTAGAATGGGACCCAAAACCCGACTCTAATTATTCAGGCCTCTATATTCAAGAGCCCTGAGTGGTAAAGCTCCAGCCCTCAACTCTCAACCTTATATGGGAGTTTCCGATAATTAGGGGTACCTTATCTTTGGGTCCTTATAACAAGGATCGTTTTATTTAGGGTACTATATTTGGGTCCCCTATTTTCGGAAACTCTAATTTACACCCTGAGCCCTAAACCCGAAACCCTAACTTTAATCCCAGAGCCCTAAACCAAAAGCCGAACTGCCTAAACCCAAACCCTCCCAATGCACATGCGACCCCAGAAGTGCCCCAAAAGCCACTGAACCGCAATACACCTTGAACCTCATAAGTAAGTTGGCACATAAACGCAGAAAGACGTAGGCCACCTCTGCCTGACTTGTACCAGGGGAGGCCTGCAGTGGAAAGCGAAGTTGAGGCCGAAGATTGCCAACGGTTTGGGGGTTGGGGGTTTAGGGTTTAGGGGGGTTCTGTGTTGAGGGCCGGAATTACTTGTTGTTGAAAGTAAAATCAGAGGGTTGTAGGAAGACTGTTGCACTTCTTGGGATTAACAGTGCTGTGACATGGCTCCAAGGCGGCTAGACATTTGAGGCTTTGTGCTTACGACTGAATCATTTGAAGCTGTTCATTCAGGTTTTCGGGTTTAGGTTCAGGGTGTTTTGGGAATTCTGACTGAGTTCGAGATCAGGGTGTGGAAGGCCAATCTTGGCAACTACAGTGCTGAAAACAATCTGAAAGAGCGTGGGTTGTAACTACCTTACATTCATAGGGACTGCAATAGGGCTCCGAGTATTAAAATATTAATACAGGGTCCTCAAGAAATGGGAGGAGATTTATTATTCATCAGGGGTCTGTATGAAGAATGAAGGTTCCGGGCTCGAGTGTCACACGCTGCGGGACCGAAGTAATGTGGAGTCCTATTCAAGTAAGTCAATTAGTAAGGCTGTGGTCAGGGTTCGTTTGTGTAGGCGTAGTATTGTATACCAGTAAAGGCCCTAGAGTGTGTTTTAAGTTTCTGGTGCTGGGATCCTGTTAGATGTGCGGTTGCAGATGACTATCTATATCTATATAATTGTGCACGTGTGCTGCGTGCACCTATACTACATGTATGTATGTACAAATGTATAAATATATATATATATATATATATATATACGTATGTATGAAGCTGTATGCATATATATATATATATGTATACATATGTAGAGAGAGAGAGAGAGAGAGAGAGAGAGAGAGAGAGAGAGAGAGAGAGAGAGAGAGAGAGAGAGAGAGAGAGAGAGAGAGAGAGAGAAAGAGAGAGAGAGAGAGAGAGAGAGAGTCTTGAAGAGGGCATCATTCGCCATGACAGAACTCCGCGACTCAACTCCGATAGAAGAACTGTTGAGCAACACAAGGGTGAAGCCTCCAAATTCGCGGCCTCATTACTTTTGGGTGCTCCTTCTTATAACTATTGTATAATGGGCCCCGAAACCCTACTCTAATTGTTAAGGCCCTCATATTACGACTTTGATCTCGTAGCGGTCACGGACCGCCTGATTAGCCGGTATTAGTCGCATCAAAGGCTCTCTGGCGCAACGATCGGAGCAAGGAGCTCTTAAGCCCTTCGGCTGCTCAGCAAGGGTTCGCCGAACTCCTGTTCAGGGATCCCTCCAGGGTTCCTTCATATGGGAGTTTCCGAAAATTAGGGGTACCTTATTTTGGGGACCAATAATAAGGATCCTACTATTTAGGGTACTATATTCGGGGCCCTCTATTTTCGGAAACTCCCATATGGAATCCTTTTGGGGTTTCTTTATGGGTCTTCCTTTGAGGGATCCTTAGGGGCTTTTCGGGAGACATGGTCGGAGTTTTGTTCTAGAAGCCCAGAGCCTGTTATATGCAGAGTTGTTGGGGTATGGACATCAAGATGTAATCATAGAGAGCCCAATCGGGCATGATCCTTGTCATGACCTCCGAGAAGCCTCTAGGGCTTCGTGTTTAGGGTTTAGTATTTAGGGTTTAGGTTATAAGATAGGGTCTAGGACCAGGAACAGAAGCCTCATAGGCTTCCAGGGCCGGTGAAGGGCTGTCGACCCCGGTTTCTCCCCCTCCATCGGGGTTCGCAGGTCCTTGGAGCAACCTCCACACCACCATCCTACCAAGAAAGCCTAAACAGCTGAACCTGTCTGCAGGAGTCCTAAAGTGCCAGAACCTTCACCTCAGTTTGTGCATGTAGGCAGACCGTGCAGACTTTTTTGTCGAATTCTCTGCTGCACGCCTTCTTTTTGCCCCTGAAGAAGAACCGTTTGGTAATGAAGGGGCACTGGTACAGGAACGATGACACCGATAGTCGTCATAAGCTGCGGCAATCCTGTTAGTGCCAGTGAGACTGGTACATCTATTTCGGTAGAGAAGGTAGTGACTTATCTTTAGCAACCGCAGAACAGACCAACAACATGGCAAACCAAAGACGCGCAGACATACACCGAAGGACATACACACACACACACACGCACACACACACACACACTCACTCTGAGTTTTCACTGGACTTTTCGCTTTCTTAACTCTACCCCACAGAAACACTCGACTCAAAACCCGAACTAAGCCCAGCACTTTAAACTCTAAACTCTTAAACCCCTCGAACTCTCGGAACCTCGGACCCCGAAATCCCTAAACCCCCAAACCCTCATGGAACCGCAGCAGGGAACTAATTCAGGAGCCGCAGCACCCCTGCAACGCCCCTACAACACCCTATAAAACACTATAAAGACTTGACGAAAATCCTATAACACCTTGTAGAAACTTGAAAAACCCTGTAAAACCCTTATGAAACCCTATGACGGCCTTAAAGGAACCCTTAAAAGCCCTCCAGGGGGCTGCTTCCTGGATGCGGCGGTCTCCGCCATCATCCTAGGGCCTGGCGATGATGCGGAAGGCCTTTCTTGGGCGTTTTGGGGTTTGGGGCTCGGAGCTTGCAGGGATTTTAGGGTTTAAGGGTTTAGGGTTTGGGGTTTAGGGCTGGGAGGTTAGAGGGATTTTAGGGTTAAGGGTTTAGGGTCTAGGAAGGTTTAGGGTTCAGAGATGTTTAGAGCTTAGAGGGTTTGGAGTTTGGGGGCTAGGGCTTAAGGGGTTTTAAGTTTATAGGGGATTGCGTTAAGGATGTGGGGTTTAGGGTCTCCTGTAGGGTGTAGGGTTCAAAAAGGAACTACTTTGGGGCCTCTGGGTAGGGTAGACCAGCACAATCCGGCACCCAGAAGCCGGTGGTCGACCGACAGCTGAGCACATGCTCCATCCTGTTCCTATCGCCGACGAAAGTTGCATCAAGTACGGCCTGTGTAGAGGGTGTCATAAGGAGTAGAACTGAGCAAAACCCCGGATGGAAAACGCAAGCCTGTTGCACTTACCAAGGCTCCTACCTTCTCCCCTGGGCTGAAGTTTGGGGTGTGCGAAACTCTCAGATTCGAGGGTTCAGGCAGCTGCCAATCTGCTGAAGATTGTGGCGACTTCGAGTCGCCTTGACGAGTTCCCGCAGTGGTTGCAGGAGTACGTGTCGAAGGACACCAAGAAGCCCAGAGACTCCAATATCCCTGAATTAAGGAATATTCCTCAAATCATATAAGGGATCCTACTATAATTTAAGGAATATTCCTTAATGAAGGGATATTGGAGTCTCTGGGAGACACAAATGATCAGTTGCTTCAGGAATGTGGGCAGGTGATGTCGCAGAAGAGGCAGCAAGGACTCATAGCTCCAGATCCGAACTGCGTTGACGGAGTTCTGTTCCTCATGGCCAAAACCCCAAACCCCAAACCCTAAACCGTAAGCCAAGAGCAAGCAGGAATGGGCCCATGGTTCCAAGGAGACACCTACACGCTCACGGGAACCGTTGATGAGGTGAGCGCTTTAAGCTTAAGGGACTATCCTTAACCCTGAAGCTCCCAATAGCAATAAATGTGGGGGTTTCCGAAAATAGGGGACCCCTAATATAGTACCCTAAATAGTAGGATCCTTATTATCAGGACTCCAGAATAAGGTACCTCTAATTTTGGAAACACCCCATGTATTTTTGTACTGGATTTCAGACCCGGTCCCCAAAGTATGGGTGATTGGTGTTTGTTTACTTTGAGTCTTCGGGTTCGAACGCTGTGTTTTCTGGGTTTCAATCGACTGGGATCGTCGAGTTCGTGGTTGGGGTTTCTGGGTTTAGTGGAATGTCGGGGTCGGGGAGGGTGCAGGGTCTTCGCTCTATGATGTTGTTCGGGAATGTGTTCTAGGCTCCAGCGCATTGAAAGTTGCTGCCGGCGACTGCAAACCCGAAAGCATAGCAGGTTATGACCCCAAGAATGATGAGGCAGAAGCCTTGCAGCAGTCGGTTTCTTGATCCACAGGTCAACCCTTCTAGACTTCAGGTAATTGAACTGGCATCTTTCCATCAACACACTCTAGGATCTTATAGAACCCGGACCTTCCAACATCCCTTAATTAAGGAATCTACTTTAGTTCATATTATGGGTCCTACTACAATCTAAGGTATATTCATACAGTAGCGGCTAGTAGCCTTAAACCCCAAAGGAAGCGCATGGTGCCGGGAACTCACCCTCAGCTGGCTCCGAGGACCCTGCTGGCTCTTTCCCTGTCGGCAGCCCCCCGAAGAGGAAGGCGACCGGGTGATTTGGTTTAGGGTTTATTGCTTAGGGGCCAAAAAAGACCCGATTGGGATTTGTAGGTTCAGGATTTAGGATTTAGGGTGTGTGGTGCAGGGGTCAAGGTCCCTATTATACCATTCGTGCGTATAAACACATGCTTTTATACATATATACACATAAAAAATGTGTTTATAATTATTTGCTAAGATTTCTGGGTGTATGTTTGTACTAAGCGGCTATGTACATGTATATGAAGTTATACACGGTTTTAACAGTAGAATGTTTCGTCATGTTGCATCATGAACTACTACTTAAACTGCCTACTGCCGTACAGGAAAATGCGCTTCAACAGCCCAAGCCCGCAGCCTTGCATGCCCGAAAGGGAATCAGTATCGGAGTCTGCAGACTAGCTTCAGGATGCGAGGTTCAGTGGTATATTACGGAATATATGTAGTGTAAGTATACCCGGACTGTATGGGAGTATTGGTACCTCATATCTAGGTCTTTACACCTGGATTCCTGTTGAAAGAGGTGGGACGCTGTTCGCCTGTCCCCAAAGACTCCAAAGCACCGTTTGAAGCATTGTACCAACAATTTGGAGGGATCCTTGCTGTATCCCGGGGTTTTCGGGATCTTAGGCGGGATCCTTGTTTTTTCCCGGAGTTTTCGGGATCTCTTGGCTGTATAAGGGTCTTGGGTGTCAGAGAGCCACTTGACATCGGCGTTTGGCCTCAATGCTATTCAACCAGTTGGCCAGTTGGCTCATAACATGTGCGAAAAGAGAAAGAGAGAGAGAGAGAGAGAGAGAGAGAGAGAGAGAGAGTGTGTGTGTGTGTGTCGGCAAGCAGGGAGGGCCCAGGCTAACCTGTGGGCCCCATAGCTGGCTGGCCATGACAAATCTTTTACTTCCGCTTGTCGTACGTAGCCTTGGGCCAAACACGCTTTAATGGTTCACTGCAAGGAGGCCAAAGACGCTCTAGTGGTTAGCTGTTGCTGTAAGGATGTTCTGACCTAGACCCCATTGCACTAAACTCTGGGCTCGAAAGCCAAACCTTACTAATGCCCTTGCCCAAACTCCTGAAATGTTGTTTTTTGTTGACCTAAAGCAGTTATTTAGCCCTACATTATAAACCTTACCCAAGGGCCCTGCGCTTGCAAAAAAGAATCTAAACCTTAAGCCGTCAGAAGGTGAGCCGCTGGGTGTACCAACCACAGAGCAGGTCGTCGAGGCAGGGATTCTCTTGCTTACCTTTGGTTAATAGGGAATTGAAGAATCGTAGTAGTAGTAGAAGTAGTCGTAGTAGTAGTAGTAGTAGTAGTAGTTGTAGTTGTAGTTGTAGTTGTAGTTGTAGTTGTAGTTAGTAGTAGTAGTAGTAGTAGTAGTAGTAGTAGTAGTAGTAGTAGTAGTAGTAGTAGTAGTAGTAGTAGTAGTAGTAGTAGTAGTTATAATTGTGCCCCATTCCTCCATTCCCTACTAACCAAAGGTAAGCTTGGGCTTCTTTACGGTGCAGGGGCCGTTTGCTTCAGGGTTTTCTACTCTCAGCGGTTGGGTTTAGGGTTTTAAATCCTAGGGTTCCTTTACGGTTTAGGGGGAGGCTGGGGTGGGGTGCGCGGTATCGTCGTCGGATCTACATGGGCTTCCGTGAGTTTCTGTCTGTCCGCATTTCGAATTTCGCGTTTCCGACATTATCGGGGCAAAGGATGCAAGATTCAGGAAGTAGTTTTAGGGTTTAGGGTTTCGGGTTTATAGGGTTTAGGGATTAGGGGTTTAGGGTTTAGGGTTGACACAGGGAGTGGATCAATATGGATCAATGTGAATTCAAGCTTCGAGGGCAACCCTGCAAAACCGTTGCGAAACACATGCAGACTCCCATTGTAATGAATCCCTCATGTTATCCCGTAAAACCTCATTGAGATTTCATAAACTCACATAAAGCCCAGGAAACCCTCATAAAACCTATGATGCTTCAGGGTGCAAGGGTGAGGATATAGGGTTCAGGCTTAATAGGATGGAGAGTTTCGTGTTCATACCAGGTATACAGCGTTCAGGGATCACATCGTATACCTTACCCTGCAGTTTATATATCACATCATACCATGCAATAGCGACACCGTTCCATAACATACCCTTCCATACTTTCCATTCCATTCCACACCCGCCCGCCATACCATTCCATACCATGCCATACCATATCATTCCAGACCCTTCCGTACCGTACCCTACCCTACCCTGCCCGACACTACCCTACCCTGTATCATACCATTCCATATGATTCCATACCATTCCATATGTAGGACTTGAGCTAATCAGGCGGCCCCAGCGCAGGTATTTTATTGCAGGTTTGAAGACCTATCGTAATTATGTCCCCAGTTTATTCAGCCCTGACGTGCGCAGCCAGAAGCAGGTCCGGCGGCGACCTCTATCTGCAGCCCAGACAGTGAGCGTCACGCACTTCGCCTTTATAATTTAGGTGTACGCGTGGTTTCAGTCACGTTAAACTGGTTAAACCCTGTGATCACGGGATCACAACCCGCCACTTTGTAGAGTTTCGGTCTACAGAGATTTTGTTTTTTTGGCGGAAATGAGTTTTTGAGTTTGTTTTGGGTTTAAGCTTTTGTTTGAGAGGGGCAGGGGTCAGGGTTATAGAGGTTTGGGTGTTCTTTGGCCCCGAAAACTCTTATTGACCCAGGAAACCAGACCCTAAACTAGCATGCAGGCCCATCTGAAACCCTATGGCCCATGGCCCCTAAACCCTAGACTCCCTATACCCTAAACCCCTTATGCTCGCCCCAGTCATGAACCGCTTGCAAAATCCCGTGGGGCTTGCAGGGTTTAGAGCCTAGGGTCTATAGAGGGATTTTAGTTTAGGGTTAAGCGTTTATGTTGTTTCAGGGAAAGTTGAAAAGGTCTTGCCAGTTTCGGGGATTGTGCGTTGGAATGGCTCTACAGGGAACTCCAGAAAGTTGGAATATGGTTTCATGGTAGGATACCCTATAATTTGCCATAGAAGGGTTAGGATAATCATATTCCAACTTTCTGGCTTTTACCCTCTGTTATGGGAGCTTCGGGTTCTTCTTGAAACAAGGGCTTGGGGCAATTTACAGTATGAATAATTCATGTCTAGACAGGGGCTATATGGGGATGCTATCACTATTACCAACTAGTCAGACCACCACATGCACGCAAAAATACGATTCCTCTATAGATGCTCTTTTGACCTGTACTGCATGTCCCTGTGCCCTTAACGACGAAACTGATTGAAATAGCTCGATGGTTATATTTTGAGGCCTTAAGATAGCCTTAAACCCCAGACACTGGAGCGGAAAGAGCTTTAAGCCTCGATTGAGGTTCACTGGTGCTGATGGCACGGAGCATCATGGCTGAAAGTTGGCAAGGCAAGGTGTAGTGTTTTTTTATCCTTGAACTTACCATGTTTTCTTGTTTCTTTTTAAGAGCCCTTTAAAGGCACCGAAGTCGAGTTGTGGAAGGCCCTGTGTCCGCAACCCGAGCTGCGAAGCAAAGCAGCCCATCGTCCAGTGTGGGGTTTAGGATTCAGGGGCTCAGGGTTGAGGGCAGTTTAGGGTCTAGGGTTTTTGGGGTTTTTGGGGGTTGAGGGTAGTTTAGGGTTTAGGATTCAGGAGTTTAGGGTTTTTGGGGTTTAGGGTTGAGGGTAGTTTAGGGTTTAGGATTCAGGAGTTGAGGGTTAGGGGTTTAGGGTTGGGGGCCAGTTTAGGGCTCAGGATTCAGGGGTTTAGGGTTTTTAGGGGGTTTAGGGTTTTAGGGGCTGTTAGGATTCAGGATGTAGGCTTTAACATATGTAGACCGGACAGAGTAGTTTGTTTTTGCTCATCGTTCCGGGTGTGGGTGACAGGCCGATGCACTGTCTCAGCTACGTCTAAGCCAGAATAGGCCCTTATTCCCTTTTTTCAGGTTAAGGTTCCCTTATAATTCCCCTTAAACCAAAAAGGGCACCCTTTTTATTCCGAGGTTACTCTTACGTCTAGAAAATGTAGACGAACTGTGCATCCGGTTTGTGTTCAGTGCTTCATCATGGGCGCTTGACGCGTAACTACGGGTTCGTTCCCTGTTGTCAGATCTCGAGCAGGTCTGGGTGCTGTTCTTGATGGCAGGGGTTCTTGGCGGCTGTGTGGTGCGGCTCACATGCACACGCCTCAAGTCTTTGGCCTAGTGCCTCAGGATACAGATATTTCCAGCAGGACATCACGCAGGTCTTTTTAGAACCCTATTCTTTGGGTATTGCCCGCACTGTGTAATAGTTGGATGGTTTTCATAATGTTATTGTATACTGTCATAATACAGCCCTTATTAAGACCCCTAATGTAAGTTACAGGGTGCGGGCTGTACCCAGCCTATTCTACTACTTATTACAGGCCTCTATATTGCCCTTTGCAGGAACCCAGTTCCAAAAAATCAGGCCCGGCATTAAGTTTGCCTTGTTGTTGCTTTTCTCCGTCCGAGGCTTTGCCACGAGCATGTGCGGGTAGATGCTGCCCACTGGACCCCGCGAACTTTGTTCCTAGCCGGTGGGGAGTATGTCGCGGAGGCAGGTGGTCTAGGGTTTCGGGGATTCGGGTTTAGGGGATTCGGCTTTAGTGCCCAATAGTCAGATAAAAGTAGTAAAGGTAGCTTAGGCTTAGTGTTTAGCTGGGGTATAGGTACCTGGACCCTCACAGTTAGCGCGTGACCCCTAAAACTCTAAACCTTCAGAGCTCTAAACCCTGAACCCTGTTTATCAACCTTATGAGCCCTAAACCCTAAGCCCGAAATCGTAAACTCTCTCCTGGCTTTTCCAAGCTTTCCGTCCCGTGCTGTTGCCTTCGAAGATCCACTTATAGGAGCCTCAGAGCTTTTGGGTTTAGGGTTTAGGGTTTTAGGGTTTTAGGGTTTTAGGGTTTAGGGTTGAGGGTTTTAGGGTTTTAGGGTTGAGGGTTTAGGGTGGCTTTTTTCGGTGTGTAGGGTTTGAGTTTCCGTCGGACATTCGTCAGTTCGGTGGTTCAGGGTTTGGGGGGTTGAGGGATTAAGAGCCCGCGGGCACACAAGTATCGGCGATTGCAACCCTTGGATTGGTCTTTCAAAAAAATGGGCCCGTCATGCCCTGAGCCATGAAGATGGCTGGTTCCTCCTATCCACCGTCCGGACCAGCACGGTCATGCTGCCGAAAACCGTCATGTCTCAATTGGCAAAGCATGCCTTTCTGGCTTTCCCACACAGGCAGAGACTTCAGCAGGGGCGTGCTCGTGTCGAAGTTGGGCATAGCTTTAAGTTTTAGGGGACGAGTCTGCTCTCAAGCAAATGCACGAGAACAAGGGGGCAAGCGGCGATGCAGCATGCTTCTTCTGTCAGAACATCCTCTCGAAGAGGTGGGCCCCTGAAAGCATGGATGCGAAGTTGGCACTGCATGCCTGCGCACATCGCTCTCGCCTCGTGCTACACACCAAGGAGGGAGTCACAGTCTACCAGACACTTGACCACTTGACTACCGAGTCGGCGAGGCTAACAAAAGAGGAATGCCAGCACTGAAAAGAACATGTTTTAGATATATTAGGACCTGAATAGTAGCCCTACAAAAGACTGTTACTGCATGGGGGCAGTACCCAAGATTTAAGTATGCCGGTCCGTATGTTTGCTTCTTGTTCCGGTACCCCGCTTGTGCTTTCTGCCTCTTGGGGTTAGGAACTCGAAGTCTCTCCATCAGCCTTGTGAGTCATAAGGGACCCTAACCCCTGCACCCTCAGCCCCAAAAGTCCAATTAACCCTACATCCGAAAAAGACTCAAAACAACAAACCCTCCAAAGTATCTAGGCCCAGCCATGCCCAAAGCTCAAAAAGTTGCTAAGTTGCTAAGCTCTTCTACCCTTCCTTTTGTCACGTTCGGTCCTTGGTGTGGGAGCGAAGAAGGTGGGGGCCCTGAAAGCCAATCCGACTCTGCTTATAAGGTTTAGGATTTAGGTTCAGGGTTTAGGGTTCAGGGTTTAGGGTGTAGGGTTCAGGGTTTAGGGTTTAGCCTCTCATGTGTTTAGTAGAGGCCCTCCCTAGCCGTTCTGTCTGGCAGCAGTCTGTTTGCAACCACCTTGGCGCCCCCATTCCAGTGCTGCATCGCGCGCCCGTGCTGTGCATGTTCGGAACGAAACATGTCGAGGAAGCACGCAGTCATTCTCACTGGGAGGGGATGTGCTGTGCAGGTCACGCCGACTTGCGTGCCGGCCTTGGAAGTTGCATTCCAAAGGTTCGGGCAGTAGTATAGGGCCCAAATAAGTAGCAACACTGAGCTACTATTCTTTAGCAAGACCCTATTCCAGTCCCTGAGCTACTAAGGCCACCACAGTCTAGTTGTTCAGTTGGCGGGTGTGGGGTGGGCAGCTTCCGTACTTCTCAAGACCTGGGCTTAGCCCCTGCGTGGTGCCCCATGCTGAGCCAAGGGGTTTCTGACTTGAACTCAAAAGCCCAAAACCCATAAAGCCTTCAAGCCTAAAACCACCTCCCCCCCCCAAACCCTCAAACCCTCAGCCCCTAAACCCTAAACCCTCAAACCCCTAGACCCTCAATTCAGGACTCGAGGCCTCGATATGGTTTGATCTCAATTTGGGGTTGGTCTGGGATTAGGGAGGCTTGATGGCATGTGCGCAGAAGCTTCAATAAAAGCGTCCTTACAAAGGCTCACTCTAGACTCGAGTATCTCATAAACAAGCTGCTGCTATGTGGAGGAACTCTGCAAAACAGAGCCTAAGGAAAATGGCTCTCAAACCATTTTTAAAGCAAGCGCATGACTTTACCCTGAAATCCTACCTTCAATCGCGTAAAGCCGAATATTAATAAAGGTCGAAATAACTACTGGTAGTACTCCTTCTATAGTCTGCATTAATTAAGTTATACCATCATATACCCCGAAATCCTGTTGTCATTACTACCCAAAGGCCCCAAAGTAGTTCCTTTTTGGGGTTCATATATAGAATCCTCTAGTGGACTCCCAAAAAGGAGCTACTTTGGGGCCTCTGGGTAAGGCCCCCAGGTTGAAGTGTTCACGAGCGCAGAGCCTTGCATCTCCCACGCCCTACACTCCGAAAGGCAGAGACGCGCATGGTGGAAGATTCTAAGAGTCGGAATAACCCAAAGGATCCTATGTACCGATATAGTGGAATGTAGGGTTTCCATATTATGAATTACTAGTATGACTTAGGGAAGTATCCCCCATACCTGTACATAGGACCCTTTGGGTAAGTCGAGATGCTATTCCTGGAAGCTCCTTATGATAGCTCCATTTAGGCAAGATCTACCGCGGCTAAGCAAGATCTACCACGGTCCCCCCCAAAAAAAGCAAAACTCGGACCATCAACTCAGGACTCCTATGCCTCAAATGCTTCGCCTAGATCCTAAACCCCCCGACATGCGAGAGCAACGAACCGGTGGCCTGAACCCCATAAGACTGCATACCTAAACCCTAGAATTAAGGACTTGTGCTTAGGATCCCATAGTAAGGAACTAGGACAACCAAGTATGGTACTCATCGTTACGGTCTAGATGCACCCCGAAACCCAAAACCCTCCATCCTGGACACCTTTAACTCCCAAATTCCTGAAGCCCTAGATTCCTACACCCGGAACCCTCAAACCAACCGGGCGCATCAGGGTCGTTATAAGTAGGGTTACAAGTCCCGCAAAATGGGTTGTAACTATGTCTTAAGGGTGGACTTCTGGACCGTGTTAGAGACCAAGAACCATAAATGAGGACTACTTGGACTTTTTATGGATAGCTATCCTACTTAAAACTAATCCCTAAACCCAAATCCCCTTAGGAACCCTATAAACCTTAAACCCTAAACCTAACCGGGAAAAGCCGCGAAGCTCAGGACTTTGTCGTCAAGTCCTGCCTTCCCGATCGAGCCGCATCGGATCAGCTGGAGCTCCGGCGGTTCGTTGTTGTTCTTCGGTTCTTCGGTTTTCTGTCACTTGTTTATGACATAAGTAATCTATGTGTTATATCGTGTTATACTGTTTTTGCTATTGGTAGGTTATGCTCTGTCATGTTATACTATACTAATTACTGCATTATATAGTAATTCGTATTGTTTTAAGGGGAGGTGGAGGGTGGGGTGGGTGTTAGGCTCCAGGGGTTTAGGGCTTAGAGCTTGTAAGACTTCGGAGTTTATGGTGAAGGGCTTCAAGAGTACCTATACTAATTAATCCGGTAGGGTTCCTTGCTGCAACTGTAGCATCGTATATCCCCGAAACCTGAGGAGAACAATGTTCTATTCAGTGAGCTCCAGCAGTAGACCCTGAAGACTAACACTTAAAGCAATCCCTTTGAAAGAACCCTTAGGGTAAGCCCAGCTTGCCTTAAACCCTTAACCCCTAAACCGATAAACCGCAAAACCCTCAACCCCTACACCCTAAACCCTAAACCTTTGCAAGGAAGTTTGGGCAATCCAGGGCCGCGTCGAAGCCTCCCGGCTGGTGTCAGAGCCTCGGGAAGATGCCTCAGGGGGCTCCTTTTCGGGTTTGTTTAGCGAATCTTTTTACATCTTCCTTTCACGGATCTATATTACTAGGTTCTGGAGATTGAGAAATCCTACTTCAGGGGTCAGGGTTTTAGAGTTTGGGGCTTGAGGGTGTTAGGAAACCCCAAGCGGCCGAAATTGACCGAGAAATGACGTTTTTTTTGGTTTCGGACAGTAGTAGCCATGTGGGGCTGCATATGGGTGGTTGTCAAAATCGTGGTCCTTTTTTTTAGGGTACCCTAAATATTAGGTGCCGCATTATAATAAGGACCCAAAAAAGGACCCTAATATTGACAACCACCCATATGATGACCATGATCCGGTATTTGGAGCCATCTATCTCATCGGGTTACAAAAATGCGGAACAAGATGGGGCTGTAGCAGCAAGCCTGTATGCATGTTGCATTGTTGCATGTATGCCTGCCTGCTTGTCTGTCCGTCTGTGTGTTTGTATGTATGCATGTGTGCGTCTATGTATGTGTTTATGTATGTCTGTATGTGTGTATGCATGTATGTTTCTATGTATCTATGTATCTATGTATGTAGGTTATGTATGTGTATGTATGTGTGTTTCGCATGCGTGTGTGTGTGTGTGTATGTGTGATTATGTGTGTGTGTGTACGTATGTACGCAGGTATGTATGTATGTATGTATGTATGTGAGTATGCAAGTATGTATGTATGCATGTACGTATGTGTGGTTGTTTATGTATATATGCATGCATGCCCTTGGCTGGCTGGCTCGCTGGATGGATGGATGGATGGATGGATGGATGGATGCTTTCCTTCTTTGTTTGCTGCGGATCTGTCTCTCCTCGCTCTCTCTCTCTGTTTCTCTCTCTCTCTCTCTCTCTATATATATATATATAGATAGATATACACATGTGTATATATATATATACACATGTATATATATATATATATATGTATATATACACATGCATGTATATATATATACATATATATATATATATATATATATGTATACATACACACATATACATGTATACGTATATGTATATGTATATATGTTTATGTACAAACATATGCAAGTATACGTTTATGTAAGTACATGTATATGTGTATGCACACATACATATACATATATGTAAACTCACACACACATATATGTATATATACATACACACAGATAGACTTACCTGTACTTAACGCCCGACACACCCTAGTCCCAAACCCAAGTTTACGCCTGTCGTCCGTGACTGCAGTTCGGATTTATTTTCGTGCCCACGTGATTTATGGAATGGAGTGCATGACACAGGCTGAACTGTGTAACATTTATGGTACTATATCATGCACTGAGACAGTTGGTGTGGCCAAGAGTGGTAGTTAACTGATAGGTAAAATGAATGAACATTTGTTTATTTTTTGAGCCCCGACACTCGACATGTGGATTCACAGCCGGCGTCTTCATCATGCCACTTCTCGTTGAAGTAAGCCTCATAAGTGGCAAGACGGTGTCGCTGCAGACAGACGGGGACGAATCCGTGGAATCACTGCGAGTGCGGGCGCAGAAAGCTCTGGGAGCAGGCAAAGGTCGCCTGTTGGACTCCACCGGAAGCGTTCTGGACGGAGGATCCCCGCTAAAGAAAGCCAGGCTGGGTTTTGTTTTTGGGCTCCATCGTTATAACAATAATAAGGAACCCTAAGGAAGAATATGGGTAGGTATTCAGGGTCTAGGGGGGTTCAGGCTGCAGAAAGTGGCGAAGGAGCCGGAGCCCCTTACATTGCAAGCTCGAAGAGTCGATATATGTGGTAGATGGGCGGCCTTTGCTGCCATCATTGGGGATGGCTCCAGCGTGGCCTGGGGCAATGTTCATTTTGGCGGTGACAACAGTGGTGTCCGACATCAGCTGAAGAATGTGCAGCAGATTCAAGCAACCGAGCGGGCCTTTGCCGCCATCCTCGGGGATGGCTCTGTTGCGACCTGGGGTGATGCTGGCTACGGTGGTGACTGCAGTGCTGTGCGAGATCGGTTGGAGAATGTGCAGCAGATTCAATCGAACACGGGGGCTTTTGCTGCCATTCTTGGGGATGGCTCCGTGGTGACCTGGGGTGATGGCGACTTCGGTGGCAACTGCAGCGCGGTGCGAGATCAGCTAAAGAATGTGCAACAGATTCAAGCAACTGACGGCGCCTTTGCTGCCATCCTTGGGGATGGATCCGTCGTGACATGGGGCGATGCTGATGGCGGTGGTGACTGCACAGCTGTGCGAGATCAGCTGAAGAATGTACGACAGATTCAATCAACTGAAGAAGCCTTTTGTGCCATCCTTCGGGATGGCTCCGTTGCGACCTGGGGTGACGCTGGTTACGGAGGTGACTGCAGTGTGTTGCGAGATCAGCTGGAGAATGTGCAACAGATTCAAGCAACTGAGGGAGCCTTTGCTGCAATCCTGAACAATGGCTCTGTGGTGACCTGGGGCGATGCTGGCGGCGGTGGCGATAGCAACGCCATCCGAGATCATCTGAAGGATGCGCAAAAGGTTCAAGCAACCACGCACGCGTTTGCCGCTATCCTGAACAATGGCTCTGTGGTAACCTGGGGCGATGCTGGCTGCGGTGGCGACTGCAGTGCGGTGCGAGATCAGCTAAAGAATGTGCAGCAGATTCAATCGAACACGGGGGCTTTTGCTGCCATTCTTGGGGATGGCTCCGTGGTGACCTGGGGTGATGGCGACTTCGGTGGCAACTGCAGCGCGGTGCGAGATCAGCTAAAGAATGTGCAACAGATTCAAGCAACTTACGGGGCCTTTGCTGCCATCCTTGGGGATGGATCCGTCGTGACCTGGGGCGATGCTGATGGCGGTGGTGACTGCACAGCAGTGCGAGATCAGCTGAATAATGTGCAGCAAATTCAAGCGACTGCAGTGGCTTTTGCTGCGATCCTTGGTGATGGATCCATCGTGAGCTGGGGCGGTGGCACCGGTGGTGACAGCAGCAGTGTGCGAGATCAGTTGAAGAATGTGCAGCAGGTGAAATCGAACCAAGGGGCCTTTGCTGCGATGCTTGCGGACGGCTACACCGTGACTTGGGGTGCTTCTGTCTCTGGTGGTGACAGCAGTGCCATGCAAGATCAGCTGAAGACTGTGAAGCAGATTCAAGCAACTTGGCGGGCCTTTGCTGCGATCCTTGGGGATGGCTCCGTGGTGTCCTGGGGCCGGCCTGACTTCGGTGGTGACAGCAACGCGGTGCGAGATCAGCTCACGAATGTGCAACAGATTCAAGCAGCTTGCTTTGCGTTTGCTGCGATTCTGAAGGATGGCTCTGTGGTAACATGGGGCCATGCAAACGGCGGTGGTGACTGCAGCGCTGTGCGAGATCAGCTGAAAAATGTGCAACAGATTCAAGCAACTGACTTGGCCTTTGCAGCGATCCTTGGTGATGGCTCCGTGGTGACCTGGGGCCATGCTGGCGGCGGTGGTGACAGCAGTGCTATGCGAGATCAGCTAAAGCTAACGAATGTGGAGCAGATTCAGGCAACTTCCGGGGCGTTTGCTGCCATCCTTGGGGATGGATCCGTTGTGGCCTGGGGCCATGCTGGTTCCGGTGGCGACTGCAGCGCTGTGCGAGATCAGCTGAGGACTGTACGACGGGTTCAAGCAACCAGGCACGCCTTTTCCGCGATCTCTAGGGATGGATTCGTGGTTACTTGGGGGGATGCTGGCTGCGGTGGCGACTGCAGTGCGGTGCGAGATCAGCTATCGAATGTGCAGCAGATTCAAGCAACCGACGGCGCCTTTGCTGCCATCCGTGGGGATGGATCCGTCGTGACCTGGGGCGATGCTGATTGCGGTGGTGACTGCAGTGCTGTGCGAGATCACCTGAAGAATGTACGACAGGTTCAATCGACTGGAAATGCCTTTTGTGCCATACTTCGGGATGGCTCCGTCGTGACCTGGGGCGATGCTGGCTGCGGTGGCGACTGCAGTGCGGTGCGAGATCAGCTGAAGAATGTGCAGCAGATTCAAGCAACCAGGCACGCCTTTGCTGCGATCCTGAACAATGGCTTTGTGGTAACCTGGGGGGACGGCGGCTTCGGTGGCGATTGCAGTGTGGTGCGAGATCAGCTGAAGAACGTGAAACAGATTCAAGCAACTGACGGGGCCTTTGCAGCGATTCTTGGGGATCGATCCGTCGTTACCTGGCCCGGTGGTGACTGCAGTGTTGCTCGAGATCAGCTGAGCGACGCGTAGCAGATTCAGCCAACTGATGGGGCCGTTGTTGCATTCATTGGGGATGGCTCCGTCGTCGCTTGATCCATGTGGGATTCGGTGGTGACGGCTCTGCGAGATCAGCTGCACAGCAACTGCAAGCAGCAAACGAGACGGTTCGATACATGATCATGCACGTCTTCTGTTCTTGCGCATGCTACCATCTTCCCTTGTACCCTACTATAGGGGCCGTAATAATTACCTACATCATTTGGGGGTTCCATAGTAATATATCTATCAAGTATATTGGGCCCAAAACCCCCCTCTAATGATTCAGGCCCTACATAAACCCTAAACCCTAAACCCTATATTACCCTAAATTCCCTGAGCAGTGTGGGTTGAGATGCTCCAAGTTGGGCTTCCCAGGTCTTTTGTTTGAAGTTAACCCTAAGCCCTCGGCTCTGAACCTCGCAGCTGTTATAGTACAGATACCTGAATCATCGCCACTATTATTCCTTAGGGTTCCGTATTATGACTTTACTGTAAAAATTACAAGACCCCAAAAAACTTTATTAAACACTGTTAAGGCCCTTATATTATGTTAGTCTTGTCCTCCTGAGGTTCGCTATTCCACACGTCGCAACCCCTAAACCCTAAAGCCCTTCAAAAACAATTTTCCCCTCACCCTAAACCGTAAGGTCCTCATTTTAAGGCCCCGAAATTGTAGTTTGTCATCGTAGGTTCGTTTTATCAGCTGAGGCTTGCGCGCACCGTGGGAAGAGAGAGGGCAAAGCGCGCACCGCGGAAACCCAAACCGTACAACGCTAAACCCTGAACTCGAAACCCTAAAGCCCTAAGCTCTAAACCCTAAACCCTAAACTCTAAACCTAAAGCCCTAAAACCTCAAACGAGCCTGAGTGGCCCTCGACTGCGAGTCTAGAGCTCACACCCAATATCCTACGGCATTAGAGTTTAGAGTTTGGGTTTTCTTTTATATCAGGCTTGCTATACAGGCTCATGAAACGAACGAGAAGTTTGTTGCTGAGTAGGTGAGTGTTTACGGGGTTTAAATCCAATGATACCTCAACGGAAGGATCAATCTCGTTTGGGCCGGCTCGATGTTTAAGGTTATGGATCTGGTGTGTTCTGAAGGTGCTGCCGCGCCCCCATCTAGTAACATATCCCAAACCACAGTTGTAGCTCTTATGATCTCTACCTATAGTCTCCATTGTAGTTCCTTTTTTTGGTTAACCAGTTTTATGGTTAGGATCTTTTTTATATAGAGTTTCTGGTTAACCAAAAAAAGGAACTACAATGGAGATCAATGGAGACTATAGGTAGAGTCTAGAGTAGCTTCACGAGGCTGCGGCGCCCCCGGTCCTTCGTGCGCCGCAATACCCAAGAGCCTCGATTGGCATCTGTGGCGCCAGGCGCGGGCGTTTACCGGCTTAGGCGCTAGAGATGGGAAGTTTGGGTTTCAGGGGTTTGAGCCAGGATTTGGAGGTTTAGAGGTTTAGAGCGGTTTAGGGTTTAAGAGTTTGCCAGAGTCTTGGGAATTTTATTGGTAGGGTTCTGTCGCACCTGCGAGGTACAGAATAACCCGAAACCTTAAAGGGTCTATCGGGACCTGGGACCGAAACGTCCTGGTAGGAATCAGGATTAAGTGGTGAAAGCTTATGGGAATTGCGGTTCAAAGCCCTAAATCTTGAGCCCGCTGAGGCTTTAGGGCGGGTTTGAAAACAGGAAGCACAGGTACCGATGCAATGGGATTCTACACGTACGGCGGGCATGCACTTTACATGTATGTACACACGCATACTATGTACATATAACCATAGCATACACATATATGGGTATGTAGCATTCCGGGTTTTCAACATTCCGCATGACACTAACAGTCATAGTCGTTTTGTTGTCAAGGCAAGAGTACCGGTTCTAAGTATAAGTATCTATATGTCTGTGTATGGATCGTTTCAGTACATATCTATACGTTCACCTAGTGCAGCATAATAGCCATAAGAAGACTATATATATATACATATATATATATGTATGTATGTATGTATGTATGTATGTATACATATGTAAATATACAGATATATAAACATACTTACATGTGTATTTATATATATATATATATATACATATGTTTGTTTGACTATATATGTAATGACTGAAGCTTCACTGTAATGCTACTTCTGTACATCTGCATATAGTGCTCCAACGGAACTATCATACACGAGTATGCATGGTTCTACTAGGTTGTAATGTATAATGTGTCAAACTAGTGTTTATGCTTTTACACAAATACAAACTCATATAGACATGCATTCTGCTGGTTTGTATTGTTTCACAGTTCGCGATAGTTTAGTGTATTGTTTCATGATCCTGTCCATTAGTTTGGATTTCACTTTATCACATTGCCCTGTGCTTTGTCTCATGCTGTTCCATGTTGCATATGTCATGTTCTTGATAAGTGCTTGTAGTATGCCACAGATATACCTGTACATCATACCATATACTGCTGCATCTTCCCATGCCACATTACGGCATGTTCTACAGAATTCCACCATACCGTGGTGCATCGTATTGTACTGTATTTCATCATGTCATCTTATGCTACCATGTTTTTGTTTTACGACGACCTATCGTAGCTTGTACTCATCTTGTATGTCATTTTAAGATGTTGGAGTTCATGTCGTTTTACTGTACTGTATCACGAGATATGTGTATATGTAAACACACATATGTGTCTGTGTGTCATGCTGTAGTGCTTATGCTAAGTATATGATACTAAAACTCTGTGTTGTCAAACGACATATCAAGTCAACTGACATATCAAGTTCTATCATCGTATATAACACAGTAGACTTTTGAATTTGTCGCCTCTTGTTGTAGTCAAATTGTTTTGTTGCATGGTCTTTCATGTGTTTTGACAGTTATACTATGTTTTACGGTATATGATGCCGTTCTGTATTATGCTATGTTATGCGTTGCCATGGTATGGGCCAAAGCCCAGAAATCCAGGCTAATCCTCAAAACTGGCATCCCTGGCAGTGGCCACTCACATAAGTACGTATTATTCTTCTCAGAGTTATACTCTGTAGGTATTGTGCCGTAGCATATAACCTACTATATGTACTCAAGCCGTCGACCCCGAATCCTAAGCCCTAAAGAACCTTACACCCTAAACCTTAAACCCTACAAACCGTACACCCTACACCTTAAACCTCAAACCCTAAACCCAACCTTAACCCTGAATAACCTACCCTTTTAGGGTTCCTTATTATGATTTCTTTATATAAGTCCTTAAAAAGGTAGGTCCTTCAGGGTTAAGGAAAACCCTAAGCCTCGAATCCAAAACCACAGCTGGCGAGGCCGATGGAGCGGCTCGGTCACGCGTTTGCTCGGCAGCTCACGCCCCTCGACCTTCACTGGGTCTCAACTGTAGCTCTTCGGGTTTAGGGTTTACCCATAGGCCCCAAAGTAGTTCCTTTTGGGGATTACCTTATAGGATTCTATACTTCAATGAGTCTCAACTGTAGCTCTTTGGGTTTAGGGTTTAGAGTATAGTATAGGCCTTGTATGGTTTTAGGTTTTGGGTTTATAAGGTGTTTAACAGGGTTTGCCGTGGACTAGCGCGTAGGCGATAGTATCTTGCGACAAGGTTGGGTCGGGTGCATCGCCCTATGGGGTTTGGGGTTTAGGCTTCCAGAGGGTCTCAAGTATTGGGTTTAGGGTTTAGGCCTCCGGAGGGTCTCAAGCAAGGTTTGTATTGTTTTGGATTTAGGTACCCGCAGCATCCGTTAAAGTGGTCCCAGTTTTCTGATGAGCAGGAGGTTTAAGCAATGCTCTGGCTTTGCAGACAGCTTGAGGTTGACCTGTGCAGATGTGCGTTTGCTTTATTGGATAAATAGTACAAGTTGTGCAAAGAGACACAGAAACGGTGGAAAGGTTCTGGGACGTCTGCTGCGGAAAACTCCCGGAGAAGAAGCGGAGGGCCAGAAATCAGCCTCGGGGCTTCCTCATTATGTTGTCCCTTCCCTAAGGCCCCAAAGTAGTTCCTTTTGGGGCTTCATATTAAGAATCCTATGAGGTAATCCCTAAAAGGAACTACTTTGGGGCCTATGGGTTGTGAACAGAAAAAGGCACAACATTGAAGACGGGAAGTCGCATTCCGGACACGGTCTTGGAACTGAACGAGTTCTCCAGGGCAGCTCCAGATTCCGTGTCGAGTTCATCCTTGCCGAGCCGAAGAAACTCTTTGCGACTTTCGGCCTCGACCCCCGCAGTTCGGGAGAGCAAGTACGGTCAGGATCCCTGAACCCGAAACCCTAGGATGATAAGGTCGAGAAGGAGTGTTTCATCATGAAGCTCGAGCCGATATGATGTAGGCGCCTACTGTAATAATTAATTAGAATGGGGGTTTGGGGGTTTACGAAGGGTTACAAACGCACTATAAGCCTTGCACACGGCATCTGCAAAAACCTTCGAGCACGATGTCGCAGGGCTCAGATTTTCGTGTAGTGTAGTGGTTTCGGAATACAGGCTTTTTTGCATCTAAGAAATGTGATTTAGGGTGCGTAGGGCTTAGTATTCATGAGGGTGTTTGGCGGGGTTTCATAGGGCTCAGGACCGTTTGGGGTTTCGGGCTTGTGTGTATCCTTCCAGGCGATCCCAAACCACAAATGACAACTGCACGAAGCCGCTTACAAGCCACGACAATGGCGGAAATTCGCGGCAAAGCCGCGAGGCAACTGGAGGTGGCAAGCCCATTGCAGGTACTGCCATTACAGTACGATAGTCTCCAAAATCTTACACTAAGTACAGTAGAAGCAGAAAAGTTGGAACCCCAACAGCCTCAGTCCTGAAGAGTAATGTATGGGGAGTCCCAGCACTATTTGGCCTTAGTAATCCGGTTTCCAACTTTAGCGAAGGCCCTAAAGCCTGAACCCTGCAATCCTGCGCCTTAAGCCCGTGCCCCAAGGAGGCTTCAGTGAGTAGAGACTAAGAGGGACGCAAGAGTTAGCAGACAGATGTCGAGAACATGTCGATTATCGGAACCAGCCCTAAGCCCTGAGCCTTAGACCCAGAACCCTACGCCCCGAATTAACCGGAATCCTGCAGCCTAAGCTTTAATTAAGCCCAAAGCTTGAGCTCCTAAACCCTAAATCTCCGCGGTTGAGGTTTGAGGTTTAGTGGGTTAAGGGTTCAGGTAGGGTTTAGGACCCTTCCAACCTACAGCGCTTCGTCCTAAACCGACAAGGCCATTTGGTCGAGACAAGCGTCGTGTTTCTCCACGGTGGTGGCTTCGGGGAGGGCAAGCTCAGCGGCTATCTTCTCAGGCGCCTTGCGGAGCAGGTTTACGATTTGAGGTCAGGGATTGTGTGTTAGGTGTTAAGGTGTGCTTTTTGTTTGAACCCTAACCCAGACAAGCCAAAAGCCCGAACGCGAAACCGTTGGGTATTATTATCATGTGTACATATGTGTACTATAGGGGCCTGTATAATTACTTATACTATTCTGGGGTTCCTTATATCATCACCACAGTATAAAATGACCCCAAACCCTATTCTAATCATTACGGCCCCCATATTACGGGTTTTTGGGCATGGTCGTGCTGGCTTCACGCCGACAGAGCGCAGGGAAAGACGTCCCTCCTTATCACTAAGCAGCCTAATCCCACGAGGCTCCTGATGCAGGGGGTGCGGCGGAACTATAGGGATTCTCAATAGTCAATAGTTATCACCCTCTAATTAATGAAGGTGCCTCGAAACCCTCTTCTAACTGCTATGATACCGAGTAGTTTCCGGTGAGGCTATGTAAACCTTGGAGCCTTGCAATCGGAAACGCAGACATCTATGGGCCATAGGCCTCACGTTAGGGCATTCATGATAGCAGCATAGCAAGCATAGCAGTGCTAGTAGTGCTATGCATGAAAGGAAAGCCCAGAATCTGAACCTGAAATCTTATCCGAAGCTGTCGGCCCAAGAAGCCCTCAACATAACGTCCTGCATCTAAGCTGAACTCTAAGCCCTCTTCCCTTGTTCATTGCAGTCTTCGGGATGCTCAGTCGAGCATACCGAAAAATGGCGCGTAAGACAGAATCTAAGGGCCTGAATGATGGTGGTTCTATATGATTTTTGTTCATATGCCCTGGAACTCTATGATAATGGGCCCTTCTATGATGATCACATTTGTGCATCGTCCTTGAGGGTTCCTGGAAAGCCCCAGTCAGTACTTTCAGGCAAGATGCGCTGCGGCACCCACCAGACTTTCAGTGGTCCCTTGGAACAAAGCTAGAGCTGCGTTGAAGGTTTCAGGGTTCAGGGATCGTTTTCAGTGATGTTCGTTCTTGCGAATTTCTTTCAAGCCATCGTAACTTTCATGAAAGCAGTCATCGAAGCATCACCAAAACTGGACCACACCGAAGCCCGCAAAAGGTCTAAGGACTGAAAGTATCAAATACTCACGCTTAAAAGGTACCTCAACCCTCAAAAACGCCAGAGGTAGCAACCACCAAGCTCCCTGCCCTAAGCCATGGTTGTCCCTAAACCCTAAACCCTACCCCAGCAGCTCTGAAGCTCCAATCTCCAATGCAAACTCCGAAGCCCCAAATCAACGTAGAAACCTGACTAAGAAACCCTCGCCCTAGAAACCCAATATGTTAGGATTCATATAAGGAATCCGAATAAAGACCCAAGGTTTCGTAATCAGGTTACTATAATGCAGGGGAAGCCAGAAGGTTGGAACAACATTATACTCATGCCCTTAAGGTGAAGTATAGGGAATCCCAGCAGCAATCATCCCTCATCAATGTTCCATCTTTCTGGGATTCACTAAACTCAGAGACCATATAAATCCTAAGCCCTAAACCCTGAACTCACTAAACTCACTAAACTCACTAAACTCAGAGACCATAGCCCGACAACTCTGTAGAGCTGCCAAGGCGTGTTTGCCATGGAGACACAGATGCCGAAGGTCTGGGGTCCACATGTTGGCCCATTGTTGAGAGTTTAGGGTTCATTGTTGTTTAGGGTTTAGGAGTTTAGGGTTTAGGGTTTCCAGGATCCACGGTCGAGTCTTGACTTCGGCTGCTGTTTGGAGCAGTCTGAATCGTTGTTTTTCCAAGGTGTACCAACAGTATGCAGGAGCGTACTGGCAACTATGCTCACCCTCCTCCTTATCATCATCCTCGTCATCATCACATCGTCATCGCCATCGTCGTCGTCATCATGATGTCCATCAAGATCGTTGCCGTCCTCTTTGTGACTCTCCACACTCATCATCACCAGCATCATCATACTGGTAGTCATGAGAATGGCCGCAGTCAATCCCTGCGCACCAAAACGATCCTGCAATATGGAAGACTGAAACTACATCTTTAGGAAGACGGTTTCTTTATAGCTCTCACAGGTTCCTACATGCATACCGTGAACAGTAAACAGTATACCCTCTCAGAAGCCCAGTCTAACCATTCAGCCCCCTTTTCTTTCAGTATGGTACGCCGTTGCGGCGTGTATTTTCGCATCGCACTTTGATGTATTTGATTACAGTTGTTAATATGCAAATACAGAAAACAACACACTACAGGCCCCAGTTGTTCATGCGAGTCGGGAGTTGATGGATTCAGAGGTACCAGTCTCCAGTATGGACCCCGGAAAGCCCGACAAACAACTCCCAAGCACTATGCTGGTCACAATCACAAGGCCACCCGCGCCCAAATTACTGGGTTCTTGCTCAAGGATCTAACTAACTTAGGTTACCGTAATCGAGAAGCCATACTATTTACAAGAGATCCCCAGTATGGTAACTTCCTTAACTAGAACCTCAAACCCTAAACCCCTATGCAAGAGCCCAAATTGAAAAGCCCTCACTCAGGCGCCGCCGACGACGCCGGTACGCTTTCGCTGCCGCGGCTGTCGGTAAAGGCGCTGCCAGGCCAGCGCGTTGGGAGTTGGTTGACTTGGGTTTTGGGGCTCTGATTTGAGCGTGTGTTAGTTGAATTAGAGTTTAATGGTCATGCAGGTAACACCTGGAACCTAGCCAAACTTAACCTTACGATTTCAGTGTTGCAGGGTGCAGAATCCCGACGACACCGAAGCTTTAAGCCTACAAGTACACTCCCGAGCAGTGTTTCCAGCGCGCCTGTCGCAGGAGGCGCCCTCTTGGCTGAACTCAGCGGAGGTATCGCCGGCTTTGCTGGAAGAGGTGACATCAGGGTCAAAGGTTGAGGTGAACCCGGGCTTTGGGGTGCAAGGATTTGGGTGTCTAGGGCTACCTGGTTTGTCTGTTTTGGTTGCGGGGTTTAGAAGGTTAAGGGTTTCAGGGTTCAGAGAACTCTTTAGGGTTTGGTGCTGAGGGTTTCGCGGTTATCGGGCTGACGGGGTGAGATTTGCAGGTTCCACAGCTTTCAGCGATTCCGTGTGTGAACAGATTCAACAAATGCAGCAGGTGCCAGTGTGCTATGTTCGTCCTGGACCTGAAACCCTGTAGCCCCAGACCGTAAGATATGAACCTCCAAAAATTAATCGGCAATAACCTTGAAGCTGTAGGCCGTTGCATGTGGCTGAGTGCTGTAAGGTTTTGGATTGGTTAGGGAAGTGTGAGGCTTGACGGGGAGAATTCGAATATCCAAGAACCCAACTCAAGGTGCCGTGAAGCAGAGGACATGTCCCGCAGCATAACAGAGAAGTCCAAGCCTGTCTCCAACCCTAAACCCTAAACCCCTAAACCCTAAACGCTACGCCCCTGAATCCAATGAAGAAAGTAAGACTCGCCTCGAAGCCCAGAGTTGCAGTTCCCCAGGTCGGATCTCGAAGCAACACTGCTTACCCAGAGACTCCAAGGAATATTCCTGAAATCATATTAGGGATCCTACTATAATTTAAGGATTATTCCTTAATTAAGAGATATTGGAGTCTCTGGGAATGCTTACGGGAAACCCAGATGATGGTACTGCTGATGGACAAAATCCTTCATTAAAGGGATCTATAAGGGTACCTTTAAGGGGCTCCTTTAAGGGATCTATAGGGATTTAGGGTTTAGGGTTTAGGGATATAAATCCTGCATTACCCATTATAAGGAATATACCATAGTTCCCATAGTTTGGAGTCCTTAGGGTCATGCAGGATTTTGTCCATCAACAGTAAGGATACCTGCCAGTGGGTTCCATATGCTAGAGAACTGCAGGGGTAGGGGTAGATTGCCTTCAACCAGCCCAGCGAAACCGTATTGAATACAAGGATTGCCGACGGTTTGGGGGACGGGGTGCGGGCCATAAACCCTAAACCCTAAACCGATATGTGCTGTTGAATCCCTCGCTTCGCATCGCAACCCACGGTAGAAAGAAAGGAAGATCCAAGAGCCCTGCAGCACAATAGGCCCGCAGGTTAACCTAGTAGTCGAGTAGGTAACCTTTAACCGTTTTTGGGTAGTGTAGTCCCTATATAATCCCTATATATCCAAAAAGGTTAACCTTTGGTTCCCCATGATACCCGACAAGTAGGTTAAAACGCCACATCCCAAAACCAAGAATCCTAAACCCGCCAGCCGCATCCTGCTAAGGCCTGCAGAAAACCCTGAGCGAACGCCATATTATACCCCCCTTCAAACTATAAACCCTCAACCCTATCAACCCCATAAGCTGTAAACCCTCAACCCTTTACACCCCATAAACTATAAACCCTCAACCCTATAAACTCCATAAACTATAAACCCTCAACCCTATAAACCCCATAAACTCTAAACCCTCAACCCTATAAGCCCCATGTATAAACTCTAAACCCATAACGACCCTCAGGCAAGGCGCCCCTGGCTTTGAAAGGGTTCTTGAGGCGCCTCTTGGAATCTGCCTCTTCTGGTTTAGGGTTATTTGGGTATAGGGTTCTTGGGTTTTGGGTTTTGGGTTTAGGGTTCTTGGGGTTTGGGTTTAGGGTTCTTGGGGTTTGGGTTTAGGGTTCTTGGGTTCTGGGTTTAGGGTTCTTGGGTTTTGGGTTTTGCGTTTAGGGTTCTTGGGGTTTGGGTTTAGGGTTCTTGGGTTCTGGGTTTAGGGTTCTTGGGTTTGGGGTTTTGGGTTTAGGGTTCTTGGGGTTTGGGTTTAGGGTTCTTGGGTTTTACGGTTTAGACTTCAGGGCTGAATGTTAAGGTTCAGGGTTTCAGGTTGAAGGTTTAGGGCTTGAGGTTTCGGGTTTTGGGCTACATCACCTGCGCTTCGGCTCTCGGAGATTTGTGGACACCAGTTTCGAAAGTGGCTTACGCAGTTTCGTTCACGAAGGATGGTACAAGGCAGACCCTAAATCCTAAAAGCCTAAATCCTAAACCCTAAACCCATTTAAGAGGAGGCTTCCAAGCTTGGACCTCCGAATTTCAAGGCAAGGTCTGGGATCTCGCGCGTTTGGTGCAGTGGTGTCAGGGGGGGTTCCGAGCCGAGAGCCCATCGAAGGTTCCGTCCGTCAGTGATTCAGGGCTCAGGGTGGGTTTTGAAAGAAGCTTTCAGGCTACAGCGCTAAGAGTTGTAGAGAGTTTGATAGGTTTTATTTCACTTGTAGCCCTAAACTCCACGAAATGGCAGGTATGACCCGTGTTTGTTAGGTATAACCCTCAGCAGCGAATTCTTGGAAGTTCAGTGGCTAGGATGGAAGTTCAGGGCCTGAAACCGTAAGTTTTAAGTGAAGGTTTGTGGAATCAGGCAAAGCACCGCTCGGTCCGATCCTTTCAAGTTAGTTACTAACTAGCAGCATCGGGGTCAGAGGAATTTTCAATACTAGCATCTTTACAGTCTCTATGACCCAGAGCCCTGGCCCCTCTATCAGCAGTCCAAGTCGTTGTAAACAGAGACAGATATTTTTTTGGCAGAATCCAACCAACAAGGAGCCATATAACAGGACCTGAAGAGCAGGTTGTTCAAGAACACGATGTTTCCGGAATGCATCGTGATTAAAACGACTGTCAAGGCAAAATCTCGAGCAGGTTTGGACAACTACGGTCCTGGTGAGATACCTGTTTTTTGCCGGAAGATTCGGTCGGTTCCGTCAAGGACAGCAACCTCGAGGCGGTATTGGGCATGGATGGAGTGCCAAACCTTTGGAGGGAGCAGCTGCAGTGGGACAATCCCACAGGATCCAGGCTTCCCACACCTTTTTCAAGAGCATTGCCAAGGAGGAGGACAGGAATCAGGTCGTGCCGTTTGCCCTGCACCCTGGCGCCAGACCCCAAAAAGCCCAAATCTGCAAACTCGCAACCCTGAACTTAAAGGCCCCAATGAGTTACAGTAAAAGCCAGAAAGTTGGAATATGATTATCCTAACCCTTCTATGGTAAATTATAGGGTATCCTACCATGAAACCATATTCCAACTTTCTGGAGTTCCCTTTAAAGCTTAAACGCAGTCCAGGATCGCCCCAAGCCCCAAACGAGAGCTTCAGTCCGAAAATAGAGGACACCAATGCGGGTTCAGGGTTTAATTATATAGGGAATAGGGTTTAGGGTTTTAGGGTTTAGGGTTTAAAGGTTGGCCCCCAACTTATCGTATTGAAATTTGGGCCACTGAACCCTTAAACACTTAAATCCCAAACCCCCAAACTTACTCGCTTAAGTCCCAAGCCTGGAAAGAAGGAACCCGGAACGGGGAACATCTGCAAGACCGCCCAAAAGCCTGCACTCTTAAAGCTACCCGTTATAGAACCAGGAAAGTATAGAAACCCAGATCCCAAACCCTTAACCCCGAACCCTAAGCGAGCCTTCAATTCTCAGCACCCTGAAAACATTTCCGAAAAACCCTAAACACACCTAACCCTGCACCCTAAGCTCCCATCTTTAAGGGTCCAAGTACTCCCTATTATAGGGTGTCTGGGCCTTTTTAGGTACCAAGAACCATAGAGGACTACTTGGACCCTTCGGGTATTGTAAGAGCCTCTAAAATAGGGGCCTAAATAATTACCTATACCATTTTGGGGGTTCCTTGTTATAATTATAGTATAATATTCCCCAAAACCCTATTCTGATGATTAAGGCCCTTATATTGCCTGGAGAAGAGCAGGCAACGGAGCGAGGGGCTGGAATTGGCTCTCACCACGTGGAGCCCTCAGACCTTGAGTTCAGGTTATAGGCGTTAAGCTTAGGTTTCAGGGTTTCGGCAAACTTTTAGCGGCGTTCTTGTGTTGTGTTGTATGGTGCGTTTATTTTTTTTTAAACGCGCTTGTGGTGTTGTTTCAGGGGTTTCTGGACAGTTAGTTACTCATTGTGCGATCCTGTCTTAGAGCTGTGTTGATAGGTATTGCAGAATTTGTTGATAGCGATTGGTGCAGGTTTCAGGCTGAGTAAAGACTTGTTAGCAGTTCTACAGTTCTACATACCTTACCTTTGGTTAGTAGGGAACAGTAGTTATAATTGTACCCCAATCCTCCATTCCCTACTAACTAAAGGTAAGGTACAACACCGGGTAAAACCATCATTGAAACCGGAAATGCAAACCACCAAAGCTCACACCTCAACGACTGAGCACACAAAACCTCTAAACTCCAAAATATCCTCAACAGCTTAGACCCGAAGCCCAACAAATCACAAAATCCCAAAGCCGTACCTGTAGCCCCAAATCTTGCAGACTTGTAGTTTATGAGTCGGTGACAGAACGAATCGTAGGGTTCTAGACCCCTTTAAACCGCAGGGTAGAGGTTCACGCATAAACCCCAACACCTGTATCCGAAAAGCTACAGCCTACACCCCGAAACCCTGCACCCCCTAAACCCTGAACCCCTTAAAGCCCTAAAATCCTGAATCCTAAGCCCCCCAAATACCCCTAAAAATCCGAAATCCTCAATCCTGAACCACAAAATATCGCAAAACCCCCCTCAAGGATCCTGATTCCTAAATCCCCTCCAAAAAAATATCGCAAGGTGCGACTCCTTCGGCTTGCCCTGTGGACCCATCTCTTGGTTGGAGCTGCGGCTCTTCTCGAGCTCCTTGGCTCCGGCTCTCTGAAACGGGAGTTTCCGGAAACTTAACTTATAGGGATTATAATAACCAAAAAAAATACAAATATTTCTAATTAGAAATAGTTTTATTTTTTGGTTAATATAATCCCTAAGAAACAGCTAAAATTGTAATTTTTTTTTTTTTTTTAAGTTCAGTATCGGAAACTTCTGGGCTTTGGAGTACCTTACTTTATTACTTTGTTCCTAAAGGAACCATTATTCAATACACTTTTTTGAGCCCTGGCTACTTAACAGCCCAGAATTAGGGGTACCTGGCACCTTGCAAGGGATCTATAAGGGATCTGTAGGGTTTTGGGTTTTGGGGGTTTCCGAAAATCAGGGGTACCTCACTTTGGGGTATCTTATTTTGGGGTCCTGATAATATCTGATAATAAGGATCCTACTATTAGTGTACTTTTTTTGGGTCCACTGTTTTCGGAAACGCCCGAATACGAAACTCAGGAGGGATCTTCACGAGTTTGTGACGGGAATCATCGTTGGTTCCTTGGGGTTTTATTATAAGGTTTGCATGCAGGCCCGAATCCGTCGCCATGCTGTTCCTTAATGCATTGCTGAATATAACTAACCCCCCCAGCTCTTGATGTAATGCTGGCTTCGACACAGAGCCTATGGTTTCAAGCTTCTTTGAGGCATGGACTGGTCAAGACGAGTGTTCAGCTACACCTCGGCCGTCCAATGCAGTTGCATTTGGGCGGGGTAGCAGGGTACCCTAACAACAAGTTCCCCCAAACGAACCCTAGAGGATCCCTGAAGAGGAACCCATTCAGGAACCACGAAAGCACCAACCCTGAATCCAAACCCCGAATCCCTGTACTCCAAGCCCTACACCCCAAACTTTTTTAACCCTAAACCCTAAACCCTAAACCCTAAGCCGTAAATCTGAACCAGCCTGAGGCCCCAAACCCGAAGCCCGGAGCCCTTAAACCTGTAGGTATTCAACTTCTCTAAACCCTAAACCCTAAAAACGTTAAAAGTTTAAACCGTAATCCCCAAACCCTAAACCATAATCCCCAAAACCTAAACAGTAATCCCTAAACTCGTGAAACCCTTAAAACCCTAAACCCCGGGGTCCATGCCTGCAGGCTTTCGATGCCAGGCGCCCTCAGGAGCTACAGCCGACGGAGCCCAGCTCTTGCATCTCGGTGTTGTTGCTTCTTGGGTTTTTTGAGGGATTAGGATTTGGGGTTTAGTTTAGGTCTTAGGGTTTCAGGGCTTTACGGGTTGGGGTCTGGTGTTGTGAGTGAAGGGGTGTAGGGTTTAGGGTATCTCGGTGTAGGCTTTATTTTGTAGCTGCGTAGGCTCATGTTTGCCATGTGCTTGATCCTTCGGTTATGTACAGAAAATTTTTCTAGCCTCGCCATACATGTTAAAGGTGGCTGTTTTGAGGTTGGGCTTAGAAGTTCAGCTGGCTCTTGCTGAACAACTGCTCTGCATTCGTGCCCTGAAATCTAAACCCTAATATATGGGCCTTAACAGTTACCTATACTATTTTGTTGGGGGGGTCTTTACTATAAGTATAGTATAATGGCCCCCCAAAACCCTATTTTAATTATTAAGGCTTCTTTTTCTTGTTACCGAGGCCTCGATTCAAGCTTCAGCGTAAAGCCCCTGAACCATCTCTGCGTTGACTAAGCTGGCTTCCTGAACCCCCCCATTCATTTAAAGCTCATTACCTCTAGGTGGCAATTTGGGAAACTTTTGAGTTTCCCTTATGGATCCTATAGAGGTACCTATTCATACATACTTTTCAGAGCCCCAACCCAGATCTGCACCTTGCCCCCAAAGCAGAAAGCGCTACTCCGACATTCTGTGAACCCTCAACCCTCATCCCGGAAGTCGGTAGCCTGAGTCCATACCAACCTAAACCCCTACCTGGACCCTAAGGAACCTACCTTTTCGGGTTCCCTAATATGGTTTCTTTATGTAAGTCCTTAAAAAGGTAGGTTATTTGGTGTTAAGGTAAGATAAGCCTGCGATCTGAATCCTAATCCCCTTACCCTCCAACTCCGTAAGCCCTCTCCTGCCTCTAGCCCCGAGCCTGAAACCATTGGCGTGGACCTTTCCTTGGCTGCTGTTTCTAGAGCCTTAAAACAACCCAAAACCCAAAAACCCTAGGGCCAAAACCCTCACCCCTAAACCTTCAAGCCGTGACGCAAGACCCAAAGCCCTAAACCCTCAAAGAGCAGCCAAGCGCTGTTCTCAACTCCTTTATCACTACAGCTTTCAACCAAGAGTCCTAAACTGCATACTCCCGGTACTATAGGGGCCTAACGCAGTAATTACCAATACTATTTTGGGGGTTGCTTATTTTTAACTTATAGGCAGAATGGGGCCCCCAAACCCTATTCTGATTGTTAAGGCCCCTGTAGTAGGGATCAAGGTTTATGCTTCAATCCACCCCGCTCGGACAAGCCTACAATCGAAGGTACCAACCCAGCATCCCGCTTCTGCGACAAGAGTTCCACCTTGTCCCCGTCAAGGGCGAGGTGGGACAGGGCACATGCTTCCCTTTGGGCTCATGTCAGTGTTGATGTAACCGAAAGCCAATCAAAAGCCCTAAACCTCCCGCGCCCTGAAATCTTAAACTTTTGGGCCCTGCAAACTCTACAACCTCTAGGCCCCAAACTACAGACCCTGCGCCCGATAAACCCTAAGCGTGAGCCCAGAGATTCAACATGGTGCGCCGCTTCCAATTCCTGGTCGACTGCGTGGCCTTGAGTATCTGTCTCTCAAGGGCAAGAGAGCCCCGAAGTTCACGCTTTCATGGCCACTGCTGAATTGGCACAACTGGAACGAAGTGTGGGACACATGCAGCGAGGACGCTGCAACAGTCATCGCGGAATTCACACGCCAACGCGGTCACAAAGCTGCCACAGCAGAAGACCATTCTCACACGTTCTGGTGAGGGTTTGGGATTCGAGTGCCTGCAGGGTCGGACGACCGAGCGTTTCTTGGCGTTGTGGATTAGCAGGGGGGAGACTTCCTTCGACCAGGGTCTAGAGTCTAGGCAGAGTTTAAGGGTTTAGTGTTTAGGTGTTGGGGTCTATGGTTTACCCTAAGGCCCCAAAGTAGTTCGTTTTGGGGGTTCATATATAGAATCCTATAAGGTAATCCCAAAAAGGAACTACTTTGGGGCCCATGGTGGGTTTAGGGTTTTGGAGTCGGGTTTTAAGGGTGCAGCGACGTCAAAGCGTAATCCCCGCAGCGATTGATAGGACTCGTGCTCTTCTGGGTTGCAGAGCAGCCTACAGTTGCTTAGGGTTTAGGGTTTAGGGTTTAGGCTTTAACAGCTTCTTGGCTCGAAAGACTATGCAACGACTCACAATTCCCTCCCTCCAAACCCGCACAAGTTTCGCATGTGGCAACCACCCCGCCTCCCCCCCAACCAATACGCTAGTCTAGAAGTGATCTATCGACTACAAAATATGTAGGACGCCCTTGCAAGGACAACTGGCACGGTCGAGGGTGTAGGGCTCCGCTGGGTGCTTTAGGGTGTTAGATTTTTTTGGGTTCGGCCAGGCTTCCACCAAAGTCGCAGTGGAGCGATTACGAGGCGCTGCTCCCAGATACCTGCATACCTGTTACGTGTATGTGTACGGAGATAGATAGATATAGATGTATAATATGCACATGTATATGTACATGTATTTGTATAATCTGTATATGCATATGCATGCCACATCCATACACACACACACACATATATATATATATATATATACACACACACCTGCGTACCTATACAACTGTACCACTATATACGCCGATACATCTTTACATCTACATACGTACATTGTATGCAGTAGCTTGAGTGTCAGGTGTATACTCTGTTGGTGCCAAGGGCCCCGCCTCGACAAGCAGCCCTCAGGGGGGGCGTGTTTCTACACAGACAGTGACTTCAGGTTCTAAGGCAGTTTAAGGTTATGCAGTTGTTATCAGTTGTCATATAGCCTCTTTGTCGAAGCCAATCCAGCGACAACCTTTGAAAGTTGCAATGTCCGCGACTCTGAACCCGAGATCCTGTGCTGAATCAGAATGTCAACTGCAGCATTTCTTAGGTTGCCTCCCAAACCTTTCACCTTCAAGCTACAACGTGCAGGCAATAGGAGCCACCGGTACTGCGGGCTCTGACTAGGACTTTGGAGTTAAAGGTGCAAACTTCCTTCTAAACCTCATATTATTCTGCTATCATCTACCCCAAGTTCATGTTCTAGTTAATGGCCTATATCACGGCTTCAAAGGATGCAGGATTCCGGCTTTCCCTCTCACTGCCTGCAGGATTTAGGGCGTCGGAACGATGAACCCCAGATGTGAAACCTTAGGGTTAAGGGTTTAGGGACATGGCACTCAGAGCCCCATCCCTGAAGCCGCAACCCTGGAACTAAACCTCGAACCCTGAAGCCAAAGCACCACCCCAAACCCCAAAGCCCCAAACTTAGCGCCTTACACTCCAAAAAATCACAAACACAAGACACGACTTATCATACCTCGCCCACCGCCTCCCCGCATCACCCTCCACCTTATAGAGCCTATAAACTCTACACCCGAACCCAACATAAAAACAGCAAATCACTCCCAGGATCTGCTTTCTTGGCCTGGCTCCGCCCGGGCGCACTGGGGCCTTTCGTCTGCAAGGGAGGCTGCGACGTCTAGCGTTGAGGCCGGCTTGTATCGTAATAATCATAATACGATAAGAGTATATACGTACATATACATATACATATATACATACATACATACATACATACATATATATATAATGACAGTAACACTAACAACAACTACTACACCAACAACACCAGCAGCAGCAACAACAACAACAACCACCACAACAATAATAGTCTACAGTTGCCATTAGAACCCTGACGCGAATTATCAAACAAAGCTACTACGTTGATTGCGGGTGATGCCCAATTCTGATTATTAAGGCCCCTCTTCTATACCCTTATAGTCGCCCTTTATATAGAACCCTTTGGATAGTAGACCTCAGGGCATTTCTCGTAGCGAGTGGTGTTTGATTCTGCTGCCTGCGAGCTGATCCTCATGTGGGAGTTTCCGAAAGTTAGGGCTACCTTATTTTGGGGTCCTTACAATAAGGATCCTACTATTTAGGGTACTATATTCGGGTCCCCTGTTTTCGGAAACTCCCATGTTTCTGCTCTTGTAAAATCCAAGGGCGGATCGCGAGGAGGACCGACAGGGCTAAGGGCACAGGGTTTTGGGTGTTTGGGTTTGGGGCTTAGAGTTTAGGGTTTACGGTTCAAGGTTTGTTGGTTTAGGTTTTTGGGTTTAGGGTTCAGGGTTTAGAGGTTTATAGGGCTTATAGGGTTTATAGGGTTTAGGGTTTTGGGTGTTTGGGTTTGGGGCCAGTTCTTCCGAAACCTGGGAAGCTCTAGAAGCCTGGGCCCCACCTGGAGCTCCCGTCTTGGAGACTCACCGTAGGAACTGGTAGAAAGGGACCCCTACAAGGATAGGCTATGTATGGTTCACGTAGACTGGGCTTCCAGAGCTGGAACCTGGCACTCTTGACTTGCTGGGAATCATGGACTCATGACTGATACTGCTATGATGGGGCTTTTGGGTTTAGGGTGTACCTGGACCCCCAAAAGTATGTAGACCCTTTATAGGTTTTGGGCCATTAGTTTACCTACTTTTGGAGGGTCTAGGTAAGGCTGAGGTGACACTGATACTAACAGGGTCAGAGCCTCGAGCTACTACCATGTCTCAGACGCCAACACGACTGTGCCGCATAAGAAAGAGCTGGTTTGCGACAAGGGTATCCTCGATTTCTTGATTAGGCAGCCCGGCTACGATAAGAGCGAGAATGCTGTACTGTACCCCACAAGCTTGCTCTAATTGTTTTTTTGCTGCTAGGGTATGCTCGACTTCTAAGTCCCGTTTGGCACATATTGAAAGGCTGAGAGGGCACTGATCAAGGGCAAAGCTAAGACAAATTGTCGACTAAGCTAAGAGCATCCTACTGTAGTTGGTACTGCTCGTTTCTTGGCGCACGGCTGCCGAGCCCACCGTCTCAATGTCTTAAGCCAATTAATTTTCATAGCAGTGCTACCGCTGCACTGACAAATGACCAAGGACAAGCCCTGTGCATCCAAAAACCTGGTCAGGCTTTCATCCTCTAATTAAGGGGTCATACCCTACTAATTCTAGGGTTTGGGGTCACAGGACAGCGCTGAAGCCCATGCCTCGTCGCTGAAACTGAAAGGAGCTTGCAGGCCCGCTGCCTGTATTATGGCCTCCCAACGATGGCGTTGAGATCGCTTGGCACTGTGTCACCCGGCTGAACAAACAAAGAGCAGACAAAAGGGGCCTAAATCATTACCTGTACTATTTTGGGGCTTCCTTATTATGTTGTTGGTATAGTGGGCCCAAAACCTTATTCTAATTATTAAGGCCCCTGTATTGACGCTCTGAGATTTGCTGGGGAATGGGACGACAACGGCGACGGAAGAGGCGTTGGAGCACTCACCTAGACCTTCAAACCCTAAATCTCTGTGTATAAACTTACCACAAGATACTAGGGCTCGAGAGGCTGCAGCACGGTTTTTGATAGGTCTGATCACAGTGTCGCCTTGAGGCTCTGAGGCTCAACGTGCACACACACACACACACACACAAGACACCCCGAATCCGTCCAAATGCTTGTAGGATTCTATGTAGCTTTCTAAATCACACATAACTTAACGTAGCCTCCAAGTCTACGAAATGGTAGGGTAGTACCCATGCAGATGATTGCCGGATCTCCCTGCCTTACTGAGGATGGGTCCGTGATTGCCGCAGAGCCTGCTCCTGCCAACGCCGAGAGGAGCCTTTTTTGGCTTGGGTGTAGGATTTGGGATTTATGGTTTAGGATGAGGGCGTAGGATTCGAGCATTCGCGGTATTATAAAGCTTGCCGTGGTTGTGTCTATGTCTGTTGCTTGTTTGTCTGTCCGTCCGTCCGTACGTCTGTCCGTGCATGTATGTGTACGTATGTATGTATGCATGTATGTTTGTATGAATCTCTGTATGTATGCATGTATGTATGAGTATGTAGGTAGATCTGTATGTGGGCAGGTCCGTACGTCGGTAGGTCGTCATGTATGCTGTCTGCATGCATGCGTCTGTCGGTCGACCTGTCTGTCTGTATGTAAGTATGCACGTATTTATCCCTTTAGATACTCTCGACCCGAATCCTTGACTCCATAAACCCTAAACCCTAAACCCTAAACCCTAAACCTTCACTTTTGTTGGCCTGGCAAGGATTCGTTCAAGGGGTTGTGGAAATGTGTCTGGTTGATTTGTGGTGGGTTTAAGGACCCGCACATCTTAATTGGGGTGTTGGGTTTTATGCCCTAAGGCCCCAAAGTACTTCCTTTTGGCGTTCATCTATAAAATCCTTTCAGGTAATCCCAAAAAGGAACTACTTTGGGGCCTATGGGTAATAGTCATGGCTGCCAGGTGGTCAGCCGATACCTTGGCAATATACTTCTGTTCTGCGCTCGAAGCCAGAAGCCGGGTGCTCACAAACCTTGGACCACAACCCCCAAGCCGTACTGCCCTGGCCCGGAATCTAAACCTGCATGAAAAGTCGCCCGCAACAAGGCAAACTAGGAAGCGACAGAGAGTTTTTCCCGATCATGACTGCACTGTGACCCTATGGTACCAAGGACGAGCTATCGTGAGTTTCGGCTGGCAGCATCACAGAAGCCTCAACCCCAAACAGCGGAATAAGAAAGCCACGCAACCCAGACAACAGCACCCTGAGCCCTAGCCCTGGCTTTACGCGAAGAAACCCAGCACCTAAGCCTCGCAAAGCCCCGGAGGAGCTGGGGTCCTGGCAATCGCTTGAAGATCGAGGACACCTCTCCCGATAAGATGGGGGTCGGAACACCTACGAAGGTTACGCCCTTGACCTAGATCCTAAACCGTAGACCCCCGTTATGATGATCATATTTACAAGAGACCCCTCCGAGCTTTGCTTTGACTCTTAATGCCTCTGCTGTACCCAACTTGGAACTTCCATGTGGATTTGGCAGGGGGGTTCGGGCTTATGGAATTGCTTGCGGGGATCTAGTATACCCTTTCGCCCTTTTTCTTTGAGCTTTCTTTTGGGGTTCGACGTACAGCTATTCCTTCAGCGCCGTGACGAAACGTATGTTGACTCAACGTAGATGTGGCCCAGGTTCATCCGGAGCCCCGGGATGCACATGTGATCACTTGCCTGAGTGCATGAGTCATGCTCGGCACGGTTCCTACCCGGCCAGCTTTTCGTGTGGAGATCGCTCAAGGCATTTAGCGATGTCGAGTATCCGTCGCACTCGTTCAAGAACGACATGCGGCGTCGAGCATTCTTGGTGCGATCCGGAATCAAGTTGCAGAAGGACGACCGCGGCATCGAAGGGGTTGCGATCCCTGAAGATGAGGGCAGGTCTGAGTCCAAAGAGATCAAAAGAGTGTTTTTGCGTCAAAGGTTCACCAGCAGGACATGTACCCAAGGGGAGCCAAAAAAGGTGTAGGAAAAAAGGGAAGGCACTACTCAGAACCCCTACGTTTTTCAGGGGTCTACGGAAGATCTCTGGGCAAGGGCTCTGGGGGTTTGAGGGTTTAGGGTTGGGGGGTTTTCGAGGTTTTCAAAGCTTATGAGGCGGAAGTTGCCTCACTGGGGCAACTACCGAGTTGAGGGTTTTCCGTCGAAGGTTTAGGGTTTAGGCTCCTGTTCTGGATATATCTGCAGCAAAAAACGGGATCAGGTTTTGCTTTTTGTGTTTTTGCTGGTGAGACTTAGGGCATGCCTTAGAAGGGGCCCCCACCCTGTAATAGTGGTATTTTTGGAATATGATAGGGCCTTAATATAATCCTTATAGTGACTATTACAGGGTGGGGGCAGCTTCTAAGACATGCCGACAGATCACGGGATTTTGTGGTGGGTATATCCCAGAGCCTTAGGCTGTTCCTATGATCCTATGATTAAGGGCCCTGAACCCTGGCATTATGAGTCGCAGGGGAGCCCTCAAAGCTACACCCTCAACCCAGAGCCCGAGCCTTGACTGCTAAGTTATGGATGTGCCGTCCGAGAGCCCGACAATTCGAACTCGTTAGCTTTTCACGTCGGATCTCGCTAACGCTTCTACACTTGCCGAACTCCTAGTCGCATACCAGGTACCGTGCTGGTGGGTGTTTGGAATGTTGAGGCAACCCCCCCCGTTGCTGCGGTGACAGGACCGTCAGGGCACATTGCATCTCCTCCGTGACGACGAAGTCGTTTGGAGGCTTCTGTTCAGCTTTGGGGCTTGTTGGGTTTGGGTTTTCGTTGACCGGAGATGCAGGGTTTAGGGTGTGCCGGCTTTGGCATTGGTTGTTTTAGGATTTCAGCTTGTGACTGAGGGGTGTTTAAGCTTCAGAGCTTTAGGGCTGTAAGTTTAGGGGTTCACAGTTAGGCTTCAGGAGCTTGAGCTTATGCATGTTGCTTCAACTACACATCTTCGACATTGGGAGCTTTTGGTTTCGGGCTCCGTTCGTAGGTCAGGTGTTCAGGGTCGTTTGAGGCTAGGTTGTTTCAGTGCTTAGTGCCTCAGGGCAAGTTCAGGGTTGGGTTTAGGGCTGTTTATGGATTCTCGGGCTTTTAGGGTTTTCAAGTACTTGTTGAGGACTCTTGGTGTTGGTCGAGGCTTTGATGGTCGCGTAAGTAAACCACACCAAGTTGTCGGTCATCAGCACAACAAGACCTGAACCTACATAATGCGAAATAGAGGGTCATATTCAAAACACAAGCTCCAAAAGGAGCATATGGCTCAAACATGAGGAACACACCGGATTCAACGACGGACCCGATAGCGAGAGTTGCATCGCGAGTCAGTCACGGTTCACGTACGGGTTTTGTTGATGCACTAGCCGACATCTTCTCCTTCCTCTTACTCCATAGGTCATGAATCTGCGTTGTGAAGATGGTTGTAGCAAAGGCGGATGTAGATTGCATCTCTCTTAGCCCATGGAGATTTGCTCGCCCGTGTCAGGTGAGACTCTGGCAGTCTTGCATCCAGACGCATTCGTAGGTCGAGAAGCAAAGGTGGTGAAAGCAACTTTGACGGCTCGGCTTGGTGTCTCCAGATTCCGACTAAGACTGTTTGTAGAGGACTCGTCCTGCGAAATTGATGACGGAGAGGTCTTCACTTCAACTCCGGCAAACGTCCAGGTTGTGGTGTGGTTTTTTTGCCGGATGATCGTACACAAAACCAGCGGATGATGCACGCACCCAGGAATGACGAGCTGATTGAATTGGAACACTTGCTCAAAAGCCATCGCAATCCCAACACAAAAAACGATGATGGCAAAATTCCGTTGCACGACGCAGCAAACATGGGACGCATTGAGGCCGTGCAGCTACCGCTTGAGGCAGGCTCAGAGAAGGATGCACAAGCTGGCGGATTTTTTGCGGCGACACCTCTACACCTGGCAGCCCTAAACCAGTGACACCTTTGTTGGTGGCCGTGCCGCAGCAGTAGGTGAAATCCGAAAGTGCGATCAGTGTGGCTACGAGAGCTTGAACATCAGCCACGTCTGCTACATTTCGGATGTCCGACATGTAGCAGAAGTGGCTGATGTTCAAGCTCTCGTAGCCACACTGATCGCACTTTTTGACTTCACCTACTCCACCAACAAAGGTGTCACTGGTTTAGGGTTCAGGGTTTAGGGTTTGGAGTGATGTAGTACGTCTGCTGGTAAGAAGCTGATGCGGAGAAGGATCTCTTGGCTGAGATAGGCGTGACACCTGCATATCTAGCAGCTTTACAAGGCCATCTCGGCGTTGCACGTTATCTGGTGGAAGCTGGCGCTGACAAACATCAGGCTAACAATGACGGCGCCACGCCCTTATACATTGCAGCTCAGCACGGGCATCTCGATGTCGTGAGTTTGCTGGTGGAGGCAGGCGCTGACAAGGATCAGGTTCACAACGATGGCACAACACCAGTGTATATTGCAGCTCAGCAAGGTTGTTGTGCGTTTTCCGTTGGAAGCCTCGAGAAGATAGTAAAGCCCGTAGATGTTGCATCTCAACTTGGGCGGCTCATGTTGTTTGTTTGCTGGTGGAGGCCGGTGCTGACACCGATCAGGCTCGCATTGATGGCACAACACATCACAACACCATTGCACATTGCTTCTCAGCAAGTTGTCTCGATGTTGTGCATTTCCCGGTGGAAGCTGGCACTGACAAAGATTCCGCTGACAAGCCGGGCAGAACACTCCTTCTCATTGCATGCCAGAATGGTCATCTCGCTGGAAGCTGGCACTGACACAACAGGCATCGTGCACTGCTGCTCACAATGGTCGTCTCGATGTAGTACCTTTGCTGGTGGAGGCTGGTGCCGACAAAGATCAGGCCAGAAACGATGGCGCCGCACCCTTGTGGACGGCAGGTTGGGGAGATTACCTCGATGTCGTGCGGCTTCTGGTGGAGAGCCTGCGCTGACAAAGGTGGTTGTCATGATGGCGCACCCCGTGGTATGTTGCATGGGAAAAAGGCCATCGCAACGTTGTGCCTTTTTGCAGAGAGCTGGCGGCGAGAATGATCCGGCCGCCCAGAAACAGCAGTGTAAGAAACGCACCTCAAACACACAGCCACTGAGTTCACCTCCCGTGTTCGCATAGTTCTATTGTATAGCCAAAGGCAAGTTGAGCCCTGAGCCTCATAGTGCCTTCCTTGCTAGTAACCGTAATTCTTAATTACATACATTACCCGTTTAGCCTTGTTATAATACCCTTTTACTCGCCCTTATCGCAGCCTTGTGGCAGCCCTTCCATATAAGTGCACCTACAGTCACTGAGACAGAGATCCTCATAGTAACCCCAGCTATAGGAGCCCTGAAAGGAAAGCTCCTTGTACTGTAGCAGCCCTTGAAGAAGCCCCATACTCGTAACCTCGAAACGATACTACAGGGTTTTTTGAATAGGGTCCCCTTCAAAGGCTACCAGGGTTCTATACTTGTCCCACTTTCAAGGCCACTCTGGGATTCTATAATGGTGTCCCCTGTAAGGGCGGCATGCTTATAGCAACCCTCATCCCAAAAGGCTCCATGTACCTTCATAGTAGATACTTAGGCCTTGAAGGGGTCCCTATATAGCACTTTAAGGCCTAAGTATATACTATATGGGTACATTGAGCCTTAGGGTATCTGGAGCTCTCAAGCGCGCCCGAGGAGTCGCCTCCAGCGCGGGAGCTCCTCGCCCACTTTGGCGCTGGCTTTTCGGGGCCCTTCCCTGGTACGCCTCGAGGCGAAATCGCGGGTTGCTGGTTGAGGAGTTGGATTGGTTGAGGAGTTGGATTTGTTTTCTTTGCTTAGGTTTTGAGGTATAGGGTCCAGGGTTGGAGGATCTGAGCCTTGCAGGCTTTAGTGTTTCAGGGTCTAGGGGAGCCGAATCCGGACCCTCAGAAAAGATAGGTTCACTATCACAAACAAGAGTCCCCTAAGCAAGGCATGCGCACCTTCAATTTTCAACTTATGTCAGTCTTATTGTCGCTAGCATTTTCTGGTAGTGTGATTGCCGCAAGTTACTATCGCTTATTGCGGCTCTGTCGATATTACTATCGTTCCTTTGCTTATGACTACTCTGGCTCAGCCAGATGCCATGTTCTTGCCATGCGGTCGTTGCTTGGACCGCCCTCACGCACTCGTGCTATCGTGCTCCTCTGTAGGATTCCGATTTCGCGGCTGATGATGATGATAATGATGACGACAGGGCACTTCAAAGCAGGAATCACGCAAGCCCACCCGCACCAGAGGGGGGGGAGAGTCCAGCAACGGTGACGATGCTTCCAAAGTCCGGGGGGGGGAGAGGCCACCACTCTTGGGGGGGGTGTTGGGCCAAGCCGGGATCACGTATTTAGCAACTCCATGGTTCTGGGGCATTAGGGTGTTTTGTGTTCTCTGCGAGGCTTCAGGCTGAAGCTGGTGTTTAGGGTTGCGATATAATCCGATATAAGGGTGCATGCAAGTTAAGGGTTTCGGTTCAGGAGCCTAGGTATGCAGGTCTGCTGCTCACTCCGACTGCCAGCAGAACAGCAGCCTAAGCCAGATGTCGCGTCTGTCGGCCTGACACAACTCGGTAGCTTTCACCGGGCTGGGTTCCTGCTTGCTAAGAAGCTTCATGGTTGTGTCCCAAGTACTGGAAGCTTGTCATCTAGCTGTACACTATATCCCGTAAGCCCCAAAGTTTAACGCCCTAAACACTCGGTACTGCTGCTAAATAAGAAGACGGGCAAGCAGGCAGAGGATCCGCATGCGGGCAGCGGCAAGGAACCAAGACAGCTGACAATGCACGGTTGGCAACGTAAGTCACAAAGGCAACTTCGGTGTGGGTTCGACTTTGGTTCAGCATTAAATTGGTTTAGGCTGAGGTTTATGAAGCTTTAGGAAAATCATTGAGGGTTTGAACTAAGGCCTTCAGGGTCTAGTATTGTGCTCTTCAGTGCCAATGCATCATACCCCTTGAGCAGAGTCCTACGAACCATCCTTAGCCCTAAACCACAAACATCAACCTTTTCCTGGCTGCTGAGTGGCGTGTCCTTGGGGCTCTCCAGCAATTCACGCCTACACCTACAAGGACATACAAGCCCTAAAACTCCGGTCACATAAATAGTAGGTTACCAAAACCATATGGGAGTTTCCGAAAATAGGGGACCCTAATACAGTACCCTAAATAGTAGGACCCTTATTATAGGGACCCCAGAATAAGGTACCCCTAATTTTCGGAAACTTCCATATATTATGTACCCCAGTAGCCTGCTATTGAGGTAACTGGAGCCTTAGGGAAGGGCTTGACGGACAATGGCCAAGGCGCCAAGCAAGAGAACGTGGCTCTCTTGGGGTCCTTCTGCTCATCATCCTGGGATAGAGTTCCCGGTGGCTGCCACGCCTTTTCCTCCTCCACCCCACCCCCTGCGGCCGGCATGCAGCAACATCGTGGACAGCTATGCAGCGGAGGAGACCTGCCTGAAACACTATATATTGGGAGTTTCCGAAAATTCGGGGTACCTTATTTTGGGGACCTTACAATAAGAACCCTACTATTTAGGGGACTACATTAGGGTCCCCGATTTTCGGAAGCTCCGATATGTTTTCGTGTCGTGGTACGATGTGAGAGGATGTTGCGGGCCTCTGAGAGGCCTCTGTATTCGGTGCGCCCAAGATGAAGGCAACCTGGCCGACCCTTACAGAGTCCAGTTATGAAAGTTCGCGGAGACTGCTTTGGGCACCGTTTGTTCTTGGCGGTTGAATGACGCGAGCATCCCTGCGAAATCGGTATCTGCCCCTTTTGAGGTCAGGAGCAGCTTGCCAGTCGGAAACTATGTCATCCTTGACCCAAGTACCTGCATAGTCGCTTGCGGGGTAATACTGCTGATGGACAAAATCCTGCATTACCCTTTATAAGGAATATACCATAGTTCCCATAGTTTAGAGTCCTTAGGGTCATGCAGGATTTTGTCCATCAGCAGTATGGTCCTACAGCCCCTTAAATCCCCGAGCCCACATGCCTCGACCCTGCACCTCAGAGCCATAGGCCTTGCCAATTCAAGTTCATCCAAATCCTGCATGACCCATAATAATATAATGAGGAATATACCAGAATTCCTATGGTTTTGGGGTCCTTAAGGGAATGCAGGGGTTATATCATCAACAGAAGGGGTTTAATGTTCAGCATTTTGGATTTAGGGTTTAGCGCTGCGCCCAAAAACAGGTCACGACACAAATAGACTTACTTCCCGACCCATCGGCTCCATAGCAGTTCCTCGTTGGAGCTCATATTTAGAACCCTATAAGGTGATCCCCAAGAGGAACTACTATGGAGCCTATGGGTAAACCGGGAGTGCCAAGCGAGCTCAGCCTCCCAAATTTGAAACAGACACACCTAGAAGTTTCAGGTACAAGCAGCCCTGATGCATAACTCTCAACCCCGAACCCCTAAACGCCTAAACTTCTAAACTCCTAAACCCCTAAATCCCTAAACCTCTAAACTCCTAAACCCCCAAATCCCTCAATACCTCCAAAACCCCTAAACCCTAAAACGATTTCGGCAACTCCTACTTGGAGGGTCGGGGGACTTAGCAACTGGTTATTTTAGGGACTTATAAGTACCAGAACCTCAATTAGGGTCCCTTCTAGGGTACTTATATAAGTCTACTGACTACCTACCCGATCCTCCAAGTACCTGCTCGTTGAGCTAAGGCGCTCCTGCGGTTTCCTTTCGCGTAACGGCGCGGCCTCGGAAGACGAGCTTGGAGGTACTATAGGGGCCTTTAAAGGGAACCCTTAAGGGTTCCTTTAAGGGATCTTATAATGAGGGATCTATAGGGTTGAGGGTTTAGGATAGGGGCCCCAATAATTACCTATACTATTTTGGGACCTTATTCTAACTATTAAGGCCCCTCTGATATCGGATCTCTGGGGGTGCGTCATCCAGTTCATTAAGGGTCCATGTGCCCAAAAAGTGGATACTTTGGCCCCAAAATACCTCTATAAAGAAACACCCTAAACCCTAAACGCTAAGTTGTTCTTTTTCAGGGTTGCAAAAATCAGGGCTTTCCATTTTGAGGCTTCAGATCCATTCCCCTTCTCTTGCGGGGTTGTTGGCGGGGTTTCGGGTTGTATCGGGTATCGGGATTCATTGCTTAGGGTGCAAAGCTTTCAGGGTCTAGGCATTCCGAGTTTCAGGCACCAACCTTTAACAGAGCAAAGCGCTAACCTTTCACCAGGTAGATGAGCCTTCTCGAACCTCAGGACGTAGATGTTGTGATCCACATCTTTCTACGGGTGCTGTATCTGTTTTAGAGTTTGTCGGCGAAGAAGGGGCTTAGTGGTTTAGGGTCTATAAAGTCTCAGGAGAGTTTAGGACGGACTCGCGTAAGCCTTTCTGACCCGGAGGCGTTGCAAGCAGCTTTTGAATCTGAGCGTCCTGGGGGTTCACTCAAAGCTTGAAGTTTGAAGTTCTAGGCTTGACTAGCACATAGGTTTCAGGGTTTAGGGCTTGGGGTGAACGCATGCCTGGTTTGGGGCTTTCAGATGGAGGAGTTTCAAAAGTTTAGGAGGCGGCCACAATGCAACCATACGCTCTGATGTAAGGCTCCCCGAAAACTAAGCGGCAATCAGCTGCTGGCCCCGCCCCTCCCCGCAAGCGTCCAAGCCCCCAGTTATCAAATACTCTCAAAAATTGTGTAATAACCTACCTAGCTACTATCCCAAACCGAAGTACCTAGTTGTTGGATTCTTTTGGGGTATAGGATTCCTGGTTTGGGCTTCCCGGATCCGCGTTGAGGGCGTTCTGTGGCTTCGCATGCACTAATCACAGCACTGTGGCTCTCAGTCCATGAGCCCAGACCAGCAGCTGGCACCTTAAGGACGAAATGTACCCTAAAAGGGTTTAAGGTACATATACCATATAGGGATTCATAGTATATGGGTATAGGGCCCCTAACTTTAAGGGTCATTTGGTCCTTCTGGCATGTTATAAGGATCCAGAACACCCAACATTTTAGGCACTTGGGCGTAGGATAGCTCAGTATTTGGGTAGTTCTCCCTTTTTAGGTCCCCAAAGTAGTACGGCAACCTTACTACACTTGCACACTTAGGGGTCAATTACAATAACGAGCTTGATCTGCTAAATTAGTTGCATGTCTAAGAAGTTACTACTCGGACCTAGAGTAGGCCCTTATTCCCTTTTTCTAGGGTTCAGGTTCCCTTATAAGCCCCTTTAAACCAAAAAGGGCACCCTTTTTGTTCCTAGGCTACTCTTGGGTCTAGACTAAGAAGGTTACATTTAATGACGAGCGTTTAATTGCTCGAGTTAAGGCCCCAAGCACCGATTTTCGTTCTGGTTGACAGGCTTTGGGCGATTTGCAGACGGAGCAGCTAGAGGCTTGCAGCCTTGGTTTTGAGTTTACGCCTTGGTCCCTTTAAGGGCTTAGGGTTAAGCCCTTCAAGTTGGGTTTAGGGTTCAGGGTGTGGGGTTGGGGGTTAACGCCTAAACCCTAAACCGGGGTTGACTTAGCTCAAGCCTCAGGAAATCAAAGTTCAGCGCGATATCCATATCGGTCACCTGCTAAGTTCAGCAGCAACCGCATTCCACAACGACGAAATGTCATTGAAACTCGCACATGGTGAGGGTTTAGGTTTTTAGGAGCCGGGGCTGGCTGGACCCGATGTCTCAAACCGAGCTCAAGCTGTGGCGACAACAGCAGCAGCCCAGCAGGCAGCACCTTCGCCGCCGCCGACATTCAAAAACAACAGGGGTTGACGGTTCGGGGGTTGGCATTCTTTCCCAGCCATGTATGCACGGGAAGGTGCGAGCGAATCGGGTAGTTTGGTATCATCAGATCCTAGGACCGTTTCGGAGCATTGCTGCTCGACTTTAGCAGCATAGGTGACCCGAATACAGACCAAAATTATGTTAAGATTGTAACAGTCAGACTGCAAGATAGGGCTTAAGACCAGGAGGGATGTCGTGGCGTTGTGAGCAACACGACCCACCACAGCCCCAGCATAGCCGCCAAAGCCCAACGGCCATAGACAGCACGACCGAAGACCCTAGGAGCCGCCCAAGACTAGGTTTAGGGTTTTAGGGCTTAGGGTTTAGGGTTTAGGCTGTAATGTTTATGCGCACTATGAACCCTGCTTCGATGATATACTGCATCGAAACCTCATCTCTCGGCCTTTTTTTCCGTAACCTCTGTTGAATCCTTGTGGCTGGTTGTCAACATTAAGGTCCCTTTTTAGGTACCCTAAATAATCGGTGCCCTACTATAATAAGGTCCCCAAAAGGGGACCCTAATTTTGACTACCACCCTTGTAGAACCCCAGAGATTCGGAGCACGCTTCTCGAACACTGAAGCACTCTGCAGCCCTTTTTGGGTCCCTAATATATAGTACCCAAAAAGGGGCCATAATTTTGACAAACACCCATATGGGATGTTTAGGGGTTTAGGGTTTAGGGTTTCTTTCAAAATCTAAAACCCATAGCACCCATGGTTTTGAACCTCTAATCTCCACCCATAACACCCCTATACTTACAGAGCTAAACCTTGAGCATCTGTAAACCAAACCTATCCCCAAACCCTAAACCCTCATCCCAAAACCCTAGACCCTAAACCCTAATCCCTAGACCCTAATCCCTAAACCCTAAACCCTAAACCCTAAGCCTTGCAGGGCTTCCTTCGTCTTTTGCACTTCCCCTCGCCGGCGCGGCTGCAGCCGTCGCTGGAAGCCTTAGCATCCTCGGCGAAGGCCACCAATGGGTTAGTGGGGGTACGGGGGGACGGGGGACGGGGGGTTCAGGGTTTAGGGTTTAGGGTTTATAGGGTTCAGGGTTTTTAGGGTTCAGGGTTTAGGGGTCTCCAAAGAACCAAACAGGAGTTAGGTCACACTACACCCTGGACCGTGAAACCTGAACAGCCTCAAGTCGTAGGTAGTACTAGGGAGACCCCTTAGATTGGACCCTTTTCAACGCTACTTCTGGCTCTCTGAAACGGGGCCTTATTGAGATGGCAGTTTCCCTGGCAGCTGTCTTTTCGGGCTTGTAAATGTAGGCTTGGCAGCCGGTAGCCCCTGTCCTGCATAGAAGCCGTACGGGTAGACTAGTCCACCCAGAACCTGTCGGAGGCCGGCTCATCTGCAGAATCCCACTATAGAACCGTTTCTCTATACTCTTAACTCCAAACCCCAAACCTTAAACCGACCCTATATGGGAGTTTCCGAGAATAGGGGACCCAAATAAAGTACCCTGAATAGAAGGATCCTTATTATAAGGACCCCAACATAAGGTACCCCCAATGTCGGAAACTCCCATATCCTAACCCCCAAGCCCTAAAGGCTGAAACCAGAGGGTATGGGCCTTCCCTGCACATGTTCTTTGGCCTTGGAAGGAGGGTTCCATGCCAGACCCGGCCGAGTTGAAGCACTTCGTCTGCACGACCTGGAGAAAAATTTTGATGTCTTCAGGATTTAGGTGTATAGGGTTTATTGGTTCAGGATTTATGGGTTTTTGGGTTTAGGGGTTTAGTTTTTTCAGGCTTTTGGCGGATCTAGTGGTTGTTGTTTTTGAGGACTTGACGGTTACAGGCTGACAGCCTGCAACGGAAAGATGGGCTTACTTATCCTCTGGGGAGCTTGGGCAAGCACATGGTGTAGAGTCTACCCATAGGCCCCAAAGTAGTTCCTTTGTGGGATTACCTTCTTGGATTCTATATATGAACCCCGAAAAGGAACTACTTTGGGGCCTTAGGGTATGCAGATGGTCTGCAAAGCACTGTTCACAGCAGTTCATCATGTCGAGCTTTCCACATCCGGCAGGCGAGCCACACCCAAGAAAGCTGCGACTGCATGCCTTGATGTTAAGACCCTTGAAGAGACGTCATAAAGAGTTACATAACCGATGACCGAGATTTGATAGGACGTTAGCCCCAGATTGAAACCAGAAGGCCAGAAGACACTGATCCTAGCTGAAACGTTCCTGGACCTTGAATTCTAGGACTCAGGGTTGGGTTGCCCAAGGTCCGGCAATGTAGGGGATTGGGTACTTTCAGACCCTCGTCTCTAAGTGCAAAGCTGCAGAAACGAGATGACCAATCGAATGTAGAGGCCGAAAAATTGCATTTTGCCTGAAGCTTCCCTGTCGTACTTTTGATTTGAAAGCATAGCTTCATAACTTCCTTATCGTACGTTTTAAAGGGCTCTACTTATGAGAAGCACCCATTGTGCAAGCAAAGAAACACATGCCTGAATGTATGTGTACACATTTGTATGTTATATATTATATATATATATATACATGCATGGGCGTATGTATGGAATTATGTGTGTATGTAGGTATGTATGTATGTATGTATGTATCCACGTATCTGTCTTTCTATCTATCTATATCTACCCATCTAAGCATGACCACACAAATGACTAAGCAAGCACATGACTACATCTATATATGAATATAGTACATATATATATATATATATACACACGTATGACGAGTCGTACTCGAGCAGAATATATCGCGCTAGGCCGTGTGCATATATGGTATGTATTAGCATAATACCGATCCCTGCGCTTTCCGAGGAACCTCTTTGGCGAGGAGGGGGCTTCGACCTTTGTGCTTGATTTGAAACGTACGGGCACGCCAACCTCTTTCAAATACACGGAGACCCCAACACCCGTTCAACTACATTAGCCTTGCACGCATCCAGATGGTTGCATGGCTTTGGCTTGAGATGCCATGCTTTGTCAGTTATGCCGTCTATTTCGACTCATTGGGTGAAGTCCCGGGGCTTGGGTCACAGAGGGCATCCTGAATGTGATTCAGCACATGTTCCTTCCCCGGTGCTCCGGACCAGGCTCTGATCCCAAAAGATAACCCAAGGTACACTCGATATTTTGTCGGTTCTGGTCGTCTCTTGGGTTTACTCAAAGGGGAGAAGGAGGGACCCTTAATGGGGACCCCTACCCTATAATGGGCTATATAATAGCTATATGAAGGGTATATACCTAGGGGTCCTTATTAAGGGTCCCTCCTTTTGCCCTTGGATTGTCGGCTCTGGTCGTCTCTTGGGTTTACTCGATTTGGGATTTCTGGTCGGTAGAGCCGCAGGATTTATGGTTTCGGATCCATGGAGTTTTCGAATGTCCCTTAGGGTACTGACCAGTAGACAGGTAGCCGCAGGATTTATGGTGTAGGAACTAAGGAGTCTTCGAATGTTCCTTCAAGCCATAAGAAGAAGCCCGCTGAGTTTCGCAATACCTTTGCATCAAAGGAATTGAGCACTAAACCTTCCATTCTAAACCCCAAAGCCCTATAAACCCTAAAACCCTAAACTCTACATCCGGAAGCCCTGAAACCCTGAACCCTCTTAGGGCCCATTCAAAGGAACCCTACAATTATAATATACTACCCTTATAGATCTCTTATAGTAGCCCGGGCCAACTGCAGGACCTGAACATGTCTTCCTCGGAGAAGCTTTGTGCCATCCTCCGCCCGGCCCTCAGGGGTTCAGGGGTCTAGGGTTTTGGGTTTTACATTGAGGGTTTAGGGTTTTGGGTATGGGTTTTACAATTGGGGTCTAGGGTTTTGGGTGTAAAAGTTTAGGGTTTTGGGTATGGGTTTTACAATTAGGGTCTAGGGTTTTGGGTATTCAGTTTCAGTTTAGGGTTTAGAGTTTATGGTGTAGGGTTTAGAGTTCAGGGGCGGGCCTTCCAGTTCAGCGGAGTGTACCCAGGAGGGCGGCTTCCTCTTTGAATCGGGCATGGGGTGATTTTTGTTGTTGGGAGCTCATCCTGCGGCAAAACATCTCGTACCCAACTAAAACTTTCTTGAGCTAGACTGGATTCAGTGTGATTGCAAAAAGCTTCGCCATCTGTTCCTTGGGTTGCTGGAGCAGTGAGTCGGATGCGGTGAGGCACGTGTACTGTTCATGCCAATGCTGACGAGAGTTTCGTCAAAGCCTGTCAGATTATCATGGATGATGAAATATGATGAAGGATTGTGGCCCACCTCAATAGCATCAAAAACAAGTGCTGCATGGATCAGAGCCGAATTTCTGGACCAAAGTGCTACGCTAGACGGCTGAGCACAGCCAAATGACAAAATCCTTCACCAAGAAGCAGCAACAGTCCAATACCCTAGGCCAAAGCCCAAGAGCTCAAGTGCACAAGCTCAAAGGCTAAACCCTAGACTGTTCAACCCCCCCCACAATTCCCTAGGTCTCCAGTCACCTCAAAAGTAGGTTACTAACCATATATTATGTACCCCAGTACCCTACTATTAAGGTAACTGGAGCCCTAGCATTGCTATGAAGTTTAAACAGCTCTAGCCCGAACCCTGAACCTCAACGCATTTAGCTCCAAGCAACAAATCCTGAAGAGACAAACCCCAAGCCGTCACCCTGGCTACAAAACCCTGACCGCTCAATACCCCGAACTTTGTTCACCAAGTTCTAAACTTGCTACTTAGTCATTAGTCTCCAACCTTCGAACCTAAACTACTGCCTTTCGAACCCTCAACACTAAACTTTGTACTATATAATGAACCGCAAGCCCTACACCCTAACAAGCCGCAACTCACAATCATATTTTCCTAAACTGAGAGTTCCCAACCTTAAACAGCTTTTCAAGATCCAGCCAGCATCGAGGCCTGGATCCTCAGTATATTAGTATGCCCTTACAGACCCTAGGGCCATGTATTGACTCCATGATGCAGCTTTCCGCAGCACCATCGCCCAACGACTTCTTGCTCTACCGAAAGACCTCCACTTCACGTTGTAAGGCTAGGTTACAGATACACCAAAGTCCGATCTTAAACCCTTATATAGACACTCTTATAACAAGCCTCTATGGGAATGCTTTTTACGCAACCCTTAAAGGAACCCTAGTCATGCCCCTATACTACCCAGGGCTCGGTATGGGTGCGCGGAGTGGCCTCAAGCAGGCACGGGCTTTGCTGCAGTTTACGCTTCAGGGTTTAATGTAGGGTTAGGGGTTTAAGGCTCAGGATTTAGGGGATTCAGGGGTTATCGGGGTTAACGGATTCTGGTGTGGGGATGAGGGTTCTGCAGGTCTTACGGCCGAGGGTCGAGGGGTAAAACCGAAAACAACACCCTACAAAACCAAAAAACAAAACAAACGCAAACCCCTGATCAAGCCCGGAATCCCCGTAGTATAGCGGTCGAAATAGTTTGGAATGGTATCCCTTTGAAAGAGGCAGTTTTGCTCAGCAGTCTGAAGTGAGCCGTGGGATGCTGCGTGCAGTGAAGCCCCCTGCATCTGTACAGACGTTCTGGTTGAGGCCACTCCTGGTGAGTCTAGGGTTTAGGGTTTACTGGAGAGGGGTTGACGAGTGTGAACGAAGATGTCATTTTACCCTTCTCTAGGCTTTGGATCTGTAAGTTTACAAGGGCTTGAGGTTGTAAAACCCCATCCTCCACCCCTGCGGGTGGTTCCCGGTTGAAATCAAGCGATCGGAAACATACTGCGGCTTGGAGTATACATATTTTTATATATATATATATATATATATATATAGCGCGAATGAAGGGATAATGAAACTCTGGTTGCTTGAAAGCCCTAAACCCTGAACCCTCTAAACCCTAGATACAGTTTCTACCCCACTCAAGAAGTCGCTTCGAGTATGAAGAGCAAATTTTTGACGGGGGTAGGACCCTCAACAGACCTCAACTATAAACTCTGGGATACTTCCCTGAGGTCTTTATAGTGTGTAAGATCTCAGTTAGCCCTATACCCTTAAACCTAAATGCTAAACCCTTAACCCTAAACCCTATAAGTCCTAAACCCCTAAGCCCTAAATTCTTAAGCGCGACGAATCTGCCGCAGAGGCCTTGTCTCGCCCGTTGGCTCCATCGTGCGAGCCGCACTGCCAGCGGCCTACGAGTTTTAGGCTTTAAGGATTTTAGGGTTTAGGGTTTAGGGTTTTAGGGTTTTAGGGCTTAGGGTTTTAGGGTTTAAGGATTTTAGGGTGTAGGGTTTAGGGTTTAGGGTTTTAAGGTTTAGGGTTTTAGGGTTTAGGGTTTGGGGTTTTAGTGTTTAATGGTTTAGGGCCAATATGGGCCGATGCAGAGTGGAGGGTTTAGGGTTCAAGGTCCAGAACAGGGCTCAGGTTCATGTTACTGCTGATGGACAAAATCCTGCATGACCCTAAGGAATCTAAACTATGGGAACTATGGTATATTCCTTATAATGGGTAATGCAACATTTTGTCCATCAGCAGTATCGCGGGAGTTTACAAAGGAATCTCGAGGAGTAATTGCTCTTCCGACCCCTATAGCCCGAGAGACGTTGTAGTGAGGGCAAGCTGGAAACTACTCCTGCCCGGCCTTGCGTTACTTTCGCGGAGCTGCAGCTGTCGTAGCTGGAGGATCGATCCAGGATGTGGTAGGTACATTATTTATGGGCTGCCGCCACTGCCGCCGACCCCAAAAGAAGAGAGGTGACTATCCAAGGAACGCAGCAGGTGTTGAAAGCAGCCACTGCAAGTCTTGTAACTGGCACGAGTAGCATGAGCACATGACTGATGCGGCGAAGTATTCGGACTGACGCAGTGCTCAGCTCTCGGACATTGTGTGCGCATGTTTCAGCAACCTTGTGACTCAGAGGCAAAAGGCATCCGCACAAAACCGAGTTTAGCAGGAGGGCTGTATTCGATATGCTTAAGATACGGAACCAGTGCAGTTCTGGCCATGGGATGGTACGACAAAAAAAAGTCGCGCGCGCGGCGGCGCATCGCAAAGCCGGGGCGGGCAGTGAGGACAATAAAGGTAGTGAGGGCGGTGGGGGCGGTGTTGGCGGTGGGGGCGATCGGGGTGGTGGGGGCGGTGTGGGCGTAGGCGGTGGGGGCGGTGTGGCGGGCGGTGTGGGCGGTGGGGGCGGTGGGGGCGGTGTGGGCGGTTGGGCGGTGTGGGCGGTGGGGGCGGTGGGGGCGGTGTGGGCGGTGTGGGCGGTGGGGGCGGTGGGGGCGGTGTGGGCGCGGGGGGGTCCGGGTTGGCAGCCTTGAAATACTCTTTACTCTTTAAACACCTACAAATACAGCGGGCGGTGAGAGCGGTGGAGACGGTGTGGGCGCTTTAATTTTACTCTTTAATCTTTAAACACCTACAAATACAGCGGGCGGTGAGAGCGGTGGAGACGGTGGGAACGGTGAAAGCGGTGGAGGGGGATGAAGGTGGTGGGGGTGGTGAGGGCGGTGAGGGCGGTGTGGGCGGTGGGGGCGGTCGGTGTGGGCGGTGGGGGCGGTGGGGGCGGTGTGGGCGCGGGGGGGTCCGGGCACACATTGGCAGCCTTTAAGTACTCTTTACTCTTTAAACACCTACAAATACAGCGGGCGGTGAGAGCGGTGGAGACGGTGGGAACGGTGAAAGCGATGAAGGTGGTGCATGGGGGTGGTGAGGGCGGTGAGGGCGGTGTGGGCGGTGGGGGCGGTGTGGGCGGTGTGGGCGGTGGGGGCGGTGGGGGCGGTGTGGGCGCGGGGGGGGTCTGGGCACACATTGGCAGCCTTTATTACTCTTTACTCTTTAAACACCTACAAATACAGCGGGCGGTGAGAGCGGTGGAGACGGCGGGAACGGTGAAAGCGGTGGAGGGGGATGAAGGTGGTGGGGGTGGTGAGGGCGGTGAGGGCGGTGGGGGCGGTGTGGGCGGTGTGGGCGGTGGGGGCGGTGGGGGCGGTGGGGGGCGTGAAAGCGGTGGGAGGGGGATGAGGTGGGTGGTGTGGTTGTGTGAGGGCGGTGGGTGGTGGGGCGGGTGGGGCGGTGTGGGCGGGGGGCGGTGGGGGCGGTGGGGGCGGTGTGGGCGCGGGGGGTCCGGGCACACATTGGCAGCCTTTAAATACTCTTTACTCTTTAAACACCTACAAATACAGCGGGCGGTGAGAGCGGTGGAGACGGTGGGAACGGTGAAAGCGGTGGAGGGGGATGAAGGTGGTGGGGGGTGGTGAGGGCGGTGAGGGCGGTGTGGGCGGTGGGGGCGGTGTGGGCGGTGGGGGCGGTGTGGGCGCGGGGGGGTCCGGGCACACATTGGCAGCCTTTAAATACTCTTTACTCTTTAAACACCTACATATACAGCGGGCGGTGAGAGCGGTGGAGACGGTGGGAACGGTGAAAGCGGTGGAGGGGGATGAAGGTGGTGGGGGTGGTGAGGGCGGTGAGGGCGGTGTGGGCGGTGTGGGCGGTGGGGGCGGTGTGGGCGGTGTGGGCGCGGAGGGGTCCGGGCACACATTGGCAGCCTTTAAATACTCTTTACTCACTCTTTAAACACCTACAAATACAGCGGGCGGTGAGAGGGGTGGAGACGGTGGGAACGGTGAAAGCGGTGGAGGGGGATGAAGGTGGTGGGGGTGGTGACGGCGGTGAGGGCGGTGTGGGCGGTGGGGGCGGTGTGGGCGGTGGGGGCGCGGGGGGGTCCGGGCACACATCGGCAGCCTTTAAATACTCTTTTTAAACACCTACAAAAACAGCGGGCGGTGAGAGCGGTGGAGACGGTGGGAACGGTGAAAGCGGTGGAGGGGGATGAAGGTGGTGGGGGTGGTGAGGGCGGTGGGGGCGGTGTGGGCAGTGGGGGCGGTGTGGGCGGTGGGGGCGCGGGGAGGTCCGGGCACACATCGGCAGCTTTTAAATACGCTTTACTCTTTAAACACCTACGAGAGCGGTGGAGACGGTGGCAACGGTGAAAGCGGTGGAGGGGGATGAAGGTGGTGGGGGTGGTGAGGGCGGTGAGGGCGGTGTGGGCGGTGGGGGGTGTGGGCGGTGTGGGCGGTGTGGGCGCGGGGGGGTCCGGGCACACATTGGCAGCCTTTAAATATTTTTTACTCTTTAAACACCTACAAATACAGCGGGCGGTGAGAGCGGTGGAGACGGTGGGAACGGTGAAAGCGGTGGAGGGGGAGGTGGGGGTGGTGAGGGCGGTGAGGGCGGTGTGGGCGGTGGGGGCGGTGTGGGCGGTGTGGGTGGGCGGTGCGGACGGTGGGGGCGCGGGGGGGTCCGGGCACACATTGGAAGGCTTTAAATACTCTTTACTCTTTAAACACCTACAAATACAGCAGGCGGTGAGAGCGGTGGAGACGGTGGGAACGGTGAAAGCGGTGGAGGGGGATGAAGGTGGTGGGGGTGGTGAGGGCGGTGAGGGCGGTGTGGGCGGTGGGGGCGGTGTGGGCGGTGGGGGCGCGGGGGGGTCCGGGCACACATTGGCAGCCTTTAAATATACTCTTTACTCTTTAAACACCTACAAATACAGCGGGCAGTGAGAGCTGTGGAGACGGTGGGAACGGTGAAAGCGGTGGAGGGGGATGAAGGTGGTGGGGGTGGTGAGGGCGGTGAAGGCGGTGTGGGCGGTGGGGGCGGTGTGGGGCGGTGTGGGCGGTGTGGGCGGTGTGGGCGCGGGGGGGTCCGGGCACACATTGGCAGCCTTTAAATACTCTTTACTCTTTAAACACCTACAAGTACAGCGGGCGGTGAGAGCGGTGGAGACGGTGGGAACGGTGAAAGCGGTGGAGGGGGAGGGCGGTGAGGGCGGTGTGGGCGGTGGGGGCGGTGTGGGCGGTGTGGGCGGTGTGGGCGGTGGGGGTGCGGGGTGGTCCGGGCACACATCGGCAGGCTTTATAAATACTCTTTACTCTTTAAACACCTACAAATACAGTGGGCGGTGAGAGCGGTGGAGACGGTGGGAACGGTGAAAGCGGTGGAGGGGGATGAAGGTGGTGGGGGTGGTGAGGGCGGTGAGGGCGGTGGGGGCGGTGTGGGCGGTGTGGGCGGTGGGGGCGGTGGGGGCGGTGGGGGCGTGAAAGCGGTGGAGGGGGATGAAGGTGGTGTGGTTGGTGAGGGCGGTGGGTGGTGGGGGCGGTGTGGGCGGTGTGGGCGGTGTGGGCGGTGGGGGCGGTGGGGGCGGTGTGGGTGCGGGGGGGTCCGGGCACACATTGGCAGCCTTTAAATACTCTTTACTCTTTAAACACCTACATATACAGCGGGCGGTGAGAGCGGTGGAGACGGTGGGAACGGTGAAAGCGGTGGAGGGGGATGAAGGTGGTGGGGGTGGTGAGGGCGGTGAGGGCGGTGTGGGCGGTGGGGGCGGTGTGGGCGGTGGGGGCAGTGTGGGCGCGGGGGGGTCCGGGCACACATTGGCAGCCTTTAAATACTCTTTACTCTTTAAACACCTACAATACAGCGGGCAGTGAGAGCTGTGGAGACGGTGGGAACGGTGAAAGCGGTGGAGGGGGATGAAGGTGGTGGGGGTGGTGAGGGCGGTGAAGGCGGTGTGGGCGGTGGGGGCGGTGTGGGCGGTGGGGACGGTGTGGGCGGTGTGGGCGGTGTGGGCGCGGGGGGGCGGGCACACATTGGCAGCCTTTAAATACTCTTTACTCTTTAAACACCTACAAGTACAGCGGGCGGTGGAGACGGTGGGAACGGTGAAAGCGGTGGAGGGGGATGAAGGTGGTGGGGGTGGTGAGGGCGGTGAGGGCGGTGTGGGCGGTGGGGGCGGTGTGGGCGGTGTGGGCGGTGGGGGTGCGGGGTGGTCCGGGCACACATCGGCAGGCTTTAAATACTCTTTACTCTTTAAACACCTACAAATACAGCGGGCGGTGAGAGCGGTGGAGACGGTGGGAACGGTGAAAGCGGTGGAGGGGGATGAAGGTGGTGGGGGTGGTGAGGGCGGTGAGGGCGGTGTGGGCGGTGGGGGCGGTGTGGCGGTGTGGGCGGTGTGGGCGCGGGGGGGTCCGGGCACACATTGGCAGCCTTTAAATACTCTTTACTCTTTAAACACCTACGAGAGCGGTGGAGACGGTGGGAACGGTGAAAGCGGTGGAGGGGGATGAAGGTGGTGGGGGTGGTGAGGGCGGTGAGGGCGGTGTGGGCGGTGGGGGCGGTGTGGGCGGTGGGGACGGTGTGGGCGGTGTGGGCGGTGTGGGCGCGGGGGGGTCCGGGCACACATTGGCAGCCTTTAAATACTTGGAATCCTGGTTGTTTTATAAGTGGTTAACATAGTTATGTTAGTTAGCTAAAAAGTTAGGTGGAGTTAGCTTATGTTATAGACATCAAAATTGTAGAAGTAACTTGTGTGTTTTGGCATTGAGGTTTAGGCTAGGGACTCTGATATGAGAAGACACTTCATGGAGCATAAACACTGGTATCGGAAATGAAATATATAAAACATGTAGCTTGTCAAACAAATTTAAAGCAAAAATACATGTCAATGGCCTGCATGGACAGGCTGTCGTGCATGGCCTATGGCTAAAAATGTCATGTGCATGTGGTACAGCCTTGTGGCGGATTGAGAAGCACTGTTTTTCAAAGCCTGTGGTACAGCTGGTACGGTAGCAGCACAGTGGCCTCCCTCTCTGTGGTCTTGCTGTACACCATTGGGTACAGCAAGGAGTCCATGGACACGAAGCCTTGCTCGTTGGTGATGGAGCACTTGGCGAACTGCTTTGTCTTCTGTGTCTCTGTTGGCCTCCAACGTTGGACGAGTGTGGCTTTGTCGCCTCCAAGCTCCAAATGGAAAAGCACTTGGCCCATGTCCCATCTTCCGTCTTCCTGGTGGAACACCACGACGTCGTTGGCATGGATGGCACCACCCCTTGCGAGCCTCGCGATAGAGGCAACCATGGCTTCAGTTGCTGAGCAATCCACAAACTGGTTGAGGAATTGCAGCTGGTGCTTGTTGGGCTTCTTTGGCTTCACCAACTGGCAGGAGTCTGGAAACAGCCCGGCCTGTGTCAAAGTGGTGATCTCGGTGGCGAGCACCTGGTTGAGCAAGTGGATCTCGAAGGCGGCTGTTTTCTGGAGCCTTGTGGCGAAAGCAGATATGGTTTTGTGCTTTCGTTCGCTCGTAAATGTCGATGGCAGGCACCCATGCCGTTGGAGAATATCAGGCAAGTGGAGCAGCCAGTGCCACTTCCGCATCAGTGGCACGTCGAAGTTGGCCTGTTGGAAGGTCTCGATGGATTCTTCCGCAGCCCTGAGAAGGCTGGCTCTGGTGGTGGCTCCATACATGACCCCTTGGTGAACCTGGTCGATCAAGCAGGCCTGGCTCAAGAAAGCTTGGCAAGCCTCTGGGCAGATTCCGCTTGACACAACAACAGAATGCAAAAAATGGCGAATGATCGGATAAAGCCCTAGGAGGTCCGAAGCTTGGCAACTGAACTTCTGGCTGCTCTTGTACTTGGCGACCTTGCTTGTGTCGAACAAACCAGCCAAGTGACCGGCCTTGGAAGCACCTGGAAAGTTCCACATCCTTATGTATGGGCCCATGGCCTCCCAAATGTTGTAGTGCTCGGAGATGGCTTGGAAGCTCTGGAACAGCACGACTGGGGCCGTTCCTTGCAGAATGCCGTGCATCCAGTCATGGCAGAACTGGCTGACTGGCTTCACTTGGTTCTTCGCCAACAAAGTCTGGTTCAGGAGCAAGGCCTGGGGATTCCAGGTCCAACCGGTGGCTTGTTGCCATTGCGAGAATTCTGCTTTGGTCCTGCACGTGGCTCGCCTTTCGTCTAATCTGCGGTAGGACTGGATGACGTCTTCATCAGTGGTCAAAACCAATTGGCTGTATTTGGTCGTGCGGTGGTCCATGATGTCGTCGTTGTCGCCTGTGGGTGGTCCTGAGTGGATGTTGGCGCATAATATGCAAAATTTGGTACCAGAATCACCTTTGGAAGACCAAATCTGCTTATGGGCACCGCCGTCTGCCAGACATATGGCCCACCGGAAATGGAGCCGGACATCGGAACCTGGGCCATGTGGGGATTTCAACACAAACCCTGCCAATGGTTCCACGTGGGCATTGGCGAAAATGGTTTCCAAGATCTTGGACATGATCTGGCAGATGCCGCCCTGGACATGGCTCACGAAGTTGGACCTTTCAAGAGAGATGGTCAGCCAGAGGTCCTCGTGGTGGAGGAATTGGTCCATCTCCCTGAAGCTGGCATAAATGGCCCAAAATTTACGTTGGGCAGGTCCTAAGACGTTTCCTGGTATCACCTCATCTGCATAAAGTATAAGTTGCCATGGCTTGGAGACGGATGATGGGTTGGCTCGGTGCTTCCTTTGGATCAGATCATGGAAGCTTCCACCCATCTGGAAAAGACTGGCCAGGTAAACCAAGAGGTTGGCAAAGTACATGGTGACTTTGGCACCATCATCGGTGGTGACCTCTGCTTCTTGGATCAAAGGACCCAGTAGCCCACCATGGCAGCTCTGTAGAAGCTCCTCCCTGGCTTTCCGCTGGTCATTGGAAGAGCTCTTCTCTGGGAGGCCTTGTTCCTTGGCGACTTCCACAAAAGCAGCCAGTGCACTTTGGGAGTGACCTGGCAAAGCAGCTTTGAAGGTCAGCAGCTGCTGCAGTTTGCTCTTCTTCTGTGGAGGTTCCATGGCCAAAAATGGCTGAGAGTGGGTTTGGGGGCAAGGGCAGTGGCAATGTGCTTTGCTTCACATGGGAATCAATGGTATGTGTGCTATATGGATGAAGGCTGCATCCCTGTCTATATAGGCTGTGGATGTCAGACTCACATGCATGGACCTCTTCGTGGGAGAAGTCTGGAACCTTCGTTGCTGAAGCGATGGCGGGCACAGTGCGTCAACAAAGACCTCGGAAGTGCATATATACACAGAAACAGCATGCTGCAGGATGGCCACGGCATGGCTTCAAAGAATCACTTTGTCCAAAGACATGCAGGCGGTCTTTTTGCTCGTGTCGGCACGGTGCACCCTGCCTGGGCTGTTGTGGCTTCTTGCTACCCTGCACCTGGGCCCCTTGGTGCTGCCCTGCAAGAAAACAAACTGCCTGGAACCATGCCTGGCACTACTTCTTGGGAGCCTTCTTCATGGCCTTGTTGGCTTTGTGGGCCTCGATGTACTCCCTCCAAGCTTGGCGGCCGTGGAGACGGGTGCCCCGAAAGTTTGGGTCCCAACAACTGGAGCATCCCTTAACATTACCACGACAGCGGATACATCCGAAGAGGATCTTTGTGCTGCCGCCTTTGGCGGCGGTGGCACCTTTGCCAGCCTCATGGCCGTTGCAGGTGGTGCCCTGGTTCGCCGAGCTTTGTCGGGTAGACATGGCTGCTGCTGGCCGCTTCATATGCTGTTTCTTGGGCTTCTGGTCGGCCTGGCCGTCCTCCTTGGCCTTCTTCTTCTTGTCGGCCTTGGCATCCAGCAGCTTCTGGAACTGCTCCTGCTCGTACTCCTGCAATGTCTTGGCGTCCTTGCAGGGTGAAATGCTGCAGAACAACCCCGAATAAGCAGTATGGAAGGAAACTAAACAAAAATATACACGTGTCCTGCTTGGCACTGTCTTCCTTGGCAGTCGTCTCCGTGGGAGCTGCTTCGACTCTGGTCGTGGCTTCAGGAGGCGGGCTTGCCGGAGGAAGTGGCAAAGCAGCGGCAGATGCTGTGCTCTGGCCAAAGACCTGGCCAGGGGCAGTTGTGCTGGCAGCACTCTGGCTGTGGGACTGGACCATGCTTCGCGGCGACAGCCAAGGCAACACTGCTGTTGCTGCGGCGGTGGGCCCTTGGCTTCCCTGCAGAGTGGCTGTGCCTTGTGTGGCTGCTTGGGCTTGGATGCCATGCCGCAGCTTCAGCATTTCCAGCTCCTGGTCGAAGCTTAAGGTGGAGCCCTGAGGTGTCGCTGGAGGCCGCTTGGACCTGCACCTGGTGCCGCCGGCCAATGAAGCATGGGTGCTTCGAAGAGGCACCTCGGGGACGAAGACGTAGAAATGTCTACATGCATGCAAGAAACAAATGCAACACGGAACAGATCCAAGTTATGCAACCAAGGGGCTTTCTTCAAAAATGGAGCCAGGCATGGGTCCTGCAGATCTGGCTGGTCGCCTGGACCATAGGCCTTGGAGAGCCAAAGCTGGCCCATCTCTGATGGATGGTCTGGATATCTGCTGGCGCCGGGGCAATTGCTGCTTGGCAGGGACTGGAAGATGATTCCGAAGTCCTGGACTGCCGAGTTGATGGCAGCTGCCGAAAGGCTTGGCTTGCCTTGCGAAGCTTGCACCATCAAGACAATGGCGACCGCTTGGCCCTTGGTGCATTCTTTTAAAGAATGCAGTCCCATGGCTCGGAGTCTTTTGGCTAAGAGCTCCAGCTGGTCCGTTTGGCTCGTGAGGGTGGACAAAGCGACCCAGTCTGGCCTGGTCAAGTATGGACACAGCCGCTGGACGGACTGGCCAGTGTTCACCAACTTGAGCTGGGAGCCGGTGTTCATGGACAAATTCTGGATGGTGTCCAGAATCTTTGCTTTCATGGCCTCTGGCAGTTTGGAAGCTTCGCCGGCCTTGGCAAGCATTTGGCAGATGCTCTCCGAGGACCAGGACTGGAATCCCTGGATCTTAGCCATGAAGGTGTTGGCCATGCTCTCGGTGACTGGTGAGTCTGGCAGCATCTCGGCCAGCTTCTGGAGATGAGCAATCTCCTCGACGAAGTCTTGGCACCCGTACCGCTGCATGGCCCTGAGAAGCACTGGCTGCTCACACTGGCCTGGTCGGGCTGAATGGCCTAAAAGGCTGCAATGAAGAAAGCATGGGAAACAAACACAAAGGAATGCGACTTGAAATGAAGTTCAGAGAGAGAGATATATATATATATATAGTATAAATATGTGTTCATGGCCAGTTGGCTGCTTCGAAAAATAGGGTGCTGGCCACATGGCTCGCAAAGCATGGTATGGCCGATTGGCTTGCATGCAGATCATGGCAGAGCACTGAAAGCTTTCTTTTTGGCAGCGACCACTGTGGCAGCTGTGGTTTCACGTGGTTTGTCTGGAAGAAGCCATGGTCGTCCTTGGTCCTGGCAGGAGCAAACTGCATGGGTCATCTTTGTGAATGGACACACTGGCCTTGTGGTCACTGGAGACTTCTGTAGCGATCTGGCATGGCCGTTGGACTGGTGGCCCCAGATCTCTCCATCTGGTCCAGTTGGTCCTGGACCCAGGCCCCGAACTTGGGCTCCCCCATGTACCTTGGGCCAAGTGGTTGGCAGGCTTTACCACTGAATGGCTTAAATGGCAACAAAAAAGATTGGGAGGTTTCCGGATCAAGCCTATGCTGCATGCTGTTATTGTTATTGTAGAATGAAAACTATGGAATCTATATCTGGTCGAGCTGCCACTGGATTTGTCTCTGGGCTCGTCCATGGTCGTCCTTGGCAATGGCTCTGGAAAGCCAAAGGCACTTCTGGCACCATGTTGGCGAACCACTGGCAGCCTCCAGTTGGGTTGCCCCGGTGGCGACTTGCTCGTTGGCCTCTTGGATGAAAACACTGGCCAGCTCTTGGGCCCTGGTCCATCTCTGGTTGTGGAGCAAGATGGCTAGCCAGCCAACCTTATGTTTCCAGCCCGTGCTCTTGGTCTTGCTGTGGCTGGTTCCTGAAATGCCTTGGCTCCACGGAACTGGCTCTGCTGGTGGTGTCTTGGGTTGTGGGATGGCCCACTTTGGTCGCAGCATGAGAGGTTTGGCTTTTGGTGCACTGGAGCTGGACCTGGCCTCTGATTGTGGCGGTGATCTTGGTGGGGTTTGGGCTCGTTGGAGCAGGTTGATCCCTCCCACTGGTGGGGTTGTTGGCGGCGGTGGTGTGGGTGGTGTCTTGGGTTGTGGGATTGGGGTTGGAGGGGTGCTGAAAGGGGTGGAAATGGTGGACTTGGCTGGGGGTGGTGTCATTGGAACCTCCTCATGCACTGTCTGTGGCCTTCGGGTGGGTGGGTATTTGAGCTTGGGTTTGGGTGTGATGGTGGTGCTGCCTGCTGGCGGTGTCATGGGTGTGGTGCCGTCTGGCGGCGGTGTGCCGGGTGTGGTGCCGTCTGGTGCCGGTGTGTTGGGTGTGGTGCTGCCTGGTGGCGGTGTCATGGCCGTGGTGCGGTGGAGTGTGTGGGAGGGGCTCTGCTGGTGTGTGGGTGGCGCTTTGGACGGCAGCTTGGGGCCCATGTCTGGGCCACTGACAGGGGCTTTGGGCTGGATGGTTTGGATGTATTGGGCGGTTGGTTGAAGCTGCTGTGGGGCAAAGGACACTGGGAGGCCACTGCTGGCGGGACACTGGACTGGTGGTTTGGGTGCTGTGGGTGCGGTGGCAGCGGGCGAAGTGGCGGGGGGGTGGAAGGGTGATCCTTGGTAGGAGTGGATTGGTGGTGGGGAGAAGAGGCATGCACATGGGAGCTGGTGTTGGCTGGGTGCTGTGGATGCCATGGGCAGTGTGGCGGTGGCCTGAAAGGATGGCTGTGCCAGTGCTGGCACAAGTGGCCTGGGCCGAGCATAGCCAGTGCATGGGTTGGGGATTGGGCATGGGTTGGGGATTGGGACGTGGAAGGGCCATGGCATTGGGGGGACGGGTTGGGCCATGGGGGGTTTGAGTTTGGGCGGAGGTTGGGCTGTGGTCTGCTCGTCGAAAGGTGTGACGGGTGATGGCGGGGCTCCTGGCGGTGTGGGGCTGGCTTCGGTGGCAGCCTCCGGGGATGGGCATCGCAGGGGGATCTGGACCGTTGGTTGCCCTGGTGGGCCTTCTTCTGGCAAGGTTGGGTCGGCCAGCTCCTCTGTGGGCACCTCGGTGGGGTGCTCGCTGGGGCTCGTTGGCACCTCCGTCGGCGATGTGGCCATGGCTGGCACTCTGGAGGACGACTGAGTTTATGTGGAATTATTTGATGATGTTTATATGGTGGCTGTTATGTATGTAAAATGGCTAGATTCAGAATTTGAATCTAAATGCGGATATCTGGTAGTAAGATTCAGATTCTGAATCTTGGAAAATCTTAGATTCAAAATTTGAATCTAACTGCCAGAATCTGTGAATTAGATTCAGATTCTGATTCTACTGTATTTCTTACTTTGGCAGTATGGTGACATACAAAACTTCTGTCTGTGGCTTCCTACAGTGGTTCGAGCACTCTGGGCTGCTCCGAAGAGCAAAGATTCTGGCAACAACTGTGGTCACGTACCTACCTGGGCTGACAAAAGGGACGGTGTGTATGGCCAATTGGCTCCCTACAATGGTGGTGCAAACAGTCTGGCATGGCCACATGGCTCCCTACAATGGCTTGGCTTGCTGCTACGAAGCTTGGGTGTTCTTGCAGAAAGTTGGCTGTTTCAGGAGTTGGATTTGGTGGCTTTTGCTTCAGGGCCTGGCATAGGAATGGCGCTTGGAGCTCTCGGGTTTCGCAGGTTTCGGCTTTGGGGTTCATGGGTACATCGTTCTGGGTTTATATGGGGTCTGGGGTTTGGGGTCTACTGAAGTGAACCGGCACTATGGATCTCCACTTCTATTTCAGACCCTAAACCATGAAGCTTATAGACCCCTATCGGAATGGATGCTGGTCTCAAGCTTGGTGCCCCTGTTGCTGCTGCTGTGGCCGTGGCCAGCTGTCCTTCTTGGTCTTCCAGTGTGCAGCTGCTGCTTGCTCTGGTTGTGACTGCTCATGCTGCTGTTCTTCTTCTGCCTGTTTCTGTTGGTGCTGAGTATATGATACATGGCTTACAAAGATATCTTCATTACAATCAGAATGTAATATACAAACAAGTTACTCCAGACAAATCATTTCTATATATGTCTCTATATCTGTACAAAACATGTATGTGTCCTTCCATGGATGTTCACCCAAATGGTCTTCTGAACATATAGAAAAAAGCATACATCTGTGCAGATATAAATATATAACCGACAAAAAAATAACACATGTGATGGCCTTTGTGGCTTGGCATGTGACAACCTGCTGCTGGTATGGCCATGGAAGGCTTCTGGAGTTCAAGCACCCTTTTTTTGGCACGGCTTGGAGATGCTGCTGCTGGCCTGCATGGTGCAGGCTGGGTCCTTCAAAAAAACCAATGGCCTCCATACCTTTGCAGCCATGGCCGACCTGGGCCGTCTGGAGAGAGGCCCTGGTGGCATGGAAGAAAGTGGCCCATGGTGCCTGGTTGCTGGTGGTGGGTGGCCCCTCACCACCTGTAGACGAGGCCTGCTCCTCCCGCCAAGCTGGTGATCCATGGGGAATCACACTGGGTGCAGTTGGCATTGTGATAGAGCTTCCAAAGAAAGATAGTGGAGCGGTGGCATACCACACACCGCAGCATTACGTGCGGCCCGATGGGCTCCTCTGGTGGAACCATGGCACTGCTTGGGAGGGCCGTCACTGTCCCCTGTGGTGGAGGCTGGACGGGCTTGGAAGAGACGGCCGTGGAGTCCGTGGAGTCGTGCTTTGCTGCCGGCTTCTTGGCCCTGGGCTTGGTCCTGGTCGTGGCCTCCTTGGCAGCCGCTGGCTTTTTGACTCCTTTGACCATGGCGGCACTGGAGTGGAGGCTTTGGCTAGCTGTGGGCAGCTCGCTATATGGCCAAAAGAGGCTGCAGCGGAACGAAAAAGAGAGACGAACATGTGTGCCATGGCATGCCTGGCCACTTGGCTTTCAAACAACAAACTCAATGGCCTGGCATGGCCACAACGGCTCAGGCAATCGAAACTGGAGGCGTTTTTTTTGGCCGCTGGTGCACAGCTGCTGTGCTTGGGTTTCCGGCAGCCTTCGTGGTCTTCTTGGTCTTCTTGGTCTTGATGGCACCCTCAGCAATGCTGCCGTGGAGATACCTGGTGGCTTGGCAGCTGCTGTTGCTGCGAATGGTCTGTGTTTTGGCAAAAGCTGTGCTCCTGCAGCATGGACCTGCCTTGCATGGCTCTGCACACAGTCTGGTATGGCCATTTGGCTCCCTAGAATGGAAGTGCAAACAGTCTGGCATGGCCACTTGGCTCCCTGCAAAGGCTTGGCTTCACCCTACGAAGCTTGGGGGTTCTAGAAGAAAGTTGGCGGTTGGAGGACTTGGATGGTGTTGGCTTTGCTTCAGGGCCTGGCTTAGAAATGGCGCTTCGAGCTCTCGGGTTTGGGAGGTTATGCTTTGGGATGTAAGGGTATATTCTTGTGGGTTTAGGGTCCAGGGTTTAGAGTCTCTTAAGGTCAAACTGCACTATGCATTTCCACTTCTATTTCCGACCCTAAACCCAAAATGCTGAGACGTGACGGCATGGCATGGTCCTATGTACACTTGGCTTTCGCACAACACAGCAACTTGCCTGGCATGGCCACAGTGGCTACATGTCCCTCGTATATAGAAACAGGACAAAGCTCTGGATTTTCTGCTCTGGGCCGCAACTCTGGCTGCTGTGCAGCGAGTTCATGTGGCCTGCATTGACCTCACATATGCGGTCCGTCTTGAAGAGCCTGGGCCTGTGATGGCCATGTTTGGCTTTAGCAATCACGACAAATCCCTGGCATGGCCATGCAGGCTGGGATGTGCATGCACTCGTCGAACTTGGCATGAAGTATAACAAAGCAAGCATGACATGGCCCCTGAAGGCTCACTTGCTCCAGGAGAGTCCTGCTACATGTACTTTTCCTCGCAAACAAGCAGAGTGCATGGAAGTCTGCATCAACTGGTGCGGTACCTTCTATGGAAATCCTTGGGCAGAGCACATTGGCCCCCCCATGGCTCGTAGTTGGGGTCCGCCGACATCATCTCCCACTCCTCCCAGCCACGGCCGTACTCCCAGGGTTCTAGAGGCGGAAGATCTGGCTTCTCGGTCGTCTTGGAGTTGGCTGCTGGCTTCTTCTGGGCTTTCGCCTTGCACACAGGTGCTGGCTTCTTCTTGGCCTTCGCCTTCCTGCTCTGGGCAGCTGCCTTGTGGACCACCTTCATGGCTTTCATGGGGGCAGCAGGCTTCTTGAAGACCATGGCTTTGGGCATGGTGCAGGCGGAGGAAGCTCTTGGGAAGAAGTGGCTGGATCAAGCAGACAATTACAGACATGGTATAGCCATGGTGGCAGGCTAGAAAGCAGAATCGGTGCTGGGACAGCCACAGGAGGCTTGCTCAAGTCACCTGGATCCAAGAAGGTGCTTCTTTTTGCCGCAACAGCCTGGTCCCTGCAGCTCTGCAAAACTTGGAACCCTCAAAACTCCTGCAGCTCTGCATGGTGCAAGGATGGATCCCATGTGCATGGCCCATAGAGGCTGGGTCAGCCCTTCCTGGGCTTTTTCTTGGCTGAAGCCGACGTGGCTGCTTCCTCCTCGACCTTCTGCAAGATTTGCTCATTGGCTTGGATCTTCGCAGGGTTATGGAGGATGGGCACGGTGCATGGCCCCTGCTTGATCGTAGTCAAGACCATGTTGCCCTCATCCTCGCCCTCTGCTGTCCTGCACCAGAAAAATGGCACGATGGTGCCCTCTGCCTGGAACTGGAGGTCCTGCTTCCAGCTTCCAATGGCCCAGTCATGGCCGAAGGCCTGAATGGCCAGCTTGGGCGGCTTCTGGCCTGTCTTCACTTTGCTGTTCCATGGAACCAGCTTGAGCTTTTTGCTGGCAATGGCTTTCTTGGCATACAGTGCCTGGGGACTGGAAGCCATGCACAGGAGTTCCAAGTCCTCGACCGACTGCTCCTGGTAGCATTGGTGGAGTGCCGTGACCACAGCTGCCTTTTGGAAGTCCTCCTGGGCCATGGCATGGCTGGATGGGAGTCCCCTGGTTATGATGTCGGCTGGGCCGATGGCTGGCATGGAGTGGCGGGAGACCCGCCACTTCCCCAGCCCCGCCAGCGGCACATGGACTGTCTCCGGTGCCTGGAGCACTGGCCTGTGCTCCAGGGTCCCACCCTCGTTGTTGATTTGCAGGAGCTGGTAGACCTTGGCTCCGTGCTCCTTTGGCAAGGTGTACCTTGGTTTGTGTATGGAATGTATCTACAGCAGAATCTTATGAGGGAACAGACATTAAAACAGCAAAACTCCTATGTGCAATCATGGGCACTGGTCGCCCACCTTGATGTGGGTGTTCTGGAGCAAGGTGGCTTCCCATGGCTGGGCAGAGACTGCATCCTTGATGGTCTTTGCCTCTGCAGCTGGGGTGGCCTGCTTGACCTTGGAAACGTCCTGGGTGAAAAGGTCGAGAATCTGGGCCAGGGACTCCAGCTTCTGCTGGGCATCAGGGCCAAGCTTTTCCTTTTTGGTCAGAAACAAGATGGCTCTGACGCAAAACTTGCCGAAACACTTGTAGAGATGGTTGCTGCCGGCATTGGTGCTGGTGCCTTCTGGAAGCTGGCTCTGGACCAGTTTCCAGGAATCCGAAAGCATGGACTCCGCCGTCCTGACGGACTCCATGTTCTGTGGCGACGACAGTCTCTGGACGTCGGCTCTGGTGAGGAGTCGTGCGAAGCCGTCTTGCTGTTTGGTGGATGTGCACTGGGTTGCCCATAGAGCTGTGCGGAGCAATGGGTAAAGGTTGCCAGGGTCTGGGAAGGTGGTGTGCGACAACGCCTCCATGAAATCCTGGCCCATCATGCACGTGGTGCCGTAGGTGGAGGAGAAGTGGGAAAGGAATTTCAGCAATGGAAAGCTTGTGCCTCCAGAGTATCTCGAGACATAATGCCCTATGGCTGGGAGGCTCTGCCTGCAGGCAACTTCGCCGCTGGCAACGGACTGGATTGCCGACTCCAGACTGGCTCCCATTTGCACTTGAATGGCTATTTGGCAGGCTGCTTCCAACTCGCTGGTGGCTCTGCCAATGGCATTGCCAGAGTTGGCTCCGACTTGGAAGAACTGTGGAAGGCTTGGCATGGCTTCTTCCACACTGGAGGCCACCACATGCCACCGCCACCCGGTCTGGATGGCGGACCAGACTGGGTCTGTCTTGGGCACGGAGATGGCTTTGCCACTGGGATCCGTGGTCCCATGCTCCAGGCATCTCAAGAATGCCGTGGTGTGGCTGCTGGCAAGGGATAGGTATCCTCAGTGGCCAATGTGTGTCTACAATATACATTTATCCGCAAATTGTAAATGGATTGGATATATAGAGAAAAGGAAACCAATTCTATGTGTCATCTGAGTGGCCCTCTGCTCCACTGACTGGGGCCAGGGAGCCCTTGCTCTCCTGGACCAGCTGCTGGTTCCTCCAAACCTGCTGCTGGCGCTTTTGGGGGTCCGTGGACATCTGGAGACAAATGGACCCTTGGAGCAGATGCACTTGCAGGCCAACTGCCAAGAGTTGGTGTCCCTTGGCCCAAACGTCAAAGTGGGACACCATCTGCCCTCCCCGGTTGGAGGGGTGGCAAAGAACTTGGCTTGGAACCAAGGTCTGCTGCTGGCAGAGGCCATGGTGCTCCAGCACCTGCAAGACCTTGGTGACTCTGGTGTTCACTGGCTCGCGGCCATTCACAATGGCCTCCACCTCTTGGACCACAGCTGGAGGGACAGCCATGGCTTCTGGCTTCTGTGCGGCTGTGGCCTTGTCTGGTATATCCTATCTGGAATTCAAGTGTGGCTGTGCCGGGCAACTTCTTTCTGCTCGTCTGGAACTGCTGGATTCTAACCACCTGCATATATATCTGTCGGGTTCAACAGTGGCATGGTTCTGCGACCATGGATATGCATGGATGGCCTATACTGGCTGCAGGCAGACGATAAAGCAAACAAAACTGTATGCATCCCTTCAACACTTGACACTTGCAAAACTGTTCTGCAGCAAGCCTTTTCCTGCGAAGGCCTGGCAGAGTCTGGAAGAGTCACTCCTGGACTGGTCGTGGCTACTACCTGGCTTTCTTCTTGTAGCTTCTTTTGGCCTGGCCGAGGACTTGGGCCGTATCCTCATCATTGCGAATGGTCTTGATGATGGTCTCGATCTGGTGCTGTTCGAGTTGGATGGTGAGATCGCACCTCCTTGGCCTCTTGCCACTCATCAAGCAGGTGACTTTGGAACCATTGATGTCCATGGCAACTTCTTCTTCTTGGTTGTCTGGAAGAGACCTCTTTCTGGTCGACTTCTTTCCTGAGCCTGGCTCTGGAGCATCGAAAAGTTGCTCTGCTGGTGTTGCTGGTTGGTCGAAGCTCTGGTTCCTCTTCTTGATGAGATTGGCCATGGCCGTAGAACCCGACAGACTGGCATTCTTGTCGGGTCTCTGGCCTGTGAGCAACTCAATTATGGGTTGGGAAGTGGGCCGAAGTTGGAGCCACTGTTTGTCCTTGGACAGCTTCACCAGATCCTTGGGGATGAGGATTGGCCTCTCCGACTCGTACTTTATCTGGATGGCCGCACGAATTTCCACCATGCTTGGAAGCTATGGTGGACGTGGAAAGCTGTAGCTGGCACTCGCTATGGCCGGGTGGCTGCAGCAAACATACCATGCAATACAAAGACATGAGCACACTGCTATGGCCGTCTGGCTCCCATGATCACACACATGCAATGCCAAATACAAAAAATCGAACAACAACTCTGATAAATTATTTGCTAAAAGCAAACAACATATATCTCTGGCAGTCCATACTATAATCTTCAAAATCAATGATAACATTCAGCAAAAACTTCGATTCCATTCTAAAACCCATGATTTCTTATCTTATACCTTCAGTGCACTCGACGAATTATGCACCACAAATCAGAATACATGTCATTGAAATATTACATCTCCATGTATGAATTTCGTATTCTTAAAGCCTATATTTCAACATCCATAACTCCATGTAACTCACCCTAACTTTTATAAAAGGTTAAGTTAATTATGTTACTTAGCTAACAAAATATTAACTTTAGTAACATAACATAAAAGATATAAGTATTATAGGAACATGTAATCACTTAATAGACGGTTAACACTCACTTATAACAGTTTAATAACTAGGGTACAACTCCACATAACTATGTTAACCACTTATAAAACAACCAGGATTCCAAGTACTCTTTACTCTTTAAACACCTACAAGTACAGCGGGCGGTGAGAGCGGTGGAGACGGTGGGAACGGTGAAAGCGGTGGAGGGGGATGAAGGTGGCGGGGGTGGTGAGGGCGGTGAGGGCGGTGTGGGCGGTGGGGGCGGTGTGGGCGGTGTGGGCGGTGTGGGCGGTGGGGGTGCGGGGTGGTCCGGGCACACATCGGCAGGCTTTAAATACTCTTTACTCTTTAAACACCTACAAATACAGTGGGCGGTGAGAGCGGTGGAGACGGTGGGAACGGTGAAAGCGGTGGAGGGGGATGAAGGTGGTGGGGGTGGTGAGGGCGGTGAGGGCGGTGTGGGCGGTGGGGGCGGTGTGGTGGTGTGGGCGGTGTGGGCGGTGTGGGCGGTGTGGGCGCGGGGGGGTCCGGGCACACATTGGCAGCCTTTAAATACTCTTTACTCTTTAAACACCTACAAATACAGCGGGCGGTGAGAGCGGTGGAGACGGTGGGAACGGTGAAAGCGGTGGAGGGGATGGGTAATGGAATGGTGGGGGTGGTGGGGTGGTGAGGGGTGGGGGTGGTGAGGGCGGTGGGGGCGGTGTGGGCGGTGGGGGCGCGGGGGGGTCCGGGCACACATTGGCAGCCTTTAAATACTCTTTACTCTTTAAACACCTACAAATACAGCGGGCAGTGAGAGCTGTGGAGACGGTGGGAACGGTGAAAGCGGTGGAGGGGGATGAAGGTGGTGGGGGTGGTGAGGGCGGTGAAGGCGGTGTGGGCGGTGGGGGGACGGTGTGGGCGGTGTGGGCGGTGTGGGCGCGGGGGGGTCCGGGCACACATTGGCAGCCTTTAAATACTCTTTACTCTTTAAACACCTACAAGTACAGCGGTGGAGACGGTGGGAACGGTGAAAGCGGTGGAGGGGGATGAAGGTGGTGGGGGTGGTGAGGGCGGTGAGGGCGGTGTGGGCGGTGGGGGCGGTGTGGGCGGTGTGGGCGGTGTGGGCGGTGGGGGTGCGGGGTGGTCCGGGCACACATCGGCAGGCTTTAAATACTCTTTACTCTTTAAACACCTACAAATACAGCGGGCGGTGAGAGCGGTGGAGACGGTGGGAACGGTGAAAGCGGTGGAGGGGGATGAAGGTGGTGGGGGTGGTGAGGGCGGTGAGGGCGGTGTGGGCGGTGTGGGCGGTGTGGGCGGTGGGCGCGGGGGGGTCCGGGCACACATTGGCAGCCTTTAAATACTCTTTACTCTTTAAACACCTACAAATACAGCGGGCAGTGAGAGCTGTGGAGACGGTGGGAACGGTGAAAGCGGTGGAGGGGGATGAAGGTGGTGGGGGTGGTGAGGGCGGTGAGGGCGGTGTGGGCGGTGGGGGCGGTGTGGGCGGTGGGGGCGCGGGGGGGTCCGGGCACACATTGGCAGCCTTTAAATACTTTGTAAAAGTAAGGGCGGCGGTGGCGGTAGGGGCGGTGTGGGCGCGGAGGGGTCTGGGCACACATTGGCAGCCTTTAAATACTCTTATTTTTTTTTGACACCTACAAATACAGCGGTGAAGGACTCTTTAAACAGGGCGGTGGTGGAGGTTGTGAGGGCGGTGGGGGCGGTGAGGACGGTGGGGGCAGTGGGGGCGCGGAGAGGTCCGGGCACACATTGCCAGCCTTTACATACTCTTTAAACACCTACAACTACAGCGGAGAAAGACTCTCTGAACAGAGCGGTGGAGGCGGTGGAAGCGGTGTGGGTGCGGACACCTCTCGGGATATCACGGGCGCCGCCCGCAGGGGTCGGCGGATAAACACGGCAAAGTATGCGTAACTTAAGTCCTAGGCTTGGGGAGCCCCGTAAGACTAAAGCGTTAGACCGTAAGCTGTTAAATCCTTTAACCCTCAACCCAAATCCTAATCCCAAGTCTCTTAAGCTTAAATATAAATCCTAAACTTTAATGACCCGAGCCCCTTAACCCAGATCAACTGTGAGGTGGAGAGGCATCTGGAGGCAGCAGCAGCAGCAGCAGCAGCGCAGGTGTAGCCATGCGGGCGGCACGGCTGCAAGGGCTTTGGGGCTGACGCCTTAGCCATAGGCCCCATAGTAGTTCCTTTTTGGGATTGCCTTATGGGATTCTAAATATGAACCCCAAAAAGGAACTACTGTGGGGCCTATGGGGAACTCTAAACCTACAAGCCTGAAGCCCTACTACAGCCTCAAACACGAAGCCTGAACCCAAAACCTTCAAAACCAAAGCCCGAAAGCCGAGAAGGTTTGGGTTTCGCGTTCAGGGCTTGGCATCTTGCGATCCGTAAATCTTATCTTATACAGGCCGTACTGTCAGGATCCTGTGATTAAGCAAGTAAGGTTCCTCGTATCTATCTAAGCGCCCCATGAACCCTAAACCCTGAACCTTTTGAATACTAAGTCCTATCATCCCCGAGCCCAAAACGGTTTAGTTTAGGGTTTTAGGATTTAGGGTTTAGGATTTAGGATTTAGGGTTTAGGCTTTAAGGTAAACCCTAAACCTTAAGAAGGGCTTTTGTTTGGGTTTGCGTGGTTTTCAGGATTGCAGTTCTAGCAAGTCGGGCTCGGGGTCGCAATTCGAGGTCTATAGGGTTATAGTGCTTTGGGCTGGGGATTACCCATAGGCCCCAAAGTAGTTCCTTTTTGGGATTACCTTATAGGATTCTATATATGAACCCCAAAAAGGAACCCAGAGGGTCCAACTACCCAAATAGTAGGGTTTCAGATCCCAAATTCCATACCCTGAACGGTTTTTGGTCCTTGAAACCCTACTAATTGGGCCCTTAGGGATATTGCTTGGGGCTGAGGCTGACCTAGACCCCCCAACTACCGCCCTTATTACCTCTTAGTAAGGAATCTAAAGAGCACATAAGGGGCGCTTGGGGGGTCCTGGGACGGTTGAGGGTTCAGAAATAAGTTAGGGTTTGCGTAGGATGTAGGTCGTTTATAGAGTTTAGGGTTCAAGCTTCAGGATTTAGCGTTGAGGGTTCATAGGCATCTTTTCCACAAGGGTTCAACCATATTGGAGTCGATGACAGTTGAGGTGCATTTCAACCACGGAAGCGCACACCAACCCATGCCCTATAAACACTTAATCCGCCAAAGCTTGCACAACCCAGGTCTTGAAAGCGTTGATTAGATGTGGGGTGTAACGTGCGGCGTTTTCTGACTCGCGATTCTGTACTTGAATCCTTCACTGCAAATCTCGGTAACGGTCGCCTCATCGCGAAGGTGCGGTGCCCACGGAAATGGTGCCGACAGGCCAAAGCTTGGGAGAGATCGAGGGGTTCTCCTTTCAAGGTTCATTTCCAGGCTCCTGTTGAGATTTCCTTATTTCATGGTTGAAATGGGCTTCAGGGCTCAATATAGCTTATGATCCCACAACAGTAGGTTGGAGTTATAAGTTATAACCCTCAACAAACAGCATGCTTCTGGTTCCCGGACCCTTAAACCCTAAAGCCCATAGGCCTTCAACTCCAGGACTTCAAGTCTAGACTTTAAAACGTAACTTTAAACTCGGTTTAGGGTTAGGGTTTAGCGTGTATAGGGGTTTAGGGTTCAGGGTTTACAGGGTTTAGGAGCCGTATAAACCCTAAATAGGAAGGCGCACGAATTCGTCGCTGGCTGCGGGCCACGAAGCGAAACGTGCTTGCTCAGCCCAGGCATCTCTTCGGAGAGGGAACAGCCGAGCTGACTAGCTGGGAAGAACAAAGCGAAAAAGCAGCAGCCCGAATAATTATTTAGGATAGGGCTTGGGGGTGTATTTTTTGGGAGTAGAGTCTGCGGTATCTTATAATTAGATGGTAGGGTTTGGGGGCATATTGTATACAGTCGATTAAGGGGTCCTAAGGAATTATGTAGGAACGTATTCAGGCTTCTATATCACCACTTCATAGGGCTAGGGGGGAGGGGGGTTAGGGGATTAAACTTCCTTAAACAGGCCTTATTGAGTCCTTTCTCTGGGTATTAAGGCCCCCGACCCTACCCCGCTAAGCGTCCCTATGACCATTTATGGCCACTGGAGCACCAGAAGAAAATAGATGGAGAGGGACGAGGAAAAGGCGGGAGTGGCCCGCGCTACAGACACTAAACCCTGGTATAGGGCTGAAGGAATTACCCAGAGGGTTCCTAGCGTCCCTTTAAAGCGGTCTACAAGGGTTGCTACAAGGGGATCTATAAGGGTTCTCGAATATAGGGGCCAAAATTACATATATAATTACACAACTTTGGGTTCCTTTATATAGTATACTATACCCCCGAAGCCTTATTGCGATTATTCAGGCCCCGGTATCACGTCAGAAGTACGGCTCTGTAAACCCTACGCGCCGGAAATCCCCAAACCCTTGTCCTTACATGTTTCAAACCCCACGAACCAAACCAGATCCCAAAACCTACACTAAATCCCCTAATTGCATCTCCTATTCCGCAAACTTCCAGCTTAACCCCGCTAAACCTGCGGCCCGAACATCTCGCACAGGCGACCGTCTTCGATAGGTCCTACCCGGAGTCCAGATGCTGGAAATCGGAAAGCAGGGCGCCCAGCTAAACCCTAGAACCTAACCCCTAAACCCAGCCCTAAACCCTAAACCCTAAACCGTGGAGTGTTTTCGGCTGCAGGGGTAGGGCCATGGTAGAAGTCCCAGGTCCCACCCAGGAACATCGATCCCTAAGCCCCAATCCAAAGCCCCAAACCATTTTTTGGTAGAAAGTTGGAACTTCATTATCCTTATATGCCTATAAGGTAAAGTATAAGGGATCCTAGCACTGATCCTCCTAAAGCCATGTTCCAACTTTCTGGCTTCTACTGTAACCTTAAGTGGCCTAAAGACCCAACCGGGGGGCCCTCACCACCCTCCTGTCATTGCAAGCTTCTCAAACCCCGAACCGCCCTATGGACTTTCCTTTGGTGAGTAGGGAATGGAAGAATAGTAGTAATAGTAGCTATAGTTGTACCCCATTCCTCCATTCCAGTAACCAGAGTCAAGTAGATGACCTTCGGTTTTACAAGAGCTCCAGGTAACCATAAGGAACTCACAGTCCAAGGATTTTTGGAATCGCGCTTTTTCGAGCAGCTAATTAGTCCTCGCGTGCAGGGTTAAGTTGTGATGCTTTGCAGCCACTCCCGCGATTCCTATGGTCATGTTGGGCTTACGGAGTTAACACTGTGAACATTTCGATGTCAGGACATTTCGGAAGCACGCCGCGCAACGTGTTTGCCTTCCGCTGCCGACGCTGTGGGATTGCCGCAGCCGCAGTGCTAGTGGGTCGGTTGGGGCTTTAGGTTCGTCACTAAGCACTGAATCCCGGCCAGGAGGGGGCTGGGAGCTGCTTAGCATGATTCACTTCTGGTGCCCTTTCAGGGCTAATTCGTGAGGGCGTCGACTTGCCTTGAGGGATCAAGGATAGGGTTTAGTTGAGTTGGGTCTAGGCAGCGTTTACGGGAGGCTGCGACTCCTGCCTTCAACTGCTGAGGAAAGGTCAAACATCTGCTTGCCTTCATGAAATTTCCAAAAACTTGAGGGAGAGAAACCTTCGTATGCATGAAAAGCACATATTTGAGCACTGACAGCTTTTAGACGGCCTCGTAAGATAGAGTGCACATTCACGGACATCTACCCATCTATGTATCGGTCATTCTTTCTTTCTGTCTTTCTTTACATCTGCATGCCTATATAGGATATAGCCCTAACTAATCCAGCAGTTACGCCACTGGGACAGCAAAGATCCCAGACGCATGGAGATAGCCTTCGTAAAAACCCTTGCACGGTAATCCTAAGCATCGCTAAACCGAGACTGATGCAGAAGCAACCTGTTTTTGGGGGGATTTGCGCCAGCAAGTCATAAGAAGGAACCCTCAGAAGGTTTCTCCACTAAACCCTAAACCCCCAACTCGTCAGCCCTGAGCTTTAAATCCCAACTCTTCAACACGCAAAACCCTGTTGCGAAGCGAGGCTGTGAGTGCCCGCTGCGCGACTCCCGAAGCGCACGAGGATGCAGAGTTCCGCGGGCCGTGTCTCGGTTGCAGCTCTTTGCGGTTTCGGGTGCAAGGATCAGGACTACCTGCGCTTGGGGTTTAGGGGTTTAGGGCTCCCTTAGAGGGTTTGCAGGTCTACGTAGACCTTTCCAGGCTAGAGTAATCTGTGGGGTACAGGAGTGCAAGTTTAGGCTGGCATATGCAGGTCTTTCCTTGGGTTCGGATCAAGACAGAGATCATTTTTTTGTGCAGAGGACACGAAGAATCGTCACAATGCAAGCAATGTCTGTTGACGTTTCGTTCTCCAACACCTAAACCCTGTAACCCTAAACCCTAAACCTGACTGGAACATGCAGACCGAGTCCTCAGGTTGACTGAGGGTAAGGTTTCAGGGTCTGCCGATTTTCCTTCCGCGTCCCTACCCTGTCCAAAACTGTCCCAGGAAGCTACGCCAAAACGACCAGCACCCTGAACCCGAAAACCTAGCCGGTATACTAACAAGTGCGATCCCTGAAGCTTGTACTCGTAATTGTCGCTGCTGCAGCGTCGGATTTGCCACAAACTTTTCCACAGGTGGCTCGTCGAGGGGGAGGACCGGGTTCTCAGCATGGTTCTTTTGTTTTGGGTTTAGTTTAGGGCCAGATGGCTTTAGGGCTTAGGGTTTCTGGTTTAGGGCTTTTTGCTATAGGGTTTGTGTAGGGGACTGCCTCAAACTAGCAGTATGGAGATCGCTGAGCTGTCCTTCCCTGTGACTCCCAGCCGCTCTGAGTCAGGTTGCACGGTGTGTGTGTGTGTGTGTGTCGGGTTTTCGGAGGCCGGCGGCTTGGGCCTGCTTAACTTTTCTTGGAGTCGAGTTTTGAGGTTTCAGTCGTTTACTTCTAATCTTTCCGAATTTCCGACTCAAGCAGGACAAATCTGTTGGAGTTTAGGGTTTTGGATTTAGGGTTTAAGGGGCCTTAGGAATCAGAATAGGGTTTTGGGGCATGTTATACTACAAGTATACAACTATCAAAAGGAACCACCAAGATAGTATAGGTAACTATTTGGTGATGCACTTGGCGTCTTTGTCAAGGCACTGGGATCTCCTCCTGTAACAGCTGGATGTGCTGCACTGACTTAGGGTTTAGGGTTTAGGGTTTAGGGTTTAGGGTTGAACTGTCCACTACCGAAGACATGAAGAATGCCGCTGCTGGCTTATATGGAATCATGAAAGTGCTCCCCAACGGCCTGCGCTCAAACAGTTCACTGAAAAAGATCGCTGACTCATACGCGCAGCCAGCGAGGAGTAATGTGGGTGTCGGTTTTGGAATATAGGCTCCTTTAATGCGTCGGCTCGGGGGCTAATTCCGAATCTGACCAAAAATTTGGGGGTACTAATCAATGCGTTTTTTTTTTGGCTGGGGTGATTTTTTGGTGGCGGGGCTGTGCTATTTGCTGATGGCCAATCTTAAGGCAGCCACGACCTAAACCCCCACCCAAACCCCCACCCAACCCTAAAACCCTGGCCCTGAAGCCCGAAAATCTCTTGCAGAATTGTTTCGCTTATTGGGGCGTCAGGAATGAGACTCTGTACTACTACTGTACTACTATTGTACTATTGTACTGCTACTGTATGCCTTGCTTATTGGGGGGGGCTGCTAGGGTGAACCGCCGAATTGGGAATTGGACCCTTGCTCGACAAAGGCCTCTCCAGTACTAAAGTTTGTATAAAAAAATTCAATTTTGGATCCAATCTGGACCGACCCCCCTTTGGGAAGGGTTTAGGGCTTAGGGTTTAGGGTTTGTTAGGGGCTGCTAGGGTGAACCGCCGAATTGGGAATTGGACCCTTGCTCGACAAAGGCCTCTCCAGTACTAAAGTTTGTATAAAAAATTCAATTTTGGGTCGAATCTGGACCGACCCCCCTTTGGGAAGGGTTTAGGGCTTAGGGTTTAGGGTTTGTTTGTACTACTATTGTACTACGGTACTATAATCGTACTACTACTGTACTACTACTGTGCTACTATTGTGCTACTATTGTACTACTGTACTATTATTGTACTACTACTGTGCTACTATTGTACTACTGCACTATTATTGTACTACTATTGTACTACTTACTACTACTGTACTATTTCTACTGTTCTACTATTGTACTACTGTACTATTATTGTACCGCACCAAGCTTCAGACGTGGTCGATTGTGGGTGGGAGTGTGTTCAAAATGAAGGGTTTTTAGTCTTGGTAGTAATCTTGGAGTGATCGGGGCTTGGTTTCCAGCATTTGGTGATCCCCAGACCCCCCCGACCCCCGACCGCGCATTCGCGCAGAACCGCAGACCCTGCACCCAAGCCAGCCCCCAAACCCCGGCACCTCCCAATTCCCTGCCACTCAGACCCCTAACCCCTGTCCGGCGTCACCGGCGCCATACTAAATAGAATTTATTTTTTTGGTTGGGGGGGGGAGGGGGGGGGGTACTTACAAGACACCTCGCCCCAGTCATCTATGGAACCATTCCGCCAACTCGGCGCCCAAATCTCAAGCCCAAAAATCCCGAAACCCATATGCCAAAACCCCGTTATACCCATATGCCAAATATCAAGCCCAAAATCCCAGAAAAACCATGTTCCCAAATCCCCGTTATTCCTTAGCCCAAAATCTCAGCCCAAAATCCCAAGCCGTAAATCCCCGTAAAACAATATCCCGAAAATCCCAAGCCTAAACCCAAGAAAAAACACCTTCCCCCATAAACCCCCGTTATTCCTTAACCCGGAAACCCAAGCCCAAAACCCAAGAATAACAATAAGCCTTATAGTGGGGCAAGGTTCCTTTAATGAAATTTAATATTATATTAAAATAATATTAAACTACATTATTATCAAAACCATGTTTTTCTGATGTGTAAAAGTTTAGAATATAACATGTCCATGTGTTTTTCATTGTTATAATGCATTTGGAACAATGCTTTTAGTATTTCATAACAACTGTCCAATAATGCTTTATTGTTTTTTTGTCCCACGTGAAATATTTCAAAATCATATGTGGCAGTGGATATATACAATTCTTCATAAAAGTCTTTGATTAATTTATGGAACTTCTTATTGAAGACAATACCACGTGTGTATTCTGTGCGAGTTTTTGTTTCTCTGTCGTAGGTCATACAAATAGTTTTAATATTCGGAACAATCTCGTTCTTGATATAAGAATATTTAGGAAAAGGATGTGTTTTAACAAAATAGTATAATTTTAAGTCGTTAATATCAGAACTATGGTATTCCATATTATCAGCTTCGTTTTCATAAGCCTTAAAAATCCTTTCGCAACGCTTACATGGTATGAATTGGAAAATTGTCAGGATATAAAGCATGTTCTGACTACTGCCGTTGTATAGCTGTACTTGGTAGCCCCTTTTGGCACGAGGTGAGTAAAATAAGTAGCCTGTGCCTGCGGTGTGTGTGGTTTGAGGGTTAACCTAAACCCTTGCATGGTAGCGGAGCCGGACGTCTAAGGGACTCCGTGCTCACCTTCTGCGGGTCGCCCCGCGAAGGTAAGGGACGCGGGCAAGCCCCGCTCCCTGGTGGTTGCGGGTCAGCCCCGCACCACACGTGACCGCGGGAAGTCCCGCGTCACAGGAACCAGCTGCGGGCCGATCCGCGCTGGTGTGGGAGCATAGTCCTCCCGAGTGCTGCTTAGGCAGCAGGTAGACCGCCAAGACGGCGGGTCGAGGTCGCGGCAAAGGAAAGCCGGTGACCAAGAAGAAGAACAAGAGGGGGAAAAGAAGTGAAGCGGCCACCTCTAGGAGGCAGGACCGCGGGCAGGCCAGAAGGCTTGCAGCCGCTGAGGAGCGGCAGGAGCCACCAAGAAGCCACAGGGCAGCCGCTGATCCCTCGGCCCGGGGGTCAGCTGAGGCAAGGGGCCGAGGTCGTACTCCGAGGCGGGTGGTTCTAACTTATAGCCTGGAGGAGGCTCAGGAGCGAGACCGGATCCTCGGGACGACCGCGGCCAAGAGCCAACCAAGGAAGCCCAGGCAGACAGAGGCTGGGTACGAGAAGATCAAGTGGAAGAAGGAGAGGCGACGAAGGAAGGAAAGGAGCCGCCTCGACCTTCGATCGGTTCCTCGGGAGGCTCAGGCAAATCGGGTCCTGCGGTCGGTAGCGCCGACACGAAGCAAGCAGGCTTCGGGGCGCAAGAGGGACTTAGAGGAGTTCCTGACAGAGCAATCCGCTCGCTTTGCGCAGCAGAGGTTCCGAGAGAGAGTGGAGACCCAGGAGGCCATCAGGAAGAGGCTTCCTAAGGGCAGTGTGGGCGAGGTATTGCTTAGGCAGCGGGTCGGCGAAGCTTGCAGTACCTGCAGGACCAGGCGTCGCAAGGCCGCCCCGGCTGTGCGCAACTACGTGCTTAGGAGGTTTTCTCCTAAGGCATTGGCCCAAAGGGTTGCGGAGGCCAATCGGCACCGCACCGAGCCCCGACCAAAGGGGACCGCTCGAAAGAGCAAGGCCAAACCAAAGGCCACATCAGCTCCTCTCCTGACGGAGGACGAGGAGAGCAGTGAGAGCTCGGATGGAGATGGAAGCGGGGTTGATTGGGACCCCCCAAGCTCCCCAGATGGCCCAACAGGCGGGCCAGGTTCCGCTGGAGCAGCAGCTCCAGCAGCAGTTGCAGCAAACTAACCTGATGCTGCAGCAAATGAACAACAGGCTGGTGACTCAGGAGGCCCAGCTGTTGCAGCTGCAAGCGTCAGGATTGGCAGCCCGGGGAAGGCAGAGCACCTTCGATACCGACATGCCGGGCCCAAGCCATCCACCGGCCCCAAGGGCCGGCCTGGTAGACACCAGGCAACTCGGGAAGCCCGAGGTTTTCAAAGGGTCCACGGAGGAAAGCTTCAGTGACTGGTCGTTCATCTTTGAGTCTTACCTTAGCTGCATCGACTCGAGGTACATTGACCTGCTGGAGCAAGCAAAGTTTTCCAAGAAGAGCTTCCCAAACAGGGCTCTTTCGGATGTGGACCGGGACCTTTCTTGCCAACTCTATTATATCTTGGTGATGCTCCTGCGCGGTAGGCCGCTTGACATCACTTACAACACGGGCCTCGGAGAAGGTCTTGAATCCTACCGGCGCATCTTTGAGGAGTTCCACCCGAGGGTTGCGTCACGCTATGTGGGCACTCTCACAACGTTGCTTTCAAGCAAGTTTGGTGATGATGTTGAGGGGGACTTAGCGGCCTTCGAAAAGAGCGTCCGGAGGTATGAACAGGAGAGCGGCAAAACACTGGATGAGGAGATGCTTTTGGGCATTGTGGTGAATGGGCTAAAGGACAGCAGCCTGCAAAGCCACATCATCCGGAACTCAAGCCGGCTCAAATCCTTTACGGATGTGAAGGCGGAACTTTTGGAGATTTCGAGGACCAACCGCGTCCTGCAGAATCTCCCGCAGCCTATGGACCTTGGAGCTGCACCGTGGAAAAAGGGCAAAGAGAAGGGCAAGGGCAAAGACAAAGGCAAAGGCAAAGGCGACAAAGGGGGTAAAGGCCAAGGCTCAGACAAGCAAAAGCCCCAAGGCGCAAACCCCAACAAGGACCGTGAGTGTTGGTACTGCCATAAGAAAGGGCATGTAGAAGCCGAGTGTCGCAAGAAACAAGCCGATGCCAAAGCCAAGCCCAAAGCTAAAGCAAAAGGTGGCGGGAAGAACCGCACACCTCATGCGGCTAGCCCCGCTGAGGGCGAGGAGGAACCAGAGCCCATGTCTGCATCGCCTCAGGAGCCGGACCTTTGCTTTGGTGTGGTGGCGGCAACGCCCAGCACCGAGGCCAGTGAGACCGAGGTTCTTGTAGATACGGGGGCAGGGTCTCACCTGTTTCGGAAAGGGTTTGACTCCGGTGCTTTGTTGGGTTCTCGTGTTTCGGGGCCTGGAATGGTTACCGTTACGGGTGAGCCCTTGGCTAGCGACCAGAGGCTTAGGAGCCAGCTCGAAACCAGTGCTGGGACCTTTTCGGTAGAGTACGCCGAGTCTGAAAAGGTTAGGTTTTCGGTGCTTTCTGCTGGCCAAGCGGCCACGAAAGGCACCTGGACGGTGATTGGCCCCGGTGTGCAGTGTATGGTTCTAGATAAGCATGCGTGTAAGCTTAGGAAAGCCCTAGGAGAGACCAAAGACACGATGCAACTCAGAAAGAAGAGAGGGGTATTTTGGCTCCCAGTGAACGTGGTGAAAGAAAGTGAAAGGGTTGAAGACCCAGACGTGTTAGCAGCTACGAGGGCTGCTAAGAAGACGGTGCCAGCAAAGGCGCTGGCAGGTGAAGGCGAGGAGCCTGGTGAAGCGGGTGACTCCGCTCAGCCTGGCCGAAGCTCAAGTGCGGGCGGCCCCGCCGATGCGGGGAGTTCCGCTGCGAACCCTGGTGCGGGTAACTCCGCCGGTGCAGGGAGTTCTACTGACGACCCTGGCGCGGGTGGCCCCGCCCAGAGGCTTCCGGAGATTGGCGACGTGCCAATGGAAGTGTCTGAGGCCATGCGGCGGCCGAAGACAAAGAAGATCCCGGACACGGTTAGCAAAGCCGAGTTTGACGAGCATATGCTTACGCATCTGCCCATGCGAAGCTGGTGCGATCACTGCATGCACGGCAAGGTGCGTGAGGATGCGCACTCAGCTCGAGAGCCCAGCGGTCGCGCGTCGGAGGTGGCGCGCATCTCCCTGGACTACTGTTTTCTGGGACGGGCCTTGAAGGGCCCAGTGAACTCCGTGGAGGAGGTCAAGGTGCCTCAGGATGAGAAGGATGGTCTCCTTCCCATTCTGGTGATCGTGGACGAAAAGTCCGGTTGTGTTTTCTCTGGTGTGGTGGCTAAGGGCGTTAACCCGTATGCCACTGGATTGGTGACTGAAGCGCTCAAGTTCTGCGGGCGCCAAAAGGTCATCATGATGAGCGATGCTGAGCATAGCATCCGGGCACTTGCTGAAAGTGCCGCCAAGTCCTGGACTGGCAGCGTGCAGCACCAGACTGCACCGAAAGGTTCTCACGCATCTAACGGCGCGGCCGAGCGAGCCATTTTGGAGCTGGCGCGTCAGGTGCGAACTCTTGCGAGCGCGCTGGAGAATCGCTACAAGAAGCCCCTGGAGACTGAGGGGGTTGTCTTTCCGTGGTTGGTGCGGCACGCAGGGTGGCTCATCTCCCGTTTCTTGGTGAAGCAGGACGGGAGAACACCTTACGAAAGGCTTCGAGGCCGGGACTTCCGCGGTGAAGTTGCTGAGTGCTGCGAGGTCGTGCACTACAAGCTTGACAAAGAGAAGACTGGCAAGCTGGACAAGCAAACGTCAGTTGGAGTTTGGCTAGGCAAGTCTCTTGCCTCCGACGAGCACTTCCTGGGCACTGCTCAGGGGATCCGTCGGTGCAGAAGCATCTGGCGAAGGCCAGAAGAGAAGAGGTGGGAGCTGAAACACCTCGAGGGGATGGTTGGGCTTCCCTGGCAACCGCGCGGAGAGCCAACCACCGTGCCTTCAGACAACAAGGCCCCAGCGACTCCAGGTCGCAGGCAGCCCTCGGTGTATATCACCTTGGAGCGTCAGATCAAGCACGGCAAGACACCCGGATGTCCTGGCTGTGAGTGTGACGATGACAACCCAAAGCGGCACAACGACGAGTGCCGTAAGAGGTTCGAGAAGTTGTACCCGAGGCAACCGGTGCCAGGAACGCCTGGTACACCAGTCCCTGGGACGCCTGCGGGACCCATGGAGACTGAAGGAGGTCAGGCCGAGATGCCCCAGGGCACCGGCCAAGACTTGGAGTCGGGAAGCACCGAGCCGAGTCAGCCTTCAAGGCCAAGGGCCATGGAGGGGACCTCTGAGGCTAAGTCAGGCCAGAAGCGAGAGGTTGAGGATGCGGGTGTCCCCGCTCCTTCAAGTGACAGCGGGCAGCGCCGCGTTACTGGAAAGAGCTCACAAGGAGCGAAGAAGCAGAAGACGCCAGAAGCAAGAGGTGAAAAGCGTCCTCAGGACCAGGAGTTGATGGGGGGACTGCCCACGCTCCACGAGAAAGGCGAGTGGGAGCCTTTGTTTGCTTACCCTCTGGACGGCAGAGTGGAGGAGCTTGGTGCCTACGACGAGCGAACAGGCCAGCCCCTTCCCGTTGACAAGGTCAAGACTGCAAGAGGGCGCGAGCTGGACAAGATGGAGGAACACTCTGTCAAGAAGGACATCTCTTGGGAGGAGGCGCGACGGCAGGGGCTAAAGATAGTCCGAAGCCGGTGGGTGGATGGTTGGAAACCATTGCCCAATGATCCGAATGGGGTGCGCAGCCGCTGCGTAGCCCAAGAGATCAACGACCACGAGCGCGACGACGTTTTCAGTGGAACACCGCCGTTGCGGACGCACCGCATGGTACTTTCAGCTGCAGCCACTGCAAAGACTGGCAGGACCAACCGGCGCAAGCTTATTGCCCGGTATGATGTTTCTGTTGCCTTCTTTCATGCGGTGGCCACGGGCAAAATTGCGGTCGTCCCTCCGAAAGATCTCGATCAATCGAAGCTCTGGTACTTGCTCAAAGCCATGAATGGCACACGTGAGGCTTCGCGACAGTGGTCAAAGCGCGTGTGTGAGGTCATGACGGAGGCAGGTTTCTGGGAGGTTCCAGGAATCCCTGGCCTCTTCTACCACGACGAGTGGTGCGTGACCTTGAGCTGCCACGGCGACGACTTTATCGCTGAGGGCGAAAGCGACGATCTGGATCGACTGGATGCGCTGATGATGCAATCCTTTGAGAGCAAGATATTGCCACGGATTGGCCCTGAGGAGTTCGGAGGCCAGACCACGCATGGCGATCATCTGCACCGCATCATTCGATGGAGCGAGCGCGGGTTCACTTGGGAAGCTGATCCTAAGTACTCGCGGCAGATCGTTGAGGAGCTCGGGCTTACGGACGCTAAGAGCGCAGACGCCCCATGTTCTACGGAATGTGGGAAAGGCCGCAGGGATCTCGAAGATCCTTTGGACGCTGAGGCTGCAGCGAAGTTCCGGAGACTCGCTGGTACTGCGCTTTACCTGTCCCAGGATCGCCCGACGATCCAGTATGCCTTGTCGGAGATCACCTCTGGCATGGCAAAGCCTACGGTTGAACACGAGCTCAAGCTCAAGCACCTAGGCCGTTACCTTCTGAAGTACCCGAAGGAAGTTTGGCACTACGAGTACCAGGAGCAGCCTGAGGAAGCTGTGGTGCTTACGGACTCGGACTGGGGAGCGTGCAAGCGCACGCGCAAGTCTATGTCCAGCTACGCTGAGAGATTTGGGAAGCATCTCATCGATGCTTCGTGTGCCAAGCAATCGGTGATAGCGCTCAGCTCTGGAGAGGCTGAGTTTTACGCGTTGGTGCGAGGAGCTGCCGCCGGACTGCTGACAGCGCAGATCTGGGAACGGATTGGGTTTAAGGGTTTGAAGCTTACCCTGAGAACCGATTCGAGCGCAGCGAAGGGAATCGCGACACGCAAGGGCTCGGGCAAGGTGAAGCACTTGTCCATGAAGGAGCTTTGGATACAGGACTGTGTTCAGAGAAAGCAGCTTACGGTGCAGAAGGAACCTACGAAGAGTAACTGGGCCGACTTGGGCACGAAAGCTCTTTCAGGCTCAAGAGTGACAGAGCTAGTCAAGGGCATGCCTCTCACAAGGGGCTTGGTCATGGCGTGCCTGTTCGCGTCCTTTGGCGTGGCTACGGGGCAGCCGAAGGAGCGCCAGCTCGAGACTGAAGACGTTTCCTTCTTCATCTACATGCTGATCATCCATATCTTGGCGATCCAGACCATTTGGCGATGGATCAAGTTTGCGTTTGTGTGGTGGACCACGCCACGTGTTTCAACGAAGCCGGCCCCTACAGCTGGAGGCCGCGTGGACCGACGAGGTCTAGAGGCGAATGCGGGTAGCCCCGTCTACGTCACCCGTAAGGGCAAGAAGTTTCATAGGAGACACTGTAGACACCTGGGCCAAAACCCGTACACGTTGCAGAGGGCTGAGGCTACGCAAAGAGGCTTTGGTCCTTGTACAGACTGCAACCCGTGAGTAGTGCAGGTCAGCTGTCCAGCTCAAGGATTCAGCTGGCCATGGAGGGGTGTCAGGATATAAAGCATGTTCTGACTACTGCCGTTGTATAGCTGTACTTGGTAGCCCCTTTTGGCACGAGGTGAGTAAAATAAGTAGCCTGTGCCTGCGGTGTGTGTGGTTTGAGGGTTAACCTAAACCCTTGCAAAAATGTTATCGTTTAGCCCTTCTGGTAATATGTTTAATTTGTTCGTTAATATGCTTTGAATTTTAGAGCAATGATTACAGTTTTTTGTCTCGTTCAGAATTTCATTTCTATATTCTGTGTATTCGGGAATATGTATCATATTCTTGGATAATATATAACGTGTCATACCTTTAAGCCGTTTTGGGTAAAGATAAATACACGTTTAAAGGTATGTTATGTTATACCCTTAATCATGGGAAGTTATATCTCCACCCGACAAACAGCATCACAACCTTTAATAAATCTTTCCGCTAAAATAACAAATCCTAAACCTATACATGTTCATCCTAAATTCTCATTAGGCGAATGTATATTTACAATTAATAACCCCGAACTGTATAGAGACCACTCGTGTAAAGTAATATTTAAATATGTCGTAAATGATGAAGTTTGTAAAGATATACGAGGTAAAGTAATAAAAGATATATTAAACGGAGTTTCGCATTACACCGAATGGTATTTAAGGACATATATACCTATCGAAAACGAAGATAAAGATAATTGGTTTGTATTTAAAACCGCCCTTGGTGACGCTCGGCAAGAGCCTCGCGAGCTTCGCGATGCTCGCGAACTTGAAGAAACAATCGCCATTTACAAATTAAATAACTTTTCATATCATATTTATCCTTGATGAGTTTTAATATTATCAAATAATATTAAATCACATCTCATTCTTCGCTTTTAGCGGGTGCTTTAAATTGATACTTTTCTTGTTCTTTGTTAAATTCAATATCATAATATTTCAATGTGTCTTCTTTTGGAACTTTGATTTCGCCCTTATTCAGTCTTTCCATGTAAGTTTTCCTTTTCTTGCTCCAATCGCTTTTATCGCCTTTATCAACTGGTGTTGATGTTGTGCTCTTTTCATAAGTGATTGGTTTCTTATCCTTAACCAATTGTTGAACAATTCCCAAAATCTCGTTAATCTTTAACTGAGTCATATTATGATTCTCGATAATAGCATTATGAATCTCACTCGTGCTCACCTTACCCTCGGTCATATACGTTATTACGTATTCTACCCTTTAAATGCGGATAATTTCCTCAATATCAGCATCGCTCAAAGGTTCCTTTACGTGTTGAATACACCACCCTTTCGGTTTCAAATGTTCAATTATTTTCTTAATCTGTGTTTCATTTTCTGGTTTCCTTAAGTCAATCTGTGCCCAAATGAATTTAAATGTTTCGGGTTCATAGTTTAATAATCTTTGTTCCCATCCTAAACTTGTCGCGGAGCTTGTGGAGCACGCGAGGCTCTTGTCGAGCGTCCAACAATCTAAATCAATACCTGTAACATAATAATCGCATTTTTCAGCTACTTTTAGAATACTCATTTTGTTCTGGTAAATGTTTAATAGTTTTCCCATATAAAATATATGTTAAATGTTTTTCCCGACATTTAACGCACGTTTTGCATACTTTACCGTAACAACCAATAAAATAAGATTTAGGAACATAACAACGACAGTATTTGCAAAATCCTATGTCTCGATTATAACCTTCGTTTGGTTTATTGGTTAATTTAAATTCTACTATATTATTCATATTAATAATAATAACATTTATTATTAATAAAATCCATAGGGGTTCAAAAAGCGACAAACTAATTAAGCAACTGCTTATGAGTTGCTATTGGATGTTCCTCATTTACTTCCCTTTCAATAAGCTCGTCCAACGTGAAACACTGGGGAAATGCTATATCGGGGTTTTCTTCTCCTTCTTCCAAAAGCTGGCAATCGTGCCCTGTAGATATATAATAAAAACATGTCTTTAATATTAATCCATACTATTTAATGTGTAATTATTTTTTAGTTCTTTTATTTCTTTCTCCAACTTAAGTAGTCTTTCATCCAACGAAATAGCTTTTCTAAATCCGACGTCAATATCGTTAATTTGCTTAATCTTTATTTCTTCAATTTTGGTTTCCAACCTTTCAATTTTTTCGTCTAATGTTAGTGTTCTCGGTTGAACCACTGGGGTAATTCCTCTACCGAAGCCAATCGAAGAAGTGTCTAAATGTTCTTCGATTGTTGTTTGTCCGTTTTCGTGTATTGTTTTTTTCTTCTCTTTGTGAAAAATGTTTCTTCTACATCTACAAGGCATACAACTTAAACTTGTGGGTGTTAATGTAAATCCACCTTCTTTTTGATTTTTATCTTCCATTGATATTATTTAGATTTTTTCATATTCTTAAGATAATAACAAACCGCTTTCAAGAACTCTAACAAACTACGACAACACATTCTATATCTCGGTGTTTTTATTACTTCATCTAATTTCTCTATTTCGTCTATAACTTCTATATAATTTTTAAAATCGTTCATATTAAATAACGATATAATTTTCTATGTATTATTAATAATGTCAAACATTCCAATAGTTAAACCTGTTAATGTCAAAGAATACGAGTTCAAACAATCAAAATATGAAGTAGCTCCAAGATTACCTTTTAGTCAAATAATAACTGGTCCTTCCGGAAGCGGTAAAGGTATTTTATTGCAGTCAATGATATTAGACATTTATAAGGACGTCTTCGCAAGAATATATGTATGGAGCCCATCAATTAGCGTTGATGCTAATTGGCTCCCTGTTAAAAGATACATTCAGAACGAACTGAAGGTGGATTTGGAAAAAGAAAAGGTTTTCTTTGACGAATACAACCCATCGGAATTAGAGGAAGTTATACACAAACAACATAAAATTATAGAATATCAAAAAAAGAATAACCACAATAAATTACATTCAATATTAATTATCGTTGATGATTTTGCAGATTCAAAAGCATTCTCGAGAAACTCACCTTTATTAAATCAATTATATGTAAGGGGGCGACATAACGCAATTAATATTATTACATCTACACAAAAATTTAACGCATTGTCTCCAATCATTCGTGTCAATAGTCGTCAGTTATTCTTTTTCAGATTAAGGAATTACAAAGAAATAGAAACAATGGTTGAGGAATTAAGCGCCGTATTGATTAAAAAATCTTCTGTAGCAGATACTAAAAATTTACAAGAAGCAAAGAAATTATTATTAGAAGTGTATAATTTAGCAACAGAAGAACCATATAGTTTTTTGTTCATTAACTTAATGAAAGCAGATGTTAATGATATGTTTTATAAACGGTTTGATGCTAAATTAGTAATTGATTAAATTAATTTTTACTTTTTGCTTTTGGTTTAGCTTTTGCTTTTGGTTTAGGTGAGTCGTCATTATTATCTTTTTTCAACTTTTTGATTTCTTTCTTTAAATCATCAACTTCTTTCATAAGTTCTTGGACGGACGACCATAATACAACATTCATTTTAATATAATTTAATCTTAAATAGTCATCATCACTATCTTTCATTACCATTTTTGACCAGTGTTTAGGCATTTTTGAATTAGGCACATCCTGAGCTATAAATCCTATTTCTCGTTCTTCCTTACCTTTAAAATTAAATTCTTTCGGTTTAATGTATTTAACGATGTCATAACATGTTTTACTACTGATTTCCTTTATATTTTCCTTAAGTCTTTCGTCTGATGTTTCTGTAGCAGTTCCATTTACATGTAAGCCAGTGCTTGATACTTCACATATATTAGCACCATTTATTGATAAAAATATTAATCCGTCAGCATCTGGATTATCTATTTTTACGCGCTCGCTCGTTGAAACTGTTTGATGTGAAATATCTAAATGTCCTAATAAATTAACATTAGCATCTGTTAATTGAATTTCTGGTGTTGATGCTTCTAATCCCATTGTTAAATTAATTTCTCCTGCACTATCGCTATTTCTAATAAATAATTTATACTGGGTATCTAATACTTCCTTAAATTCGCTACTGTTTTGAAACATAAACCGCCCCCAACTAATAATATCATTTTCTCCTATAATATTTGCTTCACCGACAATATTACCAATGCTATTAAATGTTAAATTGTTTGTAACCGCACGGTTTAATGTTATTCCATTAGTGTCATTTAATTGAACTGCTATTGTTCCTGTAGTTGGGTCACTGTCGCGATTACTTTGCAGTGAAAGATTAATTTCATCTGTTGATATAATATTCAATGAATTATTAGCGTCTGCTCTTTGAAATAATCTTCCTCTGCTATTTATATGAACATTGTTGTTAAAGGTTGATGTATTTTGAAATGTTGCTGTTCCGCCAAAATTAGAATTACCACCGCCTACATTTAGTTTATTCCCTCCTGCTATTGCTCCGATTCCCATGCTTAAACAATAACAACCATTGCCATTAGCCGTATTTAATAATAGTAATGAAGAACTGTCGTTACTCGTGTTATATGCATTAATGTTAAATGAATTAAATGTTATATATCCTTGTCCGTTCTTGACTGTTAAAACACTACTGGCATCTGTTGTATCTTTATATAATGTTAGTCCCGAAGCATTAGAAATATTGGCAGTGTCGTTTTCGTAATTTATTATATCTTTAAAATAAGTTGGTTTAAATAATGCTGTTCCTCCTGTTGTGCTATTACATTCAATAAATGTATTAGTATCAGTATCTGTTGAAGCTCCTAACATTAACCTCGTCGCTTGTTGGTCTGTTCTTAAATCCATTGATACATTTGATTTTGTAACGTTAGTATATCTTTCAACACTTGTATTAGCATCGGTTAATTCAATATTACCACCAATATTAATATTATTTGTTAAATTTATACTATCCGCTGTTAGATTAGATACGGTTAAATCATTAGTTATATTAACATTTCCCGACGGATTTAAATCTAAATCTACAACACTATCATCTGATGTAGCATTTGATATAATTTTATTTCCTTGTAATGTTATATAATTCGTAGCGTTTTTAAATACTGATACTATCTTATCTCCTCCGCCGAATTGATTAGAAAATAATAATCCTGTAGTCGGCGATATATTTATTGTCTCGTTGTTTAATGTTAATCCACTGTGAATAACAGTAGGGGCACTACAATCAATAATAGGATTTGTTTTAAATCTATCAGTAAAATCGCTAACTGGAACTCTTAAAGCTAATAAATTATCAATCTCTGTATCAGTATAGCCACCACCACCTCCCGCGCCTGCTATTAATGTATCAACCTCACTCTTATTATAAAAGTTGGTAGCTAATAATGCATTATTTTGATAATTAGTAGATAAATTTGAATCTATTTGTGCCGATGTATAGTAATTAGTAAGTGTTGTATCTACTTCAGTTTTATTATAAAAATTGCTACTTAACTGAGTGTTAGTTTGATAATTATTAGTTAAATTAGTATTAATAGCATCAATATTATTAAAATTTTGTAATTGTTTCGTGTTTAAAATTGCTATATCGTCCGTATTTGTTGTTATTTGGGCGTTGTTTCCTATTTCTGCTTTTGTAGCATATATTTGCGATAAATCAGTTCCGCCTATTATAATATTATCGGCTGTTAAAGTGTTTGTATTATTCAATGTCAAAACCATTATAATAATAATTAGATAAATTATTATTAGAATGTTATATTAAATTTTATCGAATACCTTGAGCCCCAAATCTTTTATTTCTAATATTTGTTCCGATAGCATCGTGATATACATTGTATCGGGCATTTCAGTAGCGGGAATTGTTGCTCCTGCTGGTTTTACTCTTAATAACATTTGCTGACCAGCACGGGTATTAATTCCTGTATAACTACTATCTGGAACTTTTTCAAATGAGAAGGCGAAGATAAGTTGACGGTCGCGATATTGTTTAAAATTAATATTCATACTGTGTTGGTGAAACATTGGTAAATTAAGCGCTTTTCGTAAATGATAAAAGCATTGGGTAATAGAATTACAAGGATATTCTGGATACAATTTAGAACCTAATTGAATTTGGAACTCTAAGTCTTTGTCTTTATCATAAATACCTTTGTCTAACGGGTCGTGTGCTTGATGAGGATGATAGAACCGACAAAATTCCTTGTCGGCATATTCATAACCAAAACTCGGGTCTCCATTCTTGTAGAAAGTAACAAACGAAGCAACAAGTTTAGAAACAGAACGAATAACTGGAACGCTGATATCAGGTGAACCTTTAACAGTTTGTGATTGTGTGATATAAGTTGTATAAGTGATAGGAAGACCTTTTCCTTCTAAAAGATGTTTGGTGTATTCATTATTTAAATTATTATCAAGGGTGCAAACATCACATACAACACGAGGGTTAGAAATTTCCCAATCGATAGATGTATTTGTTGCCTTTCCTACATCACCTGCTACTGCTACTGTAAAACGATTTCTAATGTCAGCATTTAGAGCAGTGTCGCTTTCATCATAGTCATTAGGGTTAATAATACAATCAACGGCATTAGTCACGAGTTCTAATTCAATAGTTAAATTCCCCATGTATTTTAACGGTAAATATTTAAACTGAGAAAACAAACCGCATAATGGTTTAAATCCAACAGTCATTTCATTGTAAAAACCTAAACAATTTGCGCTGTTGACTTCATATGTTAATGCACTTCCTCCTTTGGTTACTAAAGTGAGTAATTCATCATCATATCTATATCCGAAACCTTCATTTGCTTCGTCGCGTCTTGCTCCTTGTGACATCATTTTAGAAAACATATGATGAACGCGATTATAACTGTCAAAATCTTCAACGACCTGACTACCTGCAATAATTCGCATTCGTCTGAAAAAGGAATAAGGGGATGACAACGGACGAATTTTTCTAAAATTAGTGCCATCTTTATTATTTAGTGTAAAAAATATTCTTACACTTTGAGGGTCTAACCAACTGTTATCTTCACCGTTCAACGTAAATTTAATTACCCTTGCCCCTGATGACGGTTTATAGACGTTTGAAGTTGTCGGGAAGAAGGACACAGAACGACGGTCTGTTATGTAACTCGAACCCTTATTCAATTTGAAACTTAAGTTATCAATGAGAATATCTTCTGGCGCGAATGTTTCCATACTTATATATTTATGATTAGATAATTAATATTTTTATAATAAATTTAATCAAATAAATTAAACTTAATTTTATTTTCGGTTTTATTGTCTTTCTTTGTTTTAATGGTCTCTTTCAGTTTCATCTCTCCGCCGTCTTCTACGATTTTTCGTATTTCTTCATAACTGTTTTGTTTAAACTTTTTATCTTGTTTCGGCTTCTCCACCTTCTCATATGTTGTCGTTTTGTAAGCAAACATTATTAATATTATTTAGATTTTAATCAAATTGCTCCATAAATTCTTCTTGTGTTATAGGCAGATTACCTTCTTTATTGTGAACATTGCCTATATCTTGATATGAATGATTTTGTAAAGGGTCTAAAGTTCCTCTATTTAATGTTATACTGCCACTATCAAACATACTAACAACGTCGCCTGCTTTCCTTATTCTCAAGTTTGTCCCCGTGTCTTCGGGGCGTTGTCCTGAAACAAAAGGCGAACCGTAACTGCGACTTCTAAAAATATTACCATAATCATTATTAATTTGTTGTCCTACAGCCGAACCTAAGCTATGGCTTATTATATCAGTAATACCGTAATGTTTTTTACCGTCGATTTCAATAGTATCGTCTTTAATAAACTTATCAACATCTTTATATCTCTTCGTGTTTCTTGTTTGATAAAAAGGCAATTTTAAATCATCGTAAAAATCGATAGGGTCTTTTGTTCCTGCTATGTATAACTGACTGCCATTTCTATAAATCCTGTCTGGGCTTGCATATGCCAATCTTAAACCTTGGGTATCGGTTAAGTAGGTTTCGGTTCCTGCTAATTCCTCTCTAACTTCGTCGTTAATTTTATTTCTTGTATTTGGTGCTTCGTATAATATACCCTCATTTCTTCTTTTATGTTTGTGCATTATAAAATAGTTAATAAATTATTTTATCTTATTATTTATATAATGCTTAAGTTCGCGAAGCTATTGAAACATTTATATAAATTAATATCTAACTTAATTTATATAAATGTTGAAATTCAAAAAGGTATATATTGATAGTAGTTATAAAGTCAATGGCACTTCATCCGAATTTACGATAGACTTACCTGAAACTGTCCAACTGGACGATAATATGTTATGTCAAATACATGAGGTAAGTATTCCGCATTCGTGGTATTCCATAAACAACACAAATAATAACTTATATTTCAGACATCAAGTATTACCGCCTGCTATTCCGTCTGGTGCGGTTTATCGTAAAATACCAATCCCCGAAGGTAATTATACCGCATCTGAATTAACAACAGAATTAGAAACACAATTAAATAACTATTTTGATACAGTTGATAGACCCAATACATACACAGTAAGATATAATGCAACAACTAACAAAATTAGAATTGCAGTTAATTATTCCGAGGTTATATTTGTTGTCTTAACGGACGGTGAGGTTGAACCATTTGTTGGTTCGTTTTTAGACGATGTTGATGTTAATAATTTAAATTCAATTAATCGTGTAATGGGTAATACAACACCTGCAAAAGATGCTTATACTAATCTTGTTCCTTACATTACCAATTTTATAGACCTTGTCCCCTTCAAGAGTTTATATTTACATTGTAATGAAATTAGCAACTTTAACCAATTAACTGTAGCGGGTAACTCGAGTATTATTAAAAAGATTAATGTAACAGTCCCCTATTTAGGAATAATAAATGATAACGAATTAAGCAACTTTGATTACATTGACGTCTCTAACAAATACTTGAGAAGATTAAATTTTCGATTAACCAACAATCTTAACCAAGTTGTAAATTTGAATGGGATAGACATATCATTCACGCTTACATTTTTAAGAGGTTAAAATAACATATAAATTTTCTATATAGAATATATGGAAACCATTAATAACGAAGTTCAAGAAAGTCAAAATGAAGAAGCGAACGAAAAGGTGGTCGAGAATATTATTGAAGAAGCTACTGAACCCCAACCAACACCAGAAATTCAACAAGAGGAAGCAAAGCACGAAGAAGCAAAGCAAGAACAAGCGGAAGAGAAACCGAAACCGAAAGCAACGGCGAAGAAATTACCCAGAACAGTAAAGGTCGTAGAGATGGTTGAGTGCCCCGACTGTAACAAAAAAATGTTACCCAAGAGTCTAAAACATTCGCATCCGAGAAATTGTAAAGGTCAGCCTTCGGAAACTTTACCTGTTAATAAACAACAAAATTCGTATGGGTCTAAACTGAAGGAACAAATGAGAAAGGAAATAGAGGAAGAAATGAAAAGCAAATATCAAAACAAACAGAACGAAATAATACAACATAGCGAAGAAATTGAAGTGAAAACCAAAGCAACACCAAAACAACCCGTTATAATGAAACCGCCAGAACGCCAATTAACAGCAACCGAGTTATTACAACAATCCTATAACGAAATGAAGAAACTGAAGCAACAAGAGAAAGCCGAGAAAATAGCAAGGTTTAAAACGAGTATGTTTTAATAAATTATTAATAATATTTTTAATCTAATATTATTAATAATGAGTATGTATAAGAGCAAACCAGAGTTTCGCAGAGCTCCCCAAGTAATGCAATACTACGATTTAGAAGATACAATCGGCGTTAGTAGTAGAAAGAAGTATTTAGAAGACATGAAATTAAGAATAGAAGAAGCCGAAAACAGAGCTAAGAATGTTGCATTACGTAACGATTGGGTCAAGCACCAAAAGCAAAGTTTATATCAAGGGCAACTCGATGATATTAACAGACAGTTAGAGCGTCCAATGATGCCAGTAAGAACAAAGGAGGAACTTGAGAAACGTCAAAACGAATTAAAAACTATAATGAAAGAAATAATTTAAATCTAACTTTAAATATAATAATGATTGAAACATTAAAATCCGAGTTAAAATTACGTCCGACCTACGATGAATTGGTGGGTATGATTGAAAGCCAAGGCGACCCTAACAGACCACCAATAGAGAAAATAATTGATAGAAGAGCTACAATATTTCGTAACAATCAGTTCGGAAGTCAATTTGATAATCTTGATTTCTTAGGATTGAAGAAACAAGAAGAAGACAAGTTGAAACAAGAACAACGTCAAACACAATTGAGACAAACGGCAATAGCAACGGGGACGTCGGTAGGAATGTTAAATGCACGTCAAGCACATCAGAGCGGAACGTCAACCCCTTTAACTGCCGATACAGCTTCTTCTATGAGAGATGTGACTATTGAAGAATTAGACGCAATGACCCAAGGAATGATAAGAGACGCGTTAGAGATGGAACAGCGAAGACACGACGAAAGAATGGTATTAGCGAGAGCAAGAGCATCAACTGATTTAGGTGAAGCACATAGCCAGTCTTTGCCCGTCGGTGTTATGGATGGTGAAGAAGAAGAAGGAGAAGATATAGAAGAAGGAGAGGAAGAAGAAGACTTCGAACAAGATGAAGAAGTAGACGAAAATGAGAAACAACGAATAATGAATTTGCTTGATGAATTGTATTCATTCAAGATATCAAGAGATGAAGCAAGAGAAAACATAAAAGACCTTCCGCTACATGATTTTTCATTGATTAACCCTAAAGAAGTAAATTTAAATGGATTATTTACTCTATTTAGAATAGCACAAAATCAAAAACGATTAAATCAAGAAGAAATAAATACATTTGACAAACTTTTTAATGAAGATTCTGCAAGAGCAGTTGGTAAAAATAGGGAAGACATAAAAGCAAAAACAGAAGAATTATTTATTAATGCTTTTCATGATGACGACCCAGAATTAATTCCAGCCGACGTAGACGAATCAACAAAAGCGCCGGCCCAAGCGAGAAGACACAAGGAAACTATTGATTATTCAACAAAAATAACGAAATGGCAAGACAAAAGCGTTCAAGAAGACGACATCAGATTTCAGTTATTCTTGAGAGGCATAGAATTAACACCAGAACAAGAGGAAGAAATAGCAAAACTTAAAGTAAAAGGAAAAGGAAGAAATCAAACAAGAAAAGATTATTTGATAAATTATATAGATAGATTAATACAAACGGGCAGATGGACTGACCAAGTCAACGACCAATTATTACAAAAGAGAATGGTAGAATGGCGAGAAATGAAGAAAGGCAAAGGTAAAGGTGGAACAAGTGCATTAGTTCCTTCTCAATCATCATCTTCAAGCACGGCAAAAGATATTTTGGTAAGCGGAGCAAAGGCAGGAGTTGAAACATTAGCAAAAGCAGGTGCAACAGCGTTAGCAAAATCCTTTTTGCCAGTTTAAAAATATCAAGTAGTAATATATATATATATATATATGTTAAGATTACGCCCAACATTTGAACAAATTGAAAGGGAAGCGAGAACAAGTAGATTAAGAATATTACCAGAACGTCAAAGAAGAACACAACAAGGGATATTATTAGATGAAGTGGATTTTGACGATTTTGATTTAAGCAAATACGATAGGAAAACGATATTGTCGAATAATAATAACCCAGAGAAGGGAACGCAAACAGATGTATTCAATGAAACAGAAAGCGAAAGTATGAGAACACCAGAAGAAGAAATTAAGGAACGAATAGAAGAAGAAGAAACTAAAAGCGAAAACATAACAGAAACCCAACAAGAAGGCGAGAGAGAAAGAACGCAAAAGAAATCAATAATGCAAAGAATTTATGATGGTGTGTTTGGCGAAGATGAATTTAAAGAAGAAAGAGAAGAAATGCAAAACAGAAGGCAACAAATCGAACAAGAAGAAGAAGAGAATGAACAATCTGTAGAAAAACAACAAACGGAAGAAAGCGAAAATAGTTTGCCTATGAATGTTAAAAAGTCTTATGAACCTTCTTCGGCATCATCAAGTTCGCGTAGAAGTTCAAGCAGAAGCGTATTGTTGCCTGTTGAAGAAGAAGCATTAAGCGAATACATTAATTCGTCACAGCGAAGCTCTGAGGGCGAACTTCGTTCGCCGTCGCAACCCGAAACAGTTGAAAGTTCCAACAGAACTATCGAATATGTTGATGAAGCAACCCCACCCCAAAGCGTGATAAGTTCAAGACGTTCGCAAGAAACCATAGAGTATATTCGAAGCAGGAGAAGCTCAAGGGCATCAGTCCAATCTGTAAGTTCATAAGCTTAGGAAATAATATATAAGGTATTAATATATGACAGAAGTTATAATCAAAAAGTCAAAGAACCCTAAAAAGAAATACGATGCCGTGATAGATGGAAAAAAAACAGTTTCCTTCGGTGCCGTCGGTTACTCCGATTTTACCAAACATAAGGACGAAGATAGAAAAGCAAATTATATAGCAAGACACGAGCCCAATCAAGATTGGAAGGATTACAAGACCGCGGGATTTTGGGCTAAAAATATTTTGTGGAATAAGCCAACCGTCGAGGCGTCTGTGAGGGATACTAACAAAAAGTTCAAAAATATAGACATAAAACTATCTAAAGGGTAGAAAAAACGAAATACACTTAAAGGCTTACCGCGTTATTACTTAAGCCGTAATGACCCCCCAGCCGAAAATCATAGAAGAAACAAGCACAGAAGAAACACACGAAGAAAAAGTCAAGCAAAGGAAGAGTGCCCCGTGGCGAAGAAATGCCGACGGGACATATAATAATAAACCATCTGACCCAGAATATTTTAAAAAATACTACCGCGAAAATATAATGTGTCGCGTTGAGTGCGAATATTGTTCAAAACTTATTCAGAAAACCAAGCTACAGAAACATCACAACACATTGAGATGTCAAGCCTTCCAGCATCGGAGGGTAATAGGATGCCCAAAAAACAAAGCTACTTAATATAGTGTAGTAATTATATTAAGTTGCTTTATAACGGCTCTGGACAAGAAAGAACCCTACCCAAAGGTGCTTAAAGGGAAGTAGAGCATATAAATTAATATATAGGCTATAGTATGACGAGCAAGATTATAAAACAATCACTTACGTAATTTACGCATTGATGCGAAAAATTACACCAAAACATTAAACGAAGAAACACAAAAACTAAACAAAACGAAACAGAAAAAAGTTAATGAAGTTATTAGACTCTTCGAAGAACGCAAGATTACCCAAAACACAACAGCACAAAAACTAATTAAAGGGCTTTTGTCACCAAAGCCCGCAGAATACCAAAAAGCATTAACACAATACAAGGAAAACATTGACACATGGAGGGAGAACGAACCACTCAATAAAAGAATGGCAAGTGCAAAAGAAGAGAACGAGCAGAAGAAGAAGAAGCCGCCGAAGTTTATGAGAAAGGTTGGTGACGACGAAGATTTAAGAGCGAATCAAAAAAAGAAACGTTATTTAATTGACTTTTTGCTTTACAGATATGCGAATGTTCACGAAATGAAGGAAGAGAAGAAAAGAATCGCTTTTTACGACGATTATAATAGAGGGTTTGTTTGGATTAGCTACGAGATAAGACAAGCGTCAGTTAACAGAACTACAAAACCCAATATTCCCGACAAGGTTATTAATAATTACGTAATAGAAGAAATTCAAGACAGTAGAAAAGAAGAACACCGCGGGTTGGAACGTGTAGAAAGAAAATACAGAAAAACCAAAAAGAGCAAAAACTATTATGACACCCAATTATTAATAAACATTCAGGATATCTTAAAAGAAGACCCCTTCGTCAAAGACTTTTATCAAAAGCACCCAGACGACTACATTACAGCAGTTAAGATTCTAAACATAGAAGAGATTGAAGACGGAGACGGGAAAAGAGAACAAAAAAAGGAAAAGCTTAAAAATGCCGAGAATGTAAGCATGTATCACGAATATATCGAAACGGCATTTAACCCCAACGCTTCCACAATCAAAGAGGCTATTGCGAGAAACGATTATATCGAAAATGAATGTTGGGTAAATGCATTAGTAGAACATTATAAAGATTGTCCAAGAAAAAAGAATCAATTAACAAGAGAGAAGATATTAGACGTTTTGAAGATGGATGAAGAAGAGTTCAATAAAAACGGTGCTTCAATTGAAGATATGGAGGTTGTCTTCGACCACTTTACTATTCCCGTGAGAATCTTTGACATCATAGGGAACTGCATTTATGAAACAGAACACGTCAATAAAAAAATCAGAGCCTTTTACGGACTTGTTAAGAATAACCATATTTACGTTATGAACTTTAACTTATCCAGCTTACAACAACACAAGGGAAGAGATTACATGAATTTGAAGGTGAGAGCCCCTATTGATTTTCATTTAAACAAGTCCGAAGAACCAAGCGAATATATAATCTTTGATAAGATTGATGACATCATTAAACTTCATCAACCCACAGAAGAAGAAATCAAAGGCAAAAAACCATTAAGCGAAAAAGAGTATAAACTCATTCATTCCAAAAATGATTTAATCGGTGTGTTGTGCGATATAGTGGAATCGGGTTATGAACCTAAAATAAGATATGAAGCGGGAACGATAAACCAAATCAAATTAAGATTTATGAAGAACACTTATATAATAGCTACACAAAATTTAGTGCCTTCGTGCATACACGGAAGCGTTAGAGTCAAATGCGAGACAACATTCAACAATATGAACAAGGCGATGTTTAGATTTAATAAGGCTTTGTTCAATCCTTTGCATAAATCCTTTTATACAGATACTGACATTGATGTATTAGACGAATACCGAACAATTGTGCCAAGTGGTAAGATTCAAGACACATATCGACACATTGAATATCGCGAAAAGTTTAACCAAAGGACGGGCAAAGTCGAAAATCAAGAATATCACCATTTTATAGAACCTTCTCACAAGACTGCATGCGAGATAGATATGACAAAAGCATTTACACACGCACTAACGAAAATGAAAAAAATACCAGTATTTAACCAATTCGACAAATGGATAAAATACAATGGCGAGGAAATTGAGGATTTAGTCTTATACACGGTGGAAGTGTATAAGGCTAATCTGTTCTTCAACAAGCGGTTCTGCCTTTGTTACGGAAAGTTTCTAAAAAATGTTCTGAATGATGATATCACCATTAAATATTATAAGAAGCCTTCCTTTATATATAATTGTGATTATAAAAAGATTGTTAAGGAATTAGTAGAAACCCATATCTCAGATGATACCCAAGAAGACACCAAACTTAAAAAAGAAATAGCAAATGTGAATATCGGCTTATTAGAGAAGGGAGTAACAACGGCTCAGAAATCGGTTTTATTCAAGGACTTGCGAGAAGCACAGCTGTATCAACATATGTATGGAGGTAGGATTAATATTATTAAGCAGTTCGAGAAAGAAGAAGAAGAAGTTAATAGCGAGGATGATAGCGATTATGATAGTGATAATGAAGAAGAAGCACCAGACGAAGATACAAAAAACAAAGGAAAATATTACGTTCTAAATGTTGAAGACCGCGCCGTTTTGAAAAATGGCTATCGTTACATTAAGGAGCTTTTACTCCAATACCATAATTACAGAATATACAAGGATTATAACACACTGCGAGAAAATGAGATAGAAGTATTTAGCGTTAAAACAGATGCCTTCACAATATTAAGGAAGAATTTACAAAAAGCTATGAAGTTACTGAAGTTTGGTAAGGACATCGGCGATTGGAAAGGTGTTTTAAATAATTTTGGATTCCCACATCGGCAATATGAGATGAAACAGAACGAGTCGATAAACATACCCGAAGTTGTTAATGAAAGAATTATATTAAAAGACGAATGGGATAGCAAGGAAGCCGTCGAGAAAGTTCTCGAACATAAGCACGTATTAATTAAAGCTTTGTTCGCAGGGTCGGGCAAGTCACATATACCTAAGCAGATACAAGATAAAAACATATTGTTCGTAACACCGACTAACAACTTAAATCAAGAATGCGGAGTAGAAGCAGTAACCATTAATACATTCTTTTCTATCCAAGTCGGCGAAGAAAAATTGAAAGATTTTGACCATTCCTTTTTTGATGTTATCGTTTTTGACGAAATTTATTTTAACAGTATTCCAGTTTTAGCAAGAATAAAAACATTTGTAGAAAAGAATCCCGATAAAATTATTGTAGCAACGGGAGACGAACATCAATTACAGGGCGTTGTGGATATAACCAACACGCAAGATTATAGGACATACTTAGACAGTTGTATAAAACAAATTTTTAAACATTACATTTATTTAGAAGAATGCAAGAGACTAACCAAAGAGGAAGACAGAATCAAATTAAAAAACATTTATCACGATATTTTTAAAACCGATATGACAATTAAACAGATTATTGAGAAGTATTTTAAATACACAGAAGAGATAGAACTCATTGATAATAACGTAGCATACACCAACGAAACATGTAGAAAAGTATCGCAACATATTAGAAAAGAAAGAGGTATAAACGAAGAATATGTCGTAGGCGACGAAGTTATTTGTCGTGTTTATACGAGATACTGGATATCTAAATTTAATGTTAATCTTAAGTTCAGAATAACGGAAATAAATAAGAATACGGTAACGCTTCTAAATGAGGCTACAAGGATACAACAAGAAATAAGCCTAAAGAAGTTGAGACAAAATTTTATTTATGCGTCGTGTTACACATGTCATAGTAAACAGGGATGTTCAATAGATGGCGATGTTATTATTTACGATTGGATGTATAATTACGTTTCGAAAGAGTGGCTTTATACAGCAATCACAAGAGCCAAGGATTTAAACAAAATCAGGTTTTACAAACATGAGATAACAAGAGACATTAAGCAATCGGAGATTGAAAGGTATTTTAACCAAAAGGTTAAGCAATACAAATCACAAGATATAGAAGCAGGACGCCCAGTAAATGAAGAGGACTATGTAAATGTCGAGTGGCTTATGAGTCAATTAAAAAACAGATGCACCGACTGTAATGAACCCTTTGTAGTTGAAAGGGTTGACCAAAAGCTCACTACCAATTTAACAGCTAATAGATTGAACAATGACAAGGCTCATTATATAAGCAACGTTAATAGCATGTGTGTTATGTGTAATTGTTGCGCAAGATAATTCGATAATATATATAATATATATTATATATATTATCAATGTCAGACAAAAATAAGATTATTTCGGATATTTATTTTGATAGAAGCGGGTTCGGAAGCATTGCCACAACTTTTAAAGATGCTAAGGCTAAAGATAAGAGTATTAAGTTAGCGGATGTTAAAGCATGGTATGAAAAGAACGTAGATAGGAAAAGACCAATGTCAGGATTTAATTCGTTTATTGCGCCTTATGCGTATTATGAATATCAAATAGATTTATTTTTTATTACAAATAATGATTTGAAGAATCAAAAGTTTAGAATTGGCTTAGTTACGATAGACATATTTAGTAAATTCGCGGTAGTTGTTCCGATTAAAAGTAAGCAACCACCGGATTTATTAGCGGGTATAATGGAAGGAATAAACAAAATGGGTAAAGCCCCCGAGCTAATATATTCAGACGAGGAAGGTAGTTTAAACAGTAGCGTAGTAAAAGAATATTTTGATAAAGAGAAAATAGAAACGTATCAAACAAGGGGTCACAGTTCTTTTAGCGAGAGATTCATACGCACGTTCAAAGATATGTTGTTTAAAAGAGTTGAAGCCGACGAAAAGAAAGGTAAAGAGAATATTCAATGGACAGATTACATATTTGAAATTATGCTTACATATAATAATAAAATGGTTCATTCAGCGACTGGGTTAGTGCCCAAAGAAGCACGAAAGCCCGAAAACGAACTCAAAGTTAAGGCTAATATCGCAATGAATGCAACTAAAACCCGAAAGTATCCCGATATAGAGACGGGGTCAAAAGTCAAAATATTTAGGAAAAAAGATAAGTTGGATAAAGAAAGGAAGAGCAATTGGAGCGACAATTCCTATACCATTGATGATATTAAAACTGTTTTGGGACAAAAACATTATTATATTAATGGACGTGGTTATTTGCGACATGAGTTATTAAAGGTGTAAAAAGTCAATGTGTTTAGTGATGATTTTCGTTTTGATTGGTAAAGAGCGACCGGTATATCATCAAGTTCATATGATGGTTTGGCAAACAGCAACTGGGATAACATCATATACGTATGATGGTTTGACAAAGAGCAACTGGGATAACATCATATACGTATGATGGTTTGGCAATGTGTCATTCGGTCATTATCATATATACAAGGATTTCTCATATAAATGATAGTGATGATATGACAGTTTGGCACGTCAGAGCCTTGTTTTGCAAAACAACCTTGCCCAAACCACGAGAGAACGTAACACAAAACGGCTTAAAGAGATAGGGGCATTAGTATGTAGAGATGAATACGGAGAAAACTGAACAACGGAAGTGTTCAAGGTGTAACAAGAACAAAGAACTTACAGAATTTGATGAAGGTAGGGCTGTTTGTAAAGTGTGTATTTTAGACAAAAGAGCATACAGACAAATCAAAATACATTGTCCCATGTGCGATTGTGAAATAACACGACACGGGTTAAACATACACCTTCGATCACAAAAACACATTAAAAATCAAAAAGATAAACCTCTATGGGATATCAACAAATTGAAAACAACACAGACACAACCTATTTCGGAAGCTGGTTATGCTAAACTTTATGCTATCATGCATTCATAAAATGTAGTTTAATATTATTATTATTATATAATATTAAATTTCATTAAAGGGAGCTTGCCCCAACTTTAAGGCTTATTGTTATTCTTGGGTTTTGGGCTTGGGTTTCCGGGTTAAGGAATAACGGGGGTTTACGGGGGAAGGTGTTTTTTCTTGGGTTTAGGCTTGGGATTTTCGGGATATTGTTTTACGGGGATTTACGGCTTGGGATTTTGGGCTGAGATTTTGGGCTAAGGAATAACGGGGATTTGGGAACATGGTTTTTCTGGGATTTTGGGCTTGATATTTGGCATATGGGTATAACGGGGTTTTGGCATATGGGTTTCGGGATTTTTGGGCTTGAGATTTGGGCGCCGAGTTGGCGGAATGGTTCCATAGATGACTGGGGCGAGGTGTCTTGTAAGTGGGGTACCCCACTATTAAACCGACACCCGCATTACTGCTCAGCACTAGCTGACTCTGTGAGTGCTGCAACCGAAGGTCAACAGGAATTTGTTCTTGCAGATGGCACGCGCGAACGAGTCATGCTGTCATTGATCCTTTGTGAAGGGGTTGCGAAGACCCAAGTATGCTAGCCCTGCTGAAGTATAGGTAACTATTTAGGCCCCTATAATGAACCCTAAACCCTTTATAGATCCAAAGCAATCCTTAAGGATCCCTTTCAAGGCACCTACAGTAGGGTTTAGGGCTTCGACGTTTCAGGATGGCAGGCACAGGCCCCCAACTTGACGTGCTCCAGGAGGTCGCCCCTAAATCCCTTCCTTTGGCTCATAAGGGGGTTTCCGAAAGGTTGGGGTACCTTAAGGGATTCCTTAACAGGGTTTCTGTAAGGGAACTATACGGGTCCCTTGGAAGGGCTCTGTAACGGTTTAGTAAATTAGAGTTCCGAAAATTAGGGGTACCTTTTGGGTCCTTATAACAAGGATCCTACTTTGTAGAGTATTATATTCGGGTTCCCCATTTTCGGAAGCTTCCACAAAGCCCTCATAGAAGGCCCTCCTCCAAGCTTCATAGACCCCTCAACCCTCAAAGCCGTAAGCTCCCTTACCCACTCGTAAAGCCCTCATACAAGGCCCTCCTTATAGTGTATAGAACCCTAAGGCTCCATGTACCCATATAGTATATACTTAGGCTTTAAAGTGCCTATATAGGGACCCCTTTAAGGCCTAAGTATCTTGTATGAAGGTACATGGAGCCTTTGGGGAACCCTAAACCCTCAACGCCGTAAGCAGGAGGGAGCTGAAATCGTGCTTTCCTCCGCATCCCGACGCCTCCAAGTGCTCGAGGCCCTTTGAGTTCTTTACTCGTCTCCGTAAAGGGTTTAGGGTTTATAAGGTTTAGGGTTTAAAGGGAACTCCAGAAAGTTGGAATATGGTTTCAGGGTAGGATACCCTAAAATTTACCATAAAGGGTTTAGGTTTTATAAGGTTTAAAGTAGAAGCCCAAAGTTGGAAACCCCGTAGCCTCAATCCCTAAGAGCAATGTATAGGGGATCCCAGCACTATGTGGCCTTCAGCCGTTTTCCAACTTTATGGGGTTTACTGTAGGGTTTAGGGCAATGAGTTCGTGGTTCCTTTAAGGGGGTTTATTTGGATTGCCGTGAAACAGAGTTACTAAAAGATCAGGTTTTAGTTAGGGTTCTATATAAGGGTTACGCAGTACAGTCTTTAAGGGTTACAGTTTTGAGGGCTTCATAACATGATTGCCAACTGCATTCCCTGGTAGCCCCTCAAATAGGCTTACCCAAAGGGCCCTATGTACCGATATAGTAGAATGTAGGGTTTCCATATTAGAACTTACCATTGTGACTTAGGGAAGTATTCCCCATAACAGTACATAGGACCCTTTGGGTTATTAGCGTATGGACCAAGCCCTCGTCTCAAGGTTGAAGCCCCTGTGTCAATTAGAATGGGTTTTCCACAGATCGTTATAGTCTACAGTAGAAGCCAGAAAGTTGGAATATGGTTTCAGGGTAGGATACCTTATAATTTACCAGAAATGGGTTAGGACAATCATATTCCAACTTTCTGGCTTTTACTGTAACGATATAGAGGCTGTTTTCGGGATGCCAGTACCAATCATTGACACACTGACTGGTCGAGTTGGAGCGAGGAGCGAGGAGTAAGGGTGTTGTTGTTTGTAATCTTCAGTGTTTTGAGTCTAGGATTCGTGCTATGATTAGGGTTTCTTGGGTTCTAGGTGTTGATGCTCGAGGTTTACTATGGCCAGTGGCGGCGTGCTCCCAGTCCACCTTGACCCTGACATGCAGTCCCTGTGTTAGTTACCCTGTCTTCAACAAGGATCCCAACCGTAAAATACGTAGGTTATTCCACAACGCAAATATGGGAGTTTCCGGAAATAGGGCGCCCTAATGTAGTACCCTAAATAGTTGGATCCTTATTATAAGGACCCCAAAATGAGGAGGCCCGAATTTTCGGAAACTCCCATATTTACATCACAACTTAGGGTCTACCACGAGGGGTTGAGGTCTCGGGTTCGGTTGAGCATTGATTGCTGCAGGAGATCGCGTGCTCGACCGCCTTGGGCTTGTTTAATGCTGTACTTCTCTCCGTAGAGTCGAACTCGTAAATCCGATAGGTCCTAAGTTTAAAGTAGAAGCCCCAACGCCCTGAACTCTTGATGCCCGAACTCCGAACCTGGTGTACAGCACGGTTCATCCCCCGTATGGAGCTCAACCTGGACCCAAAGCTCAAAGAAGCCTCGGTGGATGGTTTCCTAAACCTTAAATCCTAAACCTCACGCCTTAAATCCGAAACCCTAAACCCCTGAACCCAAAGGCCCCATTGCACTTAAAACAAACCCTGAACCCGAATCCCTAAACCCTGAACCCTAAACCCTAAACGCCTGAACCCTTTCGGAGCCTTTGCGGAAGGCCCATGGGAACTCCACCTTTCCCAGCATGGTCCTCTCTGGGGTCGCCCATCCAACAAGTCCACCTGGGAGTTCACAGAACTTTGAGACTTCAAAACTCGGATAAACGTACTCATAACAATAATCACCGATGTTATCATCATCATTTTAATGTTAATAATGCTTGTAACGATAATAGTCGCTCTACTTATGAGAAGCATCTCAAGCAGGGGGAGCAAGCTCTTGCGCTTCCTAAGCTGGTGGAGTTCGAGGAGATTGGGCGAGGGTACCACTGATAGAGGGTCCTTACTAGTTAAGAACAGGGTTTGGGGCAATTTTTCTGCAGTCGTCATAAAAGACCTGAGAAATTTTATTCTTGTTTTTCGGGGCCTCCATCTTGTCATCCGATTGAATAATCTTTTTGCAGCTCGTGACGCTGGATGGGAAGTTGCTGAAAGTTAATGTAGAATAGCACATAGTGTCATGTGATGTGTTATGCATGCCCATGCACAATTGCAACCACATATACATAAGCATGTACATGCATGCGTCTGTATGCACATACACACACATCTGTGTATATACATATATATATGTATGTGTATATATATATATATATATATATATATCCGCAAACCCTGGACTACCACTCCTGATCCTCAAAGCCTTACACAAATCCCTACACCCCCTTTAAACCTTTAACATAAACCTTTAACAGGCTTGATGCTCGAGCACTTGCAAGTCCTTATAAGCAAAATAAACCCCCAAATCCCAAGGGCTCCAGTTACCTAAATAGTAGGTTGCTAACCAACTGTTATGTACCCCAGTAACCTACTATTGAGGTAATTGGAGCCCTAGGGAGAAGCATCAACAATGATGATATCAACAGTATAGTTTTCTTTATGTGCATAAGAAACTATTACCAATAACATTAACAATGTTGATAAACCCTAGACCCTAAACCCTAAACGAACTATGGCTAGTGGGTCCTCGCCCAAGGCTCTACCTACCAGGTATTCCGACTGTAGCAAGAAGGAAAAGGGCCCTCAAAAAAACAAAAAAAAAACTAAACGACGCTTTCGGAGATCCCGGCAGGAGCTGGAGCCTGGTGTTTGGGCAGCCCCGTCTGGTCAGCGGCTGCGGCGAAAGGCGGCAACACACGCACTGTTAAAGAATTAGTCTTATTATTAGTATTATTATTATTATCATTATTATTATCATTATTATTATTCTTCTTATTGCCATTCTGCTTTGTTATTCTTTATAATATTATTATCATTGGTATTGTTATTGTTGTATACTTAGTTATAACGTTGTTATTGTAAGTATGGTTGTTACCATCAGGCTTACTACGATCGCTGTTAGAAGTTTTACGATTCTAATTGGGATTGATTGCAGGTATGATAATAATGCGCAGCAGCAGTACTGCTACTATGTTGATTATTACGAACCTCTAAACGCGACATCAGACTTCGCAGACTTCTTATCATTATTATTATTACTATTACTATAGTAATAGTAATAATAATGATAATAATGATAATGATAATAATGATGATAATAATAATAATAACAATGATAATCGTAATAATAATAATAATGATAATAATATGCGTCTCCGCCCCTTCGAGCTGACACTGCACGGCGAAATTGAGCAACACGGAAGCGTACGGCTATTAGGGTTTAGGGTTTAGGGTTTAGGGTTTGGTGCGAATCAGTTTGGATGCCTACTAAAATTTCTTCAAAACCTATGCTTATGCCACGGGCTTGCAATCAAGATCAACCCATGCCCCACACCGGCCAAGCCGGAGAATCCCCCTGCCCTTTGCCTTCCTCTGCAAACCGCTGTCTCTCGTGAACTTGCTTTTGCTCTGTAGAGCTGCAGCGAGATTTTTGCAAAACCCGGACGAGGCCTTTACTTAACTGTCTAACCCGGCAAGTAAGCAGTTTCCCATAGATCCATCGCGGAACCAAGCGGGGGGCTCCATTGTAAACATTTGAACTGCATTCGACATATGTTCAAACTTACATTATACTCCCATTACAAATATCGGGTTATAGAGCTTTATACAGTCAACTCCATAAACCCTGTGTGAGCTGCTGCAGAACCGACCGAACACGTTAGAATCCGTACGACACCCTACAAGAGCCCCGCCGGGTTCCTAAACTCTTTACCTCAATCATCGTAAGCCGTAAAACCCAAAGATATCCTGCCCGTCTGAAGTTTTTGTTATGAATCCTTATATAAGTCCTTCAACAGGTAGGTTCGTCAGGGCCAAGTTAAAAGGGAAACCCTAAAAACAAAATCAACTTCTCAAGGCGGCTGCCTTGCTCGAGTTTTGCGCCAACGGCGGAGACAGGCCGTGGGCCGTCAACTTTTTTGATATTAAGATGGCTTCGGTGATCTCTTTGCAGGCAGGGAGCTCATGTAGACCCCTGATCAATAAACTCCCTAATGTACCCCGAAACTGCAGCCCTATTCCGAGAAATACGGCCCCTATTTCATGTCAGGTTGACTTCGGGTTTACAGGTTCAGGGTGATGCTGCCCAGGGCAAGACAGTTACTCCATCCCCTCTGTTCCGGAGTCCCGGCGGTAGGTGTTGCACAACTCCCTACTCGATCACGACACAACCAGCTACCTCGATGCGACATGCACCACGAAGTAGGTGCTGAGGGTGTGCAAGACGACAGCCCGGACGCAGCTGACAGCTCCGACGCTGTGTCTTCTTGCGGGATGCACTGTGCCACTACATAAAGTAGTAGAGCAGCCCAGATGCCCTTCTAAGTGAATCGAAGCTAGGGCGGGCAGGAGACCAAACGGCAGAGAACACAGATCTGACAAGCAGGACTTCAGGTAGAGGTACTAGGACGAGGTTGAGGCCTATAGGAGTAAAATGCTTTAGGCATTAGGGGAAACTGCGAACCTTTCATTGCACAGACCATTTCCAGCCTGCCAAGCAGAGTTTCCATCTCTGTACAGGCATCACAAACAACACCCCCAAGCCGATACTGTTGAAGCTGTAGGATCCTCATCTAAAGCGTCCTAAGTACCTGTATGGGGGATGGCTTCCAAACCATCATAGTACTTCCTAAAATAGACACCCTACGAGCTACTGTTTAGGTACTCAGGATTTTTGGGCCAGGATGAAGGCTTGGTTGAGGTTCAAGGCTTATGCAGCGATAAGATGCCACATATCCTCAGCAACGTATCTTTGCACTTGCCCAGGCCATCCCTGAGGAGCGTTTGTGTTGGCTGTTCCGGGCTGCGGGTTCAAACTTGCCTTTGGTTAGCACGGAATGGAGGAATGGGGTGCAATTATAACTACTATTCCTACCATTCTTCCATTCCCTACTAACCAAAGGTAAGTATTCCCAAACCCGAAGGTTGGGGTTTAGGTAGGCCTTAACCAGGATGATTAGATTCTACGCCTGAGTCGCAAGCCTCGACCTTGGCCAGACCGCGCACCGTTCTTCTGATCCGGAAGTCATCGTCTACTCAAGAAGAGGCGCCCGGTTCTGCGGTTAAGATATAAACATATAACATAGACATATATACATATATATATATATATATATATATAGAGAGAGAGAGGTGCTATCTATCCATGTATCTATCTATCTATATATATATATATATAATATGCAGAGAGAGAGGGAAAGACAGCCAGAGAGAAAGAGAGGAGGAGAGAGCGGGGGAGAGAGAGAGAGAGAGAGAGAGAGAGCGAGAGACACAGGCAGAGACAGAGAAAGAGAGCAAGATAGAGAAAGAGTCTCGGAGAGGGACAAGGTATACATTGCAGACCACATGAGCCAAGGAATAATTCTTGCCTCTCGAAGAGTAACTTTGCGCCCTCCCCTTCGGGTTCTCTTATTGAGTTGGAAAGTCCAGAGCTTGTTGTAATGTCTTCAGTTTGGAGTCTGCGGCCCATGCAGTGCCTGTTGCCCTAAGTTCCTGTTTCTCTGACATTTCAGGTCCTCCTCCTCCCTCTGTAAATGCTGAACACCTTTCTTGTAATTCCTTGCGAATCTCGTGCAACGCCTTTGTTAACCCGCTGTAAACCCCGAATGAAAACACGCCCTAAGTCCGGATTGAAAATTAGTCTGCCATGCGATTTTGTACCTACAGGGCCTGATATGCTGTTTAGCGCTAGGTGGACCCCACAAAATGTGCCTTCATGGGCCATCCATGGGCTGCTTCTCTTGATGATATAAATCCTGCATTACCTCAGGACCCTAGACTATGGGACTAATGGTATGTTCCTTATTGTGGGTAATGCAGGATTTATATCATCAACAGTTGCTCCAGAATAGGACGAAGACCTCGAGCAGATCTTCGAGACGCTGTCTGGCAAAGGCAGCTCCGGTTTAGGGTTTAGGGCTTAGGGTTTTAGGGTTTAGGGGTTTAGGGTTTAGGGGTTTAGGGTTTAGGGGGATCGGGTTTTGGCGGTTTAGGGTTTGGGGTTTACCGGGTTTAGGGGTTAATGTTTTTGGTGTTTGGGGATGTTTGGGGTTTAGGGCAGTCTAGGGTTCAGGGTTTGGGGGATTTAAGATTGTTGAGATTTACCTGAACCCCGAAAATCTGTCGAATTGTTTTTTTATGGGTAGTTGGCCATTATTTTGCTTAAATTGGGTGGGTTTAGGTAGAACTGAGGGTATGAGCTCTCCACTTTGCAATTCCTCGGCGCGACACTTTTTCCCGCAGCAAAGCCACTTCCTGCATCACATCGGTTGAGGGCTTGGGGCGGCTGAGGCCTTTGCTACTGCCTGTTTTCTGATCATACTTAGGTTTCGCCGCTTAGCCCCTCAACCAGACTCCCGTCATGTATGCCTTCCATAAGACGCCGGAAGGCGACGTGAAGTGCTATAAAGCCACAGAAAGCGCCTTTTCAGAACAACTGTACTGAATGGAAGCCCATGCTTGAAATTGGTGTCATTGATTTGGGAAAGTGCGACCCTCAACCCTGACGCAGATTGCTTTGCTGCAAGACTTGGCGCCTACCTTGCGGCTTCAGGGCGAAATGTTTCGCACAGAGAACCCAAGAAACGGAACTTGTCATGGGAATAGAGTGCTGCACAGCACCTAAGCCCTGGACCCTAAAGCTTATAACCATTAATTGGCAAAGTAGCACACACGCTCCAAACCTTCAAGCCTTTCGGTTCGGGTGGTTTTGGGGCCCAAGGGCGTCGGGTAGGGACAGCCCAAAACATCATGTGCGTAGACCGCTTGGAGGACGCCCAGTAGAAAGCGTCTGCCCTTTTCATGTATATATGCTGCTTGCTGCAAAAATGCCTTAAACGCCTAAGCCGTACATGGATTGTATGGTGTTCGTTGATGTTTCTAGTCAGAAAGCATGGCATGCCCAAAACGTAGCAAATCGAAGCCCAAATCCCTTTCGAGCCATATTATGCGGTACAGGACCAGGAGGCCTCAGTAGTACCGCGCCAGGCTGAGGTAAACCTGCAGCATAACCTTTTCCTTTCAACACCATTGGACAACACCCTCATAGAAGTCTTCCAAACCTTTAAATTCCCTAAACCAAAACCCTAAACCCTAAACCCACTAAGCTCTAAACACCCCTAAACCCTAAATACCCCAATCAGCCGCGATTCCGCAGGCTGCCTGGACAGTGCGGAGCAGGAGCTCCACCGGCGTGTTGAGCAAGGAGATGCCGAGAGCGTGGATGAGGCGACAAGATCATATCCAAAGGATCCTATGTAGCTATACAGTAGTGCCTTGTTTGTCGTTTAATTAATGCGTAGGACTCAGAAGGATCCTTTTTGGCCAGAAAGTATCGCACCTACAGACCCCGAACGGAGAAAAGAGCCAGGTAACGACTGAGGAGTTTTTTCGGTCTCGGACCTTGAACAAGTTTGAGTTCCCTGAAGTTGGCATTTATCATCTAGGGTTTCAAATGTTGGTTCAGGATTTGATGCTGAAGGTGCTTAGTTAGAAAGTTTCCTGGTTAGCAGTCCGCCTTTCTTCAAGGTTCTTAGCATGAGGATGGCTACTGTGCTTATGTTGGTGTAAGAGGTGCTTCCGAATCAGACGCGTTGATTCTCCGCCGGAGAGTGGGCATCGCGTCTTGATTTCTTGGAATGCTCACTGTGACATCATGAGCTGAAGGTATATCTGTAGTATTTCAGGTGCACGGTGGAAAGTATCGCAGCGTTGAACCCTAAACCCTAAACCCCTAAACCCGAAAGCCCATTGCAATCAGGGATCCCCGGGCTTCGCAATCGACCCTGTCGCTCGAGGGTATGAGGCATGTTTGTCGGGTAAGCATCGTGCAAGAACACATCACCCCTCAACTGGCTTGCGAAGAGCAAAGATCTACAAACTATTTCGACGAAGAACGGAGCCACCACCCCTAAGCACAATTAACCGTGATACCAGCGTCCCAAACCTGTAAGCCCCCAAAAAAATTGGATCGAAGAGTCCGAAACCGAAGCCCCAAAACCCTGCTGCAGGCTTTCCGAGGCCTCTTTGAGGAGAGCATAGCTGCGAAGTGGGCGCTCCTCGTGGCGCTGGGTGGCTGGGCCTGTGATACTGCTAGGGTTTGGGGTTTAGGGCCTACGACAGGGAACTCCCCCTAAACCCTAAACCCTAAGCCACTGAATAAGCCCTATTCGACCCTTGAGACTTTGGATGCTTTCTCGACGTCGGAACCCTGTCAATACAGGCCGCTTGGAGGTGGACTCCGGGCCCTTTATTGTATCCCCTGAAGTCCTATAGGTATACATCTACACTGTAGCATTGGATTCAGCATGTAGGGATCCTCGCCATCAATCTGAAGCCAGAAGCCCTCCAATCGCAGTGCCTGCCGGCTAAAGGGATGTTGAGTCTTGATCTGGCTCCGCATTTGCTTATTGTCGAGGGTTGACGGTCCTTCTTTGGGCTTTGGGCGTCAAGGCTGTGTTGGCGTTGCTCAAGGTTTGAGGGCTGAGGGCTTTTGGAGCTTGGTCACCCGAATCTTGAAAATGCGATTTTGTTTGTTTGGCAGAACTGGGTTTTATGCATGAGATCCAGCTCGGCGATAGACGAGAAGCGCGGGGTACTATCGCAAAGAGACGAACCCATGAACCCTAATCCCTCAAACCAGATCCCTAAACCCGAATCCCTAACCCCCAAAATCCCTAAACCTTAATCCCTAAACCCTAAATCCTTGAACCCCCTAGACCCTAAACCCTCTATTCCGTCCCTTGACCTGATACCTCACCCTCGGGCCCCAGTTACCTCAATAGTAGGTTACCGGGGTACACAATATATGTTTAGTAGCATACTATTTAGGTATAATTGAAGCCCAACCCCTACCCAGAGGCCCCATAGTAGTTCCTTTTTGGGATTACCTTATAGGATTCTACAAATGAACCCCAAAAAGGAACTACTTTGGGGCCTCTGGGTAAACCCTACACCAAAGCTCCCTCCACCAACCTTGTGTTCTACCTACAGTAACCTTCGGGGCAGACGGAAAAGAGGGCTCAACAAAAAAAAACCTACACCAAAACGCCGGCAGACAGGCGCCAGCACTGCGCCGCTTCTGACGGCCCTGGGCGCACCCTCGGCTCCCTGGGCTGACGCGCTTCGGTACTGAACCTTAGGGAGGCCAAAGGGGGTTTTAGCTTATGGGGGTTTAGTAGGAATCAGGGTTCCCATAATGGGGTTCATATTAAGGAATCCCGACCCCAAGAATCTTAAACCCCCCTTTTGGCCTCCCATCAGTGAACCTTGGGGGCTCCGTAGGGTTTAGGGTTTTTCCTTAATTAAGGGTTGAGGGGCCCTTAGTTAGGGTTTAGGGGTTTAGGGTTTAGGGGCTCCGTACCCAGAGACTCCAATACCCCTTAATTAAGGATTATTCCTTAAACTATAGTAGGATCCCTTAAATGATTTAAGGAATATATTCCTTAATTAAGGGATATTAGGGGCTCCGTAGGGTCTAGGGTCTAGGGTTCTGGTTTAGGGGTTTAGGGTTTTGGGTTGCGGTTTAGGGTTTAGGGGTTTTGGGTTCAGGGTTTTGGTTTAGGGTTCAGGGGCTTGGTGTTGTGGGTGAGGAAAGGCGAAGACGATGCGTAACTGGAGGTCTTGATTTCCTTCGTTGGTTTAGGTTCGACCCTAGGCCCTGAATCCCGACAGTGCAAGTCAGCAGGTCATGCCAGCATCACGGGCCGGAAGTACGGACCTCCAGGACCAGATATAAAACAATTACAACTTGGGTGACATCACAATGCTTGATTGTCCCGACAGTCCTTTAATGTGACTCCTAGTATAGAGGGGATCGGAGCAATGGTGCATCTCTAGGCGCTTCTGCCGCTGAAGCGCTTGCTGTTGCCAGCCGTGACGAAGACACTTGGCGCCACACCGATTTGACCGTGGACCCCGACAGGGCTTTCGGGTTCAGGCATTCGAACTTGGCGACCAATGTCTGATTAAGGGCTTTAAGCATTAAGGGTCTACCTACGACTCCAACTTTTCAATTTGATGTACAGCTGGGGTTTGAAAGCTATGCATAATGAGGCTTGCTTTAGGGCCTGAAGTTTACCTGTTGATATTCCAAGCGCTGTGTAATTCGGAGCGCAAACTTGGCATGTTTACCCAACATGCTACACAATCTGCGGAGCACTTATCACAACCAGCGGATCACGTTTAGCAGAAGCCTTTGCGAACAGTGGTGGTGGTGGTGGTGGTAGTGGTAGTGGTGGTGGTGGTGGTGGTGGTGGTGGTGGTGGTGGTGGTGGTGGTGGTGGTGGTGGTGGTGGTGGTGGTGGTGGTGGTGGTGGTGGTGGTGGGTAGCAGTAACAGCAGCCGCAACGAGATTAGTGGCGGTAGTAATAGTGGAAGCAGCAGCAGTGGCAGGAGCAGCAGCAGCAGCAGTAGCTGCAGCAGCAGCAGTAGCAGCAGCAGCAGCAGTAGCAGTAGGTCGGTAGCAGTAGCCGCAGCCGGTAGCGGCAGCAGGTAGCAGGTAGCAGGCCGGTAGCGGGCCGGTAGCGGGCAGCGGGGAGCGGGTAGCAGTATAGCAGCAGCAATAGCACTAGGAGTAGATGTCGTCGTAGTAGTAGCAGCAGGAGCAGGAGTCTTCGTCGTCGCAGTCGGCAGACGAATAGCAGTAGCTGCGGGAGTAGTTGCAGAAGTTGTTACTGTGGTTGTGGTTGTTGTTGTTGTTGTTGTTGTTGTTGTTGTTGTTGTTGTTGTTGTTGTTGTTGTTGTGTCTGAAGCTCTCTCAATTCTAAGCTTCTGTGATGGTGGCCAAGAGTCTTTGTATACTCGGGGATTTAGACACTTAGGGTCTGTGTAAGATTGACTCCCTCAACCCTACAGTGACCTACATGCGGTGTTCTGAACCCCACCCGACATAGACTCTTATGCAGCCCTCTAGATCCCTCACCAAGCGCTCATAGATACTGCGAAACTCGTGGAAGACCCAACGAAGCCCGAAAATTTACCTGAAATTCTATCGCGTCGCAAACCTGTAGTCTTAAACCCTAAACCCTAAAGCCCTAAACCCTCGACCTCAACCCTAAACCCTCAACCCTAAACCGAAACCTAAAGGAAGCGATTCTTCGAACAACTGCGTGCCTCGGAGTCGCGGCCTGCGGCCTCGCGCGCCCGCGACCCAGAGGGAGGAGGTTTTAAGCTCTGGTTGTTCCGATTGAGGGTTTAGGGTTTCGGGTATAGGGGTCTAAATTTTTGCCTACGTATACAATTTGGAGGGGCTCCTTTTTATGATAACTATAATTAGTATAATGGGCTCCAAAACCCCTACTCTGACGATAAAGGCACCAAAATTATGTTTGATGGGGCGTCCCCCAAAGGGTCCAAGTAGTCCTTTTTAGTGGTTCTAAAAAGGCCCAAATGTCCTATAATAGGGAGTACTTGGACCATTAGGGTCCCTTTTCAGGATTCCGTACCATGGTTCCATATAGAACGGTAGGTTTTTCTCGGGTCACTCTAAAACGATGCCCTGAACCGCGAATCATGACAGTCTGAAAGCCGTAGGGCTCAAAAGCCCTGGACCCCTAAGAGCCCGAACAGCATCTTCCAGGAGATTCTAGGCCAATAGGCCCTGAAGAACCCTGAAAGCTCTTGCCTAGGACCGTGATTACACAGGCCTAATTTTGCAATGTTTGTTGGAGCAATGCGTTTTTTGGGTCAAAAGCTGCGGAACCCAGTTGTGATTGATACGGCTCTTGCGACAAGCCCGTAAAGCTTCTGTACAACTCGAGAAAACCTTCGTGACGCCTCGAAAACCTTTACAACACCCAGGGCACACTATACATGCATTGCAGAAACAGGTGCACAAAGCAAGTAAGCCCTAAACCCTAAACCCCAATCCCATTAACCTTAATCCAGAACTGTCGAGGTGAGCCTGAACTCCATCGGGGCCCAGCGATTCAAGGCTCGAAGCCGTGATTATAAGATATTATGAGGGTCAGGGTCCCGACCAGGCACCATCATAGTTTCTTGTTCATCCTCTGGATCTGACATGGGTTGCCTCATAGGGAAGCCACTAAGATGGTGCAGGTGCCAAACCCTAAACCCCAAACGCTTAGACCCCAAACCCCATCCTCATTTCAACGGTTCGGAGTTACAGCCCGGGCTGTTTGACTGCATTTCGGGTTTAGGGTCCGGGTGTAGGGTGTGGGGAGCTTGGTCAAGACATCCCACGTCCCACTGATTCTCGCGCAGACTCAAGCGATCACTTCCTATGCAGGTTCGAACAGAAGAAACAACTCTTACAAAATCCCTTGCCCTCTGTTGCAAACAAACCTAGAGGATCACATTAAAGAGCCCTGCAGAGGGAAAGAGGTAGCCCATGTGCTTTGGATGACCAGCACCAATTCCAAGTTCATCGTTCTGGCAAGCTGTGCCTTCTCTTTTGCATTCTTGGCCAAACCTTCTTTCTCCCGACTCAAGCAGGAAACCGTCTCACTTTTTCGGGAGCAGCAAGGAGGTGCCCTTCGTGTTCCGGACGAGGAGACTACCAAGAAGAGACTCCTGATTTCTCCCGAAGATGCGCGTTTGACATCTTTCCTTAGACTGGCGGGCCGACAGGGTTCCTGGGAGACTGTTTGGCAAGCTTGGAAGTCGTATACCGGGAAGGCCATTTGTGTTTATACCGCGGCAATGCAGGCTGCCTACCACTGCCGTCGCTACGATCGTGGAGCGGAGATGTACGACAAGATGCGCAGCTTGCCTCCGGAGGAGATAGAAATAGACTCTGTCAGCCTCCAGATCGCGATGAAGGTGTTTGGAAAGCTCGCAAATCAATCCCGTATCGATGAGATCTGGGAGGAGGTTCTCGAAAAGAAGTGGTTCGGCATGTTGACTGCAGGATCACGGCTCGAAGCTGCAGCTGAGATGGGGGACGTTGCCAAGGCTGGCAAACTGCTCAATGAGATGTCTGAGTCCCGAATCGCCACGAATATCAACCACTACAACTCTGTCTTGAATGCCTGCAAGAACTCAGAGCCTCCAAGCTATCGTGCCGCGCAGGCCGTATTTGAGTCCCTTAGGGCTCTGCGCATGCAGCCGACCGTGGTAACTTTCACAAATCTGGTACAGTCCCATCGAGAAGCTCCCTTGTCCAGAATTCAGGAAGTCATGGATCATCTTGGACGGTCGGAGCTCCAAATTGACAAAGTTTTTGCAGAGGCATACGTTTCTTCCCTTTTCTGGGGAAGACTGAAGCGGGATACCGAACTGGACGGGTTTGAGGCTCTGCTGATGGAAATGAGCGACGAAAGGCGCAGTGAATTGAACACGGCGTTGGAAGCCTTTGCGGCCTTGGGTGTCATGACCGGCTTGTGCCGCACTGCGAAGTGTGCGCTCACTCAACTAAGACGTCCCGAACTGGAGTCTCGGCTGCCAACGAAAAGGACGACCTGCTCAACCATTGTCTGTAACACCGCCGCCCCGTTCTCCGCAAACCGAGACATAGCTATTCCTCAGGGTTCCTTACATCCCGAAGCCCTATTCTAGTTAGTACATGAATGATCACATGACCAAGGACCCTCTATGCAATGTATCACTGACGGCAAGCCCCAAAAGTTCCAAAGACACTCCCGGACCCCATTGCTCCATAGAGCTTGCTGCTATCCCGTGGGTTGCTGACCGCAAATCCCTCTGAAAGGCTGTGACGCAGGGCGGAGAGCGCTCCAAAGTCGTAAAGCTCCGAAGAAGCTGATGTCCAGCTTCAAAAGCTGGCACTGAACCAAGCTAACATGAAAGAGACGGAATCTGAAGACGCTATATATATATATATATATGTATATGTATGTATGCATGTATGTATGTATATATATATATATACATATACACATATCTACATATATATATATATATATATACATACAAATATCGGAAACTTTTTGCGTTTAAGGACTAATGCAAGAACCCCTGAAAGACCGAAGCACAGAACGTTTATTGGTCCATGAGCCGCATGAATCTCGTTCTACGCCCTATGATAGACTAGATACCTCGCTATTAAAGGCACCTCCTAGGTAAACTTGCTTACAAAAAACAAACAGGCTTGCACACTAGTAGAGCATCATAGAACCCTACGCATCCCTTGCTGTAAAGTCTTTTCACAGGTTACACGTACCCTGAACCCTGCAACCCTAAACCCTATAAAGCCTAAACCCTAAACTCTACCCATTGGCTCCATCCTAGTGCCTTTTTAGGATTACCTTATAGGGTTCTAAAATATGAACCCCAGAAAGGAACTGCTATGGAGCCTATGGGTAGAGCCTAAACCCTAAACCCAAAACCCAAACCCTGAACCCTACACCCTAAACCCTAAAGCCCCTAAACCCCTAAACCCTAAAGCCTAGACCCTTCAAGAAGCAGGCGCGACGGACCAGCGATCCCCTCGGCCGGGCCTCCTTGTTTGGTCAACTTTGGCAGAAGCTGCGAAGCTGGAGCCCGGGGCCTACTACAGGGGTTCCTTATTATGGGTTTAGGGTTTAGGGATTATAGTACAATGGGCCCCAAAACCCTATTCTGATTATTCCCTAGATCCCTAAATCCCTTAAAGAGCCCCCAAAAAGTGTCATAGAGCTCAACGGGCTCCGGTAGGAGCAGGAGGAGGAGGAGAAGTAGTAGTGACTTGCAGCAGTACGTAGTACTGCCAAGGATAATACTTATGATTGTGATAACAGTGGTAGAAGTATAGTGCATTTTCGTTGTTGTAGTGCGCTGGTGTCCGTTTCTGCAGTTTAAGGGTTCCCATGCGTGTAGCCGGGCACAGGATTCCTTTTGTTGCTCAAAAGGGTTTCGGGTTGGACAAAGTCCGCGCGTTAAGAAAAAGGGCCCCTAATAATTAGAATTGGGTTTTGGGCCCATTATACTCTATTATGATAGGGAACCCCCAGAATAGTAGAGGTAATTATTTCGGCCCCTATATTGGCTAGAATGGGTTTGGGGGCCTCAGAAGGGTGTATAACAGGTTTCTCATGTTCACACCTCTCTAGCTCGAAGACCTAGAACCGGAATTCTTAAGACCCTACCCCTAAGGGTCCAAAGGACCCAATAATTGGGTACTCTGTTTTGGGATAGTGGTTATGTAGGTTAGGATTTCGGAGAGTATATGATTATTAGGTACTTGGACCCTTGGGGTACTAACAACTTAAGCCCCAAAGCTTTAGCGCTGAATCACATACGAGCCCCGAGCCTGAAGACCCTGAATCCCGTTCCCGCTTTACACCGTATGAAACTCGTGAAACCGTTTCCATTCGGAACCTAAGCCGTATAAGCCCTAAGCCTAGACCCTATATCTGTACCCCATGCAGGCCATAAACTCCAGACCTCGAGCCCTAAATCCCAAAGCATTGAAACCCAGGAATCGCCAGTTCCCTTGTCCAGAAGCACTGCATCTCTTGAATTCTAAGGTCTGGAATCCCTTGAAAGCCTTAAAGCGTTGAGCCAAAAACCAAAGCCCTCTTCAGCCGTTTCCCAAAGCCAGATTATAACTGGAATCCTCAAAGCTAGGGCTTTCTGTATATCTGTACAAGCCCTGAAAGGAACGCGCCAAACCCAGAACCCGAAGGCATAAGCCTTCAACCCTAAACCCTTGGACCCTAGCCCTGAGCCCCCAAACGTCCGGAAACCCCCAAACCCTACAGCCTGGACCCTATAAAACCCTAAAGCCTCTCTCTGCCGACGCACAATCGAGCCGGCTTAAAGCGGCATCTTCGCAAACTCTCGTGCGCATGGCGGCCTTAAAACATCTTAAAACCTTGACATCCAGAACCCTGCACACTAAACCCTAAACCCTGAATCCTCGAACTTTAAAATTTACAATTCTAACCCTAAGCCCTATAAGCCCCTAAACACCCTAAACACCCCCAAACCCTAAACCGTAGACGCAAAAAGGTGCTTAGACAAAAACCCTTACCTAAACCCTAGACTGAACAGGTGCTTAAACGAACAAAGCCCAAGCCCCAAAAAGCCTCAATCCTAAACCCAGATCCGATGCAATTTAAAAAGCCCAAACCCTATGTATACCTTAAACCCCAAACCCAATCTCAAACCCAAGCCCGAAATACCTAAACCCTGAACCCTTTAATCCCGGACCCTACGCACTAGACCCTCAACCCTTAATCCTCGACCCTCAAATCTAACAATCGAAAACCTAAAGCCTAGACGGAAAAACGTGCTTAAACAAAAACCCCAAACCCCAAAAGCTCTTAACCCTGAATCCTCGACCCTTAAACTGAAGAACTTTACCCCAAGCCCCAAACCCTAAACCCCTAAATCCCATAAGACCCCTAAACCCCTAACCCCTAAACCCTAAACCCTAAACCCCTAAACCCCTAAACCCTAAACCCCTAAACCCTAAACCCTACACCCCTAAACCCCTAACCCCTAAACCCCTAAACCCTAAACCGCAACCCCTAAACCCTGAACCCCAAAAGCCCTTTGGGGGGCTCTGACTGCGATGTCGAGGCCCCTGGAGTTTCCGTCTTCCGCGCCTCGCCTTCGTGGTAGGGTTTAGGGCTTAGGGTTTAAGGCTTAGGGTTTAGGGCTTAGGGTTTAGGGTTGAGGACCTTTCTTTTAAGGGTCGACGGTTTCGCCGGACCCGTCCTAAATAGTGGGTATTTAGGGTATGGTAGAGGGTAGTTGGGGGGTGCTGGTATGGTTTATTAAGGTTTAGGGTTTAGGGATTCGGGTAGGAGTTAGGATTTAAGATGGGGTTTAGCGGTTAAGGTTTAGGATTAGGGCCTGAGGGTTAAGGGCTTATAGGGTTTTGGGTTTAGGGTTTTTGGGTTGAGGCTTCAGTTTGGCACTTTATGTTCAGGTTCAAGGCTTTAGGGATTTATGGTGTCGGGTGCTGCTCAACGCTTTGCGATTTTATGGTTTGGGTTTCTCAGGCTCTAGTGACTCTAGTGGCTCATGGTTAGGATGTCTTAGGGTCTAGGGCTTAGGGTGTTTGGATGTTGCTGTGGGGGTACCTTCAATGGTACAGGGGATATTGTTTGGGTTTATGAGTTTATGAGGGTTTCTTCAGGGGATGCCTTTAGGGTTCCTTGAAGGCTTTTTTTGCGGTTCCGTGAGGCGGTTGTTGACCTGAAAACTGAGGTTTCTTTAGGAGCCTATATGGGAGCTTTCGAAAATGAGGGGTACCTTATTCTGGGGCCCTTATAACCCGGATCCTACTATCTAGGGTACTATAATTACGGTCCCCTATTTTCGGAAACTCCCTTATCCGGCTTGACCGTGTATTGAACCCAAAATAAAATCAAAAGTCCCCAGCACTTGCTCTGGCCCGGCGTTGTCTTCAGGATGCCAGAACGCCTGATTCAGCCGCTTTGGTTTTCCGAGTTTGGGAGGCTTTGGAACCTCAAGCGCGACTGCACTTCGCGGACGCCCTCCACCACGGGTTTAGGAGCTTTCCTCCTGGACCTACCCGCCAAGGATCGGCACGTTTGGTCGGCGCACCCCCGCACGGCCCAAACGTAATCTCCGATCGTTTGGGAGGCACCACAAAAAGAATGCCAGCCTTTTTGAAGGACCCGATCCAGATGAGTATTGATACTACCGCACATGAAGCCCAAAACACCACACCAAAAACATCCTAAGCGCCACCCCACACACACACACACAAAGCAAACAATGGGACTATCAAAACTAAGACACAGTAACGCAGCGCGTGAAATGCGATTCCAATAATGGCCAGGCCAATAAAGTTAAAACAACAACACACGGAAGCGCGCCCCAAAAGGCCTTTCAACCCTACTTCCTCCCCACACCCAAAACCCCCTAAACCCCATAAGCCATGCCCCCTCAAAGCACGAAACCCTAGTTCCAACCCTACAAACCCCCCTAAACCCGAAACCCTAAATTTTAAATCCTTTAAACCCTAAACCCTACATAAATTAACCCTAAACCCTACGTCCCCAACCCCCCCCCCCCCGGTAAACCCTACGCCCCCACCCCCCCCCCCCCCCCGGTAAAAAAAAACACGAAACCCATCTGAACCCCAAGCTCCGAAGGCGGGGGGACTTCGCCTTCTCCGTGGAGTTCGAGGGTGAGGGTGGTGAGGCCAGGCTTGCGGAAGTTTCGGCGTTGTTGTGTGAGTCTTCCGGTTCGGGTTTAGGTATTTTTCAGGGTGTCTCGAGGATCCACGGTTCAGATTTAGATTATATCGGGTCTTCCGGTGCAGGCTTATGCATTGGTTGGATATTTGTTACTAGGGTTTTCGCTGCAGATGAGTCTGAGGGTCTCTACAGGGCTTGTGCGGGCTTCATAAAAGGCTTCTATTTTGCGGAGTATCGGGGCCTCCCTGTGGATTTGATAGATGGGCCGCGTACGATACTTTGCAGGACGCTGGCGGGCTCTATCGCGCAGCGCTTGATATGGCCATTCGCGACCCGTCGAGGTAATGTGCAAGGCCAGGGTTTGGTAGGGTTTGGGGTTTACGAGCTTCATGCAAGAGTTCGGGGAAGCGAAATCTTCTGGAAAATGCCACTCTATCTAAATCAAGGTCTGACAAACTTGTATACTGGGATCGTGGTCCTGGCAAGGGGTGATATCATTAGTCAAGCTGGTTTCAATCTATAGACCCCAATTACTGAGCCCGAAACTTTTGAGACCTGTAAAAGGTATTTGGCCTGTAAATCGTAAACCACCATGAGACCTCGCTAAACTGCAGTGTGTAATCGAGCGATCTGACAAACGCAAATGAGATACTCTGGAACTACCCACTGTGAATACGGTTGGGTTTGAGGCCTCACGTCGTAGGACTTAGAACCCTGTACCCTCCAAACCCAACTTTTCAAGCTTTCCAGAGAATAGCGGTTTAAAATTCAGCTTCTATACTTTCCAAAAACATAAGCGAGTTATCTACTGAGAAGATATCGGGGAGCCCCTAGAAATGGATGCTGGGTGGTACACTTGGAGCTTCCTCTCTGCACCGCGGACCATAAACCCTCAACCCCCCCAAAACCGCACACTCAACCCGAAACCCAAACCCAAACCTACGTTTAGGGTTCAGGGTCCTTTCGCTAAGACGTTCCCAGTGTATCTACAACATTTCAGCTACCTCGGGGCCCAGAGCCGCCTTTGGGTCGGTTGGAGCTTCGGCGGAAACCACACCATGAATCCTAGCCCTAGGCCCACATAAATCGCACAAGGATAAAGCCCCACAAAGCCCGAAGCCCCATAAAGCACTAGCGTGGGCGATGAGACCCCTAACCCGAAATTACCCCCACCCAAAATCTAAAACCCCGAGTCCTAAGTCTAAAACCCTAAAACAGTAAAACCTAAAATCCTGAATCCTAAAATCCTAAAAGCAGTACATAATTTGTAAGCTAAGGCGATGTGCAAAGCTCGTTCCTGCCCCTGATGGCGCCAACGCCCAACAACCGGGAGAACAGCGGCGACTACCGGGACCGGTTCGAGGGCTCGATAGGGTTTACCAGGATTTCGGGTTTAGGGTTTATAGGGCTTCGGATCATTGGGATCTGTTCGATGTTTGGTGGGTTTTTTGTTCCGTTTTCTTCGAGGGTGCATCCCTTTAAGGGTTCTACCAAGGTTTCGGTTTTAAGTTGTTTTGTCTTGTGGCTTGGCATCGGCCGTTTCGAGTTTTATTGCTTTGAGAGTGGAGTTTTTCTGGTTTTGGGTTTAGAGTTCGGGCTTTACCTTGAGATTGATTTAGGTGTTGGTCTCCATAACGGTTTACAGACCTGAGGGTTTGGGTGTACACCCCCCCGCAGAGGGGTTTTAATGCCGAACAATAAAAGCAGGTCCGTGGATCACATATATGAGTGAAAACATAAATATATATATATATATACACACACATATATAAGTATGTGTGATGATATGGGCACATATGTGAACAGTGGCAATAAAAGGGGCACCCGTACAGAAAATAGATATATTCTGTCAAAGTGTATGCTAACTTGGCGCATGGACCTGTAGGGATATGTTCTGATTGGAAATTTCGATCCTTAACCCTATAAACCCTAGACCCTGGACCCTAAACCCTAGACCCTAAAACCTAAACCCTAAATCCCTAAACCCTAAACCCTAAACATAAACCCTACATCCGAAACCCTATAAACCTGCCGACCCACAAGCTTAGCAGCTCGGAGACCCGAAAGAATTCAATGGGTGTGGTAGTGCAGGAAACCTCTGAAGAATTAGTAATCATACTCTCCATACTTATACACTTCCATTAGTAATCATACTCCCTACACTTATACGCTTCTGGTATAATGTATCCCCAGCCCCTACTCTAGTTCAGTTTTGCTTGAGGCCTCTATGTTAGGAAAGATCGCTGGGATTGGTAACGCTACTTCTACCCACGAAATCCGTTCCGATGTTTGAGGCAACTATTCTCTGTGTGGGTGTCCAGAAGCCAGAAGAGTGAACAAGCGACCCTTCTCCCTGAGGGGTTGGCTCTGAAATTTGGAAAGAGAACATAGTACATGGTGAAGTGCACTGTGGGGTGCATCTGCTTGTTTACTTCACCCAAAACGAGGCTCGCCCCTGCAAATCTCTTGACTTGGTGCTTCTTACTAAGGAACATGTGTGACCTTGCGCGGTGTTTTTCGTTCGTGACTGAAGCCAGCATACACTTAGACCGTATAAACCCGAATGCGAAAATGCTCGCAAAGCGGAAGGACTGCTGGATGCTCTCCCCCGATGTCCCCAGTGCAGGGCGCGAAGCGTTGTCTATGCTTCGCTTCTCGTCGGAAGCCGATTAAGTCTGTACAGCTAGCTTATACACTATTGAATTTTGTTCTGGTTGATCATATCCTTGCCCCGCTATCTGCAAAGCCATTGCCTATTTCGCTTAGTAGTTTGGGTTCATCATGCCCGTCATGTCGCGAGGCCTCACGTGAAAGGTCTCAAGATTGCTCAGTTTCCATCAGGGCTATGTAGCTAAGGAGCAAACGTTGATGCACGAAAACATTTTCAACAAAGCAACGTCACACCAATCCCCGTAGCAAAGCCCAAAGCTGAACGGATTGAACCCGAAACCCCAAGACCCAAGACCTTATACCGTCTCACTATACCGTCCCAAGCGAACGGCGCAAAGCCTTTAAAACCTTTAAACACCTCAATGTAGCAGTTGGAAGAACGGAGAACTATATGAATTCGCTTGCAGCCCCGGCACATAAAAGCTAGATGTTTCCCACGGCCAGTTTGAACATCACCAAAGCTCCTAGATTATCTCAAGTTACATCCGACCAGTACCGGACGTCGAGCTTCTCTGGGATCCTCTGTAATATCATAGAAACCTCCCCTAAAGTTCGAAGTAAGTGCCACCATTTTTTCTTCGGATGCTTTTCTACAAACCGAACACTAACTAGAGTATTAAAATTAACGCCCCCCCCCCCCCCCCCCCATAGTACCTTCTACGCGGAAGCCTAATGAAACCCTATAGATCCAGGCTTCCTCGGAGCTCTTCTTGGCCTGGCATTGCGCACAGGCCCGGGCTTTTTTGTGGCGGCACAGTGCGCCACCGTCCTGCGCTTTGTAGGGCATCCTTCCGGTCTTTAGGACTCAAAGGGCCGCTAGGGTTTGGGATTTAAGGCTTAGTTTAAGCTCTATGGGGTTGAGGGAATCTATATACTAGGCGTAGGGCTTTCGTTGAAGGTTTCGGTGTTTTTTGACTGTTCTCGGAGTCCTATTAAGGATCCTACTCTGTAGGGTTTTAATCATGGATCTTCTTGAGGCCTGCGGGTGGATTCTTCATTATGCCTTCACCTACCAAACCCAATTTTTTGCAGGTTCTTAATATAAGCCCTATTATGGAATGTAAAGGGACCCTACAACAAAGTAGGTTTTGGTGGGTGAAGGTAGGGATCTACTATTTCTGGTTGGCTTTTTTGTCGGGCTTCTCTTAAGTTCTGCGGGTTCCAAACGGATTGATGTGGGTCTTTCGCGGGCCTTGGAATCTTTGTGTCCCTATCGCTCAGAGAGTTTGAGACGAGTGCGAGGGCCCCAAGAAAGTAGCTCCCAACGCTCTGAAATTTCACTTAAGGGGCTCGTAATGGAATTTCACCATATTGGGAGTTGCTCCCTCGGCGTCCGGAACTTGATTGAGTAGCCCACTGAAGGTGCTAGTTATACGGTGTAGTGATGCTTAGACGGGGTTGTTTGCACACATGGGAGCTTCCGTCTTGTGCTCGAAAACCCGAGCCCCTAGCCCAAACCCTAAACCCTGAACACGATCCAACGCCAGAGGCAGCCTTTTACCCTTGAGCTGGCCGCCGGCACTCTGGCGCTCGCTCGTGGGGGATCCACGCCCCTTTGGCCTGAACTCAGGCATAAACCCCAAAGCCCCAAACCTTAACCCCCGAACCCGAAACCCGTGCCATTGCACGTTAAAAGACACCCAAAACCCCTTTGTGCCTGCAAGGGTTTAGGGTTTAGGGCTGAGAGTGGTCGCTAAATCCATGTAGCCTTAGTCTACTCGACCTGGGGGTCCTCTCAGGTTTGATGCTAGTGCTGGGGTTTTAGGCGTAGGCATAGGCCGAGATAGGTTGGTCGCTCTTTTTGGGTCTTTTCAAGACTTTCGACAACCCAAACTTCAGCTCCACCTGTTGCCCTAGTAGGCAGCTGGATTGACATGTGAACCCCCGTTCATACTATAGAGGTCCAAATCAGAAAACTCAGGGTGTGTATCCCCCCTTCTCGTCCTAGGCATTGGGCCTAGATTCTCTAGCTGAACGTCAGGCTTCTGGACAACCACCCCCCCCCCCGCCAACGTTTGCCCCGAAATGCACACGAAGCCCTGCTCGAACCTATTACCTCAATTGTGATATACAACTGCAGAACAAGCCTCAGACGGCTCGATACCTCCAACTTCTGGAACTGTACATACATTACATTTCATATAGTTATACGAGAACGGAGCCCAAGACCCTATTCTAACTATTCAGGCCCCTCTGTGCTCGGTCTTGCCACACCAATGTTTCCAGGGGCCTCAATGCTGGCCCAGGCTTTACATGCAGCGGTACTATAGGGGCTTAAATGATTACCAATACTATTTTGGGGTTTCCGTGCTATAATAACAGTATAATGGCCTCCAAAACCGTATTCTAATTATTAAGGCCTTATATTACGTGATTACCAACCTCGATGTGACTCAAGGAACATGACCGCTAACCCGCTAGGTGACACTTTGACAAACACTTCAAGAAATAGCATGGTCTTCTAAAGGTTGACAAACAATCTTTTGCGCCCTCACACGACTACCTAGTTCCTCGATTGAACGGGTATCGGGCTTTGATGCTGATGCACTCAACACTAAACGTTAACACACACGTCTTTGCCTAGGCTCCTTGGACGATGTGAGGCCGGGATGGGTCTGGGCCTGGGGATAAGGTCTTGACATATGCGCACAGGGGTTATGTAACTTGACTGTAGAGTTTCAGGGTCATTTGATTCTTGTCGTGGCCTCTTTCGTGGTCCTACTCGTGGACGTAGCAACAGCCAAAGGGTCCTATGTACGATATAGTAGAATGTAGGGTTTCCATATTATAGGAATTACTATTATGACTTAGGGAAGTATCCCCCATACCAGTACATAGGACCCTTTGGGACAGCAGGATTCGGGGCGGAGAGGACAGGGCTTCTCGGGTAGGTCGACCTGGCAAACGGTTGCGACTCCCGGACAAGTCGTGCGTTTAAATTGCATTTCTGTATCAGAATATCATCACAAAACGCTAAACTTCTAAACAGATATGGGAGTTTTCGAACATCGGGGACCCTAATAATAGGGTACCCTAAAAAGTAGGATCATACTTCTAAGGATCCCATAAGAAGGCACCTCTAATCTTCGGAAACCCCATATGGGGTAAGGAGACTGTTCGTCTATGGTCGCAGTACGGCTCATATCCTCAAAGCCTGCTCTGCCCATAGGCCCCAAAGTAGTTCCTTTTTGGAATTACCTTACAGGATTCTATACATGAACCCCAAAAAGGAACTACTTTGGGGCCTTAGGGTACTTGCCAAGGCGCCTTTTTTCGGAATTTTGGGTTTCGCTTTGGGGATTTGCAGGGCAGGTTCTGAACCCTAAGACCCCCCAAGAGATCCCCGATGAAACCCCTATGCAAACCCTTAAGGGGAGGAACCCTTAGAACCTTAAACCCTAACCCTAAACCCTAAGCCCTAAACCTTAAACCCTAAACCTTAAACCATTAAAGCCTAAACCCATGAAGGATCCCAGAACCCTAAACCCTAACCCTCAACCCTAAACCTTAAAGCTTAAACCTTAAAGCCTAAACCGTAATGAAGAATCCTGAAACACTGAAGCCCTAAACCTTGCTGGTCGGCAGGTCGATCGACGTCCATGCTTACCAGGCATTTGGGTTCAAAAGCGCATGTGGGTGGTTGTCAAAATTAGGGTCCCTTTTTTGGGTCCCGATCATAGTACGGCACCCAATTTTGACAACTACCCATGTGTATGAGTCCCTGCAGTCTCCCTGCAGGGTTTTGCGGGGGATTGGGGGTTTGGGGTTTGGGGCGGCAAAGGCTCAAGTTGTACTTTAACACCGAGACTGGCAAACTGCCGGTTTGGGATTTAGCCTTTACGTTGGTGGCACAGCTTTCGGGGTTAATGTTTGGGGTGTGGAGGCTTCAGGCTGGATGTTGGGATCATGCATAGGCTGCAGTCGCAAGCTCACAGCAGCATCAAACCGGGAGCTTCCCAAAACTGATTCCATCCTTAATATGCTGTAGGGATTCACGGGCAATAAAGATTAATGTTGTGGTTTGTGTGTGCTCGCATCTTTCTTCCACAGCTGCTCGGAGCCCTGTCTCAGAACCCTCAACTCTCCAAAGCCGTAAACCTTAGACCCGGATACCCTTCAACCCCGGAATGCCCTAAGCACCTGAAGCCATGCAACCTTAAACGCCTAAATCCCAAAGCCCTCATCGGCTACAGCCCCATGAAACCCAGAAAAGGCCCTTTCAAGGAATGCTGAATTTCCGAGCCCTTGCAGGACCGAGCCCGATAAATCTGGCAAAGAACCCTTGCGAACCACCTAGAAAGCCAAAACTAACTCGAAACGACGAAAGTCCTAAACCCAGACCCTAAACCTCTAAACCCTATTGTAATCATAGTATAGCGGGCCCCAAAACCCTCATGTAAGTATGAAGGCCCCAAAAAGACCGCCCGAAAGCCTGAAATCCGTTGAGGTGATCTGCTCGGTTGCGGAAGATCCGCAGCTGGTGTCCTGCTTATCTTGGCAGCGGCCCCACAGACGTAAAGGGTCCTAGGTACTGTGATAGGGTTTCCTTTAAAGGGGTCTATAGGGGTCCCTTTCAGGGTTTCTTTAGGGGATCTATGGGAGTACTGTTATAGGGGATACTTCCCGAAATCATAATAGTAGTTCCCAACATAGAAACCCTACATCCTACTGTATAGGTCCTAGTATAGGTACTTAGGACCCTCAAGGGAAGCAGAGGTTGTCTTACCCCAAGGCTGCATGTCCCTACACAGTATATCCGTATCAGGCCTTACAGTAACCTAGGTAGGCCTTTGGGACATTTTATATTTTCCCTTATTGGGCTTAATAGGACCCTATTTACGAATATTTTTCAGAGGCTTTCAGGGGCCAACCTAGTAACTTTCTAGGAGCCCCTTTAAGGCCGAAGTATATACTGTGGGTCTGGCATTTCGGGTTTAGGGCCTACAGCGGTTAGGAAACTAGTGATCTGGTGCTTCTCGTTTTCTGCACTCAGTGCACCTTTGATTGAGGCGATGTGAACCTCTTTGGGGATGTAGGGACGATGGCTTCTGGGATCCAGGTTCGCGGTGATATAGGGGTCGGAACAATCAGTTACATCATTGAAGTGGGTTTCCTCTTGGAGGTATCGTATACTAACTATACCCTTAAGACCCTCTTCTGTTTGTTGAGACATATACTAATACTCAGAGACTCTAGCAATTTAGAGGATGCATATCGACAGTCTCCAATGTACGTTGCTTGTTCACTTGGTTTTGTTATGCCAGGACCACAACGATAAAGGAATGTGAGCCGACAACAAGGAACCACATTGGATGCAGGAATGTCCTGCTACTGTGAGGTCGAAGGTCAGCTGATTACCTTGACTAGGACCCAGAGTAAGCCCTTATTCCCTTTTTTGGGGTTCAGGTTTCCTTATAAACCCCCTTTGAACCAAAACGGGCACCCTTTTTATTATGTTTTATTACCAGGTTACTCCTGGGTCTAGTTGAGGGTCGGGAAAGAGACTCCGAAAACTCGAAGCCCGAAGCCGCACCTGATCTGGGATCTTGGCCACATGAGAGTACCAGAAAGCATTCGCTCCCAACGCGATTCCGTAATCACCCTCAAGGCCCTGCGCACTTGTAATGTGCTCTGATGAGGCACTATAGACCCTGAGCTCGACGCCTCAATACCGTGAAGTTTTATGTCCGCAGCAGACCCTGTCTGGCTCGCGGCTGAGGCACACGTCAGCCGCCAACACATGGATCGGAAACCTTACCCTTTGAGGGTGGCGTCGTGTGCTGCGAAGCAGAAGACTTGAAGAGCATATCCTGCTTCTTAATTAGCTCAGCGCTGAAGACTGGATCCAACACCAGGTAAGGTTCCGGGGTTTGGGAACGAAAACAGCCGCAATAAAGTTATGTTCCCCTATCGAACAGACAGGCTGGAAGATCAAAAACCCTACGTTTGAAGGAGAGGGCGTGTAATAGTTCCATTGTACCTCTCGGTCCCACTTCTTTCGCATCTTGCACCCGCCAGTAGGTAAACGTTCTGACCAATGAGCTGAGCGAAGCCAAAAGGGTGATCCAGACTGTGGCCGAGTTCCAGACACAGATTCTTCAGGTGCAGGAGATGCGCGCATGCATATATGAACTTTGTCATGCCAGCTCGCAGCCCCCAGTGCCTGGGTTCCCCGAGCCGCCGGGCCCGACAAGAGAACCGAAGGTCGACGAGCCGGGCCTGTTGGGAGAACCAGTACGCGAGCCAGAGAACCGGTCAACGAGCCGCGTAGGGTTGAGGGTCCAGGTTTACCTATAATTAGTCTCCATTGTAGTTCCTTATTTTGGTTAACCACGATCTCTATTATAAGATCCTAACCTTAAAATGGGTTAACCAAGAAAAAGAACTACAATGGAGACTATAGGTAGGGTTTAGGGTTTAGCCGTGAGGGCTGACTCTCCGATGTGACGTCCAAGCAAAGTCTTCGAAGTTCGGAACCCAAAGGGTCCTAGGGTTTCCATATTAGGAATTACTATTCTTACTTAGGGAAGTATCCCCCATACCAGTACATAGGACCCTTTGGGGAAGCCTCTTCTGGGGTACGTGACTGCAGTCGCTCCGACTCTGCACTGATTTGGTGTAGCTCCAACTGCCATCAGGTCATTTTGCACAATTCAGAGTGCATGGGACACAACAAACATCCCAAGTACCAGAACCTGAACCCAATACCATCTGAGAACTAAGCCCTCTGACGCCTATACCCTAGACTCTCCGAGACCTAAACCCTCTCTGCCAAAAGCGACCAATGGCTCCTTCCAAAACGGTCAGGTCCTGCCCAGACGTTCTCGGGCGCCCTCAGGACGGCCGTGTTCAGGCATTTTGTTTTTCGCATTAAGGGCTAGGGTTTGGAGTTTAGGGTTGAAGGGTATATAGAGTTCAGGTAGGGGGCTTGATCAGAAGAAAAGGGTTTCAAGGGTACAATGTGGCGGAATGATCTCGCAAAGCCTTACAGCCCCTGACCGCCCACCGCAAGAACAGTACAGCAGTAAACCTGACATCCCCCCGCCTTCAATTATCATGGACCAGCAAGCACAGACGAACAACTTCGCTGCCTGGGAAATATTCCATTGAACATCGTTAGAACAGAATGTTGCAGCCACCATTCCGTTTGTTGATGTACCTTTGCATTTCCCTTGTGCTGCACCCCGTCGATCGCGATTTGCTCCAACGGACGGGATAGCTGTATCCATCCGAGAAGAGCAACCAGAGAAGCGCACCCAAACCCTTGAGTACTGCGCTACCCTTAAGCTCTAGAATCGGCAACCCTAAACCATCAAATCCTAAAGCCCTGGACCCTAAACCTCAAGTGGACGTCCTGGCTGTTGAAGCCTGGCATAGACCTCTCAGGCTGTGCAGACAAGCAGCTCAACAAACAAAACCTCAAGTGGAAAGGATCTTCGCCATGCTTCCGGCCGGAGAGATGCCTCTGAGGAGAGTACCGATTTTGGTTTGACTTGGGTCGACTTTCGTTTTCTCACAGGGGGAGGGTTACAACCGGCTTTATAGGGCTGTCTAAGGCTTCGCAGAATTTCTCCAGGTTTTTTTTACAGAGCTGTCGCAGAATTAGTTGTCCATCCCTGGGTCTAGAGGTTCAGGAGTTCGCTTCCGGGAGTTCGCTTCCGGAGGCTGGCGGAAGAGAGATTTCGGAGGACAGGTGCTTCGGCAGGGTCCTGCCAACGGCTGCAGCATGTTTCTGTGCTCCATGCGGGTCATGCAGTAGCGGGGTTTATGCGCTTTTGGGGTTTCCTAGGTTCTAATTCTAGAGCGTGAATGCTTTGCTCGTGAGTGTTCTGCCTTTATGGGTCAGGGGCTGTTGGGCTGTGGAGGTTGCTTGTAATTCTTAAGCTCTATAGACTCTATAGTGCTAAGGGTCTGGCGGTTACAGTAGTTGTTTATGGTTTTGGCTATGGCTTGGGAATTGTGATTTACATGCCTGAAGGCGAAGGCAGACGAAGGACCGAGGCCATTTGCGGGGTTTCGGGGTTTAGGATGGCTTGGCGGCTTTTGGGGTTAAGGGTTCAGGGCTTTCCTGTGGCTCTAGATGACTATGTTCTTCTGGTTATTGCCTTTCATGAAGCTGAAAAACCTACCATGTCGCAGGCATGAGTGGGTTCTGCCCCAAGTCATGAATCCTAGACGCCTAGACTAGACATAAGCAGGACTCGATGGCGGGTCACGTCGAGAATTCGGAAGTCGAGGTGGGGCGGTGCCTTGAGTTTGGGGGAGTCTTTCAAGGTTTAGGGTTCACGTTACGCTTTAGGGTTCTGTTCGGGGGATTTGCGGTTTTGGGTGCTCGCTTCTCACTAGTCTGTTAGCATCTCATGCTATTTGGGAGTTTCCAGCCACAGGAGACCCCAACATGGCCCCCTAAATAGTAGGATCCTTATTATAAGGACCCCAGAATAAGGGTACCCCCTAATTTTCGGAAACTCCAAACCCTAAACCCTTTAAAGATCCCTTATAGGAGCCCTTAGAGGATCCCTTTAAAGGAACTCTAAGGTACCCCGCTTTACTATAATGATCCGTTGCACATCAAGGTGACGCACACACACACAAGGAACTTTAGATGATTCCTATAGGTAGTAAGCTCCTACAGCAGCTACAGGTCATGAATGCTGCAAATGTCCTGAAGCCCTAACCACCATCCATAGAAACGTTAGCCCATTACATATATTTATATACCCACGAATTACGTAAGTATGTATGTATGTACCTACGTATGGGTGTACGTAATAGATATATACGAATGTGTGTATGTGTGTGTGTGTGCGCGTATGTATCACCGTAATACCCCAGAGCCCGATGCCAATTCAAAGCTGCAAGACTCCAAAGCCCTTAACCCAATCCTTCTAAACCCTCACCCTTTTAAGCCCTAAACTCCCAAACCCTGAACCCTAAATGCCGAAACCCCGAACCCCAATCCTTCAACCCTAAGAGAAGCCCCAAGCCTTAACCAATGCCCAGTGACCAGGACTTCATCCAAGCGCTCCTGCAGAGCCGGCTGGAAGGAGATCTCGAAGCATTGGAGGTGGCTTTCGGCCCAAAGTTATAAGGAGTTCGAGGTTTAGGGCTTCAGGGTTTTAGGGCTTAGGGTTTAAGATTCTAGGGTCTAGGGTTTAGGGCTGGTAGAGTTCAGGGGTCTACGAGGCATGAAGCGGTTCTTCGATAGGTGGGGTATTGCTTATAAGAGTTCTGAACGGGTTCTACAGGGCTTTGCGAGTTCTCTAGAGGGGTCCTGCAAGGTCTTTCAAAGGGTTTCTTTGGGCTCATAGGTGGCTTGCAGGTGTTTTGCGTAATCGAAGGAAGGGGCTGGTTCATGACAGATGGGGGCCGTTGACTGTCTGGTGCTGAGTAGACCCTAAAACCCTAAACCCTTAAACCCTAAACCCTTAAATCCTAAACCCTGAACCCCTAAACCCTTAAACCCTAAACCCCTAAACCCTTAAACCCTAAACCCTAAACCCCTAAACCCCTTAAACCCCTTAAACCCTAAACCCCTAAACCCTAGACCCTAAAGCACCAGGCCCTTGAGGGAGCTCGGATTTGTGAGGGTGGGAGCCTCACAGTTCAGAGCTTTTGAGACACTGAGGGCTCACCTTAATATGAGGTTAGGGTTACCTAGAGTCTCTAGGGTTTAGGGTTTAGGGGTTTAGGGTTTAGGGTTTAGGGGTTTAGGGTTTAGGGGTTTAGGGTTTAGGGTTTAGGGTTTAGGGGTTTAGGGTTTAGGGGTTTAGGGTTTAGGTATAAGTTTAGGGTTACCTTAAGGCCCAAGGGGCCTTAGGATCTAGGGTTTTAAGGCTTAGGATCTAGGGTGTTAGGGCTTGGGATCTAGAGTTTGAGGGTTTTACTCGTAGGCCTCATAGTAGTTCCTGTTTGTGGTTCATATTTAGAATCCTGTAAGGTAATCCCCAAAAGGAAGTATGTAGGGTTTTGGGTTCAGGTTTACCTATAGTCTCCATTGTAATTCCTTTTTTTGGTTAGCAAGGATCTCTATTATAAGATCCTAACCATAGACTTGGTTAACCAAAAGACGGGACTTACAATGAACACTATAGGTAGAGCCCAGGGTTCATAGGGGTGTAGGGTTCTTGCATTACCTCAGGTTTATAGGCTTAGGCTTCAGGGCTTAGGGGGTCAAGAGGTGCATCAGTCCTTCCAGAACAGTCAGCCCGAAAGGCTCCAACCAAGACACCATACATCTTAAACCCTACCTGGACCCAAAAGTGTGTAGACTAATAGCCTTTTATAGGTTTTGGGCAGTTATTTTACCTACTTTTGGGGATCTAGGTAGACCTTAACCCTAAGTGCTAAAGTAAAGCCTTAAAGCCCTGGACCCGCAGCAGTAAGCCCTAACAAGCCTTCAAAGTTGACTACAGCCTAAATCTTCAATCCTAAGCCTGCAACCCTAAGCCTTGAACCCTGAAACAAAACTCGTGAACATGCAACCTGGACCCTAAACCTGCAAACCTCGACCCCGAACCCTACGCCTGCCCTACACCCTCAATCCCAAACCCTAAGCCCCTTAACCCCAAACCCGAAACCCCAAACCCCCCAACCCCAAAACCCCAAACCTTAACCCTAAACCCCGAAACCCCTGAACCCCAAAACCCCAAACCCTAAACCCCCAAACCCCTAAACCCCAAAGTCCTTAAGACTCCCTGGTGCTTTGTAGGGAATGGATCCCTCTGATAGTCCCTTAAGGGTCCCTTATAGTAGTCCCTATAACCCCTTTCCCCATTCCCCACTAAGAGCCAGAAACCAGAAGCCCCTGAACCCTCAACCCCAAACCCCAAACCCCAAAGTCCCGACCAAGGCCCTGAAGGGCGGCTTGGCCCTCATCGTGCCCGTGGACATGCTCAGGCGGAGCGTGGCGTTATGTTTTGAGGTAGATGGGTGGCTTTAGCAGGGTTAGCCAAAAGATACGCTTTAAGCACTTTCGTTTATCACATTTGATGGCTAATTTTGCTGGTCGAATTAACATGATATAAGTGGTATTATATGCTCAGAGTTTCGAGGGATATGATGTGTAGTTCGGCCGTCCCCGTAGTTAGTTTTGCTCAGGTAGGAGGTCGGAAGTAGTGGCAGGTGCTGTAAATCTTCTAGTGTATGTTAAACCTTGAATCAACCCGAAGGCCCTAGACCTGAAGCCCTCGCCTCCGCCTCCTTTCTCGACGACATCATCATCGCCATGCTGAGCCGGGGGCTGAGAATTGGGCGGTAATCTTGAATTAGATTAGAAACATAGATAAATCCTGGTTTAAGGTTTGTGTAGGGCTTATAGATTTATGTATTGTATCTAAGCAGATTTAACATTAGGCCCTGAATCAACCCGGCTCCTAGGACGTACGGTTGATGATAGAAATCCTGCATTACCTATAATAAGGAATATGCCATAATTCCCATAGTTTAGGGTCCTTAAGGTCATGCAGGATTTATATCATCAACAGTAGGACCCTAGGCTTGCAACATCCTGTAATGTCCTGTAATGTCCTTATAGCGTTCACTAACCCTAAACCCTAAATAACCCTAAACCCTAAATTCAACCCCCCTGGAGCGGTGGCTGGAGATCTTCATCATGGCGACGGTGGTGCCAGACAAGGCCGCGGTGGGCCAACTACGGTCTGTGCAAGACCGTCGGTCTGTGCAAGACCGCCCCGGGGCCTTTGGTCTGCGCAAGACCATTGGCCCCATGTAATCTAAAGGCCCCCCCACCCTAAGACCCTAAGCTTCAGATTAGTTTGTTCTTTAGGTGTGTTTAGGGCACAGCCGCGGGTTGGAGGTAGGTCTGAGGCATTAGTTGAGGCATAGGCGGTTTCTTATTTTAGCGGCTGTGCTAGGGTAGGGTTGTGTTCCGGTCTGAGCAAGACCGGGAAAAGTAACGGGTCTGAGGAAGACCCAGGCGCGAGGTCTGAGCAAGACCCCGCCCGCAGGATCACATGTGATCCAGTGGACGGACGTGGTCCGCCGCGCAGCTCGTCATCGCCAAAGTAGGCGTCGGGTGCGCTTCTCAGTGGTGGTTACTGCCCGGTATGGCCCCTACAGGGGTGGGACCTTGTTCCCGGCAGATAACTCCCTGGGTCGCTAAATCTCGATGCCCAAACGGCTTGACTTGCTGTGCTGGTCCACCGATGTCCACTGGGTCCTTTGATCCCTGCGCTAGATCGTTTTCAGGTCTGTGCAAGACCAAGCCTCGAGGCCCCCGTGACCAGTCCTGCGCAAGGGCTGGTTCACAAAAAAAAGGGGGTGGGTTCACTGTTTCGGGCATTGGCCGGGCTTCTTTGGAATTGAGTGTTCCAGGTAGTTTACTGGGGCCGTTCATTTGGAGATTTTGGCTTGGGCCACACCCAAGTAAGTTCAGGGATGTCTGGGAGTTTAGTATTTAGGGATTAAGGGTTTAGTAAGGGTTTCAGTAAGGGTCCTGGGTTTAGTTGATGCCCAGGTTTGAGGCTTTGGGATATAATAATCGTAGTTTAATGATAATAATAATCATAATAACAATAAATAATAATAGTAATAATAATAGTAATAATAGTAAATATATATATATATATACATATGTATGTATATATATATACATATATATATATATATATAGACTGAAGTTGCAAGGGGGATGGGTTGGATTTCAGGGCGAAGTCCTTGTCAATACCCACCACCACTCGATACCAGGTCATCCCTAAACTCTTACTACACCCTTAATTCTAATGTTTACCCTTACAAAACCCCCAAGCCTGAATCCCACTGCACCCTTAAAAACCTTACTATTCAAATATTGAACCCATGCTCTTATCAGGGTGACACAATACTGGTCACTGAATCTTGCATCAAATCTGGACATCAACATGATCCCATATTCTGTACACCCTTCCTCAACCCTAAACCCTAAGTAGTACTAAACCGGCAAACGGGCGGACAAAATCGTTAAACATATATATATATTTTTTTTTTACCACCGCGCCTGAGGCCGACCTTGGCGGCTTCTGGTGGGCTTGCTCACTCAGGCCGGACCAATTGGGAGTGCCCCCGCCCCCACCCGCTCACACATTGTCATGCCAGGTCCAACCCGGAGGAGGCTGGCTGATTCTTGCATCATGCACCTGTAGCTTGCTCTTTGTTAGACTTCATGCAGGCCCGTGCTCATGAACAAGTTCTATGTGGGAGGCCTATGCAGGTTTAAGGTTTTTGTGCATTTTGGGAGTGGCTCTTGCTGCAGGTCCGACGATGTCTCCAGCTGGTTGGAGGCATCATCATAGCACAAGGTAGATTCGATGCTGGCTTGAAGACTGCTCTGTCTGGCAGGTCAGTGCACAGCAAGAAGTTCAAGGTCAGAGGCCGATCCGAGTTTAAGGGGCTTTGTTTATTTGTGTTTGGTTGCATTGCTCCTGGCTGCAGGACAGAAGTCTTCAGCTGGTGGGGCCGGAGGAAGGTGGGTCCTCTAGTCATGTAGCATTGTAGCCCACGGACTTCTTGCAGGTCACGATGCATCGTTGAGAAGTTCCAGGTCCGAGGCCAATCCAGGTTTAAAGTTGTTGGACAATTTGTCAGTGTCCCCCTGCTGCTGCAGGTCAACCATTATGGTGCAGTTGGACCGGAGGCATCCTTTGGGAAGGCCTGCTTCGCCTGTTTGCCTCTGCTGTTGTTCTCTCATTTGAGTTGGCAAGAACTGGAGCATGTGTGCCTGGAGCAGTGGTTGAACGAATTCTGCCGTTCTGTACTCAAGACCGGTCGGTGGTCTCATGACACAAGAGGCAGCAACAGCTCATGCATGCCCAGGCCCCGCCCAATAGTAGGTGCTCACATACCCAGGCCAGGTCAGAAAAGGTCAGGCATCGGTCCAATTTCAGGCTCCTCTCAGTCATAGGCCATCCGGTCGGTGTAGTAGGTGCTCTAACCGGGCTGCTGGACATGCAAAAGGTGCTCATGTCTCCAGGTCAGAGGAATTTCAGCATCTAAGGTCAGACCTAGGCATTTAAAAATTCTGCCATGGCAACCTCGTACGTTTCGCCGGTGACTCCGAACATGGTCTTGTATCGTCCGAGAAATTCGGGCGCACCTCGGACCCGGCTCACCGAAAACCAGTGGAATGATGCACTTTGGGTCGTGGCCAGGCTTCATTACGAATATTCAACCGTTTCACGAGCTTCTGGTTGTGGTTCCCGGAAGCCAAGGTGTCGGCCAAAGTACGGGCGCTGGCACCAGACCTTTATGCTTGCCTCGTCAAGCTGGATGTTGATGTTTCAGGATGGATCGACGCTCGGCATTGGTTTAGCCAGGAGAGCTGTTGAGTCATAGTATGTTCACCCCTTGAAGTTGGATTTGACTAAGAACATCTTATCCTTGATATCGCATCCGTCCTCCAACGGGGATGCTCATGCTTTGACCTACAAGTTGGTGAGAGCCTTGTCTGCACTGGGGGTTGGGTGGCTTGCTAGGGTCTATTCCTTCGATTCCCTGAGGACAATTCCTCGACTACGACCAGTCGCACATTTACCAGGACGTCTCGAAGATAATATCGACCTACGTCAGGGAGAGAATGGAGCAGCTGTGTGCCTCGACATTGCATTTATTCATGAGGTCGCACAGCACCCCTATGTCTGTGTAAGTGTGTTTCAACCCGGCCCTGCCAGGTGAGCATCACATATGGTTTTACGGGCAGGACGGCCCAGTGGTCGGAGGAAAAGGCAAAGGCCAGCCGGGCCACAAAGGTGGCAAGGATGCTGGCAAAAAGGGCAAGGCCAAGGACGGTGGCAAGGACCAGCAGCCACAGGAGGAGGAGGAGCAAAAGCAGAAGCGAGCGCAGGAGGAGGAACAAAAGCAGAAGCGAGCACAGGAGGAACAACAGAAAAAAAGGGCACAGGAGGAGGAACAAAAGAAGAGGCAGCTGCAAGAAGAGGAGCAAAAGAAGAAGCAAGCACAGGAGGAGCAGAAGAAGAGGCAGCTGCAAGAAGAGGAGCAAAAGAAGAAGCGAGCACAGGAGGAGGAGGAGCAAAAGAAGAGGCAGGCACAAGAAGAGGAGCAAAAGAAGAAGCGAGCAGCACAGGAGGAGGAGCACAAGAACAGGCAGCTGCAAGAAGAGGAGCAAAAGAGGCAGCTGCAAGAAGAGGAGCAAAAGAAGAAGCGAGCACAGGAGGAGGAGCAAAAGAAGAAGCATGCACAGGAGGAGGAGGAGGCACAGAAGCGGCTAGAAGGCCAGAAGAAGGTGCGATTCAGCGAGCATCAGCCAGAGCAGCGGTCGGAGGTTGGTGAGGAGAGGTCTGAGGAGGTGGATGACAGTGATGACAGCTTCCTTCGCCATGTCCAAGAGGCGGAGGAACAGCGTCGACAGAGGGACCAAAAGGAGGAGGAGGAGAGGTGGCAGAAGGATATGGACACAATCAATGCCACTTTGGAGGAGGCGGCACAGGCGAAGCAGATCGCACAAGCCCAAAAACAAGCGGACAAGCAGAGGAACAGGGCCGCCAGAGAGATTTGGGAGGAGCAGCAAAGGAAGCAGGCCGAGGAGCGCTTACGTGAGTATCAAGCGAAGAGAAACCTCATTGATGAGGAGGAGAAAAAACACCAAGATCAGGCCGGGTCCGAGGAGACAAAAGACGAGGAGGCGAAGGGGTCAAACGAGGAGTGGTCGGAGGAGGCTTGGCGCTCTTACCGGTGGTATAGCTGGGATTGGAAAGACGAAAACTGGTCAAAGGACAGGTCGGACACTGGAGGCTGCATGCCATGTATTCCAGTCATGTCGGCATGGGTTTGTGTATTGGCTACCTTGCACCTGCAGGTGACATGTCTTGGAAGTGCTGGCAGACATGGGACGAAGAGAAGAAGGAGGAGGAGCAGGCCGAGCAGCAGGACCAGCCTGAGTTGTCTGGTTGACAAAGACAATTGAATCTTGGCAGCATTTGTCTGTGCTGCAGCATGCCAGTGTGCAGGACTTTTGCTTGTGAGTGATTCCTTCTGTTCCAGGTAATGGCTGCTGGCCCGACTACACGACTCCAGAAGGAGTACAGCTTTTGGTCAGCAGCGGTGAAAAACGGCAATGGCTTGTCTTGCAGTGCTCTTCACTGGGCTTGTCAGCAAGTTATTGAATTGGTGCCTTCGGGTTCCCTCTTGGCAGGTCTGGTACCTTTGCGACGGGCTGAGCTGTGTCAGGATCTTGCACTGCCATGGCTGTTTCTGGCAAAGCTCATCTTGGGCCTTGTGCAGGTCGGTCTATGGGGAATCCATGGTCCATTGGAGGCAGAGGATTCTGTATCCTTCTGCTTTCCTCTTGACGGGTGTTTTGTCTGTCTTCTTTGCCGGGTACATCACAGGCCTGTGTTGGTGCCTCTGCCTCTTCTGGTGTTTCATGTGATTCTGTCTTGCGGAGGTTGGTCTTCTGTGCGAGTACATCACGGTCCGAGAGGACGGGCTTGGCCCCTTGAAAGTGTTTCTCTTCTTGGAGCCGGTCTCACAGGTCGGTCTTCTGCTCTGGACGCCAGATTCCTAGCACTAGCAGTTTATGGGTGCTCAGAGGCTGTGTTGCTTCATAATTTGGTTGTTGCCTCCAGGTCCGGGTCCAGGACACGTGTGAGGAGGCTTTACTTTGGTTGCTTGCAGAATCGGCGCGAGTCTCGGGGACTTCAGATTCTTTGTTAGTCTTGGAGAGCAGATGTGGGCAAGTGTGCATGCAGCATTGCACCAGCAGGGGCATGGGCACATTTCGGTTGAATGGGCTCAAGAATGGAGGGCCTACCCGGGTCAGATCGGGTCTCAGGTCCGAGTGTGTCCTCTGGGCTGCCCCGTAGTGCGCAATGCCCGGGGGAGATCGTGAGAACCGCCGCAAAAGGAAGATAGAGGAGCGTCTGGAAACCGAGCGTGTCCCGGCCGTCAAAACATCACATGTTATTTGCTGTGTGTCTGCTTCAATCTGCAGTGGTACCACTTTCATTTTCTGGTTCTTTGAATCCAAGGTGAGCAGGACCGAACACATGAAAGGCAGCAGAATGCCCTCATGTCGGCAGCGGTTTCTCAAGGAGCCCTACAATTTCAGGCAGGGTATGTGCCTTGGCTGCCTCAGGACCTTGACTTTTCATTTGCCCATCATCTCCTGGTCTATTTGCTGCATATTCGCCCAGGACCGCGGATATGAAGCAGGCTTTGCTGCTGGAAAGGAGCAAGGCCTCCAGCATGGCTTCGCCAAGGGCGTGAAAAACATCGAGCAGCAAACCCTGTTCAAGGGCTGGAGCAAGGGTGTGTCAGAGTCTTTGGGCTGGAATAGACAAGTGACTGCCCAAGTGTTTGCCACGCACGAGTACAAGCAGGCCAAGGAAGAGGCCGAGGCACACCGCATCTCCATGGCTGCAATTGTTGCCGACGAGGAAGCACATGAAGCAGCATCGTCTTCCTGGGAGGGCCACGGCAAATCCCAGGCCAAGGGCAAAAGCAAGGACAAGAAGGGCAAGAAGGGCTCGCCCGATGTGAAGCAGTCCGGCACCAACAAGGGCAAGGACGCCAAAGGCCAAGGCAAGAAGGGCAAGGTCGGAGATCAGCCATCGGTGCCGAAGGTCGGGCAACAGTCCGTGCCAATCTTCTCCAAACAGTCCCTGCCCAAGGGCAAGGACACCAAAGGCCAAGGCAAGAAGGGCGAGGTCCGAGATGAGCCATCGGTGCCGAAGGTTGGAGATGAACAGCCCATGGCGGCCTCCAAACAGCCCCCGGCCAAGGGCATGGACAGCAAAGGCCAAGGCAAGAAGGGCGAGGTCGGAGATGAGCCATCGGTGCCGAAGGTCGGAGGCGAACAGTCCATGGTGGCCTCCAAACCCCTGGCCAAGTACACCAAAGGCCAAGGCAAGAAGGGCGAGGTCCGAGATGGGCCATCGGTGCCGAAGATCCAAATTGATCAGTCCATGGCGGCCTCCAAACAGCCCCCGGCCAAGGGCATGGACAGCAAAGGCCAAGGCAAGAAGGGCGAGGTCGGAGATGAGCCATCGGTGCCCAAGGTCGGAGATGAGCCATCGGTGCCCAAGGTCGGAGGCGAACAGTCCATGCCGGCCTCGAAACAGCCCCTGGCCAAGGGCAAGGGTGAGGGGCAGTCTGGCGAGGAGTAGGTCCAGGAGAGCTGGTTCACAGTCGACACAGCCTCGGTGGACTCAAAAAATTTGCTTTTCTGAGTGAGCGAGCCTGCCTGCCTGCGCAGCCAGGGTGTGCATGTGAAAGGGCATGAACGGTTCATTTCTCATTTCACCCAGGTCGGATCAAGCAGGTGTCCCGATTTCGTTGGCGCCCTGGCTGTTAGGCATGCACTGCACAGCCTTAGTACACCTGGTACTGGACATTAACAGGATGACCGTGACATCGTGCTTGACTTGGTTGGGGCCCTGGCCGTTTGGCACAGCTTTCTTCCATCTACCCAGGTCTCATGAGCTTGGATTGGTGAGGTCAGAGGAGGACATGGGCTGCATGTCCACCGACGAGTTGCAGTTTTGTCATCAAGTTCCGAGACAGGACGGTCTGATATTGGCCTGCTCCGGAAAGTCGCTTGTACAAACGTGGTCAAGGCCTCGCTAGATGGGAGAAGGTGCTCTTTGCTTGTGGATGTTTTAGATCTGCCTCTTGGCAGGTCTGGTGCCTTTACTGCTTCCCGAAAGGCCGGGCACTCAGTAGAATTATTGGGGCAATGTCGGCTTTGTCCCATTGCCCAGCCAAGAGTAGGGTCTTTGCCTTGGGGGTCTGTTGAACTTCGTTGACTTGGCTAGGTCAGAGGAGTCTCTCGTGGAGCAATGTGGTCTGGACTGCAGGTCCAGCCGTCGAGCTTTGTACTCAAGCCCAGATTTCACTGCAAAGTCAGCCTTTCACTTTGCAGATGTGGTGTCAGATGCATTGCCTTGCTCAGCTTGTCTTGGATAGCTTTCGATTCAAGCAGGTCTGACGTGCTGTAGAAAATTACCAGAAGTCGGAGGCATGGCACAGACGTTCTTTGCCGTTGTCCCCAGTGTCGACTTGCTCTTCGAGGACAAGGCTGTTCTGAAGAAGGGCTTGACCTTTCACCGGTTCGACATGGATGCGAACTTTGCTGCTTGCCTGATGATGTGAGTTGTTCAGGCTGCTGCTTCTGCTGCTGAGCTGCTGCTGCTGCTGCTGCTGCTTCTTTATCTAAGTGTTGTATACCTCATGCTACTCAGACTCATGCTGGTCAGAAGCTGAGGCTCGCATTCGTGCAAATGCCCGCCAACTGGGATTGAGTGTTTCCATGTCAAGCGGTGTGGACCGGGAGGCTATCGAGCGCATCCCGAAGGCCAGGATGACGGCGCTCCTTGGGCAGAGGATCTCTGTGGTCAGTTGCCGACTGGGCCCCAGGGCCCAGTCGGCACTGTCTCAGTCCGACTTGTTGCCCAATGCCGGTGGCTTCACCTTGAACCGTCCAATGACCGCTTTGTCGGACGGTCCCCACCTACACATCACAGACAGAGACTCGCCACAGATGTGCTGAGTTATCTTGGTGTACTGTACTCCTGTGTTTTGGCATTCTTGAAATCTGTCCTGACTCAGGTATGTTCAGCTCTCTGAAGGTCAGACGTGGGCTCGTTCTTTCAACGAGGTCCGAGGAAGTGACTCCATTGCCATTGACTCCTACCGCCCAGGCTCCGTCCTCTTCGACTGGGTCACATTTTACATACTATATGCTGAAGAAACACGAGCCAAGGCATTGGCCCCCTTCCACAGCAGAAGACATCGAGAACATCTTTGTGGACATCTTGCCGTGGCTACGCTTCAACACCAAGTCTGCCAAGCAGTTCATGGCCAAGGAGGGTGATACATCGCTCGTTCTGTTCAACTCCGAGGTCGATGCAGCGGCTGCAGGTCGCATGTTCACTCAAGGTCTTCTTGGCCGGCGCTGCTCTCTTTTGTGTATCAAGACGTCTCCCTTGGTCGGAGGTCAGATTCACTATGATGTAATCCCAGAGTCTGAGTCCTTCCTGCCGTACTCTGTGGTCAGTGGTACGGTGTCCGATCTTTGCGGCTTCTTCGAAGCAGCACAAGTGACATCGATGGCAGTGTCCCTGGTGTTCGTCGGTTCCGAGGGCGACGGGTCGGAGGTGCAAGAGCAGGACATTGCCCAGCTTTGTGAAGAAGTGCAGGAGAGCCAGTGCCTGGGTCATATGAATAAGATTGGCAAGGTCATGCTGCAAATGATTTGTTGGGAAGAGTTCATAACAACACTGACTGCTCAGGAAGCGCCGCAAGATCACACGTATGCAAGAAGAGCTTGAAAAGCTGACGGGTGAGTCTGAGTCGAAGCCCAAGGATGGCAACTAGTTGGTCGGAGGTTTGCTGGCCTTCAGCACTTTATGTCTGTATGCATTGTGTTAAGACTTCTTCGTCATACATGTGGATTCCAGGCCGGCAGGATCGACCCATCATTTTTGCATCATGAGTCAAAATCAATCCCCAACTGCAAAAGAGAGATGCAAGTGGTGGGCTATGATTACCATCAGTCTCCTGGATCTCACATGCCAGGTATGAGTCTCCACACTCTCACATGTGAGTGTTCAGTGATCATTCCGGTTCGAGCATCTAGCAGGCCAAATCCACAGTCTGTCGGAATGGTCCGCCATGTGCAAAGGGCGAAAACAGTGTCATTGTCACAGCCTTTGCCTAGCAGGCCAAATCCGCAGTCTGTCGGAATGGTCCAGCATGTGCAAAGGGCGAAAAGAGTGACATCATTGTCACAGCCGCAGAGCGACATCCGCATCAAGACCGAGAAGAAGACAGTCAAGACCGAGGTCGGAGTCGTGAAACTTGAGAAGAAGAATGATGTGAAGAAGGTCCACGGCAAGGGGTCGGAGGTCATGGTCAAAAGCGAGAAACCGAGCAAAAAATACAGACGCAATGTCGAGACGGACATAAAGAAGATGCAGGTGCGAGCAGGACCATGCTGTTCAAAGGCAGCCTTCCGGCGTTGTGTCCTCAGTGTGGTGGACGAGATTGGAAGCAAGGTCAGAGTTTCACCCGATGCCATCGACAAGCTTCAGATCGCGTCGGAGGCTGGGGTCCGAGTCTGAATTATCATCACTCCGAGAAGCACTCGACATGTCATGAGCTCGCTCTGCAGGCATTAATGACCAACTTCGCGCGCTCCCGTGCTCATATGAGGTCACTTCCGGCCTTGGTAGCCCTTGCAAATAGTTTGCCCGAAGATCTGCGGCAGGCACTGCTGTCCAGGTAGAACCGGTGATTGTTGGACCTGCTCTTCAACAGTCAAGGACCTTAAAAACCAGAGGTCACACATGCCAAACCCTGAAAGCAGTTCATCGTTTCTCACACTTTTTTCAGGAGGGCAGGTCTGCAGATTCCACACAAAGGTGTCGGATGGGTTTATACGGGTCTGGGCACTGTCTTGGTCAGTGGCCTGTGACACAAGCTTCCTGAGTCCTGGGGCTGGTCGGAGGCAAAATGCATAAGTGCTGCTGCAAGTCCCGTCTGTGCTCTAGGCTGCTACATCTGTGCATGGGTCATGCCTTCCCTGCTGCCAGGCTGTGTGCCTCACAGAACACTTTCGGCCAGGGACCGAGTGGTTTTGCTCCTTCAAAGCACTTGAAGTGTGCTTGCAGAAGCTTCTGTGTGAATTCCGGACATGTTTTTGTGGAACCAAGTCGACCTGTGGCAGTCTCCAGAAGCACATTTTGGCTTTTTCTGCTCCTGGTTGGCATCAGTGTAAACCTCCTGAACAGGTTTTGCAACCATCAGAATCCTTTAAATTCAAGTTTGGAGTTTAGGGTTTAGCAAATCAGAGACAAACAAAGAAAGCAGTGTTCTTTTAGTTTGGTGCTTGAAACCGACCAAATCGTGCTTTTGGAGCCTCCAAAAGCACGTTTTGGCTTGTTCTGCTCTTATTTGGGACAGTGCAAACCTCCTGAACAGGTTTTGCAACCATCAGAAACAAGCAAAGAAGGCAGTTTTCGTTTAGTTTCGTGCTTGGAACCCACCAAATCGTGCTTTTGGCGCCTCCAAAAGCACATTTTGGCTTGTTCTGCTCCTATTTGGGACAGTGCAAACCTCCTGGGCAGGTTTTGCAACCACCAGAATCGTTTAATTTCAGGCTTAGGGTTTAGGGTTTGGTGAATGAGAAACAAGCAAAGAAAGCAGTTTTCTCCTTAGTTTGGTGCTTGAAACCGACCAAATCGTGCTTTTGGAGCCTCCAAAAGCACGTTTTGGCTTGTTCTGCTCTATTTTGTGACAGTGCAAACCTCCTGGGCAGGTTTTGCAACCACCAGAATCGTTTAATTTCAGGCTTAGGGTTTAGGGTTTGGCAAATGAGAAGCAAGCAAAGAAAGCAGTTTTCTCCTTAGTTTGGTGCTTGAAACCGACCAAATCGTGCTTTTGGAGCCTCCAAAAGCACGTTTTGGCTTGTTCTGCTCTATTTTGTGACAGTGCAAACCTCCTGGGCAGGTTTTGCAACCACCAGAATCGTTTAATTTCAGGTTTAGGGTTTAGGGTTTGGTGAATGAGAAACAAGCAAAGAAAGCAGTTTTCTCCTTAGTTTGGTGCTTGAAACCGACCAAATCGTGCTTTTGGAGCCTCGAAAAGCATGTTTTGGCTTGTTCTGCTTCATTTTGTGACAGTGCAAACCTCCTGGGCAGGTTTTGCAACCACCAGAATCGTTTAATTTCAGGCTTAGGGTTTAGGGTTTGGTGAATGAGAAACAAGCAAAGAAAGCAGTTTTCTCCTTAGTTTGGTGCTTGAAACCGACCAAATCGTGCTTTTGGAGCCTCCAAAAGCACGTTTTGGCTTGTTCTGCTCTATTTTGTGACAGTGCAAACCTCCTGGGCAGGTTTTGCAACCACCAGAATCGTTTAATTTCAGGCTTAGGGTTTAGGGTTTGGTGAATGAGAAACAAGCAAAGAAAGCAGTTTTCTCCTTAGTTTGGTGCTTGAAACCGACCAAATCGTGCTTTTGGAGCCTCCAAAAGCATGTTTTGGCTTGTTCTGCTCTATTTTCTGACAGTGCAAACCTCCTGGGCAGGTTTTGCAACCACCAGAATCGTTTAATTTCAGGCTTAGGGTTTAGGGTTTGGCAAATAAGAAACAAGCAAAGAAAGCAGTTTTCTCCTTAGTTTGGTGCTTGAAACCGACCAAATCGTGCTTTTGGAGCCTTCAAAAGCATGTTTTGGCTTGTTCTGCTCCTATTTGGGATGAGCACAAACCTTTTGGGCAGGTCTTGCAACCGTCAGAATCATTTAATGTCAGGTTCAGAGAGTTTAGGGTTTAGCAAATCAGAAACAAACAAAAGAAAGCAGTTTTCTGCTAGTTTGGCACTTGAAACCTACCAAATCGTGCTTTTGGAGCCTTCAAAAGCACGTTTTGGCTTGTTCTGCTCCAATTTGGGATGAGCACAAACCTTTTGGGCAGGTTTTGCAACCGTCAGAATCATTTAATGTCAGGTTCAGAGAGTTTAGGGTTTAGCAAATCAGAAACAAACAAAAGAAAGCAGTTTTCTGCTAGTTTGGTGCTTGAAACCTACCAAATCGTGCTTTTGGAGGCTCCAAAAGCACATTTGGGCTTGTTTTGCTTTGTTTGGGATCCGTGCAAGCCTCGAGGCAGGTTTGGCAAATCAGGAAGTATCTTGTTTACTTAGGCAGGCCTTCCAGCAGCCCGTGATGGAGGCAGAGTCGATCATCATCCTTGTTGTTCAATGCTTCTTTGGCTTCATGAATGCAATCTTTGGCACGGACAGGCACCATGTCATAGACTGCTTCATGGCTTGGCCAGGAAGCCGTGGCCTCGGCTTTGCAGCTCCTTGCACATGAGTGAGGTCGCTGCAAGCAGAACATGTCACCAGAATTTGTGCCGCTGCATCTTACCGGAAGCTTGCAGCACAGCCCCGGCTTTAAGGACATTGGCCACCTTGAGAGACTTAGGTTCAAACTTACTACCTGCCACTTACTAGTTTGGCCACTGGCCATTTGTATGGGTTAGGCAAAACCTGTCGCCATGGATGCTTCGGGCACAAATGCTGGAGGCACCTCATGACGAAAATGATTGCTGCCAATTCAATCACTCCAAACCCATCGGTTTGACCCAAACAGCTCCAGGGTTTCAGGATTCACTCAGGACTAGCTGCCAACTGAATCTCCAAACTAAGTGCCTTCCCTGCCCTTATATCGGGATTCAGTCAATTGGAAGGTAGCTGGCATCTGAACCTCTGAATTAAGCGGTTTGTGGCAAACTGCTTTATTTCGAGGTTCAGGGGACGGTAACCTCGGGATTCAGTCGAACATGATCTAATTGTGTTGTAGTCTTAGACATGTTTCGCTTAAATCACGGGTTGCAGCTGGCTGAACCCTTCAATTCAGCGATTTGCTGCAAACTGGTTTATTTCAGGGTTCAGGGAACACCAACCTCGGAAATCAGTAGAACCACAGTCATGAAGGTTTCTCCATCCAGGATGATTATGAGGAAGAGCTGGATTTTGCTGCTTTGGGCCATGAGCTACCAGGCTTTCAAATCAGCGACACCGTGCCTGCCAGACCAGTGGCAGAGCATGCAGTGCTGGAGCTTGGGTCAGAGGATGATGCTGCAAGCTGCAGTGGCTGGAACCCTGGTCAGGACGTCGGTGGCTTCATCTCCAGATTGCAAGGCAGAGCCAATTACACAAATTGCTTTAAACATAAGATATCAGTTTTTGTCCAGTCCATAGTTTGTGATGGCAGGCCTGGGAGTTCAGGCACAAGTTTTATTGGCGAACACGTACCTCAATCTCGGGAAGCTCCCGGCAGAGCTGTTGACACAGTTATGTCAGAGATTGGGAAACCGTGAGCAAGGTGTCCGTCCTCTGGTGGCTCGGGCGGCTAGCCATCTTCTGTGTGTCAATGCTGCAACAGTGACTTAGTGTCTTACTGGTTGATTTTTCAGACTTTATAGGATTTGTAGTAGATGTGCTATCATATGGAAGCCAAGAGTTTCAGTTCTGCTTTGGGGCTAGAACTCAGCCAAGGTGAGAAGCATTGTGAGCCGTCTAACACAAGCGGCCTGGACACCACAAGAACAATGCAGAAACTCTATGCAAAACACAAATGGGTCGGAGGAAGAAGAGTTTGCTTCAACAGCGCGCAAAAGCAAGCGCAATGCTTCTTCAATCACCCGTGTTCTGATACGGGAAGCACTTTTCTGTATTTCGCATGGAGAGTCCACAGACTTCTTTTTGCAGAGCCTGGCAAAGCTGCGCCTTTATCAGGTAGATGTGGGTGACAAATATGCCTCCAGGCAGTATCTGCAGCTGGTGGAGATGGCTTGTGGCCGACTCTTGCAGCTGCAAGATAGTCAGCAATTGCAGGATGTGCTTCCCGGCCTGAATGTTCAGGCTCCCATCTCCATCTGTTATGATGGGGTTTCCATTGGTGACAGCCTCTTCTCCCGCCAAGAGAGCTTTGAGATAGTGTTTGTCTTCAGTGCAAGTGTCACCACTGGTCAGATGCAGGCATTCTTCATTGGTTGTCCTTCTGAAGGAATGGACAAGACTGGTGAACGACAGGCCGACTGTGTTGCAAGGGCATTGGAGCAGCACCCTTGGAAGCTGGGTGCAGGCAACATCAGAGGCCGCCTGCTTTCAATGATCTGTGGGGATGGTGCCATAGCCAAAGGTGGGTCGGAGGCACGACACTCTTCGACCGGCTCCGCGAACATCTTGTCGGAGCGATTTTATCCTGGACAACACCATTTGGTCCAATGGGAGTTCTTTCATAGGTGAGAGTTTCCGAAAATAGGGGACCCTAATTATAGTACCCTAAATAGTGGGACCCTTGTTATAGGCACCCCAAAATCAGGAACCCCTCACTTTCGGAATCTCCCAGGTCAGAGGCAGCCTTTCGGCATAGTATCAGTGCTTCGGACCCAGCACAGGAACTGTTTGCACTGGCACGAGGAATGGCTCAACAGTTCGGCCATGGAACTGGCAGAGTCCTTCTTCGGTCGGTGGCTGATTTCTCTGCATCCACTTCATCTGCAGCGGCAGACTGTGGTGGAACCAGGCAAGGAGAGTCTTTGATCCGGGTCGGAGGCAACCTGCTCAAGAACTATAAAATGTATGGCTTAGCCATACATGCAAAGATCTTTCGCAAAAGAGAAGGTCATGGAGCCACGAGTCAGACCAAGCTGGCCACAATGGGTCGGAGGCTCCTCTCGATAGACTTTGTGACCTTCTTGTGTTGCTTCCAGGACCACCTGTTCTGCATGTGTAAAGGGCTTCCAGGGGCAGGTTTGGTTTGTGGTGATAAGAGTTTTGAAGTGATGCCCCAATCGGTGTTGATTTGGATGGTCTTCTATCAGGGCATCTTATCTTGCCTTATGTGAAGCCGGCAAATATCCACATGAGCTTTAGTAGTTCAATTCCCCACATCTCCGAGCACCATGCCCACATCATCCCGGCAGGACCTCATGGTGTCCCAGCGGATCTTCGTGCTGAGCCTCCAGCATACAGCAGACGTCCCGTGGGCTGCCCAGAAATCCTGGCAGCAGAAGCAGGCCCAGGCAAAAGCAGACCTGGAAGACCTTCACAAGCTGAGGGTACGAGCCACCGTCATCTGCTTGCTACAACACTACTGTACACATGCCGACCTCAAGAGCCTCTGTGTGGCTTTCTTATATACACGACCTGGGCGTCGCTTCCCCACATTTTCGCGGGAGCTATTCAACATATCCATTCTGCGTGTTTTTGCTGATGTACAACTTCAGGTGAATGTTGACATTAGTCAAGACACAATGTGTGTGACACCCCGGTGCACATGTCGATGGCGAACATCACCGGAAGAGCACAGGAGGAGCCGGGTCCGAATGCAGGTCGGTGGCTTGGCAAACTTTCCTTGGCATGGGTGTTGTAATTCTTTATTTGGACCTTGAGTAGCACTGGGCTTGGTCACCTGTTCATCAGATGAAAAAAGCCGAGGTGGACGTTCAGTGTCAGTCTTCGTACCTGAGTATGTCGCCAAGGTCAAGATGACAAAAGCTGAAGCCCAGCAAGACTTGCAGAAGGACTTGGTGTCCGTGCCCCTGCGTTATGACACCTTCAACCGCCCCCCAGTCAGGTCGTGAAGTTGGAAGATGATAGTGTAAGTCCCTGCCCATCTGTTGATTGATTGATGGTAGGTCCAGAAACCCGAAGCTTCCACCCCTGAGGTCGCAAGTCCAAGGCTTGTCACTGTTCCACAAGCACCTCTATCAGTGTTCGACCAGCCGGTTTGTACCATATGCCCAGCAAATGGTGCAGCAGGGCTTGGCTTCTGTGGAGGGATTCCTTCAGTTGCTCATTGCAAGCTATGAGGAATACTGGCATGACGTGGGTGTGCCAAGACATATCAGCTCATTGAACGAAAACCTGGCAACTGTGTGGAACTTTGATGCCATGTCCATGCAGAGAAGCCCCGGGTCTGAGCATCTGCAGAGCCTGGACCATGTCTATGGTATTTTCAAGCCACGGCTGGCACATGTGAGGTGGCCGACATCCCAGGATTTCCTTCACGTGCAACATGTTTGGCCCGACCAGAAAGAGATGCATCGGCAGTATAAGGTGTTGTGGAACAAGGTTCATCTGGACCGCTCTCACTGTGAGTGGCGATCACCTGTGGAGTGTCGTGCTTCTTTAGTGCAGCCGCCAGCTATCCTCCTGACATGTCTCGGCAGAAAACTGCAGGAAGTGACACCAGAAAGAAGGTCGGTCAAAGCTGTCAATTTGACATGTCTGGTGTTTTTGATTGCAAGTTTCCTGTGGAAGCCACCCAGCAGCTTCAAAGTTCGACCAGCTTCAGTTGCTTTGCTGCAGCGTGGTGGTCGACTGGAGACTGGGGCCTTCGCTATGATGACAAAGGCACCTTTCAAGCAGAAACTCATCTTCATTTCTGAAATCAGTTGGTCCCTACAGCCTGCTGCTGTGGCTGCATCCTTTTTTCTGGAGAAGTCAATGCACCAATTGACTTCGAGAGCCACAGGTCGGAGGACTCATTGCTGGCATGCTGCTTTCTTGCTGTTGGCTTCTACCACTGCTCAGGGAGCCAGCAGTGTTTGTGAGAGGGTCGGCTCCCTCTTACATGGCCTCGAGAAAGGGGAGAGCTCGATCCATCCGGCCCGTGTAGCCGATCGACTACGGATCAGAGTAGCCCAGATGGAGGCAGGTGCGTGGGATACAGCATCCACAGACAGAGATTCTTGTAGTTGATAGCCCTAATTTATGTGCTGCCCTGCCAGGTGATAGGTGGTGCCCGAGATGAAGCCATTGTGGACACACTGGTAGAAGCTTTTCGCAGTAAGAATCCAACGATTCAGAGGCAAGCTCAGCACAAAAGGTTTGAGCGTGGGTCGGAGGTCACAGGGAATCCAACCTTGGATCGTCGGGTTGAGTTGTCGGACCTCAAGGCCAGCAGCTACTATTTGGGTCCTCTGGAGCGATTGCAGGATGAAGAAACTGCTGTCGGCTTAGAGCATTTGCTGAAGCATGCGGCCGAGGAGCGCGCGCGGTCTGAGGCGGTTCACAGACCAGTGTGCTTGGATGCACAAACACGCTCGGCTTTGATGAAAGTGGTGACCCAGAGACGTGGCAGATTGCAGGTCGATGCTTTACCGGCCTTCGTGAGAAAAGGTCGAAATGCTGCCAAAACACCACTGCGATCTACCGGCCGAAAACAAATGGCTGAATGGTTGGAGTCAGAGGAAGGCCGACAATGGAGAGCTCAACGGGATGAACTGTTGCTTGGCTACTGTTTGGGCATACATTTCTGTTGCAGATGGCAGGGTGTCCTTTTGTGTTAACTTAACTTTTCGGACACCCAAGAGGTGGAAGGGCTTTTCCGCTCAACCACAAGAAGCAGCACATGTGAATGATGATTGACATGAACACTGTACAGTGGTCGGTCACAGCTGCTTTTGCAGCCATGCATGTGACGTCTATTTGTTTCCGGCTGCTTTCAGCAACCAATGGGGCTTGCCAACTGCAACTCGTGAATGCTGCAGCCCACATGCAAAACCAAAGTCGTTGCAGCAGCTCTTTCTTTGGGCAAGGCCTTTGGGCAAGGCCACTCAGCATGTTGCTGACCAGAGTGATCATAACTTGTCCGTCCCAGGTGTCCAGAAACATCATGGAGTGGCCGGCCGGGCGCTTGTTCATGACACCCAAATTTCCGAAATCCGGATCTTCGAACAGGTGTCTGTTGTCACCTGCTAGGCTGGGAGGAGCGACGGTCATCTCATGGAGGGGTTCATCCTGCCAGGCTCTCAGTGTATGATTGCCGAATGCCCCTCGGTTGTCATTTGATCATTATGTCAGGTCTCCTATGGTGCAAGACATGGAAGGATGGCTTGCCAGGCTCTCGTGTAATGCAACTGCTCAAAAGTGTCTGTGCAAATGCTTGTGTTTCACTATGCAGTCCCTGCTGATCCGAGCACCTCCATGCTGTGTTTGTGTCTCCCATGAGATTTTGGGCTCCAGGGTGCCTGCTAGGCTTTGGGCTGAAACATGTCGTTCGGGCAGCCTCCTTGTGTCATAGAGCGGGCCAAGAAGGTCAAATTAGATGACATTTCAGTGGCTGAAGGCTCAGGTTGGAGGCCATATGTTCTGTGTGTGTGTGTGTGTGGGTGTCTTCTGTAGCCCGGCTTGGTCCAGCAGAGATCATCAGTGTCAAGCAGGCCATTGGAGGAGAGCCGTCGTGACAAGATTGTTGATGACCTCTTGACAAATGGCATCACAGCCTCTACACGGTCCCAGCCACAGCTCCTCATGCTGGCAGATCAGTCAGGGCCTGCATTAGATGGTGATGAGCCTTGGCTGAGCAGGATCCTGCTTCATGGTTCATCTGTAAACAAATGACATCTGCAGTTCTTGGTGTGAGATTCTAGCATACCTCCAAAATTAATGTTTCAGGGACGAATCCTCATCGCCGATGGCCTCCATTTTATCAGTGCCTTGAAGAAGGCCTTCGACCGATGCCAACAAGAGACGGCACAAGGTGTTGCGGCCAGTACCACTTATGACCCCAGGTTGCTGGATGCATCTTGGCTTTGCAAGTACAGTCAAATGCATAATTGAGGCATCCTCTAACTGACCCAGCTCATGACTTGTGCTGATGATAAGGCTTGGCAATCTGGTATCTTTATTGATATGATTGCTTTCCAAGAAGACCATCCTGATGTCCGCTTCAGTTGGTTCAGTGCAGCCCATGATGAAGAGGCTGACAAGGCAAAGTCCACTAGTATAGTGCTGAAGATCGCCGTTGTTGAACGTGCAGTGCAGCTTGGCTATTTCTCAGGCATATCTAGGAGTAGCAGCTGTTCAGAAGCTTCCGGTCGTGTTTGTCAAGCTGTCCGGAAAAAGCATTCAGGAAACGCACGGTCGGAGGAGATCTACAAGCAGCAACTCAGCACCTGATCCAGCTACTCGGGGTCGGAGCAAAACAAAGAATAGGCAAGTGGACGAGGGCATGGAAGACCCTGGACCCAGAGATCAAGGATTCTTTGCACAGGCAGGTCCCTGTCATGTCTCATCTGTCAAGGCAATCTGGTAGGGCAACTCCGTTGCCCAGCTGTTCTTGTTCAGGCAGTGTGGTGGCTACTTGTGCTGCTGGCTGCAGGTATGAGGTTCTACCACAGTCATGGATATTCGATAACCTATTTCTTATGGGAGATGGAGCGCGGAAGAACATGAAACTGCCGAAGGAATTCTGCAGGACAGATGAGGTTCTGACTGAGTTCGCATGAAACTGTTTGTTCTTGCCTGTGGATTTTCAGCTTCTGTTTCAGGACAGCTCTGGAGATGGCAGTGAAAGAATCTTGGCACATCTTCAAACATTCCGAATGTTGTTCATCAGAACTGTGCATTGACAAAGCTCATGCTGGTGACTGGTCTTTGCTGCCATAGACTGCAGATGCCTCACATTCTGGCTCTTTGGCAGTTCCAGTCCGAAGACATAGCATCATTTCTAGCAGAACCCATGGAAGTCGAATCCAAGAGAGTGCAGTTTGTTGACAGAGTTCCGTTCCCCAGGCATAAAATTCTTCTTTTTCAACGGGTGTCAATATGCTATCCATATTAATTAAATTAAGGGATACAAGAAGTAGGGTTGCAGCCTCCACCATGTTGATTATCGACGACGAGGAGAATGGTGACTCACCTGATTTGGGTGCAGCCAGCGCGGCTGTGGCTGCTGCTGTGGATGATGATGATGATGATGATGCCTTAGATTTTGGCAAGCCGGCAGCTCCTGATAGGTCCTCCTCGGCCCGCCCGGTTCAGAAAACGAACACAGCATCGACGAGAATCACCGAAGAGGTTGAGGATGACTATGTTCCTTTATGCTTTGGTGCTGTAGGAGACTCCAAGCCGGAATCAGCAGCCCTGGCAACTGCAGCTCCAACAGATGTTCCGAAGAAGAAGAAGAAGAGAAAAGCCTCCTCGTTGTCCGGGACTGCCAAAGCGGGAGGCAGCAAGCCGAAGCCTGGGAAAATGGCCCAGCGGGTGCGATCAATAAAGAAAAGGTCTGGTCAGAGGGAGGAACCAGACCCACGTTCTGCTTCTGATATCGATGCAGAAGTTCAGCAACTTTTCAAGACGGGAGGCCGGGCCAAACATGCTTGTGTGCCGGTGTGTGACATGGCAATAAGCTGTTGTGCTGAATTTCTATGAGAGGCAGAATCTTGCTGGAGATATTTTGTGGAGCAGCCATGATTGTCCAGGCCGCCAGAGGTGTAGGCCACTGTCCAGCAATGAAGACTAAGAATGAATGCAGTCCCATGTCATAGGTTTGTAAGGTTTCTGCATTCCCTGCCACTTCGATGCTGGTTCATTGCAACCAGTGCCCCATGCCAGAGGTCTTGTGGCAGTGGGCTTGGATTCCAAGCAGGGTGAGGATGTGACAGACCCGGCAATTTTGGACAAGATTTTGTCGTGGATCAAGGCGGGGCTCATACTGGCTGTGGCCCAGCTGAAGTATGCAGCACATCACAGAGTGTTGCATGGAAGTTCCATGGGTCATTGAGTACTCTAAACAGCCCAGTCCTTGAGTTAGGTATGGTTGTCACCGCCGTGCAACTCCTTCAGCCGGGCAAGGAGGGGTAAGAAGAAACGTGGCCAGCGCCGTGGATTTCCAGCTGCACTTCGCTCCAAGCAGCAACCATGGGGATTACCGGAGCTTGATATGACTGTCGCTCGGCGAAAGCTTCTAGTGCTCAGCAACGTTGGCATGACTCACAACATGTGCACTGTCACTCAGTTTGCTGAGCCAACTCCTTTTTTTGCTCATATTGCAAGATCAGGATCGTGACAGGTCAAAGGTGCGGATGGGCAACACATGCGTCAGAGCTGCACTTTCCATCATAGATGTGTGCTGTGGACACCGTGTTCCCGTGGTGCTGGAACATCCACAAACTTCCTGGATGTGGTCGCTTCCGGAACTGTCAGAGCGGATGGAAAAGACCAGCACACAGGACATTGCCTGTACAATGTGTGCTTTCGGGACATTGTACAAGAAGCCCATGAGGCTATTCATGTGGAACTCGACTTTTCAACCAGAGAACCCCAAGTGCATCAAGTGTAAACCGAAGAAGGAGAAACCCGGTCGACGAGGACCAGTTCTGTGCAGTTTTACAGGTAAGGCCCACAGCAGGTTGAGTGGGGCCATGTCTCAGGGAAACAAAAAGTTCAAGACCAGTGGTACCGAAGAGTACCCTGCTCCTTTTGCAGACTGGGCACTTCGTTTATTGATGGGCAAGACTGAGTCTTAACTGCGAGTTCATATTGGACTCGGGATTCAGCAGAAACTTGAAGGTCTGAGGCCATGGATGCTACACGGAAAAAGATTTCTCAGCTACTCTGACTGCCAGCTTCATTCAATCTTCCCACCTGTAAGCTTCGACTTGTTAAAAGCCTTTGACAAAATCTCTATCCAAGGTCCATGAGGATGGTGGAAAGGGGCTGAGCCTCGACAGCAAATGTTTCTGTGGCTTAGCTGCGTGTATAACTCATGGCTCATGTCCTGATTCCAAGGAGTGAAACCGCATTCAAAAAGGATATCTGTGCCCCGCTCGGCTACCTGGCCCAATGGCAGAACTATGCTATCCGCACGTTCGGCCAAGTTGCGACGGGTTCACCGGCTTTCGGCCGCTTGATCGAGACACTACAAACCCGGCAGGGATTGGAAAAGGTGAAATCCTGCCAGCAGTCCGGCACTGCGCTACATGGAAAATCATCGAGCGACATAGGCATTCAGGACCTGCTTCGAGGGGTTTCGGTGTAACATCATGTTTCACTTGCAGAGTCTGGGCACATGCTCCGTCATTATAAACAATCTGCTCGACAGGAAGTGAACCAATTGTGGCTCGAGTTCAAGAAGCAGAAAGCTGGTGCAGCCTTGGTCAGCAAGAAGCCCGAAGCAACCATGAAGGAGGAAGCAAAGGATGCGCCCACCGGTCAGACACAGACTGAGACGCTCAGCGATACGGCCACTGCCAGTGGCACAAGCATCGAGGTGGTCGACCTCTCGATGACGGTGCTGCCGGAGGAGCCCGAAGATCCGGTTCAGAAGGCAGCCCGAGAGAAGTCACATGCCGAGCTGGACCATGTCTTTATCCAAACGGACAAGTCTCTCCTCCTGGAGGCAGTCATTCAAAAGATGACAAATTCGTCTCAGAAAGTGTGCTGCATTATCGATGCTCAGACGAGCAGGGCCAAAGTGAGCTTGGACTATGTGGAGATATTCAGAAACTTTGTGGTCGGCCATGGTCTGACGCGCTACAGCTTCGTGGTGATAGTCGGTCAGAGGCCAGGCTTCCAATTCTAAGAAAGTGAGTTGGCCGATGGGACCCAAGCTTCAGCCTTGTCCAGGATTGACCTCCTTCATGCGGTGCACACCAAAGTAGCAGCTCTTTTTCGAGGGGACCGAGTATCAATGATCCAGATGATATCGGGATCAGTGATGCAGACTGCCAAGTCGATGCCAGGCTTCATGGTAGTGGTCCACTCCCTTGCCGCATGACTCTGATCGGATTTCCGTTTTGGTTCACCTGGTGAATTTTGTTGTTTCCATGGAAAAGACACTCAGGCTGTGCAAGCTGATATGCCATATGTGGTGAATATCTTGCGGCACAGGGCCACCCCGGCAGAACAGATCCGCAAGCGCTGCCTTCGACGTGACTGCCCACTTCGTGATGACACGGACAGGTCGGAGATGCTTCCGGAAGGTGCCCTAGTGGTCCAAGAGCAAGCTTTTTTTCAGAGGGCGGTCTTCTTCTGACTGAGTGTGAAATTTTCAACCATTGGGTGTTCTGGCAGTAAGGAAAAACAGTCCCGGCTAATCACGAACTCCCGGAGGACGATCGGGAAACCGACCCGTTCTCCGTTGAGCCAGCCGATGAAGGAGCCACAGCCACATCGGTTCTTGAAGACGACACACCGCCGGGACTTCCCGGCACTGGCAATGACAATGATTCTGGTCCGAGGGATTACCTCATAGATCTCTGGCCTTTTGCCCGGCCGGTCGGTAGCTTGGCAAAAACAGTGTGTCCCAGGCACAATCAAAATCTTAACATCTTGTGGTCTAAGTACTAAGGCTACTATGAACAAGTGTTGGATGAGATCCTGAAGGCCACGGGCTGTCAGACCATTCTTGTTATGTCAGTGTCCGCGCATCCTGCTCCGTGGATTGCTGTGCGCAAGCTGCTGCATGCGGATTCCAGATTGCATTTGTGGAAATACTAAGCCCGAACTGAATGACGAAGCCTCGGAAAGAGACAGTTCTTAGCTCAGGACTGCTTTGTACTGGCAGACCGCTTGCGCCGCCATTCGATGGCACACGCAAAGGAAATTGCCCTGCAATATTTTTACCGTGTGGCATACAAGGACCTTGACAAACGCACAGGACCACGGAAGAGGCTTCTGGGCCAAGCGGACGTACAAGTGATGATGAGCCCACACATCTCGGGGCAACAGATCATCGAGTTTTTGGAGGTGCCCGTTGATTCCTCAGTGCCTTTTTCTGGTGTGGCTTGGCTTGGCAGTTGAAGCAGACTCTGCCTGTGTCCTGAACTTCTGATACTTCTTGCTGGTACTACGATTCATTCCATCCAATAAGGTAGATCAAGTGCCCACTGACTTGCCAAAGTTTCTCAACGGCCTGGTGGACCGCGAACTGGAAAAGAACAATCTGTACTTGCAGAGCAATGAGGGTCGCGGCAAAGGAGTGTATGTATTCAAGCCTGTGCCTGAAGGGGAAACAATTCTTGAAGCTTCGTGCCTCATCTTCAGTGGCTGGCCGGCCTTGCTTGCATTCCTTCGTGAACATCCGGGTCAGAGTGATGCAGCTGCTGGGTGTGCAACTAGTGATGCCAAATTCGAATCAGACAAACTCTTTCCCAGCTTGCTCCAGCCTTGCTCAGGTCATGCGCCTGCAAGGAGTTCTCCAGTGTCAGGTTCCGAAGACGATGTATTGTGTGCTCTTAGGAGCAGCACGGTTTGTGAACTCATACCATGGAGCACGATCTTCTCCGAATGCTGAGTGGTGTCTCGATGCAACGAAGGGAGCAAACCCTGGTGCCCTAGCTGCATCTTCCATTGTATTTTGTCGGCTGATTTCCGGCCAATGCACACACTGTGCCCTGCAGGATGCCTCAGCCTGAAGGCAAAGACGCGCAACAATTGCGGCATCGGTGCAAAGTGTGAGGTTCTGGTCAGTTATGGGTTGGACTATGATTTGACTGGTGCCAAGCCACTCTCATGCACCGTTGTTTTGTCGCTATGTTATAGATTTTGACAATTCGCTATCCACTGATGGTGCATTCTGTTAATTCATTGTAGCTGGGCTCAGGAAACCACGTCTGGAATCCTTCTTCAAGGCCAAAGTCGAGGGCGAGGGAGTGCAGGATGTGAAGATGGAGACCAGGTCGGAGGCGGAAGCCGCTGCCAAGGAGACAGAGGAAACTCCGCAGGAGGAGAATCCTGGAGCAACACCAACAGGCAACCAGCCAGAACCCGTGGAGGTTCCAGAAAGCAAGCCAGAGCCCCCCACTGCCCCGAGCAAGAAAAGGTCGGACGAGGACGAAGAGAACTTGCAGGAGACGATTGTCAAGCATATCGATGATCCACCATGCGACTTCATTTTGTTGGAAAACGACACGTCCTCAGAGTCAGGCTTCGGTATCCGAATTCGGAGTATGGCCGATGTGAATCGGAGGCTGCCGAAGCACTGGCTTGTGACCTCCTACCAACAGGGCAAGCTGATCCGTGTCAACAATGAACAGTTTCCGGAGGCATGTCTGAGGTATGAGGTGGCGATGACTGACCTGGTCATCGATATGTCTGTGACACCCAAGACTGTTTGCACGATGAAGGAGCTGGTGAAGACAAGCGGAGTGGGAAAAATTCATGGGTATAAGGAATTCCCAGCTGATACTGTTCCAAGCATCTGGGCTGCACTGCAAGTTCCGACTGTGTCCAGATTTGACGGCATTGGGTTGATTGGCTGTCATTTGTTTCTGAGGACAGTTGGTTGCAGATGGAAACCACTGCCTCACAGAATGTGAGCCACTTCACTACAAGCTCGCTGAAGCCATGCAGGAGTTGACCAGCATCGGTCTGGCTTGGGGCTTTCAAAAAGCTCAGAACAAGTTGGTGCCCTGTGGCTACGGAGTAGTGTCGGTGAAAGGGCGTATCATGCAGGCAAAAGAAGTCATTGATTTTTTCACCTGAGAGTCGTCCCAACTGAGTACTGCAGCTGTGAAGCAGCAGTTGCGGAAGTGAGTTTTGCAGAGCACTCAGTGCAGGTCAGAGGAGAATCATGCAAGCACAAGAATGTTGTGGATCTTTGTATTTGAGTTTCCACCTTGCACTGACTGCTGCAGCTGTAAACGCGGAAGTGAGTTTTGCAGAGCACTCAGTGCAGGTCAGAGGAGAATCATTCAAGCACAAGAATGTTGTGGATCTTTGTATCTGAGTTTCCACCTTGCACTGACTGCTGCAGCTGTAAACACAGCAGTGATTCCAAGTCTCAGGTCAGAGGAGGATGTTCGGACTAGGTTTTCCTAAGAGCAATCAGCCCTTGCACAATCATCATGATCAAATGTCGTGTTAACACAATCTTACAATATCAGTGTGAGGGGTTGCTTTGCTCAGATGTCCGTCGGCTCCATCTCGGCCCCAGAGACACACAGTGCCGATGCAGGG